>CM030016.1:18831652-20031652 GCA_017639485.1 Pluvialis apricaria
TAATACATAGCCAAACTCTCTTAGCACAGACAACCCTAGTTTTTGTGTTTCCTGTGCTAGCTCGCATCCTTTCCCTGTACCCCCAAAATTCATGTTTTATATATCATACCAGATCCACAGCTGATTTTGTGTTTGCTGACACAAAACAATTCACTAGCAGTACATCACAAGCCCAATACTACCAGCATAGAAAACCTTTATAGAATCATAGAATGGTTTAGGTTGGAAGGAACCTTGAAGATCACCCAGTGCCACCCCCCTGCGCTGGGCAGGGACACCTCCCACCAGCCCAGGGTGCTCCAAGCCCCGTCCAACCTGGCCTTGAACACCTCCAGGGATGGGGCAGCCACAGCTTCTCGGGGCAACCTGCGCCAGGGGCTCACCACCTTCAGAGGGAAAAATTTCTTCCGAATATCTAATCTAAATCTCCACACTTCCAGTTTGAAGCCATTCCCCCACATCCTATCACTCCCTGCCCTCATAAAAAGTCCCTTCCCCAGCTTTCTTATAGGCCCCCCTTTAGGGACTGGAAGGGGCTCCGAGGTCTCCCTGGAGCCTTCTCTTCTCCAGGCTGAACAGCGCCAACTCTCCCAGCCTGTCCTCACAGCAGAGGGGCTCTAGCCCTCGCAGCATCTTCGTGGCCTCCTCTGGACCCCCTCCAACAGGTCCATGTCCTTCTGACATTGAGGGCTTCAGAGCTGGATGCAATATTCCAGGTGTGGTCTCTTGTGCAACTCTAATTTATAAGAATGCACAGAAGTTTTTCTTGCACATTATGCACAAACTTCTGTTACTGCAGCACTTCACTTTCCCATCTTCACCAGCGTGCCTGCCTGCAGCGTGTATGGGCTTGTCATTTCATTCTCTCCAAGAAACTGGAGGTTTAGCGCTCTGATCCATTCCCAGTCACTGATGGTTTGTGCGTCTTGATTTTTAGTCTGTACATGGGGCTACGATACAAGAGAGGAGGAGGACCCTCAACATAAAAAAACATTCATTCTCTCTCACAGTGTACCTTTACTTTTCCAGACCAATACAAGAAATATAGAATTACTCCAGTCATGTAATACACCATGCTCTCCTAACTCAGCTTTTCAATATTGAAAACGCTGCACTGGTGGTTATTTAAAACAAAGTTAAAGAGAGTGGACCAAAAGAGGTGTTCTCTAATCAGCTAAATTTGCATAAGAAATTGTATCAAAAACTGTAAAGAAGCAGTGCTGAGTCTTATTCTTCATCAGGCAGACTCACCGATTTCAGTGGGACTTCACATGAACTGTACCGCAGACAGTGCTTAATGCTACTGGTTAATCACATTCACTCATTGTTCACAACCCTCTTCCAGTCACTAATTTTTCTTATTATCTCAATGTTATTGAGCTCGCTTCACTCACATGATGTCAGCAACCACTGCTTTAACTGTTAAGATTTTACAAATTAGAGAGATTCACTCCTGGATCCTTTATACCATTTCTTCTTTTATCCTGAAATCCTTTTATTATTTACACAATACGTGGCCATCGATGCCATAACAGTCTTTAATACCTCAATGACAACAAAACCCCAGAACTTATTTTTGGCCACACAGAACTTACAGAACAAATTAAATCAAAATCCATTAGAGAGGCTTCTGGTATCGTCCCAAGGGTTACATTTCACTATCGCATGTTTTGAGCCATTCTCAGCAGTGCAGCATAGAGATTCTTCAAGTGATGGCAACAGTATCTTGCAGAAAAGTAATTTCTACCAAACTCCAACAGACTGCTTTTTAGTGTGGTCAGAGAAAAGCAGTTCACCAGAGGAGAACTAGCGTAACTAGGATGCAGATAAAGTAACGGCCTATTAGAGACAGGGTGCAGCCCAGAAATGCTTTGGACAAAGGAAGAAAAACCACATAGGAAGGAAAACCTCTGAAATATTCAATGCGTGGAAGGCAGTCTGCCGAGTCTACCAGGGAACACAGCAAGGGCTTGGCTAAACGGACAGATTTTAGCCCAAGCAAAGGCTGCCTAGTTGTCACACAGCTCATAGCGCAATTTCATTTGGCTCAAGCCAAATCCAAACATTTATTCCATTGAATCAGCAAGAAACCTGTTTTGTGAGTTGTTTCTCGTGCTTAATTTCTTTCCTAGCAACTTTTCTTTTGCACGTGGGGCCACGGAAAGATGCACTATGGGCATCACATCTGTCCACAACCAGGTTGTTTTGAAATGATTGAAATTTGGTCTGAACTGATTTAAACTACAGAGCGTATTAAATACCTGGCACCTTGAGAAAGACATTAGTGAAGGATAGAGAAGATACTGTACAGGCAGCAGTGTTAGACCATAATGCCATCCCACAGGACTGGAAGATATAATTTATCACCCCCAAAAAAAGTTTTTTTCCCATATTAAAAAAAAAATAAAATCAGGATAATTCCTCTTGGCCTTCTATAATGCTGTGGTGCCAAGCTGTAGAAATGTTCTGCACCGAGCCCAGCCTCGGCCAGCCACTATTATCCCCACAAACAGAGAGGAAATCAGGAGACACAAAGCCCAAGAGGGTTGGCCAGTGGGCACAAAGGAAGCCTGTGAAAGAATTAGGACTAGGGCCCAGATTTCTTGCTTTTGCCATCCTGTTTTAAGGAACTCGACCAATGTCTGCTTTGCCTCCATTTATAAGAGACGTATCCAGATTTCAGTGTTTTGGAAATATATTCACCGCATGCAGTAGGTTCAGTGCGCGTTGCGTAGAGCTGAAATGAGGAGACTACTTCTTCTCAACCTCATTAAATGCTAAGCACACAGTAATTAATATAGCCTCCACATTAAGTATGAGTCATGCATCAGGGAAATCATAGAAATCTCGTCTCATGTTTTGTCTCTTTAAGTCAAATGATTGATAAAGATGTGAGGCAAAGGAGGCAGCAGAGAGTAGTAGGCTTTTTAAGGCAGAAGATGTGGACAGCAGTTCCACAGGGTGAACAAATAGCCTCTGGCAAGCTGAAACTCAGGGCAAAGTCTGAGGGTCTCCATAAAGCAAAAGACGAGTTGCTGTGATGCTTCATCACTGCAAGCATCTTAAAAAGTTGACAAATATTCTAATGGAAAGCATTTAATAGGACAGTGCTAAACCACACTGTATTTTCTGCCACCAAAAGAGGAGGATGTGAGGTGACTCACTCGGGTCAATGAGTTGTACCAACCAAGTACGAATTGTGAGAGTTAGAACAGAAGCTAAATAAATAAATAAATAAATGGATTAAAGCCTTTCAGAGAAGTTAGAAAGGCAATTTATCTGCCTCTGTCTCTCCTTTTGTCCTCAGCTCGGGTACCAGTTAGATTATTTTGATGCTTGCCCATCTTTAGTTGCAAGCCACGTGAGCTGAATTCAGATTAAACAGTAAAGAAAAAAAAAAAACAAAACAACTTCCCAGAATATATATTGTGTTTATTTAGGCCAGACCAACTTGGACGAAAGTGCAAAATCAATCAAAGCCTAAAAGGAAGCTGGCAAACCGTCAGTGCCTCAGCACATCCTAGCAGCGCTTCCTCCATGGGAAAGACAACGGTGAGGGGCTGAGAATTTCTTAGCGTTTATAACATAACATCGGGTTATATACCAGCAAGGCGAGACAAGGTGATACGCAGACCTTAATTAACGACTGCACACCAAAGTTGTCATTTTGATGACTTGTTTGGGCAGGAGTGGTAGTGGCTGGGTGATAGATTATTCTCTCTTTCTCCTGCCACAATGACATCTGCTTTATTCGCAGATCAGCCACCAGTTGCTACAACAACGCCAGCGTGCTTTAGAAAATGTTGTTGAGCTGCTGAGAGAATCTTGGCTACCCATTAGCAAAATGTTAACTATGCAAAACCAAATAGCGTTTGGTTTTGTTGTAGGAAAGAAGTCAATGCTCCGCAATAAGTAAGAATGTCAAAAAGAATTTACATTCAAAAAGTAGAGAAGGGGTTTAACCCATGATATCACCATGATTCAAAAAATCCCCCTGGAATTCATTAGTGAGACATTAGGCCTGAAGAATAGAGAAAATAAATAACGAGTTTTAAAAAGAAAGAACAAATACACTTTCCTCTGAGCAGCTTGTTGTCTGCAGCATTTTAACATGTCCGTTGCCCCTTCCCTTTTCCTGTTCATTGTCTTAGAGTTTTACACAGTAATCCTTTGCTAATAGGGTTTTATTTATTTTTATTTATTTCTTTTCTTCCCACTTAGCACTTTGAGGAGACACTAGGTGCAGCTAAACCATGCTAGGAAACTGATTTGGCTGCCAGTAAAGTCCCTTGCACCCACTTCAGTAGAAGGAGAGAGACCCTCACGCTCCAACATATTCCTTAGAAAGCTAATTATAGGGAAGTGTTTGCAGGCGTTAGTAGGAGAAACAGCTTTGCCCTCCAGCCAAAGAAGGCAGCACCGCGTCCAAGAGCCAAACAGGGCTCCTCAGGCCTGAGGAAACAGGAGCGATGCCGGGAGCAGGTGAATGTCCCCCAGTAAGTTAACTGCGGATGGCATAGCAGAGAGATGCGGTCAAAAGCACCGCAATCTCCAGCTGCTAAAGAAGCTGCCTTGTGGAAGAGGTGTCCGAGTGCCGACGTTTGGAGTGAAATTCCTCCAATTTCTAGGAAAGCACCGCTTTGGCATCTCCCAAGTGATTCATGTCGGGCTGCCTGCCGCTGACGGTGGTATTAATATATGTCGGACGGCATCTAACAGAGAGAGATTTCCCCCGCTCCCGATCCCTGCTTTCTTTTGAAATAGAATGGGTCTATCCGTCTTGGTCATAATTTTTCACCCACCTCAAAGTTAAGTGAATATAATTCTTAATTTGTTTTCCACATGACTCAAACAATTTTCTTCCCTTTGTCTCCCCAGCAAAAGCGGATCGATTTTACAATGTGTTGTACTTCAAATTTAACTTCATTAAATGTTTATAACATTAAGAGACTAATGACATAAGCCCTGGCTGTGGTATTTATAGGCTTTATGAAAAGGCTGAAGACCTGAAAGGACTGAAGTTCAGGTTAATTCCTTGAGAACTAATTTCAACACCTATTCTTATCTGTAAAACACAAAATACTACTACTATTTCAGGGCTATCACGTTAATTTAACTGCAAGTTTATCAACTGCATTTACCATTGGAGTTTGAAATCTAAAACCAGTCCCCAATAGATCATAGGTGTATTGTTTTGCTGTCACAGTAAATAGATCCCAAATGTTAATCTAATGATCTAGTTACATAATCAAGCTCAAGAAATTTTAAGCTACTGATTACTGGAAGAATATAGGTGGAAAATCATCAGTTGCCAGTTTTGCTACATTTTAAACACTCGTTATAGTCCCCTCCCCAAATTGGCTTACTGGGTTGTATGTGCCCTCACTTTGATTATTTTTAACAGGCATTTTCACGTTACGAATGCAAACCCAGATTTTTAAATGAAGAATGCACCTCTATATCGCTGCTCACCACCATCCTGCCCAACCACCGTAGGTCTTTTTTTCCCTCCTCAGCTCCGAGCTTTCTGCTTCTTCCAGAGATTCCTTGTAGAGATGTTGATCTTCAGTCCGGGGGAATTAAAGGGAGAGCGTGAATACTGACGCTAACGCTGAATTAGCACTAGTTGAATTCTATTCCAATGCACTGTTAATTTTCAAGGGAGTACAACTGGCAAGTGGTTTTGGTTTGTTGGGCTTTTTTTTTTTGTTGGGGTTTTTTTGGCATATTTTTTGTTTTGTTTTGCTTCAGTTCACAGTATAATCAGAGCTTCGGAAGTGCCAGTAGCAAACTGTTCAGCAACTGATGGCAGCAGGAAGCCATTGCTGGCGCGCACATCTGAGCCTGCTTCTCTGAGCGTGGCTGTCCCGACTGCCCTGGGACGGCATGGCTGAAGAACAAGAGGAGACATACCCCGAGCCCTGCTGCTATAAGCATTCAAGAGAGTAAGTATGAAAGAGGGAAACGGATGTGTAAGAGGTGACTAATGGGTTGTTTGAAGCTTTTTAACATGTTGGATCATACCTTCCCAACTATAACCAGGAATACCAGCAGACATTCTAGCGTGGGGGCTGGACTAGATGATCTCCAGAGGTCCCTTCCAACCCTGACCATTCTGTGTAACTGAGCAGTAGATTAAATTCAGCTTTCAGTTGGTTTCACTTATACCTGGAATGAGCATTGGGACTCGGCACTGTTCTTATAGACTTAATGCAATTCAAGACTAAGTTCAGCAGCCCAGCACACCTTCCTAACGCACCTGCGATTCACTTGGGGTTTCATCTTTTCAGAGGCTAAAGTTCACTCTCAACTTTAAAGAAAGAGCACAGCACAAAAGGTAATTTTTAAAAGGACTCTGCATACCACAGGTACGGCAAGCAAAGAGAAAAGCAGTATTCGGCAGCATCGTTGTCATGACTACAAATTGAAATCTCTATCTTCCACATGTACGTATGTAATCTGGGAAAAGTCCAAAGAGCATCCTTAAAAAGCCACTAACATCTGATGGCAGCCCAGAGCCTGGAGTGCGAAGCAGAGGCGGTCACGCCGGCTCGGCCCTGGAGCTGATCTGCTCAGCCACGCTGCTCGGGTGTCATACTCACCCGGCCACCACCGGCCCACACTCACAGCCATTCTTTCAGCACGTGTATGTACAGTATTGGCAAAGAGGGCAGTTTCTTTCACAGTTACCCAGTTAAAAACCAGCACGTATCCCTCCTGCCCTATGGACTGCCAATTTAGGCTAATTATATACTAGGAACTTTATTTCCTGAAAATGTATATTGCCTTACCAAGAGGTATGGATAACATCTTCATCTGCCAGAAACGGGATTAGTTTTGACAGAGTTATGTTTACAAACATAAAATTTATCACTTTTTTTTTTTTTAAAATAGCACCTGCGTACACCTGGAACACGACAGTAGCTAATGATTTATGTCGGACAGTAACAACGGCTGTTTTTGCTGGAACCATGCCATAACTTAGTGTCTGTTACTCTGCCCTACTGGGTCAGGACAACACATCAGTCAAGTAAATCACTTAAGTAAATTATTGAGAACTTAAATTGACTTTTTCTACATAATATGTAATTACTTCCTTGAACCAACATTCCCTTACATCACCGATCTAAAAAGCTTTCTATTTATTTTTTAACTGAATATTGATTGAATTTAAATTACAGCCAGCATGTACTATTTATCTGAAGTTCAGATTCTAGGGAAAAAACTTTCCAACAACTTTGTCAGCCTTTGCTCACGGTTGCTTGCCACCCACACACCCATATCACGCAGCACGGCAAGCCTCGGAGCTGCAGATTTGCCCATCACGTTCACAACACAAAAACGAGCCTCATGCATCTGCTGAAACCTACAGTGCCAAGACACTCCAAATTAAACAGCTGGGAGGCTTGGAGATGCTGAAGGGAGTACGGCAGTACAGGGAAAGATGAGAGACAAGTTTGCAACATCAAGTTTTCACCAAGAGAATGCGAAACCATGAGGGTTTTTGCCATAGCGAGAGAGTTAAAGCCCAGAACTGAGAATTACAAGTGTAAAATCTCCATGGGAATGACAGAGATGTAAAGTCCCACAAGGCCGTATCTGCTACCACCTGCGCCTATCACAAGTCTAGAAGGGAAACCAAACAGGCAGAGATTTCTCATGTCATTATAGAAAGACAGCAAAAGAGATTTTGGCAGATCACATTCTGCTGCTGAGCTCTGACCCTTACTTCAAATGCAGGGTGCACGTACGTGGTATTGCAGCAGTGTGAGAGCTCAGCAGCCCTGGGTCGCAGAAACCTGGCCAGGTCAGCTGCTCCGCACAGATTTTTGACCCGTGATCCATAGTGTGAAGACAATTCAATCAATAGGATGTGGGCCTGTATCACTGGAATCATCTCAGGTGTTAGGAACTAAGCCCTCTGAGAGCAAACATCCTTTCTGTCAGATAGTTGTTGTGTCCTGTTCTCAATCATCCTCCCCAAAGCCACCCTTCACAAACCTGTTAAAAAAAATAATCACTCTATAAAGTATTTTTCCTGCCTTCGGAGATAACCAAGTGGAAATGAATACCAACTATTTTCCAGTGTCTGCGCGCAAGTTTGGTGGAAGGGAGAGGCAGGAAGGAGATTCTGGACTTGAAGAAGGAAGTTTTCCACTTGGAGGAGCCTCACAATAAAAGCTCTCCTGCAGGCAGAGATCGTACCCTGTGCTGCTTCGGGCATAAATAAAAAGCCCCTTAAATTTAAGTTTGAAACTGTGGACAGATGACCCTGGGCTGCAAAGTACCTCTGGCTTTAAGAAAAGGCCAAGGAGGTGGTGCCGATCCTAGCAAGGGCTAGCAGGAGATCAAATCTGTCAACGTGCAACATTTAATATTCCTTAGTCAGAATTGTTTCCGGTTAAAATTGGCAGAAGCGGTGAATATAATTCTCTTAGCATTTTATTAGTGAGATGGGAAGTTAATGGGAAAGGGCAGCTAAAAGTACTGCTGCTAAGGCTAGAAAATACATTAAAGTCAGCGCTGTCGTGGATTACACCCAAGGTCACAGGATTCAGTCACAGGAATTGATTAGTGATATTTACAACTCAACAAATTGCTTTAAGCAAGCGTGACATCATGCCCTGTGCTATTTACCAGAGGAACTACATACAGGGAGGCTATAAAATAGCTCATCAGTCCGTGAGTAGGTTAATGTAGTTGGTGTGATCTTCAGCTAGAATAAGTATAATTCTGCTCTCCCAGTCTAATACTCCCTATGAAGTTGCAACTGCGTGAACCTGGGAGGGCAAGAAGGGTGGTGTTAGTCAGGCTTACATATTCTCAAGCACTCTGCTGACTAACGTTAATGGCAATCCTTTTAATTCAAATGTGAGATTAGAGAAAGCCGCTCTCTATTTAATGCATTTAATTGTATTTTAATTAAGAACCATTTAAAGAAAGCAAGGTCCTACTTGTATCTGTTGCAACAGCGTAAAGTGAACCCTCTCAGCACAGGAGCAGACAAACCAGCATGCTGTGGCCGCGTCGGCTCCTGCCTCTATCCTGAGAGCTTCTAATGAGAAGCAGACAGTTATGGACACTTGGGCCGCATCTTGGTTTTTCTCCTTACCACATATCGCCCTTCAAGTTTTACAACACAAAAGGTTAGTTTTATGCTGGTGTGTTTTCCATTAGCTGAATGTGTCAGTGCAGACAGACACCAGGGAATCCTAAACCAGGAGTCATTTCATAGGCTGTCCAAGGCCTGGGAAGACAAGCAGCTGGAGGACAAAACTCCCCACCTGCCGTGTTAGGGGTATGCGTTGGGACGCTTCCTCCACATGTGCCTCAGAAGAAATCTGGGGACAGGAGTGCTCCCAAATCCTACAGACAAGAGGGGTTCCAAGAGGAGCTGGCTCTGGCTGAGAGCACCAGCCCGGCGCAGTGGCCGAGGGAACTGCTCCTGTTGTGCTAAGGTGTGCTCCAGCTCACCCTGGCGCCGTGGAGCTCCTCCACAGGCCATGGGCTGTGCCCCACGCATCCCACTGGGCTGCCCACCGGGGAAGCGTCTCCTCAAGGCCTGACCGCCTTGCTCAGCAGTGCACAGTTTCTCACTACGGAGAGGTTTTTCAACTGCTAAAGGAGCCAAGTCCCCTTTCGCGTAATTGCATGTGCTTCAAGGTTCTCGTGGACTTTGACCAACCAGTTTGTACAATCAGACTTTTTCTCCTCCTTATTGGAATCTGTCATTTTCTAATGCATTACATTACATAGTAAATTGAATGTGGGTTTGTTGGGTTGGTTTGGTGTTTTTTTTCCACTAACCTTTATGAATCCTCTTGAGTGATCTGTGGATGGGATCAGCAAACAAATTTTGTTCTAGCTCTCCAAATCCTGACACATGAATTGATTTCAGCAGGACACATTAAGCGAATGATGGATCTCTGCCAAAAGGGCATGTAGGATTTTGCAAGGGGGAGGGGAAGAAGAAGGAGACTTTGGTTTCTCCCTTTTTTCTCCTTCTTAGGCAGTCTTGTTAAGAAAGGGCAAAAGCACTTAAATTCATTGCTCTCAAAGTAAATTGGTTTTCTTTTCTACCCTCTCAGAACTCCTTTTTCTTCCAGGTTTATCCCATTGTTGCCTTCCTCACCCTTAAAGCAACAAGAGGCGAGATGCCTGCCCGCCCCCAGAGCCGCAGCCACCGTGGCCGCTGTGCTGCTCCACCGAGACGCGCGCTTCACGTGGGTTCAGGTTCCCACTGCCCGCCTTGGCATTGCCATCTCAGCCCTTTGCTTTCTAAGGCTCAGCTGACAGTTTCTCAAGCACATTAAGGCTGGCAACAAGAGTGGGGCTGTTGTAATAAATGACAGTAAGATCACAAGCTTGAGGGAGCTTGTTCCTCTCTGCTCGCAGCTCTCTTGAGAAGTTTTCAGAGGCTGTACTTATCGCCTTATTCTGTATGCCGAGCCAGAGCTTTTGATGCTAATTTGTTGGCACTGCAAACTCCCACTGCAAACGATAGATCCCATGACCTTCTTCAGTTACAGATAACACAAACTACAGTTATATTTAAGTGGCATATTGGTTAACCTCAGTGGCTTGCAATACTTTCCTTTGACTCAATTTCTATCATTAATAAAGGGTTACATTACAAAGGCACCTTGGAGTTTCTCTCGGGGAAATCTAGCCAACAAGCTCTTTCTTGTGAGTGGTTTTCTGCACGGAGCTTCTGTTTTAGCCAGGCCGCGCATTACAAATGCTCTGAAACACCAGCAGCTATGGAGACATTAACACTGCATTAGAACAGGTATTCTGGCAAAATGCTTTCAAAATCAGATGCACTCCGTAGTAACTATTATTGCTGCTAACATTTTCAAATCCTCTGAAAGGATTTGTGGGCAGTATCACCACGTAAAAACTGGTCTGGCTCACCACATCCAGGGAGACTATTGGATAAATGGAGACCACTATCAAGGGAATGGGACTAGGGGTGTGATTTTTGTCTTCAAGAACACAAGACACGGCTAACTCACTAAGAAAACTTCTGAAATCTTGTCTTTGGGGGGAGCTGTGTAGTGTTGCATTCCAATTTTCTCACACACATAAATGCACATTGCCTGACACCAAGAAACCTTTGCCACAACCCTTGAAAACTCGTTGTGATCAATCATTAGCTGACTGCTCCTGGCTGCATTAGCAGAGCGCGCAGCACCTCTGCGATGACACCCTTAGGAACCCACATCATGGGGCAGTAACCAGCAACCGCGTGTCAGGAAGCTCGTCATACGTGCATTACTTCTGTGTTGGTTTGAGGGTAGAATGAATGCCTAGTGGTGACGAAGCCTCCCTGAGACCTGTCACAAGGTGGTGACAGTTGGCATTTCAGCTCCCGGGAAAAGCTGCAGACCAAACTGCCCGAGAGCCTAGAAGCAACAATAATGCTGACAAGGAGATAAAACTCCTAACCTTTCTGGAAAGATTTGGACAGGGTCCTTTGGTAGTTCTTCCACTTTTAAAGCCAACACGCTTCCATCTATTGAGGAACATAATTTTCTTTCTTATTGAATAAAAACTCATCTTTTTATATTAACCTAGTTAAATAACAAGAAAGCAATGAGGGTGCAGAGTTAGGGTCACTAGAAAGAAATCCATGTCCCATCAGTGTATTTTAATAAGCTGCAGAACCAAATATACCACACTGCCTTCTGGATACTGAACATGTGGTTAACCAAACCGCAACTTGTGATATTTTCCACTGTAAAAGCCTAGGACACACCATTCTTCAGTACTGCTCCAAAAAGCCTATTTCCTATCATCCCAAGCACATCTACAAAACATTGTTTTCACATGAAAAACAAATCATCATTTCATCTCCTTTCCTTCCCAGCAACAGAGTAGTGACTTTCTTTCACTATGAGGCAAGGCGGCCACCCCAGGCTGTGTACGCTGCTTCTGCTTCAGCCCTAGATATGAAATCGGATGAAGGGGTTAATCCATGTGAGTTCTTGCTGTCATTGACATTTCAGTCAACTTTTTCTATGGATATTTGTGCAAAAATGCTACTCTCGAGCAAAACTGGTAGCATCCACAAAGTATACTTTTGTCCAGAGCTTTATGCTTGCATGGGCTTTTAGTCACCTTTGGAGGAAGGTTGGTTTCAACCAAAACCAAAAGTCAAAATAGAGTTATACAGATTTTTCTGCTTCTCAGAAGGATATTCAATACCAGAACAAAATATTCAGTAACTCTTAAATTTTACTTCATGCGGCTATATCATTTCTATAGCTATTTTTACCTACAAATATCTAAAAATTTACACAAGATTTCAGTGGACGATGACTTTTTTTTCTCACCACTAGTGGTGGTGTGCAGCCGTAGTAAATTTAGCCCTGTACATTGCACACCCTTTAGCTTGTACATTAAGAATGGTATCATCTTCATCACAGAAACCCTACTCCACATCGGAATTGAATCCATGGCTCTAGATCTCAGGAAGCTATCGCTCTCCTACGATATAGCACAGCAGAACCTGCAGTATGTAGTGATAAAGTTTACATCAAACACATGCACAGCCGTCAGGTTACAACAGTGTTTCAGGATACCACCAATCTGGGTAAGCACGTACTATACGGGTGATGACGGAAGTCCAAAAATGGAAATGTATGGAAAAACTACTGGGCTCCAAACTTTAAAAAATTACTTTTTTTTTTTTTTTTTTTAAACAAGGTTGTTCTTTTACAGTTCAGTCATCATGGCACGTAATTTAGAGCTGCCCTTCACTCTGGTGTGCTGCTACTGAAGGGAAAGAAGGTGCAGACATTTCCTCACTCCTTCTCAAGATAAACAAGTTCTAGATAATTGACCTTGTTTAAAGACACATAGAAGAGTCTAACAAGCAAAAAAGCTACTGAAGGTAAGCTTTTCCCTCTGAAAAACAGAGAACAAAAAGAATGGGTACCAATCCATGCAGACAGGTTTCATTTACAGCTGTGATTCTTATCCATTCCCTTCTATTCTCCATCCCAGTACCTCCGTCTTTCATGCACCAGTTCCTCTCCCCTTACTCTTATTTCTTTATTGTCACTAGTACCATCTCCCCATTCACTGCTTGATTATACAGAACCAAGTAAACTCAATCCAGTAATGCAAATCTGCTTCCTGTTTCCAATATATCGCATCTGAGTCAATTACGTGCCAAAATTGTCTTAGACCTTCTAAAAGCTGATGTAGTTACATCAACAAAAAGTCATTATTGAATTGGCTACAGATCTGCTCATTCACCTAAGTCCTCAATAGTTTGTTCAAGAATGTTAATTATTAGAAGCTTATCATTAACCAGCTTGCTTTTGTTACCAAGATTTTTTGCCGGGGACAAGACTGCTGAAATTCTGTTCTGTTGTCTGACTTGCATCTTGTTGAAGGTTATGAACTGAATTTATACAGTGTGAAATGATGAATGGGGATTGAGTCATTTCACATATTAGCATTTCATACTTGCTTAAATGAGACAATTAATTAAGATAATTTCTACAACATGTGTAATTGTTCCTATACATCTCAAGTAAAAAAATACTACAACTTCACTATGTCATAGTAAGTCTGGGCATCCAAATATCTTTTAATCCTTTCAGTGAGATTTATGATCATGCAAATGATACATCTTCTCCTTGTTACTAAAATAAGGCACTAACGGATGATGGAGATGCCAGCACCTGACATATCCAGAATAACATTTCAATCCAGACAGCAACACACCCACGCTGCAGCAGGTGCACTCTTAAACAAGTGATTCTCCTGGAAAAGATTTTTCTCCTTTTCGTACTTCCTGGAAATATTTATCATCAACTCAATATAGTTCAGGAAAGCATTCTGCTTTTAAACGTGCTAGGTCAGATTATGCTGCCAGTAGACAGGGCATTCGGGTGCAGTAAGACCCAGAAGAGGGAAAGTCTACCTTTAGTCCCACACTACGATACAGCGGAAGCGCAGAATCGTGGCGGTTTACGAATGCAGGAACCATCCACTGGGGATGAGTTATCCCACTCGCTTTCCCTTTTCTCCCAGTTGCTAAAGGTGACGAGAAGCATACAGCAACCAGCAAGACAGAGAGGTCTTAAAAACTGTCAATTAATAGAAAATCAGAGGGGCTTCCCAAACGCTCAGTGCCAAGCATCACTCCATTTCTAGACCACAGCAAAGAGAGAGAGAGAGATCTTCTGTCTTCCATGAACTGCATACAGTACAAGGCTCATTCAATGGCACCCCACGCAGTTATGTGCTGTAGGCAACATCACTAGCCTTTGTATTTTACGCAGCTGCAAGCAATATTGCCACTCTGTACTGTTCCAAAGCGATCCTTGAGTTACAGGCCCCTTGCCTTGGCATTCATAATTCCTGCAGACCCCAACAGCTCCTTCTCCCGTGCACATTGCTTCCCTTCTCCACCTTCTTGAATGCCAAAGCACCTTCAACTCTTTCTAGACTAACTCCATTTCCTTTCCATAGCAGTCTCAATACAAAAGGTACCTTCTTGGATTGATATTTGTAGCATAGTATTTTGTGGTAATTACATTAGATTGATGCCCTCCTCCTTCAGTTATTGCTTTGGCAATTAAAAAGCATTAACTAACAAAGTCAAAGATTGGTAGGTTTACTGAATGACTGAATATTTACAAGTATATTGTACTTTAAATTACTCCTCAGCTTTCAAGAGTAACTATTATAATGTACATTACTGTTTTACATTGAGCACTTCTTCCTATTAGATTCTAATGTAATGAGATAATTTTCTTCCTTCAAGAGTAGTATTCATATCAACACAGGAGAGAACACACATTTATTCCTTTCTTCTGTGGGCTATTTGGAATAACTCCGTAGTCCATTCTTACAATTGACTATTAAAGCACGGGTAGTTCAACTCAACTAAGTGGACTGAAATCACACACATGTTTGAACAATGAAGGAATGCAACCAAACGATGCTCTGCTACCTTTAATGATGCAACAATGGAAAAATAACTCCCAACCCCCCAGGTCCCTACAAAACTCATTAAAAGCCACATTACAATGTGAGACATCAGGGCGTGTATTATTCAGGACAGCTAAATTCACATAGTCAAATATCATTACATGATAATTACACTACTTAGGTTTGCATTTTGTGGGGGGCCTGTTATTTCATGATTTAGAGCACCTTGTCTCATTCTCTACGCTACAAAGCATTACAAATAGGATTTGCAGGGTGGGTGTTTCGGTTTTTAATGGAAAACTTTGCTATAAAGCAGGTAAAATGAAGATCTGTACATCTATGTGGGGAGAGTGGAGATAAGTACGGCATAACCATGACCAGCTGACTCCCATTAGACTACTTATTCAGGTTACAGAATTCTTTAGTAGAAAGACACTCCCTGAAAACAACCAACCAACTCCCTCCCTCCTCAGTGAAATGCACCTCTAACATAAGACTGCATGGGAAAATTATTAGTATTTTCTACAACGGCTAAAATCATGCCTGATGAGCACTGAAGAACCATGACTACATCATGACCGAGTGCAGGGCTTTCATTCTGCAAGCCCCTTGTGTTCACCTAAATGTGGCTTAGTAATCACTGGCAAGAGGCTTGTACTAGACCACTTAATTCTGGTCTGTTTTGTCATGCACTTGTGCCATAGTCTCATTTTCTAATTCACGAACAGTGATCTGGACTGTGCTCTGGTGCGATGTAGACCCATGTATTTGATGGAGTCTCACACTGATGCCTGCGTAACTTCCTTTTAATTCTCCTTCTGTGCTTGTGAGTTGGAGTATAGCAGCCAACATACTTGAACAGGATAAGAAGCTCTTTGAATTTTCCAACCCAATTTTTGCAGACCAAATTGGCACAGATAGTCACATCGGAGTTATCGTCTGTCCTGAAACTGAGCTTTCCGAGCCATTTCAGCACAAATTCTGAGGCTGTCCTTTGAAACACAGATAAAGTCCTTGACTAATGCTGTTGTGAACTAAAGTAAATTCAGATTATGTCAGGGTGTTTTCAAATGCAGGATTTGGCTCAGAACAGATTGTCTTCCGACATTTAAACATTTCAGTCTTTTCTTGGATTTCATTATCTTTCATTTGTTGTGATTTAATCCAGGAACAGGGAATGACCGCGTTGTTTTGAACTGCCCCTTCCGATGGCTTCTTTGCCACATCACTCCCTATTCACTCTGTCACTTGTGAAACCATTAAAAATGCCTTTTGATCTCACTGGCCACATGCATTTCAATAACAGGGCCCTCCTTCTGCTTGTTCCCCATATTGCCCGGACTTAAGCCGGTTCGTAGCTCAGAAGATTCTCAGAGACGGGAGGAATGGATACGTTCTGACTTCACAGATCACACTGACAATTTTGAGTTCCAGCAGAGTTTAAAAACCCTTACAGGTTGGGACGTAACAGAGTAGTCTTTCTTGAATTTCATGGGTTGTATGAGTTGCTATCCTTTTTTCAAATTCCTTAAATATCTTCACATTTTCCCCAGAACACATCCTTACTGGTTTCGCTGAAGTCTTTAACCAGAGATCAGTAACTCTGCCAAATCACAATAGCATCTGAGAGATGTCCAAGGTGCTGCTCACGCTCTCCATGGAATTACTCCGTTGGTTTGTCGCTTCTGTCTTGTCACTGTTTAAGACCAAATTAAAGTGTGGGGACTAAATGGGTTTGGATGCCAAAACACTCTAATCACAGATATATACAACTCTATGAATTATAGCACTTCCCTTTCCCATTGTAGAGGCAATGTGGTACAGGAAAAGGGTCTGGCAGGTCAGTGTAGTGGTACCAGCAGTCCTGCGCAGAGTTGTGGGTTACCTCAGGTTCTCTCTGTTCTCTTGGCACTGGAAAGATCACCCCAAACTGTGGTGAAGGGTGGTGGGGTCCCCTCAGTATCTCAGGTTCTCCCTCCTTTCTGGCTCTGAACTTTCTCTCCTGGCATCTCTGCACCCCAGAGTCTCCCCCAAAATTCTGTAGTTTCCCTAACTTAGAGGACTGGGCAGAGAATGGCTCTTTGGCGACAGACCCGTTCAAATCACACTGCTGTATTCTAACCTGCTGTTGTGGTCGTTGATGTTCACAGGTTGCTTCATCAGAACACTTCTGGGCAGGCTTGCACTTCCTTCCGATGAACAGGTTATTTTGACAGTTTGCCTATTTTCTTCCTTGAGCATACAAACACTAATCAAGGTTCCTTCTGTTTGGGACAAGGGGTTGGTCATACTTTGTATACTTCCACTAAAACATCCGTGTAAGATGGATAAATTGATTTTGTCGGTGAAGGATATATATACACATCTTCTCTAAAATGAGTGATGTAGGAAGCCTTAGATTTAAGTTCTACGTTTCAGTAAACCTACAGAAGCATGAAGTTGGTGCTTGAGGACCCGACGCTGATTACTAGAAGAAGGGAAGTAAGTGCTCACGCCCCGCAGAGCAAAGAAGTCCCACAGAAAACAGATTAATTCTGTCTGCAGAGTCCCACATGTCAAAATTTCAGTGAAGTTAATTGCAAGTCATGACTGGAGTCAAAATCAGACTGCTGAACTACTTTGCACATGCATTCACAATGTGCGCACCAGGGATATCAAACTGTTCAGAGCTCTTCACGAGAGCAGTTGTTAACTGACTTGGATTTGTAAACACTTTAAAAAATTCTTGCAACTTAAGGAAATCTTGTTAAGATTGGGGAAAATTCCTATCCTTTCTCCTGCAGCTAGGCAGCCAGAAAACTAGGATGCTTTAAATTCCTTGAATTTAAAGGAGTTCGAGATGTACTTTGAAATAAGAATGTATTTCCTCTTCCTGTCTCAATTTCCATTTACTCTGAATAGCTGAATTGCTCTAAAAATGTTTTACATTTAACAGAAAAATTAACAGCAAACAGATCAAACACAGAGAATTTCAGAACTCAGAGTCTGGGGTTTTTTTTTATTCCCTTCCCAGCTGCTTCTATGCCAGTTAAAAGAAAGGAAGCGGGGCCATCACGTTAGGAAGAAAGTCCAAGGTTGCAGGTGTATGCATGTGGAAAAGGAACATATGAGATGAAATGGGGTTCTCATCCCTTCTTGGGATAAACCCAAGAATTTTTCCCTTCCTATGTGTGACAGCACACAGCCTTGGTGAACAGCGACTCTCCCCAAGAAAAGCGAGGCACCCACCTTCATGGGGCTGCGTGCTGGACTTCGAGAACAAAGCCACGAACCTGGTCCTTCCACAGCCTTGCCTTTTGTCCCAAGCATACGGTTATTCCGAGGTGAACAGACCACAAAAATCTTTTAGCACTTCAGTTTAAATTAGTGCCATCCTCATGCAAAGTTTTCCTGAGTACTTTACAACCCAGTGAAATATAGCGTAAGTACATACAAGCTATTTAGAGAATCTGGAAAGCCTGGCTCCGCAGCACAGGTGAACTCACCCCGGCCGAGGCAGCGTGCCAGGGTAGAGCGGCTCTCCCCCAGGCACGGCCCTGCCCTTGGTCCCACGGTCCCCACAGGAGCTCTCATTCCTTGCATTTTTAAGGGAAGAAATCCGGACACTTAACAGAGGCAGAACCAACAGTTGGTTGTTTCTCCTCCTCTCTTCTACCAACAGGTGACTTTGAGCTGAATTAAAATGGGACTTGGAATGAAAAATAGCCACTTTTGCTCTGCAGCCTCTAATTACTCAAAGCCATTAAGAAGCTCTTGTAGAATGGAAAAGCTGCAGTGTTATTTTCACTTCTCTTTTCCCTTGTTGGTAACCTACGCAGCATCTGAGGCGCTCTCTTTGTGCACACTGAGCTGGATCTGTAAAACAAAGTCTGTACAACACACTCCATCTAACGAAGCTCTTTGAGGTAAATAGCCCCCTGACACCCTTTGAGATTTTCTCTCCTCTTGTTTCTTCTCTTTTTTAATTCCATCCCAGCAATCGCTAGTGCCCTGGCTGAATGTAAGGCCCTTCCTCTTCAGAAGCTGGTTGCAGCAGGACTTAGATCGCTACCCCTTTCGAAGAAAAATGCCTCTTGACAGCTCTTTGGAATGAAGGGGGAGTTACGTGCAGGGGTGACACTGGCAGAAAGAGTTGGCTCTCACCGTTTCTTGAAACTGCATAATGAATGAAATGTTTAACAGAAGAGAGGATGTAGGGCTGGCAACACGTATTAGTTAAAGGGCTTTTTGAAGCCATCTGTCCACCAGCTTTAGCCACTACTGAATGAAAATTCGTTTTGAAAGCAAAAGGGACAGACACTCTAATCTTCCAGCTCTTCATCCTCCACTGCAAGCCATCCAAAGGCACTTGCAACACACAGGGAAGGAATGCGTTCCTCAGCTAAGGGAGGACTGCTTTGCAATCATTTAAAATTGCCATGCTGACAATACTGACAGCAGTTAACAGTATTTAGAAATGCAAAGCACCACTAAGGATCGAAACAATAAAAGTCAGTTGCATAAAAATCAGCAACCCTTTATGCGCGCTTTGGAGTGCAAATTAACAGAATTTTAGATAAACCAAAGAGAGCTTCAGTCTCTTTTCCAAAAATAAAACTGCAGTTTAGTGCACCCGTCCGAAGTCCTGACTTTCGGCTCCTTTCTTTGATCACCGAACCAGAACCTCCGTGCCACAGCTGGCCCTGCTGATGCTAGTTTTGGAGGTACCATTCTTAACGATTTATGCTCACCTCTATTTCTGCTCAGACTGAAGGATGGAACAATTCCCGAATTGTGGGGATAATTTGTGGTGTTTACTCTTCACAGGACGTGGAGCAAATAAAAAACTTACTAGTTGGTCAGTGCAAAACTGAGATTTGCATACAAACATTTCATTTAAAAGGTTATGAAAGTACGAAACGAGTACAAATTGCAGACTGAAGAGCTCTCTGCCATCACAGTTGTAAGCAAACAGGAGGAAACAGAGATTGTTTCACACAAAACAGAACATCAAAACGCAGCAACTCTCTGGTGAAACTCATCGTACTTGAGACCCACTTCCCACCCGACACCGGACACTCCTGATTCAACACAAGCGCAAAAGAGAATGAAACCATGTTTCACCACTAACCCTGTATTACCAAATGTGGGAAAATGACGTGTTAATTTATGCAACAGGATCTGAAGAGCAATGTAAAAGGAAAGAAAACCATCCAGGCAAATGTCTTGGGTGCGCCCTGGCCTACTGGATCCGTGCACCTGGCAAATCAGCAAACTAAAGCAAACAAATGTGGGAAGTAAGTTCATGTTTCTGAAGAAAAGAAAATAAGACAATTTCCCTCGCCCCCATTCTAAGTTTGCATTATTATACTTTCCCAGGGCTATTCCATGTTAGTTGTTACCATCGTTCACAGCCGTTGTTTAGACAGCTTGAGCAGTGGCAACAGAAGTGAAGTAGATATTTATGCAGTTGAAACTATAGCATACAAGTGCATCTTTGGGCCTAATTTCAGCAGGAAGAGATTATACGGAGAGAGTTAAAACGGATATAATGCAGAGGGGAAAAAAGAAGTCCTTGAAAGCTTTGTCCCAAAATGTTAAAAAAGTAGCATCTGAACCATATATTCTCTTAGTGGTACCACACTGTTTAGGTTGCATGGTTTGCCATCTGCAGCCCAAATAGCTCACATAAAATTACAGAAAAGACTGTAGAGCTCCAGCCCTGCTAACAGAACACTTTGCAATCAGCTTGCAAAGGGCCTATATGTTAGTGACAACATATATGTACGTGTGGCAAGAAGAATAAAAGGTGACATTTGGAAACGTTTGCACTCCTCTGTCAGCAAAGCAGTGAGAATCCATGCGCGAATCATGTACCTGCGAGACAGCTCTGGGACTTGGGGCCTGGAAGGCATCACACTGAACCACCCACAGGGATCGACATGGTCCCACACGGGTGGGACGCAAGCCAGAGGCAAGGCTGGTAGGAGCCCCAAGGGGATTGCAACTGAGACCCCGTGGTGAACGAGCAGCTTCTCTCCCAGGGAAAGCTGCGCTAAGGGACTCCGGCAAATCTGAGTGCCGGCTTGGCTGGAAGAGCACAACCAGAGAGAAGGACTTGTAGATCTCTCCAGACCTGGAGGAGCAGTGCTCAGGAGGGAGCTGTAGGGCTGCACGGCCCAGAGCGCAGCAAACACAACAGCTAACGGACACAGCAGTTTGCTATTACCATGGCTATATTTATTACCATCGATCAAAATATTTATCTGCAAAGCGCAAATTGATTGAAGAGCTTAGTCCTTTGCTGTACTCAGAGTACCTAATAATTACCAGCCTTTTCAAAATAGTACATTGCAGAAAAATAAAGGGAAAAGTCCCATCTACCCATTCCAGCAGTGACACACCAGTCTGAGTAGGTGCACATGTAGTAGACTGGAATTCACCACCGGGGAAAAAAGGCCACTCTGACTTGTGTGCTGCCTTCTCCCCTGCATTTCATTTAAAGCAGGGCTGGACAGAACAGATTAAAGCATAATATAATGAAAGACAGAGAATGTGCTTTGTCCAAATGGAAACGGAGTTTGAATGAAGAGTTGTATAAAATAGAACATGTATTCTTGTTTATGTGAAACAAGTATCTACAGACTAAAATGACTGAAAAGTATCTATATAGGTCTATTTAAAACTGGAAAGAGAGAGGCAATTTGAAAAATAACTATTTTATCTGTGAGCAAGCTGATAAGGGAAGCGATGTGACTGAATGCTGCTTTTGTTTAAAAGCAACTGAAAAGATAAGAACCAGAATCCTTGCAGAGATGTGTGGCCAGGCTACATTACTAGCTGGACACAGCTTAAAAAACCCACCCCCTAACTAAAATGGCAAATTACTTACTTGGCAAATACAGAAACATAGCCCCAGCTTGTGCCAGCTCCCAGTCCCAGCTCCACCGAGGCACCTGAACAAAGGCCTTTCATAGGCAGTGTAATTTAGGCTACCCGAGTTCGTCAGGATGCTCAGGTGTATAGAGGGGCCTCACGGAGCACCAGACAGAGACAAATTCACATGGAGTAAGCGAAGCACTTTGCTGGCATGTGGACGTGGGTTCCGGAGGCTATTCCCAACACAGAAGACAATCACTGGCAGGTAATAAAGGAGGCATTTATGCGATATGTCAGCGGTTAGTGCAAAGCTTAAAAGAAATGAGATCATGTGGCAAGATAGCATTCTCTGCCTTTCCCCCAGGGGAAGGAGCATTACTGTTATTACTATAAGCCATTGTTACCGCTACTTCTTTGAAATAAAACGTGACACAGTATCGTCAGCTGATACTTGTGCGATCGCAGCTATCATAAATTGTGGTTTCCAGAATATTAATCTCTGGTTACGCTATGCAACTACCACACAAGTGTGCAGCACGGAGACAGACAGATCCCCTAGGAAAAAAAAAAACCTCTAACAACCCTCGAACAAGACTGCCACCCCCCCAGATACTGCTTTACTCTGAGCTCTCAAAAGTTAAAAATAAAAAGAGCAAACCAAAGTAAGAACAGGTTAATACAACAGGTTTCAGTTGCCCTCTTGGCAGAGACAGTGTAGCTCTAGCAATTCAGCCCAAGAGAGACAAAGATTATCCAGTTCTTCGTGCCCCATTTACTACACTTTATCAGACTAATTTTCCATTTATTTTCTATATTTTATGTAGGAAAAATAGCTCCAATCTTTCATGTGAAATGCAAATCTAATTGCTTGTTGTAATGGATATAACAGGTACAATATGGCTCCTATTAAGATAGAATATCTTGAGCAAAACAGCTTCATTCCAATTTATTAGTATGTGGAGAAAACATAATATAATGAAATCATGTAAACATTGAAATATCTGAAATTATTTGAAACGTCAAATTAATTTTTATGGTATCCATAAAAATTTCATTTTTTGTTTAGAAAAGTCACAGGCACGCTATTATTTTCTTTTTAAACCTTAAATGAAGCATATGTACCATAATTGTACTTTAAAAAATTAAACTAACATGTAATTGAAGAGCAGATGAGCACCTTCTGAGACTGAACTGCTGTATATCTACTAATGCGCTTGCTAAGTCACTAAACACAGGGTTTTAAAAGCTAGCCCTGTCAGTACATCATATAATATGTCACTTCAGCTATGGTTTAGTTATGTCCAACTCATAGTAAGAAGGTTTAACCGTGCTAAAAAGTATTAAGCAAATTAAACAAAAGAAGACAGTGTGAACGTTTGTATTTATCCCTCTGTGACTTGCATCTAACTATCTTTTTTTTGTGACTGTCATTTTTTTGGTGATAACAAAAGTATATCATTTATTGAATGGAAAAGTTTTTGCCCCTGGATTCCAGGCCGTGAATCAATGATGTAAGAGCAAGAAGTACCAGATGAAAATAAATTTCCAAACTGTTGGAAAAGCACGCTACTTATTTTCAATGTAAGGATACAGAGCCGAAGTAAATAAATATATAAAAGCATCAGAGCTATATAATAGCATCAGAACAGAGTTCATTAAAAGTTTCCCACAAGAACCCCTGGCCCATTTGGTAAAGAGTTTATGTTTGGTTTCTCAAATACTTCTGCAAAGACATTTCCAAAAACCTCCTTGATTACCATTTAGCTCACCACTAAGGCTGGTCCCAGTGCAGTATTTGTCACTAGTAATATCCAGGATCACTCCAACAGCTTCATACTTTCATCTGTAAAAGCCACATTTGGAACAAAGGCAAAATACATAGTCACAGTTTCATTCCTACTCAAAATACTCCCTTGATTCCCTGAACTTTGCAGTTGTGTGAGAGATTAGCAAAGAACATCCTACGGTCCAACAGCTACCAAGTTTACTTTCTTACTCTCCTGGGAGCAATCTATTGCACGTGTAGAGAATGTTTCATTTAGCACGAAATCCTGCAGCTGACACACTAGCACAGCAGCCCCAAACTGAACTAGATCTGGAGGGAAAGTGGACTAACGCATCTATTTCCATCTGCTTATATGCTGTGAAATATTTCATACAATAAAACTCCATAGAATGAGCCAACAGCCTTTAACGTATATTATAATGCAACCAACAGCCCCATTTTTCTAAACACACGTGGTCATACTTTCCACTCAGGACAGTTTAAAAGTTGGGTGTAAGTGGATGGAAGGATTGAATAGCTAGAGAGGGGTTTGTGATTAACAGTGTAAATGTTCTTAATCAGCTACCTGCCTAACTATCTGCAAATTAACATTTTATTACAGGTCTCCCTGTAGAAGGGGCCGGAAGGAGGGTGCTAGAAGAAGACAAGCTGTGCTGCTTGTGTACGTGATGTGTTTCCCAATCAAGAGCAGACGGGTGCAGAGGGGCTTACTGAGGAAACAGCTAGGTTGTGGATAGAAAGCAACAGTGGTCCTGGGTCAAAAAGACGGGTTTTGTCGATCACTTCAGTTGTTACATTACTAACTTGAAACTGGAGCACTGGAGAAAAGTATAATGGCAGCACTTCCGAGCAAAAGGAAGTCAAAGGTGGATTGCTTTACAATGACAGAGAGAAGCGTATACCCCTGCTGCAAAAAGGAGACAGGGAGCAGGGGCAACATAAAACATGAAGAGTGAAAAGTGGGCAGGAAGAGACAGAATCAGCTGATACACCTGGAGATATGGAGAATATGAAATAGATAAGGAAGTTCAGATAGTAAAGAGCGAGGGCTTAGCAGATAAAGCAGCACAGTAAGGCTGTAATGGTGGATCCTGGTGGGGGAGAATTAACAAGAGCCAGCATGCGGATTGTGAGTGAGGGACGTGATCTGGCGGCCTGGGGGGTGGGACTGCCTCGGCAGACAACTGGGAAAGTTTAAGGAGAAAGATATCCTGCCTACCTTGGACAGAGGAAAGGAAGCAATCAGCAAGGCAAATTTGCTAACTCTTTCTGGTAGTATAGCAGCGAAGGAAGGAGATGCTGGAGATAAAGCAGAATTAGTGAGATAGGTTCTGAGAGATGAAAAGACAACGGCATAAAACTCAGAGTGGAGCAATTCCATAGCAGTAACAGAAGCATAACCACAAGCCAAGAAATTGCTTATGTTCTTCATCTGCTGGGAAGAAGAAAGTTGAAAAATCAGTGACGGGCACAGTAGTGAACCCTGCAATCCAAACTAAACTCTTTCTTTCCCTCTTAACCTGTCCCAATTAACAATTCTGTTATATTCCTTAGCTCATTGTATTACATTCAGGCTGCCTCATTTCGTTCATAGCATCTTTAACACGCTGGTAAAAGCATACAAGACCTATGGCACGAGAGGTTTTAACTACACATATTCCCTTAGGTATAGGGTGCTGCTCACTATAGTCCTCTAATTAATCCTAAATGGATTAACGACCCAGATGATGTTCATTCCTCTCACTGCCTTGTCTATTAATTTGGAGGTTCTGCCACTACCCGCACGTACCCCATCTCCACCAGCTAACACAAAACTGGCATTACAAAGGCCGAAAGCCAACAAGGTCTCAGCCACACTCATTCCCGAGAGCAGGATGATGAAAGAATTGCTTTATGGCAGCACTGCCGAGGAGTTTCAAGAGATGTTGCTCCAATCCTTCAAGTCACCTGTCTTTCTGCTTTTGATTTTTTCTTTGTTAAAACAGCAGTGACCGACACAGTCTTTTTCTGGCAGGAACTAATGATGGTCATCTTCCACCCTCAGAAGATGAGTTTCTGGGAGTTTCAATTTGTAATTGCACAGAGCACAGGACTAAGAGAATATTTCAGCTTCTAAACAAAAAATTAATTTTGCCCAACCCCAAGCAAGATAATTGCTTCTGGTACCCCAGTGGGAGTTTTAGATCCCGTCACTTGTCTTCATGAATACAATGACCTGACCTGGAGCCAGGACTAGCAATTTGAAAAATAACATGTTTATATATATCATATTGTAACTGTGTAGACAGCGGCTATTTTTTCTCTTTGATAATATTAATGCAATGAAATCTAAAACACAATCCCTAACAGAACACAAATAAAAAGACCACGATCTCTAATTAAATGGGATTTTCTTGTTGATACAACACATACAGATGCTCTTTTTATCTGATCTACCTCAAATCTCAAATATCATTGGACACGACTTTTGTTACCCTCCTGCTTTTGGCCAAGACCTGCAGGCCTTACTTACAAGAAATCAGAGAAAGACCTTCTAGAAGAGCAGCTCTGGCACTGCCCAAAGAGCTAGTCCTTCAAAGCTGATTCCCATAAATTGTGAGGTTTGCCAGAAATTCTCTCTGCATCCCTAGAATCCTGGGAATAAGTCCCAATTTCTGGAATACTGTTTAGTAATGAATTAGAAGAATTTTCTTCTTTCTTTTTCTGCAGTCTAGCTCCAGTGGGCTCTAAATAATTTTTTTTAAATAGTGGATTAAAAATTAGTGTGAAGCCCATTCATCACTTCATAGTAAGTCGACAGATTTAAAACTTCCTTTCAAAAGATACAATTCTACTAAATATTAAAACCTGCAGTCTTAAAGAGAGTGGGAAGCGTAATATGGACTCCCACGCGGAAGACTCCTCCCAGTCTCCTACAACAGGGTATCTGACCTTGATTTTCATTACGTTTTCAGCCTGGGACATATAACTCACTTTGTGGTTAATTAGCTTGCACTGAAGTCCATGACAGTGGTTTGAGCGTGGAGCTATTGTGGGTATAACCAGATCCATTAGAGTCTCTCACTGAGTACCGGAGCAGACCTAAGCATAAGAATTTACCAACTCACTCAGTGTAATTACTGTCAGCATGAGGCAGGCAGGTATGGAAGGAGGAAGAGAAGGATCAATTTTTTCTTCTCCTTCCCTGAAAAGTGCCTGATTATAAATGGATGGCAGTGCCAAGGTGAGAACAACCCGAAATTTCTGTATAAGGAGACAGGGTTTTGTAGGTTCCTGGTCTTCAATGTCCCCTTCATGTTTGACACTTGGTAAATACCTGAGCTAACCTGCAAGTAATTAGTGGACAGTTTAAGCATTTTTTTAAATTTTTTTTGGAAGAGGTGAAAAGTTAAGGATGTGCTGTTTCAGAAAGGCGATGAGCAAATATTAGGGAAAGCGGTAAGAAGATGCAAAGGATATAATGGCAAGAATTGAAAGGTATTTACGAAGCAGCAATTGCAACACTGCAGACAAGTCTTGGCATAGAAGTCATAACAATTAGAGAGAATTCTAATTGCATTTCAAATATATTGAAAACAGTCTTGTAATTTAACATACATATTAGGTAGGGCTGAAGTGCATGCAATTCCCTGAAGAAAAGAGGCAACCTCTGCAGGATGGCTGGTTCCTTTGGCAAACATGCTCAGCTATCACCTGGGCACAATTCAAAGGAACCGGGCAGAAGTAGCCCATTTCTAATGCAAAGTCATGTTGTAATTCTGCTGCTTGATAAAACTAATGAGCTACGCTCCAGCCAGGTTGCCAGTCAGCCCAAGAGTGGCAGCTCAGAGATCTTGGCTCCCCTGCAGGCATCGCTTGCTGTAGGAGAGACTCCGTCTTTACGCATGGAGGAGTTTTCGCTGAGGTCAGAAATCCTCCGGCCGCGCCGGGAGGCCGACGAGGAGCTGTCCACGGCAGAGGCAGCCGCCAGCGGCCCCCGGCTGCCTGCATGCCTTGTGCTGCTCAGCGGGAGCTACGGGCTTAGCTCCTCTCTCCAGTAACACCCCGCTGCTTCCTCAAGCCCACACGATCACCCCCACAGGGTTCGGTTCGAAGAGCAGCTGCTGGGTTGCACGCTGCAGGGCCCAATGAGAACAGGAGCTGTCCTCCAAGGTCTTGGGGACCAGCCCGCTGCCTCTTGCGCGTCCCAGAAAGTATGTAACTTCTGAAAACAACCAGGATAATCGTGCTGCTTTAAAGTCTTGCTGTTATTAAAGACTACGAAAGTTCAAAATACATATTCCATTAAAAAAAAGATCACCTTTTCACAGTGCAATATTTGCCGGCTGCTGCATGACCTGCAGATCCTCTTTAAAGAAAAGTGACAGGATCTGATAGCTATTTATTTTCAAGCAGATGTGGTCACCAAACCCAGCTTGGGCAGATGTCACCCTTTCTGTTTGACAGCAGAATTTCCCAGATTCCTTTGGGGTTTTTGGCACTGCCACTATTCACCGTGGTTTGTGATCTTAGCAACCGGGGGCCGGGCAGGAGGAGAGAAAAGACCACACAAATCTTATCCTTCAGTCATTTTTTGGGGTTTTGTTGTTTTGGTTTTTTTTTTTTTTTCCCCACAGCAAGTGCTGAGCTGTCACGGGGAGAGGGGTGAGCTCCTGGAGAGGCACTCTGCGCTGCCGCGGTAGGGTCCTCACATTGTGTGCCACTTTGCCAGTTCAGCTCACAGCTATGGGATAGCAGAGTCAAGCACTCAGGCAGCTCCGAGCTTCTCTCATCCCACCGAGCCCCAGTTTGCTGTCTCCTAGGAGACCGAATCCCATATTTCCCACTACCTACACTTTACTCTGTAGCCTCAAGAAGGATTCGTCCAACGCTCTTCTGCAAATACTTTGAATATGCAGTTTGCAATAGCTTTATCGAAGTCTGTGATAAAGCTTTTCAACATTTAAACACTCGGCTGGTTATACTTGGAATTTACTTGAAGTATAAAAAAAAAAAATAATTAGTACAAACATGACCTGCACCTATATAAATATTTGCCCATATTTGGTAAATGTTTATATACGTAATTTCTGAAAAGCTGCTCTGACTATGGCAATTTCAAGGTTTTGAAAAGAAAAGATCTTTCCTCCCTGCTTTATCCGTGCTCTTACAGGAAATGCGTGGTTAAGCAGACTTTTTTTAAAAGGCTTAACAAAGCACGTTTTGCAAGTTCATTTAGTTTTGAATGAAGTTGACAAATTTTGAAAGCAAACGTCACTGGAGTTTGACCAATTTTTGAGCACCGAGGAAAGCCGCCTTTGCTATTTGAATTTTAAAGATTGGCCAAAGTCTTATGTCAGCTGCCTTGTTCCCCAGTCCGTCTTTGAATCCTCTTAGGAAAAGCCAGGGATACCCCCAAACAATAGAATTAAAATCTGTCTTTAGGCCTGGCAAACCATTCAAAGTTCTGTCTAGCTGCTTAGCATAGACTGTGCTAGGCCTCAAGGAGAGAATAGGCCCCTAAAGAAGCAATAATTTTCAGATTGTTGTGTACAATGCAGTGATAAAGCTCCCTGTCACATTTTTCTTCCCAGTTACTGAAGTTCCCATTCAGATGAATTGTCACAGCTTCTTCAATCCAAACAAGCACCCTTCCGGCCTTGTTTGCATTAAAATGTGATAAAACTAAAGGTGACTTTAGCACAGCTGTGCAGAAAAGTGGATTAGGTCAAAGTGACAGCGTTTGTTAGGCCTTGCCACAAAGGTGGTTCAAGATTTGTCTAGAGCGCTAATGTGGGAGAAGCAGAAGTTTCTTAAACCCAGACATTTGTAATAAGGCCACAAACAAAAAATAGTATTTCTTTCATCCAAACGGAGTTTCCCAATGGCAGCAGGCCAGCCTGTTGACCTGTTGTCACAGAAAAATTTGGAATGGCACCACAAAACAAAGTGCCTTGTATTTTCCGTCATTCTCCCCAGCCATCCCGCAGGAATCGAGCGCCGCTGTCAATACCCGACGCAGTGAAAAGCCGAGGGCCAGCACCCTGACACTGCGGGGCAGGTCAGACTCCTCTCACACAGACACGGGCTCCAGAGCTCTGCCGGGGGGTCCCAAAACACGCAAATGTTTTGCAACACTATTTTGGAGGGAGAAGTAATGCAGGCCTGGTTTTCTGATTCATGGAGAAGCAGTAATCACCCGTCTTTCAGCAAAGAGGGCATTTCCCACTCCACCATCTTTTAAGCTCCTATTACTATTTTATTTTACTTTTAAGGGAAAACCCCACCAAAGCAAAAAGCCATGGGAAATAGCACCCTTTGCATGCCACCTGCTGGCAATTTTTTGTATTTGGCTAAGATGGGGGCAGAGCATAATGTTCTTCGTGACAAGAAACACTTAGGATGTCAAGGGTTGGCAGAATAACCAGTGAAAATCCTATGTGCGAGCACCTTGGGCTATCTGAGCAGAGGCAGGAAGAGGCCACCAAAATCCACCTTCTCTCCGCAACTCCACTGTGTATTTCTTCAGCTCATTTGCAGTTCCTAACCCTCACAGAGACGGAGACACAGAGATATGCCATTAATCTTCCCAGTGCACAAATAAAAGCTCTGAAGAAATACACAAGACACTATTGTGTAGCGACAGGATTTATACCTCAGGTTCTACCTGATGCACTTTTACTAGTTAAAGGCAGTAGAAAACATTCATATTTATGGGATTTATTTTCAACCTGGATTTTACAGACAGTCGTCATCATTTCCATGCCCTGCACTAGTGTTACTCCAGTAAATGTGGCCCTGCAGCAGGGGCGGTCTGTGCCACAGGCTGCTGCTACATCACACAGAACCAAGAACAACTACTGGGCGAGGGAGCTCCCAGCGATGCTAAACCAAAGGAAAAATTACAGGGGGCACCTTAAAGACTCTTGGATAAGTTATAAAAGTAAGAAATGTCTGAAAGAGAAAGCTCTGCATCAGGTCGTTCTTGCTAGCAGAAGAAAACTTGTTTGATCTGCTCCAATAAAGGTACTATAAGCTTCCTTTGATGTAGGTCACTCATTGTACAGTCCCAACAAATGCGAAGCAGAAGCATATTTTTATTTTTACGTGTCTAACCAAAGTTAACTGTACACAGTTCTCCTCAAAGGCTTCCTTCAGCTGGGAAGAGCAAGAGCTAAACGTATCCTACTGAAACAAACACAGCTCTTCATGGCAGAGAAGAGACACAGCACCGCTGTAAGTGAGCTGCAGCGCCAGCCAGCTGACCGTCAGAAAATGGTGCCAAAACACCCAAGATTTTGGTGAGGTATACTGGTTTATTGGAAATGGCCTCCTACAGTGAAGAGGTTAGGCATCTTTCAAAGACAGCGATATAATATAAACTTAGGCAACATATTGCACCTGTAAGAAAATGACTGTCTTCTGTACCTGCAGTGAGAGCAAGCCTAACCGCACTCCTAAGAAAGTCCAGGAAACTACTGGATGTTTTATGGAGCTGGCTACCATCAGCACAGTCTCCAAACGCAGAGGAAACAAAATCCACTCCTGGTTTACAACAGGGCTTCACAACCCCTTATGGAGGAAGGAGCCTAAAAGATAGGTCTGTCTGAGGTGCGTTGAAATTTTTGGAAAGGGTTCAGGAATTCCAAAGGACAGAACCTCAAAACAGAGGGCAAAAATCTGCCTTTAGAAATGACTATACCCTGGAAGCAAGTGGGTCTGGAGCCTAGCCAGATAAGAAGCCAGCTGACATTTGAACAGCTCTGGAGCTTGGCAGATGCTCTCACAGCTAACTCCATACACAGCACTGATCTAAAGATGGGAAAACCAACACTTTCTGGTGTGGCACACGGGAGAACGGAGCTCAGCACACGGTCCTGCTAAGGCCAACTGTGTAACAAGACAAAGACAGATGAGACAGATTTTAATGACAAAATTGTCCACAGTATAATATATAAATGTATTTTCCACGGAAATTAACCCCGCTGCATTTTTCTCTGAAGAGAGCGTTACCTGCTACAGTGAAAATATTTCTTCTACAGAGAATTTTTAAGCTCTCCAACTTCAGGATCCTCCTCCTTTGGTGATATTTTTCCCTGCAGAAGATTCAAGGCTTATTCCCTTTTCATCACTTCAAATGTAATCCTAGGCTTGAGTTTCAGCTCATGTTAAATTACTACTAATTAACTTCAGCTCACTTATGCCTTTGTAAACACTAACTAGGCAATCCACACATGCAAATGTGCACGGGTTACCCCAGCTTTAACCCAGATAAAATAGTTGTAGAGCACTTAATTGGTATTTCTTTTATCCCCTTTGAAACGGAGCTTGGTGAGGTCTCTAGATATGCCCGTGTCCATAGACTGACACAGCATGTAGTCTGCATTTGGCACTGTAGCAGGAGCTAACGAGCCTTTAGGTGACTTCTCTACTGAGATGCCTCTGCACCATGTTTGCCCACACCACTGCTTCTTAAGTGAACAGAAGAGGATCCTCATGAGGAAGGAGCAGACAGATCGCCAAGCAACCTAACCCCAAGCTCTGTTCAGCAACATTAATAGTTACTCATTTTTTCCACCTTGATCCTCCAGGACAAAGCATGGTGAAACCTTTTACTGCAGCCCATTTAGCTCTCGAGAATGAAGTATATAAAGATATTTTCAATGGAAATTCACTAAGGCAATATTGCTAGGACAATAGTACAATAGTTTAAAAAGGGTTCCAAGCCTCAAACGTTCACTTGTTTGGGAAATTTTAAGACTGGATTAGAAAGGATCAGCATTATTGTTCTCATCTGTTGCATCTTGTGAAGTTTTCTGCTGAGTCATCATTCCTTCAGTATTCAGACTGCCACTGTTATAGTTTCACTGTCAGTTTTCCCCACACAAAGAACAAACTGTAGAAGTATTTATTTTACAGTAAAAAGCATTGGACTATCACCTTTACTGGCTTTACATAAACGGATTTGAAGGCTGACCTACTCCAATTTGTTGGAAGGTACGGATGTATACCATTGCATTAATTTCTATTTAAAAAAGATTATCCCCATTATTCTTCCAGTAGAAAGGCCAGCTCCTGAGTTTTTAAACAGCAGATCAAATGAGTCATGTGTTTTCTTAATTGTGAAGTTGTTGGTAAGACACCCTTAAATTGTGTTTAAGGAAGTTTTAGAAGTTATAAACTGTATGTTCTCATTTACAGAGGCATCTAAAATTAAAGGCCAATTCCTAATCACTGAGTATAAAAACATACATGTGTTGAAGGCATTATGCAGATCTGTTAGTGTCTTTCTACACGGAATCGTGCAGTCATTCCTTAGCTGCAACAGCGAGAATTGCATTCTTTCTGAATAGCACTTCTCAATCCCAAAACACGTTCTAAAAGTATCATGACTTCAGGAGTTCGTATCACATCATGCTCTTAAAAGAGCCTGAAGGGTTTCAACACGGTTTGGCTAGGGACAAGTCTTGCAGTTCCTGGTTCAAGGGAGTTTTGCAGGAGACACGCTGAGAAACGTGGAGCTGCCTTCAAGTAACTGATGGGCGAGAACGCTGCCAAGAGAGGCAGCCCGAGGCCTTGCAGACGTGATGCCTGTGAGTTGCCAAGTTCATGAAAGCAGGAGCAGCCTATGTTACACGAGAAAAGGTCCCGCTGAACCCGCTGACACCTCCCATTGGCGCCAGTACCAGCTACGGAGGGAACACAGCACTGCTGCGAATTAGGCAAGCTCTGCAATGGCTTTTGAGCAGGCGGCCAGAGTCTGCCGGTGCCTGAACTCCACCAGAGAGTCAGTCTCTTTGCTCCACCCCTCCTAACCCTCAAAGTTTCCTGGCCACTTCTGTGCTAGGGGCACTCTTGAGAAACTTCTCTGCAGACACAAGTGCAGTTCACTACAGCATTTGTGATGGAGATCGACACACATCTTATGTGCACAAAATGGAAATACACCAACATACACCTACGGAAACTAGATACAGGAAAATCAGAGTAATTTTACATATGACGTGCAGTATTCCTATGGGAGCTCACTAGTCTGTACTGTAGCGGTACAGTAGATATCTGAAAGTCAAGGAGTCACCTTCACCCTAACAGTAATTAAGAGATGCATTGTCATCCACCTCCAGCTTTTCCAGTGCTTGCTAGAAACTACTGGGAAGGAAAGAAAGGGGAAGACACAGAAAAAGAATAAGAGTAGTACATTGGTATGTTTTCTGTAGGATAATGGGATCAGGCCTAGAAATTATTACAAAGATTCAGTTCTACTGTGGAAAGAGCACAGTGTTACTACTTTCCTAATTAGCTTGGCCAGGTACAGGGCCAAAGTGTTAGCGCTGCACAACCACAAGACAAAAAGATGGTCCCTTCTTGAAAAGCTGGTAAGTCTGAACTGTCTGGCTTTAATAATTGGCACAAGGACATAGATTCTGCAGTTTAAAAGCCTGATTCTTCAGACTTATACTGGTTAATTGAAGTGCAAACTCTGCAAGCCTATAAGCACAGTATAATTTCCTTCAACTGAGACTCACTCCTAAGACTGACCTTTAATTTTGTATTGATTAAAAATAAGTTGGTTTTATGTCATTGCACACACCCCATACTCTGCATACTGTAAGTACTGTAATGACACTCCCAAATATTTTTATCCTTTGGTTTCTTAATAATTACGACCTTTCTTATTCTTGTTGGAGGGATTTTCACCTTGTTATAACTGCATTCTCCAAAGCAAGAGAATGAATTTATTGTCTTTGCCGACTCTTGCCTGTTGATGCATGCCCCTAGGTCAGTAGTACATACGAGCTCTAATCATGCCAAGATGACGTTAGTTTAAGTTTTTCCCAACCTGAAGGCAAATGCCTTCTTCATCACCAAAGTGTACTTTCATTTCAAGGCATCCAAAGTTAAAGCTCCAGGCTTTGGATTCAAAGTAAATGCATTAAGCACATAAGAAACAATTTGGCACAACAGTTAGAGGATACATGCTACTTAACCTGCAATCAAGCCTTGCCTTCTGTTTTCTCCTAGGAAAAGAGAGAAAAAAAGAAAGAAATGTGATACACTTTCACAGATATGATAAAGGAAACCGGATCAGTTTAGCTTTCTGTTTCAAGAAGTGCATTTTTACAGAGTCAAGCGAGGCAACACTTCACTCTAGAATAAACACGGGGATATTTTACATGCAATTTACTTAAATTTTTCCTTAAGTTGGAAGCTAACACTTTAAAATGTCTTTAGTGTTAATATTAAAGAACCTAACCTATCCTATCTACTATGTATAAGTTTCTGTGGTTCTCAAGGTACCACTTGCCTCAAACACAATACATACAAAAACCCAAAGCCCAGATAGCGATATTTTATAGCTACTTTTCATGGCCTGTGCACACACTGATACAACTTTATTTAGATACCAGGTATCTCGGGGAGAGGATTATTTAAAGCTTTAAATTCATGCTGTGAATGTTTTACATGATCTTTTCCCTTCCCCCTTCTACATCCCCATCAAAAATCTCAGGCTGGAGGACCCGGGGTGAGCTGGCAAGAGGCACCGTCCTGTAATAAAGTAGGGAAGAATTTGGACAGTTGTCTCAGGGGGTAGAGTACCAGCCACAAAACAAGGCCCTCCTACCCTGTAGGCCTCCAACAGGTTTTCTAGGAAGTCTGAAAAGACAACTCTGTGTTCAGCATGGTGAACTGTGAAGTAAGGTCACTCCATCTCCATTCTCTACACCACTTCAGCTCTCTGTAGATCTCCTCACTGCTATGCTGCTGCCTCACATACTTGCTAAATCAGTATAAACATACTCCAGTGCTGCCCAAATACATCACTTTGAAGGGCTGGTATTTCAAGAGGAGCCCTGCTGCCTTTTGCCACATTGCAGAAAGCGAAGTGAGAACAAGTTGTCGCGTTTCATAAACCTATGAGCTCGAACCACAGAGAGCCAGCTGAATCCGAGCGCATCACAGGAACACACGTTCAGGCACACACCTAAATGCAGAAACAGGGAGTTCTGCTCTTCATTTGGTAGGTGCCTTCTCTTTCTTAGTATTCTTTCTGTTCAGCAAGAGTAACTTCCAAGAGTGATTGTGATGTTCCTATGCCCTCATTTCCATCTATAGAATAAGAATAATTTATTACAGTCAATGAAATCTAAACAAGTGCTGAGAAATGTTCCCAAACTCTGAACTTTGATATGTGTCAGAAGTCTTGCTGCAGTCATAAGCACACTGAAATACCCAGTCTTGAATAACAGCCTCTTAAATGGCAGCCCCAGATTCTCTCTATCTGCCTGTATCATCATTTAATTGATAGAAGAACATCATCTCTATGAAAAGCTTTAAGTGACATAATTTCCAACAAACCTCAAGGCATCTGAAACTTCAGAGAGTACTTTAAGAAGTTGCTACCACTACTGACCTACCTACCACTCTGATCCAAACATTCCTAAACTGATAACAAAGTCTAACTGGTGGGGAAACCTTGCTAGCTCAGCTAGCTGGAACCTTTCTGCATTGTTCCATAATACTATTTCAGTACAAGTTTGTCTGCTATTTAATTGGAAAAAATAATTAAGCAATAAAACAGGCATATACTAGCCCAAAACAGAGAAAATTGCTTATTTGTCTGGAGTCCTGGCAAATAACTTACACATTATTTGACTAGAACTTCTTTCAAGAACTGCGTAAAAGCAGAAACAGGATAGTCACAAGGTTACATGATTTTTCTGTATAATTTACTTTGTCCTAATAACAGTCCAACACTCCCCCCCCGCCCCGCAACCTAACAAAATACCCCAAATGTCTCATACAATGGCTACCTGGGAGACTACATGGTCACTTATAGAATATCTCATGAATCAGTTGTGTTTTATGACCACTTTTCAGACAAGCAATTAGATCAACATTTTCAGAATTGGCTTTAAATTTTAAAATTTCACTTTGTTATAAAGAAGGTTTTCTTATCTTCTTTTTTCCTCTGCCCTCCCCCAATTTCTTTCCAGTGTGTGACATATACCCCTCTGTCAGAGCCTTAAATTGTGTACCTAAAACCAAAGTCGTGCACACACTTGGAGAAAACCTACGCGGAAAGTGACTGTCCTGAAAAAGTGGCAAATGAGAGGAATTCAGGGAATTGAAGTTCTATTCTTAAGGAATCAAGTACTGTTCAAAGATGTTTCAGAGGTCAGTCAGACATTCTTCAAACTTAAACCACCATTTTTCCATACTACAGCGCCTCTAAAGTTTAGCAAAAAATGTAAATGATGGTGGGGAAACCAAATCTTGACAACGAAACCCATGCTAGAAGTCCAGTATAGGAAGTTTTGTAGTAAACTAAGAAATTGTCAAAAGCCTAGTGGGATACAAAAAAATTTGAAACAACCTCTTAACTCAAGCAGTAATGCTGTGAAGAAATCCCATGGGTATAGAGCATCTTTCTCTTCAGCAGTATTCTTCAGTTTAATCTCCATTTCAAATTAAAAACGCTTTTCTCTGCTCTTACTTTATACTGAGTGTGGTATAATGTTTCCACCCCAATCACCGATTTGCATAAGCTATGTTAATAGTAATTTGGTTGATGTTATACTCTTAATTTTAAAATCTACAATTGATCAGAGTATCACTACTATGAGCTATATTAATACGCTCTCAGTGCAATTACACTGAATTTTGCTGCCACATACTTTGTATTATATAGTGACAGCAAAGAGCTTGTAAGTAAACTAGGCGTACATTAAATTTTCTATATAAGGATGTCACCCTATCTTTAGCTCTCAGTGGTACCATATTTCTATGAAGGATCAAACCCATGAAGTTGTTGGGGGTTCGGGAAAAGTGCTCGATAGATGCCTCGCTCTACAGCTTCCCCTTCCCATGAAGGGTGTGGAAAGGGTCGCTGTGGGACGAGTGACATGGGCTGCTCATTCTTCAGTCTGCTCTGGCAATGACGACATTCTTATCGCATCACTTAAAAACAAACCACAAAAAATCCCCACCAAACAACCCTGAAACACCACTTCTTTTTTTTTTTTTTAATAAAAGCGATGAATTTTTTTGTGCGTCTGATTATTTTGGTTGAATTTTTATGTTTCATTACATAATGCATTGCCTAGGTACTGACGAGAGCAAGCAGAGCAATGTCTGTGGGGAGGTATAACGGTCTTCACTAGAAGCTACTTTTTCAGCTGGTCTGAAGCACTGAAACCCTTCTCCAAGTTTGAAGACATGGAAGCATTGTATCTAAATACAAGCCAAAAGCAATCGCTGCGCAGGCAAGCAGCTGAAACGTGCACAGTACTGAGCTGGAGAGCAAGAACACACCGACTGTTTCAGCACACATCCATCATAGGGCAGCAGGAGGCCCTTGAGAAGAAGTGATGTTTTGGAGTGCTGTAATTGCCATGAGTGCCATAATGTTGTCCAAAAGTGGGGTCGCTTACCCGGTGTGGAAGATGCCAATGTACACAATAAGGCTATCCAGAAAAGCAAAGCAAAGACGACTTCAGTACGTCTCCAGACTTTTGAGAACAGTCAAACCCACTACATAATAATTACTGAAAGGTTTAGATAAAGGGAATATTACTTAACATTGCCTGATTAGAAAATTAATCAGAAGTTAAGATAAAATATGTCAGAATTTGTACCAGCTTTCCTCTGGACATGTGTTATTATAGTTTTAACAACAGGGAAACATACTTAAAGAACCCAACAACCCAAACCAAAACATCACAATCTTTATTTTTGTTTAGGCCATAGTATAGCTCGTATTTATTCAACAAACTATTCTGTGTTTTTAAAAATTTGATTGCTCAGTGTGTGGCTTTGCTAGCACTCTGCATAGGTCCAACAGAGACACGTTAAGTGTATGTTTTCTAAACACAACATTGTCAAGCCTGGCAAATGTTTACACCAAAACTTTTCGTCCCCTTCAGTTTCAAAAATCTCTTCTTCAAAGCTCAGACATTGCTGAAATGTCTCAATTTAAGCTTTTAACATGGGCAGAAATATTTAATTCTTCCCAGACAAGACTGAGGCACTTGTATGGAAATATTCCAGGAAGAAATAATAATAAAATAAATCACTGAATGGCACAAGAATTGCATAGTTATTTCCACCTTAGAGAATTTCAAAGTTTGGTCAATTTTTGACAACTGAAAACACAGTCTTAAGATAAAGGCTGTGCTAGTCGCTGAGGATTACTTCTCTTCACCTCCAGAGAGAACTGCTCATTCAAAGAACTCACATTAGCACTTAAACAACCAATTTAACTTCACCATTCCACTATTTGAAAATTAGTAAATAGGCCAGAGAAATTTTTCCCGTTTCTTTGAAAAGGGCAACCCTCACCAATGCTGAGTTTGTCCGTCATACCTGCACAGAGGAAGGTGAGCCAGCAGCCTTCCTTCTGCACAGCCTGCTCACGCTCCCTTCTGCACCAAGGGGAAAAACTAGCTATGAAAAACAGGCACAGAAAGTTACGGGGAATTTATATAAATATAAAAGTTAGCTTCTGGTATTTAATGCATTTGTATGAGCGTGCATGAAGATATGCTGGGGCAGAGTTTGGCCTGCTATTTATTGACATTTTCTGAGTGAGGCATTTTGTCATTCTTTTGGCCTAATATAAAGTGACATCTACATTGTTGCTTTTACAGTTTGCTTTCTTATCATTAATGTGACTGTTAAACACTTGTAGATTTTACTACAAAGTGATTATTCAGAGCAGAAAATAGATAAGTTGTTTGCAGCAGGGTTTCAAGAATTCCCTTTCAAAACACTGCTGCAACAAAGCCGATCAAATACTAAAACATAATCAAAGTGCACCGAAACGTAATAATTTATTTCTATCTTATATAGTTCTGTAAATACAGTCCATCATTATATCCTTCCAAAAACGGGGGTTAGGCTTTCAAAGGACTACGTAGGGATTTAGCCACAAAGTTTCCATTAACATCAATGACTCACTCAGCACCACTTTGAAAGGTTACCCGGGGCGGTTATCCTTCTCTTATTGCACGGGGGTTTTATACCCCCAGCTCCTCCTAATGTTAGGAAGAATTAAGTTTGTCTCTTTTCTGTTCCCTGATCAGAGAATAGTTTTTTGTAACTTCTGACTGATAATTTTCTAAGTCCCAAACTTAAATGGCTGTTTTGCTTTAGGGAAAGGAGGATCAACGGGCTCAAGGTTTTCCACCCTTAATATCCCTCTTCTTAATGCTCAAGAGTGCAGAACATATATTTTCAATATTGCTGTTGCTAAAAGTTTCATTTAATTAACTATATGCACATACACACAAACCAATTCTGTTTTACAATCCTTAGCCAAAGCTGCATGTCAATCTAAAAATTAAATAATGGAAAACAGACATTTAGCTTAGTTTATATAACCTGACAGTGCTCCCATCCTTCCTCTGTTTCACCCAGTGTCATCTTTCAGTGTTCCTCTCTAATTTTATTTGGAACAAAATAAAAAGATTAAGATAAAATAATTCCCAAAAGATAATTGCAAAATGATTTATGTGCAGGTGTTAAATTATTTCTGGCATTGATGTTCCATAGAGTGCAACATTACAACATTATGGTATTCCACAGAGCACCTACATTTGATAATCCTGCTAATCATCAAAAGACACTGGATCTGAATCCCGAAGGCAATGTTACATTTTGATTAAATTTTATCATCCGTGATTCTGTTTACGGTTCACTAAGGTATGAATTTCTTTCACATTCCATTGGGTTTACCACTTATTGTGTTTGACTTGGAACACAGTCAGTTTAAGCTTTCTATAAGCCACCAGTTTTGCAGCTACTGCTTTTGCACTCTTCAGACGTACTGAGTAATCCCCAACAGAAACAATTAAAGAGTTTTTCAGTGCCTCCTGTTCCTGAGCTCTATTACCATAACGATTAAAAGCCCTCGTCACAGACAAGACGCCATCACAGCCTGCTCCGCAGGTCCTCTGAGCCACACGAAGTTTGTTCTCAGCTGGCTCTTTAAGAGAAACATGTCTCTCAAATTGTATTGCCAAACGGGAGAACAACTTGTATGGCAGCCTGTTAGCATATATTAGTATTGTGTACACTGCTGCAAGTTGTGGAGTAATGCTTGAGAGAGCTTGTTGTAATTAAACTCTACTCCTTCGGAATCTTAATCCCGAGGCTTTCTGATTTGTAATTCCAACTTCACGGCTGCACAACCAATTTTCTATTCTTCAGCCGCTGCGATACAGCCCTGGGCTGCAGTATCTTTCCACGCCGGCCGCACAGCAAGCGGGGCACACACGACAGAAGCTTCACTTTAAAACCGTCTGCCTGGCTGGAAGAGCCATCGCTTCTGAAAAGCAGCTCGGTGCCTGTGGTTACCCTTCACACTTACCCCAAATCAAATCACTATAGTTTCACAAGGTTTCAAGCTTTTTTTTTTTAACCCCCCTCCTTCTCTTCCACGCTGCACTCAGCTCAGTATTGCACCACCTCCTACCACTGACTTGACTTGTGCCCGCGCTACCTCTACGCACACAGCTGAGGATATACTCGGCAACTACATACATAAAGTAGATTCAAACGCAGCTCTTCTCTGTTTAGCTAGGCGGATTTTAGGAGGCTAAAGGAAAGGAAGTGTTTTATGAGGAAGCCAGGATGCACAACTAGACACACACGTGCACACTTGGAGAATATAGTTCATATTAACAATTAGCTACTTCAGCAGCAATTCTTGTAAGCAGAACCACATGAAAAAAAAAACCACCAATCCCCTCCTTGCCCTGGAGGGATTCTCCCATTATTTGTGCTAACAATAATACCACCAGGAGAAACCCTGCAGCCTGCTGAGCTGGCTGCCAACTGCAGATACCAGGCTGCTATCGCAGTATTTAGACTAAAGCTGCATTACTGTCCCACCATGTCTCTGCTTTGGACCACCGGAACCGCGTACGCACTCCACTGGCTGCATTTATGCCACCACAAGTAACAAGAGTGGGCTTTGGTAATTTAGACCTTGGCATAAGAGCTTGCTTTTGAGGTATCATGAGGCAGCAACAAAATCTCTGGCTGGCAGAAGGCGAGGGGAAAACGGGAGGATGGCTGGTTCTTTGTATTCTTAAATGTATGCACTTCTCACATTTTGATGAATAATTTCAAGCTGCTTTTTGCTACAGTAGTAGTTTTGGTATCAGACAAAGAATAAAAAGAAAGGAAAACGCTTAGAGAACAAAGAAAAATGCCTTTAGCACTACAGGTTAAAAAAAATGAAAATATGACTATGAACGTTAACTTTATTTTCAACATGCCTTACATTTTTTTTGGTGATAAATGACTTCACATGTAGTTGCCTTCAGGCTTATATCCACAGCATCATTTCATGTTATTCTAAATAAAATTTAAGGTGGACACTAGAACAGGCTTTGCTAAAACCTAACTCTGTACCTGGTACGTGCACACCATCTACATTTGATTCACACAGGGAAGGAAAACAGAGTGAGAAGCCATTCACGAAACACTTTTCTTGCAAGCGAAGCTGGTATTTTCCTGTTGCCTACAAGTGCATTATTACATGATGAGCCTTTCCTGTATGGTTAAGACAAACTTCAGTAATATATACCAAAAAGGCGAATGGTAAAAGGAATCAAGCTATTATGGGAGGACTAGAATTTGTGAAGGTGCCTTGATTTTTTCCTGCACGCAGATAAATAACGATTTCACATAATGAATGAGTGGCTTTAGTTACAAGAATAAGGCAGAACTGAACAGAGGGAAAGGTAAGAGATTCTCATATTTCATCGCAACTAATGAAAAATACCAACTTAACGCCTGTAACATTCTACAAGTCAATCAATGGGGGCACACAGCCAAGCAGTGCAGGGGACATGTCATTAGTCTTTGTTTTATGAACTTGTTCAGCTCCACTTAATTGTTTCAGAGGTTCAGTTTAAAATTCACACAAATATTTCTTTATTTATTTTCTTTTTTTGTGTAAACAAAGAGTCTGGCATTGACAAAACTTCATAGCTGGCACCTGACAACCCGCAGCACACCAGCAGCTAATTATTTCACTTGAAGTTATTTTGTTTATAGTTGCATATAGGTGGTGGGAGAGGACCTAAAATTCTGTTTGCTTTGCAGTAAGTGCTTCCACCTTTAAGAAATGTTAGGGCAGCAAGGGCAAGAGCAGACATCTTATTTTTCCCCCCTGTGGAAGGGCTGGAGATTTCTATTAGTGAAAGCAGCTGTAACTCACTCCAACTACTATCTTGTGACTAAAATAAGAAAGTTGCTTCCTACCAAATGGTTGGGGTTTACTTCCTGACCCCACTCTGGGTTACAAACAGTTAATGCCCACTGGACATCAAGGCTGGTGATCTCCAAATTTCAGCAGCCTGGAGTACCTTGTAGACAGCGGCCCTGCATATTCCTTCCCCACGCTCAGGCAGATCACGGGTCACTATTTCTCACGAAGATCTCATGGGAGCTTTAGTTCCGTGAAGTAGGCAGGCATTGCTTTAATCTGACACTGCCTGCAGACAGGATTTTCCAGCTCAGGTGAAGTGGTGCTCTGAACCCAGGCCAGGTAACCCCCTGTGGCAGGCGGTGCTGGTTCAAGCTCAAGGGTTGCCAGCGTACCTAATCCCCACAGAGGACTCTGATACTTGTTGCTGGTAATTCCAGTCCTGCCGTACAGCTCCAGCCTTCTGCACCGGGATGTGAGCCTTCCCACTTGACTGGGTCTAACTGTAATGCGAATCAGGCCAGGATGAAGCTATACGAAACACTTCTCAATTCTCTCAAGTTGGCCATGTGCAATAGCAGCACTGATCTTTACAGACAGCTGACAGGAAAACACCCAGCAAAAATGCACGTGAGGAATATGTAATATATGCAGGTGCATAATTTGCTACATTGGACTTTGCAAGAACAATGTCAAAAGACTAGCGGAGATGCACAGACTGAACTCAAGAACGTATTAATTAAGAAGCACAATGGAAATGTTAATCAGACAGCTAGAGAATAATAAGAGCATAGAAGTAAAATAATCCCTATCTCATTGAACCGCAGGGACCAAGACGAGGCTGAACTTGGGATCGTGAGAAAGTTTTTGGTTTTCAGTAGGGGAGCAGTAGACAGTCATCAGACAAGAACTCCAACTTGAGGTTATAAGGCGATTCCAACGTGACCTAAGAGATTTATTATAACCTCTTTGCATATCTATAAGTAATTATTCTTTTATGCCTAAAGGCCTAATAAAGTTACCCCTAAGGTGAGCTGACACACAGGTGCTCATTATCTTAAGGTGAGGTGCAATATAAAATGTAGCTAGATTTTACCAAGGGTCCAGCTTCTTAGTACACGTATCCCAAGAAGCACATCTTGCTCCCCTAGGAGCTGTGCAGGTTAGTTTAAGAGCTAATAATGCAGAGATCCAGAAAGACAACAGCATCTTCCAATGACTATCAACAGCTAGGGAAGACCATCAATAGCTACAGGTGCTCTTTTGTAGAGGAGTAGTAGGGAGTACACGTAATTCTTGAGCCTCAATGCATGTGAAACATTAACTCTACCACAACGAATGCACGTTTACTCTGCGGTTCACAGACAGGAGTACCTTGGGGACGGGAGGCAGACGTTTCTGGTGGGAACTGCAGCACGTGACACCCAGAAGCACCAGCACAAAAGTGCCTGAACTCTGACACTTGCAGTCTACAAACCCTTCTTTTATCCCAGTAGCTTTCTCTACAGCTCACACCCACACCAAAGGGTTTCTTACTGTGTTGCAAGTCGTTCCATATACATGTTACTGGAACACACAAAAAATCAATTCCAGGCACAAAAGGATCAGGGTCATTCCAGAGTTTGTCTTGGGATGTCAAAAGTAAAAATGCACGAGTGGAAGCCGAAGTCCCTGCATAAAAGCAAGAGCAGAAGAACCCAAATAGCCAGCAAGGTCGCAGGCTTCTGACAGCTGCTGTCTGCCTTGAGACTTTCAGCACGGCTTTGCATTAGTTCTCTATCTGAAAAGTTACCGTTTTTCTCCTCTATTTCTCCCTAGAAACTTTCAATGGACAGGAACACTTTACTGCCCAACCAAACTCAGCTGGGCTACAAGCATGAAGCGTCCATTTCAGCTCAAAGATGCTTTTCCTTATGCCACGGCAATATTTGATGCATGTGCTTCATTTTAAAGAGCAACATTTATATTAACTCAATTTCTACTTGTAAATCAGATGTGAAAACAGATTAAAACCGCCTTCCTCCAACTGGGTGTTAAAAGTGCTTCCCCAGAACTCCAAGCTTATATGTTGTCCTATAGATTTCTTAAAGATTTCCTTATTGTGCTACAATTAACCAAACATTATGATGGTATGTCAGAAGAGAACTTTACCACAGCATGTTTTATTTGGACTAGTGCACTTGTAAGGCTTAAGTAAGAGCTGAAGAAAATTATGACATAAACTGTTGACTAGATTCTTATCAAAGCATCTCCTCTATAAATACGTCTGCATTATTTTCTGCATGCAATGCAGCTTTTCTATCAAAAGAGGGGGAAACGAAAAAAAAAAAAAAGAAAAAGATAGTACAAAACAAACAGTAACCAGAAGCTGACAGACAGCTCAATCTGAACTTGAATGAGCTGTAACCACTTTATTCTTTCTTTGAACTCTGCTGGATCTTTCCACTCCCTTTCACGCTGTATGCATTGCCAAACGTTACTCCCAGAATTTCATTGTCAATCTGACTAGCTGTTAGGAGACACAATCGGTGCAAGACCCTCCAGTCAAGAAGAACAACTGGCATTAATCTACTAACTGTAATCCCAAAGTCCAAGGGCAGAATGGGCCAATTTTTATATGAGATAAATGAGAGGATACACACAAAAAAGTAAAGATCAATATGTCATTAGGGGGAAGTGAGGTTGCAAGCAGAACTACTAGTCTCATTACTTTTGTTAGATCACAAATAATTCAGAAGGAAAAAATTCTATACCAAAATGAACACCCTTGAAAGCATGTTTTCATCTGCAAACGAGCCATTTGGCTGTTTGGGGAAACAAAGTATGAATTGTGGAGCAAGATGGCAAAATTTTCTCTCTGCAGGCTGCAGTACTTCAGAGGCAAGCGTTACTGCTGACAGTAGGAGAGCAAGTATAGATTGTTATCTTCGTAGTAATGGAAGGAATTGCATTCATAGCAAGAAGTTTGGGAATTCAGAAGAATAATATTCTTGGCTTACTGCTTTTAATGACAAAAGAAAAAAAGGAAGAAATAGCCCTCGGAACAAAGATCCTGGTTCTCTCCGAAAAGATTTGAGTCAGGTTATGGTCGTTTTGAGTCAGTTATCTTAGAACACCGGAGGGACAAAGATTATGGGGATGAAAGGTACACTATTATACTGTTTATATGATCTGTCTTCTAATTATCTATATTGAATTCTGTAGGTAATTTTCTGAAAGATGATGCTTACTTATTTGAACAAATTTAGGGAGTCCTAAACAGCTTTCAGGCAGCTAAGATCACCACGCTATTGGATATTAGAGTACAGTTGAGTCTCCTTTGCTATACTTGGGTGAAATCATATTTTTAAGATGCCCAACACAACCAACTACTTCTCTGGGAACGGAGTCCCCCTCAAAGGAAAATCCTGCTGGGTCACGTACCGGGAGGTCTCATACCCCTCCTGGAAACAGCTGGCACCTACTGGCTTTGGTCCCCCCCTAAGAGTCTGTTTGCCAAGGTAAAGGTAAGCTAAGAGATTGAAACTGCAAATTAATTTGTGAATAAAAATCCCTTCTCTCTATTTTTACCTGCCACTTTGTGTAACCTGCATACAATTTTTGTTAGCTTTGCGTAATTTATTTTGGAAGCCACTGTAAGAATCTTTTATTGGTAATAGATCTTTTCAGGAAAAAGATGTCATGTAGCTAGAAGTCTATCTCATTCTTCACATTTTTGGAAAGCTGATCTTTGTTTTAATGCTAGTATAACTCTGCACCTTGTTTAACGAGCTATATTAGCATTAGAAAACAGACTCACTCATTTGCTTGTTCTGTAAAGTGAAAAAATACTTCAGATGTTGACAGATAACACTTATAGTTAAAAGAACATATTGGGATAAACCCAAGTCAATGGTAAATTAGAAGACTGAAAATATCTATTCCCTTTCATTACATATTGTTATTAGCAGCACATTAAAAAAAAAGGGAAGCAAATCATAACTGACCAATAATATCTTTTAGATAAATCAGTCCGTATCTCCCATACCTGTTTCCTATATGCAGAAATGTAACGTCAGTTGTTACTCTGCAGTAAAAAGATTGCACAACCGATGAAAAACAGACAAGGTGATGTGAATAAATACAACGGGGAAGGCACAATCTCCAACACATGTTGCAATCGGTGCTGCAGAAGGACTTTTATGGAAGTAGTAGTAACACACAACACGGTTACAGCACCCAACAGGCAAACCACCGGCTGCCAGCATTTGTAGGTGCTGTAACAGCTGGCATCGGCTCCCAATGAAGGAGGTCACGCATGAAACTGCTTGCTTGTTTTGTTCATGATCTCACAGCCAGACTGAAAATGAAGATCAATCCTGCCCTGAAAGAAGAGACCGGAGCACAAGGCCTCCTGAGGTCCCTCACATTTCCAGTTGTCTGTGGATCTACAAAGGTGAAAATTGACTTTTGCTCTAAATGCGACACTACTTGAGGTTTTTTTTTTATTTATTTAAAGACAGATTCATGTCATCCTCATAAAGAAAAAGTGAGGTGTTATTTCTGGGAAAGGAAGGAACTCGCTGCTAAGAGTAATACAAAGGGAGGGTCTTTCTTCCTTTCAAGTAACCAAGTCAGATTTCTAGTTTACATTGCAAACAGCTGCAGATTTTAGTTTCACTAACCCGGCTTTACTTAGGAAACCTGCAGTTGTCATATGGTTAAAGTTTTAGATGCGGGCTAACAACATGCGCTCTCACAAATTTCTATTAATTTTCTGGTAACAGCACCAGTAGATGGTGCTCAAGAATACACAGCACAGCTCAGGTGATTTGTAGCACTGATACAACCTGGGCACCATAAATGGCTTCCTCTGACACCTTTTTCCATGAATACCAAGGGAAGTGCACAGTCAATGCTTCCCCAGGATTAGAGCGGACAAAGTTTGGTGAGTAGCCCACCCTCACCAATAACGCTCTCCAGGGCAGTAGGTTCACCGGGAGCACCTCCTACTACCCAGGTCATGGTACTGTCTACCTAGGTTGTACACGGGTCTCTGCTGATTATTAAGCTTGGGATTATTAAAACAAATAAAGTGGCAACTATTGCAAACTACTAAAGCAAAGTGCCACCAAAAGAGCAGTTTGGGGGGAGGCGGAGGTTGCAGGCTGTGTGCATACAGAGGTGTCACTAAAAGGTGGGCACAACCCATCACACTGTTGCACACTGACAATATGGGGTGAATTCAGGGGTGAATCTGGCGCGTTTCAGGCCCCTATCTCATGGACAACATTAGAAGAACTCCTCCAACAAGAAGCAAGAACCAACACCAAGTTGGTCCACCATAAGCAAGCAGTAAGGCTGCCCATCAAGTACTCAACAATTTGCAGCTGGAGAAATTTTCTCCAAAAGAATAAAAGTAGTGCTGGACTGTGCAACTTTTTTTATGTGAGGGGGTATTTTTGCAGTGAGAAGGCAAAATTTTCTTTCTTAAGTAAAGTTTTTCAATAGTGTGTCCGGCTGCCCTCAAGAATGACTCAAGATGCTATGCAGTTCATCCCTGTCACCAGTTCTACTGCAGCAAAGGGGTTATTCTTCCTGGGAACAGCAGTTAAGGTCTTTGCCCAGGAGTCGGTATAATCTTTTTGTGATTTTAACCTGAAGATTTAATTTTGAAATCCCATTACAGACAGAGTCCTCAAATTTTACTGAAGTCAACAACTTGAAAGACCTGCATCACTTTTACCCTGGCATTTATAGGTTGTTACAAACTGTCAAATGCAATTGCTAGGATTGTCAGTTCTTATGACATCGAGCCTGTAAAAATCATGCACAGGGTTCCTTCTGCTTGCATTTGGTCACAGCAGGCTTCAAGACACTCCTTGAATGTTCAATGTCACCTCATTCATGATTTCTTTTTTTCAGCAGTGAAATATCTGCCATCATGCAAATTCTGGAGTTTTTGGCTATGCACCAGCTGGGTCCAGTGTCCTTCTACTTGAAATCTTGTTGTATTTTTGCAGAAGGAATATTTCACTGTTAATATTGCATCTTTAACCAAAGCATTTGGTAAGATGGCAAGAGATCAATGAAAATGTTTTCTTTGTATCAGTGAGAAAACTTGCAGTCTGAAACCTTGTACTGTTTCCTAGTGACATGCCCTAGGCAGCACGCAGGCAAACAGCTAGGAAGAAGTATTTCTTCCATCAGATCACATTGTTTCCTATAGTACCACCTAGGTTCTCAAAATGTAATGTCTATATAAAAACAAAATAACAAAACCTAAAAATTAAAGGACACCAAACAGGACTTTTAAAATTATCACAGGGTTTGGGGTTTTTTGAGCTTCTACTCATTCGTACAAGATAGGAATTTCTGTCTCTGAATTGTATGGCTAACAATCTCTCTTTTTTTTGTGGACTCATTGAATGCCATCTATAAACATGTTCACTGACTCAAACTACAATACGGTGAGCCAAAAGCCAGGCATGTTTAAAGAATCCAATGAGGGGAAAAGGAGGATGGAAAGAAGTGAGACAGAGAGAAACCTGCAATTATCAATAGGATGGATTTTCTTCCCTTTTTGACAGGGATAGAGTTACCAAACCTATTATTACATGGCCCTAATTACATATCTCTGCAATAGATCACTCAGTTAAGGAGAAATATCTACTGACTTGGAAACATCACTAATTGTTCCTTTTTTGTTGGCATACTATCTGATTGGAGTAATTATAGAGCTGCTTCCCCATTCTCTTTTGCTCTGAAGATTTTGAAGACATATTTCTTCACAGATTGCATAGAATGTAGCATCTTGAATCTCTTCATTTTGGCTTTTGTGTTCCTCTTTCCTACATTTTCCTCACTTGGATAGAATGTTGTCTTTATTACCGTATGTGAAAAAACCTAGTGCAACAGTTTCAGCATCCCATCACGCTATGGATTGAATAGGCTACAAAAAGTCCTTGCTTTCAATCGTTATTAAGTTCTTCCACTAATTTTAACAAATATTTGACTTTCAGAATTATCACATGTAGCAAAAGGGGGCGGGGGGGTAGTTTAGACCTATTAAATGGCTTATCTTTTTCATAGTAGTAGTTAGCTAATTGGCTTTGATATACCAAAATCAAGCTTTAACTGTCTGGGAGATATCTATCTACGGTATGTCAGCAAGTTATTTAACAAGAATCTGCAAATACAGCTGTAGCTGCCATAGCACACGCTTTCAGACAGGTCACACGTCAACACAAAAGGCACAGCACAAAATACGAACAGGAGCATACAGTAATCATAGAATCATAGAATCATAGAATGGTTTAGGTTGGAAGGGACCTTGAAGATCATCGAGTTCCAACCCCCCTGCCACAGGCAGGGATACCTCTCACTAGACCAGGTTGCCCAAGGCCACGTCCAGCCTGGCCTTGAACACCTCCAGGGATGGGGCTTCAACAACCTCTCTGGGCAACCTGTTCCAGTGCCTCACCACCCTTAAAGTGAAAAACTTCTTCCTAATGTTTAATCTAAACCTGCCCTCTTCCAGCTTAAAGCCGTTCCCCCTCGTCCTATCACTACATGCCCTACTAAAAAGTCCTTCCCCAGCTCTCCTGTAGGCCCCCTTTAGGTACTGGAAGGCCGCAATAAGATCTCCCCGGAGCCTTCTCTTCTCCAGGCTGAACAGCCCCAGCTCTTTCAGCCTCTCCTCATAGGAGAGGTGCTCCAGCCCTCGGATCATCCTCGTGGCTCTCCTCTGGACGCGCTCCAGCAGGTCCATGTCCTTCTTATGTTGGGGACTCCACAGCTGGATGCAGTACTCCAGGTGGGGTCTCACGAGAGCAGAGTAGAGGGGCAGAATCACCTCCCTTGCCCTGCTGGCCACACTTCTTTTGATGCAGCCCAGGATACGGTTGGCCTTCTGGGCTGCGATCGCACACTGCTTGCTCATGTCGAGCTTCTCATCAATCAGCACCCCCAGGTCCTTCTCCACAGGGCTGCTCTCCAGCCATTCTCCGCCGAGCCTGTATTTGTGCTTGGGATTGCCCCGACCCAGATGTAGGACCTTGCACTTGGCCTTGTTGAACTGCATGAGGTTGGCTTGGGCCCACCTCTCCAGCCTGTCCAGGTCCCTCTGGATGGCATCCCTCCCCTCCAGCGTGTCTGCCTCGCCAAACAGCTTGGTATCATCAGCAAACTTGCTGAGGGTGCACTCTACCCCACTGTCCATGTCGCTAACAAAGATGTTGAACAGTACGGGTCCCAGTACCGACCCCTGAGGAACGCCACTCGTCACTGCTCTCCACTTAGACACCGAGCCGTTGACCGCAACCCTTTGAGTGCGACCATCCAGCCAGTTCTTTATCCACCGAGTGGTCCATTTATCGAATCCATGTCTCTTCAATTTAGAGACCAGGATATCGTGTAGGACAGTGTCAAACGCTTTGCACAAGTCCAGGTAGATGACATCAGCAGATCTTCCCTTGTCCACTGCTGCTGTAACCCCTTCATAGAAGGCCACCAAATTTGTCAGGCATGACTTGCCCTTGGTGAAGCCATGTTGGCTCTCGCCAATCACCTCCTTGTTTTCTGTGTGCCTCAGCAGAGTTTCCAGGAGGATCTGCTCCATGATCTTGCCAGGCACAGAGGTGAGACTGACTGGCCTGTAGTTCCCTGGGTCTTCCTTGTTTCCCTTTTTGAAAATAGGGGTTATGTTTCCCCTTTTCCAGTCGGCAGGAACCTCGCCAGACTGCCACGACTTCTCAAATATGATGGCTAGTGGCTTCGCGACTTGATCTGCCAGTTATATCTTAAGATCTGCCAGTAATATCTTAAGGCCCTTTAATAGGCAGGACTTTTTCTTTTTTAATCAGATTTTTACTGATTTTTGCACTGAGCCCAACAGCTTGCATCTGCCTTCTGAACAGAACGTACAGAAAAACATTGCACCATGACTGAAAGATCCAGTGGTGCTGAAGACCTGCAACCCCTTTTGATAGGTCTTTCCTACCCAACTTGACAGTTCTATGTCCACCATTTATTGCCACCTTGAATTAAGACAAATTAAACCTCCTGACATTGAAACTTCTCCAGCTGCAGCTCTTCTCACCCTGACATGCACAGACCATTTTATTCCAACTACAGACACTGATCTTTATTAATACTCTTCAGGTCAATCCTTCTGCTCTCCTGCCATGTTTTTGGCTTTCCCTTCCCTTCTAAAACAATCAAAAGAGCAAGGAAAAAAGTTTTGCGTCAAACTTTGAGTTTTGCAGTAGAAATGAATCAGAGTTAAAATCCCCAGTGCTTTCAGGAGATTGCAATCTCCTGGACATGTATCTCTGGAAGCCACCATTTCTCTATACAATCAGATGCTTCAAGGGCAAGTAACTAAAGTTCACTTTTACTGGCATCAAAGTTAATTTCTTCCATGTAAAATCACCATGAGAAGCCAAAGTTCAGAAGTCCCTCTGTCTTTCCCCTTATCCTGCCATCATGGGCTTTATAATGGATTAAAAGAAAAATCTTCATCTCATTCATTTCGCCCACGCCGTGCAAAGTTTTCTCTTGCCTGGGTGCTTCTGTTCAGATATATACGAATGGAAGCAGCAGAAAAGAATATCAAGAGCTTGGTTTTATTAAGTAGATCTTAAAACTAGTTCCAAATCCCAGTTTAGTCAGGGGGAAGACTTATACCACGCACAGGTTGTGACCAAGCCTTAAGTCTGGGATGATGATGTTTATTTACTGGACCTATCTCCTGTCTAAGAAATACTGTAAGTTTTCCAAGCATCTACGTAATGTGATGATATGAAGTTGCTTTATGAAGATGTGTGTCTTTGGAGTAATGAATTTATCACACGATGGAACTGTTGCCCTGGTTACTACAGAATTTTTTCAATAACAGAGAAAATTGGTATGTAAACAGCAACACTTATCTAACCTATTGGCACAAAAATAACTGCTGACAAGTGCATTCCACACACTCCAAAGGCCCTGTCCAGCTCAAATATACTTCCTTTTTCAGAGTCCTCCTTTATTCAGATCCTATTCCTTATTTCAGTGAAGTACTTCTCAGCATCCTAAAAGACCCCCAATAACACCAACACCAATAGCATTCAGCTGCTAAAGGGACATTTTTCCTTGGACTAGGGTTGAATGCCATCCAGACATCAAACACATGGAAATAATGTCCAAGTACTGCATCCCCTATCAATCTGATGTCAACAGTAGGCTATCCCTTATCAGATTAAAAATGCTAAACTGAGAAGACGATTGCTCAGAAGGTCAAATAACCTAAGCCTATTGCCCCTCTTGGCTGGCATTTTTAATAAAGGATTCCTGGTGTTGAAAACAATGGTCAACAGAAACACAAATTCCTTCCCTCCCCCAGATAAGAGTGGAAGGGTCTCTACATCAGAGGTCAGACCTCGTGTTCATAGAAATTAATACGGTCCCACCACGTTCAGTGGGGTAATAGTCACCATAGGAAATAAGTATGTTCAGTTGTGCGTGCTTGAAACTCACCTTCACAGAATAAATTACATAAAGAAGCAACTACATAGCTTAAGACCCATCTTTTTCCACAACTCCCAGTGTAAACACCAGTGCATGCTTCCAGCACTCTACGCACTGGGTTGCTGAGCAATGCTGAAGGTATGCACACCTTGTTATGTTTTCTTCAATTACATGACTTTTTTTTTTTTTTTAATTGTATGCGGAAGCATGGCCAACTAATACCTTGGTAACTATCACACATATTACAGAGTGCTTTTACCTTTAAGATTGCCTATTTTTTCAGCAGAGTTTATTAGCTTTCCTTTTAAGAAATTACCTCTAAAAACAATTCCAATTTTTTGTGTGCTAAGCTTCAACAAAAGACTGTATAGTTTCATAGTCCATTACCGGTTGGACTTGATGATCTTAAAGGTCTTTTCCAATCTAAATGATTCTATGACTCTACAAAGAAGCCTCTCTCAACTGCTCAAACAGTGCTAAATTACAGAATACTTACACCCAAATTCTTTATTGATGAACTCTAAAAGACAAAGTTTTCCTCAAAAATTTACCAATCTGAATGCAAAGAGTTGGTTACTCTCCAACTTGGTCTCTTCTGGGGACTTCCCTGCTACACTTCCTTCTAGGAAGGAGGATTATCTCTTTTTGTCCATTTCCCTTTCAGAACTTATCTATGTAGGAATGAGTTTTATATAAAGAGCCAGAGAAGATTACACATTCACCTCATGTCATGTACTGTGACGACTATACTGAACTGCACAAGGCAGCTGCAGCCCCAACTCGCTGCAATGGGAAGGGACTGTTTCATGAACATGACGTGATATACCGTGCCAGCCCATTTTAGCTGCTCTTCCAGCCCTGCTCCACTGAGAAGTCTGCACTTGATTTACAAAACATAAGAGGCACCTAAAAAAACAACTCGGCAGGAGATTTCTTCTAATACACAGCATCAAAGACATTGTGAAATTTTCCAGTGAAAATTGTGCAAGCTCCACGGTAAAACAAAACAAAACACCCCAGGAAAATCTAACTGCTACAGATACATGTATATTCACAGTAGGAATTCCTATAAATGACTGACTTGCTACAGCCATTTCTGTGCAGTGACATAACTACCCCTACAAGCTGGGGATACATGCAGTTGAGAATGGCATCTCTGCATGTTGGGATGCACAAGATAAAATTATTATAAAAATGTGGGCCTCAACTATGCTTTAACGTCATTGTGCCTACCTGGCTGTTGCTCTTGTTTTAATATGAGACATCAAGAAAGTTGCTATCTTTTCAGTCTGTTAGAGCATTTAAGAAACAGTGTAACATAGCATGGCAGAGTTTATTAACTATTATCTTGCGCACATAAAAGTAGCACAGAAAATTTAAAGGTGAAGCCCAAGTTCAGACAAACTAAGATGTTTATTTCAACTGGATAAATTTAGACTGATGGGGTAATGAAAGGGGCATTGACAACCACTTGTGAGCTCCTTTAACATATCTATTTTCAGGAAATGTAACATCTGGTGTATACCACATCCATTATCCTATCTGTCCAACTTAAGTGCACACAAATAATATATGTGCATGACTGATTTCCCTGCTGATGTCTTTATTATTACTTTGAGCAGATGAAATCTAGACCAGTCTTTTACTGTTACATTTTGTTTTCTGCATTCCAATGTCAAATTGCTTAATTATGTGATATTTGGTCACACTCTGTAAACGTTTCTTGCTGTCATTCTACTGCCCAGTAGTTAGGACAACAAACAGAAAAGCAAGACAAAGTGCAGAAACAAGAATTATTTCAATTCAAAACTGTATCAGTTCGTAACTGCATTACTTACAAAAACCAGAAGCAAAAGCATTAATGACTTGTCAGGGACACAGTAGCTAAAACTAGAAACTGCTTCCTGTGATTACCAGGCTAAGAGCAGGAGGGCCCGTTCTGAGCTCATATCCTGACCTCTCGCTCCCCCCGGGCCCTGAACTCCACCCCATCGCCTCTGCCTGCAGCCCACGATTTCTGGCTGCGTTTTCGCAACCCATTTCAAAGCCATCCAAACTTGATTAAGTAACTTCACTTGCCATAGAAACAACTCCAGCTCTGCACGGTAGACCGCTCCAGTGATGCAAGATCAGCATACACGCTTTCACATCAAATTCGACGTATTAAAGAGCGGATGGTCCTGTAATTAGTAACAGAGAAAATAAGTGATCCTAACTTTGTCCTCATCGGTATTTTCCCGGGCTGGAGAGAGAACAGTCTTATTTATAAGAACTACTCTTTTATCAAAACTGAAGGGAGCACTTGTTTGGCTTTATGGAACATTAAGTTCAGAGCATCTAAACTTCCATAGGACAGTGTTTCATATACAAATAAGCCCCTTATGAAAAAAAAAATAGCCCTAGGCTCATCTTGCCTTCCCCAGTAGCTACATGTTTATATTTTGACAGGAAAACAGCTCTTAGAAGAAGCAACTGCCTTCAAATTTTCTGATGTAAACTGTGTTTGTCCCAAGTCTTTCAAGCTGGCAAAACTCCCATTTCAAAGCAACCTGTATCACAATGGAACCCGACAGCTCTCCTGCTGCTTTAAAATGGGGAGGAAAGCGCACTACCACAGATACTCAGTTTTTTGAGCTGGCTAACCCAGAGCAGCAGCTTGCCACCGCCAGAATGCTCAGGACCCTGCTGTCCTACCAATGGCACCTCCAGGCTGCCAACCGCCCTTCTGAGCAGCATATGAGTACCACCGCCCAGCTCCTCCTCCTCTCGACAGCTTGCAGATGACACCGACCCACGCACTGCAACTGGCTGGCTGCTCTAGCACTTCTAGGGACTCATGTGGCTGCTCTAACCCCCCCCCGCCAAAAAAAAAATAAAAAAAAAATCAAACTTACAGGTTAAGAGTACTACTTTAAAAGTGCCCTAAAGGCCACACACAAACTTGGAAGCAGTACAATGCAAATTAAATGAGTGGGAGATGAAAGATTTTAATGAGCATTGAGAGCAGTATAATTTTGAATCAGTCACACCAGTCATTTATTGGCCATGGAACTGAGTGCCAGAAAAAGAACCAGGAGCCCGAATCCCAAATATCCACCAGATCTCCAGCATTTGCAAACAAATGTCTGGAAGCAGAGCACGGGGAGGTGGGCTGGTAACGGCCGTGGTGAAAGTGCGTGTGGACATAGGGTGCCGAAGGGCTACTGGATTTGAGCGCTGCCATCTTTTTGGTAATCTTCACTGCCCGGACTGTTGTTTCTTCAGGACTGAGGGTAGGAAAAAGAGGGAATGTATAGCAGGGGAAGGTGAAGGAAGCAAAAGCTAAAAAATGGTGGATACAGAAGCTCTGCCCCTTCACTTTTATCTGAGCTTTACCACATTCCCGCTCCTGGGGACATCCCTCTCGGTGCCTGCATCCTCTGTCCAAATTTCAGCTTGCAGGAATCCTCAGTAAGGCCTCCCCTTTTCTCAGTGGGAAAAGGGAACTTACCCTTAAACAAACAGAGGGAGACTGGAGACGGAAAGGATGCAAGCAGTGAAAGAACGCTGTATACTGAGCCTCTCCTTTGACAGATACCGGCATTGCCGAGGAACCAGAGGAAGCCAAAGGAGAATATTGGGCCATATAGACACAGATGCTTTAAAATTAGGACAAGGCAAAAAGTCAATACCTGACACAATGTTCCAATGGTCTGACTAAAAATACTCTGTCTTCCAAGCACTTAAGACATGGGAGCTCAGAGTCAGGTTCATGGCAGCATAACAAAGAAGGACCACCAACACCTGGGCTGTTCTTACTGCAGACTTATCGAAAGTTATGCTTCCAAAAATCCTTCTAAAGCATTCCCTTCACTTATCAGCTATTGGGCTAAGAGTTACAAACTCTATTTTGTCTTTCCTGAGACAGGCTATGAAAGTCAGTCCTGAAACAAGATACACTTGATCTCTCAGGGTAGATGCGTACCTCAAATCACATCTTTCTTTACGAGATTGAGAGTGTGAAGAAACAAGGCAGAAAAGAAAAAGCTCTTAAAGTAAAGCAATTCCTGCAGTGCTGCCCTAATTAATCCCTTCAAGGATGCCTCAACACAGCAGGTACATCACTCATGCTCTACAATCACAAATACATGCTTTGGAAGAGGACTCAGAAGCCCTGAAAGGCCGGGGTTGTCACTCCTCTAGCTAGAGCAGGCTGCAATGACAAACCTACTTAACAAGAGCTACCTACAAATGGTCCGCATTTGCAGACTGGCAAGATGGTACCATTTATTGCCTACCCATAAGACTTATCATCCGTGGCATCATAACTGCCCCAATTTAATTGGGAATGACAGAAGCTATATCTCAGTACAAAAAGGGAAAGCCCTTCTCAGAGCAAGACAGAAAAAGCTCCTTCACCACCACATCGCTCCACCATGTGACATGGGGTCACTAAGGCAGCAGCAGAAACCTGGAACCCATGCGGACAAAATATGGAATTCAGATTTTCAGAATGCCAAAAAATATTTTTATCTCAGTCCTTCCTCACAAGTAGTCATTCTGGCAGTGCCTAAAGTGAACTAGTCCAATCAACCATGCCCTCAGGACTGGAAAGATTTCACATCACGTTGCACGCTTGCCACGTACCTTAAATCTATTTTTCTAGTTTCTCCAAAACATTTGGTCTGTGTTACCTTAACTCTTGATTTGAGGAATTTGGAAACTTCAGTTAAGACATATCAACGTGTTGGAATACTTTAAGTCCTCTTTATGAACTCATATAGCATAATCTTAACTTTATGAATTATTTTCATCACATATTTAAACCACTAAAATGGCTGGTTTGTATGTTATATGACAATAATAAAACTAAAGACTACTTTTTTGAAAATGGATCACGAACATCCAGGTCACCTGCTATTCCTCAGGATGTTATTTTTCATTTTAAACTAGTCTGAAAAGTGCTTTTGGAACAGTATCATCTCTGCATAGGTGAAATGCTACTGAAAGAAGGAGAAAAAAAAAATCAACATGCACTGAATGTTGCAAGAAATCACGAGGACAGAAGGTTTCGAAACAGCAAACATTGGCCAAATACATAAATAAATGTACAGGTATGTCATTACCAAGGCATCTAGTACAGATGCACAGCAAGCAAAACATCAGCTAAGTCTCCCCCAGTCCGTTAATTAGTAATAAGCACAGAATGTCATTTTGTCTACCTCAATGAGATGAAGGGCAGCATGTGCAGGGAGATGCTATTCTGTGAACCCAGATGCTTCGGACTCTGCGCTTCCAAACTCTAAATCAAAGAATGCCCTGTATTACAGTACAAGTGCACTCACAACAGTTGGACTTTTATGCTGATGCAACATCCCCTGTTTCCTTACTTGATATGGAAGCCAAAACAAACGTGGAGGATGAACATTAATATTTCAAGACCCACACAGACACACAAAAACATACTAAATGAGCATGCTGAATACTGCTCTCAAGGAACCATTCTACTCCGTCCCACCCCCATCACACTTTCCATATGAAGTTGCTATGGTGATGATAATTATTCTTGATCAGCAGGATACAGTAATTATTGCAATAAAAATCACGTAAGGCTTGTCACTACATGTGAGAGACAGGGATTGTCTCTTCAATTATGCACCCTTCTCTGCCCTCCCCCACCTTTTAAGGTAGGGTGTTGGAGGTTTTTTTTTGTTGCAATTATGTAGTGAAAGATATGAAATTCAATTATTTCTCATTAATATTACCTTTGCAAGAGATGATTGGCAGTTGCTAGCAGCTGTTTGGATGATTCCAACAAGGCAGTCTCTGATCATTTCCACAACAAAGGAGGTAAATTTGATTTCATTTGAGAGAATTTATTGCAAAAATTAAACGGCTTAGTATTTTGAAACACATTTTGAAGTGTTTTAAATAGTGGCCTAAAGCTTTGCAACCAATGAAGTCCCTCACCTCTCCAGTTTGATACTTAGCTCATGGACGTGGTATTTTAACCTCAAGAGAAGAGTCCCTGTGCTTCCAGTCCACACGCTGGCAGCTCCCTGCTGGATGAGTCTGCGGCCAGGACGGCGCCAATACAGCAGGAACCCTGGTTCTAGAGCAGCACAATGGATCCAAACTTAATGCGTCTGCTCTTACCTGATCAGCTCTACAGCAACTTCCCCTAAGACTTGTTTACCCCCTATTTGTCATTTTAATTGGTAGACCTTCATTTTGAAAGTAGTTGCAAAACTGATATGATTGATGGAGAGAGTAACATGATATCAATATTCTGAAGCCGTCCGTCACGAATCCTAATCTTATATATAACTGTACATTGAAGCCTTTCTAAAAATCAATCTTCTCTTTTGTGTGCCTAAGTGCACACAAAATCTTAACATATACATATATACAAAAAATACTTTGCTTTAGGATATCTGTTGTACATTAAGCTGGAATAACCACCGACCGGCTGAGTCATTCTTGACGAGGTTTTGGGTATTTGATGCTTTGGATATCGCTTACAAACTGTGTCAGACGTACTGCCCAAGTGTTTCTATCTCCCCTGAGACCACAAACAGCTTCCCTTTCATTACCCGTGGATCAGGCAGAATCTATCTAAATTGCGTATTACGATATTTTGTTTCATCTCTACATTTTGTAACTATTTCAAAAGAAGTAGAGGGAAAACAATATCGCACAATATTTTCAGAAGGTCATACATTGGACAATAGCATAGCAGAAATCAATCAGCATTTCGGTAATGCAAACATTTTAAAGAGCAGAAAAAGTTGTTTATGCTACTGTAAGATCTGCTGAACCAACAGGTTTTTAAACACTGCCTTAGGAAGGTAACCGTGGTTTTTTTAGTACCTATATGACACAATCTTTTGTTATACTTCTATATGACATAATGTTTTGTAGGCATTAATATGGGACTAATCTTACAGGCATCTCATCTGCTCTCAATGGAATGGGAGTGGGGCCAGATTCTTAAGTATGCAAAAATCCAAGAAAAAGATTTATCTGTCTATCAGCATGTATTCATTACACTAAAATTGTTATTTGCTCACTATCAGTGTAACCAGGACTTCACAATGTACAGAAATTAGACAGCCTCTATCAAATAGGCATGGCAGGTTTAGGGGAAAAAACAAGAATTCTGCCTCCCTTGAACATAAGCCAAGACTGAGAAGCTTGCAGTCTAGAGCCTCTACAGGGAATGCAACCATGTTTTTTCCCCATATTACAGAAGACAACAGAACAGGAAGTTGGCAAATTGCCTGCTAAATGCTTTTGACAGGTCTGTTTGGTTCACACATTTGGCCAGTTGCAATTTTAAAGTACGACAATTACAAGTCTCTCTCAAAGCAATGTAAACTGGCATTTTAGACGAGGATCCTGGAACCAGGATTCATGGTCTACTGCCCACTTACCACGAGCTTTCTCTATGACCTTGACCACACCACTCAGGCTTATATTTAAAGCCCAATAATTTGAAGGTTTTCGATTTTGGGAGGCTTTGACAAGACCCCAGGTCTTCATGCTGACACCCCTGTCAAGTGAAACAATGGCTTTGTCCTTCTTGACACATCACACATCTTAAACATAAAAAGCACCCAATTGTTCATAAAATACTTTGGAATCACTTAATACACAAGCTATCACAGCATGAATTCAGCATCATCTGAACCAACAGACGTTTGTTTTTTGGACAGGCTGACCACTAGGACCTTCTCCTGTGTCTTCAAGTGACATTTCTCAGCTAATTACCTAAATCTCAACTCGTACATACAGCATGTTTCCAAAATGAAGCCAAATATGACCTTGAGCTGAAGCCTTTCCATCATTTTGTTGTTGCCGTCTCAAGTTACACTCCGAATGTTCTATTTTCTGATAGTCTAGTTCAAGATAAAACAATGTTTTTCTTGTCAGAGAAATCTATACAACTTTTGCACACACATATATGCAAATACCCTACACACTCACACACAAATACCCTACATACGCACATGCATACCCTAGGACTGGCTGGCCTACTAATTAACAGCTGCTTGGCTGACGTGCCTTCCCCCGCCCCCCAGCACATCTTATTTTCTAAATTTTCTGTCCAGCACACCATACGGAAGGTGATTGGTATTTTCCTTTCTATGTGAAGTATGCAGACCTCTCTGCCCCAACAAGACAATGTTTCACTTGTTCACCTTCCGAGAGGGATGGCTGGAAGATGCACCAGCCTTCCGCAAGGAGATCAAAGAGCTGCTAAGACATGCTGGTCAAGTATTTCCCTTTCATCTGAATATATTGTTTGTGACCGTATGCCATTCTTAAAGGGCGAAGAAGGTTTCTAATCATTGCAGGAAGAGCACTCAGAGATGACAGCAAGAGAAAAAGAAAGATTAAGAATTGCTTATAAGCAGGCTATTATACGGGAAAAACAAGTCACATATTTGGAGTAAACTGGATACAGGCTTGAGCAGCAACAAAAAATTAGAAATTCATGGAGCATAAAAGAAATAATCGTTAAACATTCATACTTTATGATGTTACAGAGATTGCTTTATTCCCAGTGTAAGTATTAAACTGTTAGATACACGATTTGCTTTACATTTCCGAGAATTAACACTGCACTACAACAAAAAGGACTTAAACTATTTGCAATGCAGTTAATAATTCTGCAGAATCAGAGAATCACCAAATTCATAAAGCAAAGCAGTGCAAGAAAATTCACCTATCTTCTGAAAACATTATATAGAGAAATTGCAGAGACAGACCTTTCTAAACTGCAAAAAAACCCTCCCAAAACAGACCACAGAATTTAAAGTTTCTTCTAGTACAGATTTTCTTTTAGTTCCGCAATTCAATTTTACAACACTGAACTGAAATGTATCCAAATTCTGCTTTGTTATTAAATTATCTCTCATAACAAAGCAGGCCAAAGTCCATCTACAACTCATTTGCTTTAAGGATGGGTCCTTTATCCCTAGAAAGGATGTAATAAGATTTCTGTAATTAAAACAATCAAAGGAATAAAGATTTCTTTTATTTTTTTTTTTTATTTCTAATTTTCTATACCGTGGCAGTGCTGAGGGCACAACCAGTGAGGAGCAGTCACCCTGTCGGAGCTTGGGAAGACTGCTAGCGGTCCGCTCTCACCGCGGCACAGCATGGCTGGAGCCAACGGCAGAGAACAGGAGCAAGCGCCAGCAGGGCTCGTTGCAGCACAAGGAGGCAAGAGCCTAAGCCGAGCCCTGCCACTTCAGGACCCGTTTTGGATTGCCCGGCAGGTAAGCGACTGCAGAGGTGTGGGACATCACAAAGTATCTGAACTGAAATATGTTCGACCTCCAAGAATTCAAGCTCATTCAAATCCATCAAGTGGTTCAAGTGCAACAAATGTACTGAATGAGGGTTAAGAGCAAGGGCTGCCGCATGCCTGACCTCCCCAGAAAGGGAAGAGGTAAAATCCTTGCGGTTTCATAGGTCCCCTGAGGCCAACCCTCTCCCACAGTAACATTGTGCCAGTAGCCTAAAGCTACCAGCTCCTCTAGATTGTTGCTATTAGTGAAGTTCTACAGCGAATAATCAGCGAAACATGTTAAATCTCAAGAAGCAGATGGACCTGCTATGTGTAGATGAGCTGCATCATATTTCTGTCCTGGTCTATTTTAATAGAAATATTTTCACTAAAACAAAATTAAAATAAGCAGTATTAAGTGCAAGTATCTCCTGTATAAATATTTATCTAAGGAAGAAAAAGTGTCCTTGTGCGGGACCGCAGGTGCACAGACAAACACTCAACACCAAATTCCATAAAATAGCCTTTGGACAAAAAGCTGAGCAGTGTTTGGACAGATGGCTAGTTTTGCTATAAATGCTTCATTTGACTTCTATTGTTTTTTTCAGGGCAGGGTGCAGTACTGGAAAAAAAATAATCTATAGCACCCTTCACTTCCCATGAATTATACAAATAAGAGTTTACCACAGTCCATGAATAAATTGCAAGGTCACTAAAACATTCAAGGTACGTGGCTTTCCACAGAATATATATAGCACTAAGCACAAGCTGTGGGAGCCCTGCTTGCAAAAAAGCAACTAGGAAAGCTGAAAGCCCCAGGGGTCCAAAACCGAAAGAGCCCCATAAAAACAGGGAGGCGTATATAAAGAAAAAAAGAAAAAAAAAAGCTTCAGTGAAAAGTGTCAGGGAAATCTGAAATAGAGGAAAAAATTCTTTCAACTACTGTAGCTAGCTGAGGCAAGTTCCTTGGTATTTCTTCACTAAGATTCTTCCCTTTGGCTATAGAGCACCTCATGCCTAGAAGAGAGGAGAAAGCTGATAACTAGGATTAGGTGAACTGGTTTAGATAAAGAACTGACTTGAACCTCTGCCCAAGGTTTGAACCCAAGCTTCCTTTTAAAATCAATATTAGGAGGTAGTTTTTCTCTTTCCTTTTTTCCTTGCTCGCCCTTCTCCAAAATCTGCTCTTTTCCATTCCTGGTGAAAACAGAAGACGTGCTAGGATCTTGCACCCTAAAGAACCTTTTTCTGTGATTTGACAGTCCTGTAAATCCTGTAGCTCCTTTTCAATCTCCCAGTTTTCCAGATTTGAGAGATTTGGCTGAGAACAGAGCTCAGTCACATTGCTTGAAATTGCTGGTCCCAAATCACAACGCCACCTCTGTCTCATCTTCTGCAGCCAGCTAGTGAGACTTCAGACTTTATCACCACGGAATCTTTGGATTAGATTACTACATAACATAAAAAGTGGGAAAAAAAGAAAGGTTTTCAAGACGTATTAAGGAGGGGATCCAGGCAATATCAGATAAGAAGTCATTTTGACATCAGCTGCTCTGTGTGTACACAAATGCAGAAGCACTGCTCTTGTTCTCTGCAGGCAGCACACTGTGACAAGCCAGCTAAGGGAGGAATTGTTCCTGTTGCCACACAGTTGCTGTTGCCAGCCATAGGCTGTTTTATTTATTTTTAAACTCTCTTCCAGTATTCTGTACAAATTGCCCATCCTTTAAGAAGCAAAATGCTTATACACGTGAAAAGTCCAATGACCACCGGTTTTGTGATATTAAAGCACATTCTCTTGGCAAAGTGATAACGACATATTTTTCAGTACTGAAAACCACATAATTTTTCTTAGAATATCAAGAACATTCATTGGGATATCCCCCCCCCCCCAATGACTCAGAAAAGCATCATATTTCTGCTGCAGATCTGTTCTCTCAGTTAATGCAGTGCCATCCATAGGCGAAGCGGATCTGTCTATCCTCATACTGCTATTACTTTCTGACTGTACTTTGTCACACCAAAACTCCCTGTAGCGCAATATTCAGTCACTGAAAGTAGCCAGAAGCAGTTATTAAGTGCTTTCGGGAGAGGATGTACTAGGAACAAACTATTAGTTTAAGATGGTTATCTAATAGATCCTCATCTCTGGAACTTACATTTTTTGTGATGCCCTGTGTCAAAAGCATCATCTATATTGCCCTGGCTAAACTACCCAAAGTGACACACCATTCGGGAGTTTATCTACCAGCTCTTTCAACTCTGCTCCCAACCTTCCCAAGACACATCACCTGGCTCTTAGAAAAATACTAGTGTATCTTTATTCTCTCAGATTTTCCATGTTGCAAGCCAGTCCATTGCAAAGGCTTCCCAGCCTTCTCCTGCTCCTCATCCCCCTGGCCAGATGAGACGGGACACAGACAGTACCACCACGCAACTAAAGCAGGGCTGTGGGACAAGGAAAGCAGCAGCTGTTGGAGCTACCTGCAGAAGCTGATAAAGGTGCTAGGAGCGGTGAAGAGTCATCAGTGGGGATGTCACTATGAACGATAAACATTTTTCCAGGAGAAAAGAAATAATAAGAGCCCATTAAATGGGAAAATGTTAATAGCACGTGCTGATTTTCAAAGGTTTATATCTCTATTCTCCATCTTGGCTCAGAGTCGTTATGGTAAACCGATGTTTTATGGTTTCTTGAAAGGTATTTGGTGAAATATTTCAAGCATGGGCAAAGAAACAATCCACCAACAGGGAAACTCATTTCATTTGGCCTGAGTAACATCTACAGGAAAACAGCAGCCACCTCACCCTAACATTGCTTCGTTTGGAACAAACTACCTTGGGTGTAAAAAGGAAAAATCACTGCATTTGATGAAGTTTCCCTTCTAATTCACCTACTTTTCTTTAGCCACTTCATAATGAATGCCATTAGCAAGACAGAGCTGCTTTTTCAAAAGTTTGGGGAGTACAAGAAGTTCAGCACTAATGTAAGAAGAGCAATTCCTCAAAAATATTTCTAACACATACACTAGTTTTAAATTATAAAGATGGATGAACGTTAAAGAAATTTAGGTAGGCAAAAGATACAATTGGAAGCCCTCTGCATGGTAAAGCATGCCTCTGGAAGATGTACTTATCTGTTGATCTCAGAAAGATTAAGGAACCAAGTGGGAGTGGAACATGGTGTTGACAGGACTTTGTTTGGCCACCTAAAGTCTCCACAACCAGTTTAGATACTTTGCAGATGCACAAAGCAGCTCAGTAATCTGGGAGTATGAAAGCTGGTCCTATATCACAGGCACGCTGATCTTCATGTCAGGTTTAGAAGCAACCTGCAGCTTGCGTGTTGTACTGTTGCTCTCTCAATGCTCTAAATCCTAAAACCTCTGAAGAGGTTCTGGTATTCAAAGATCCTTAAATCATGGGGTCATGATGATTATATGCTTCGTCCAAAAATTTTAAGTAATCTGACGTTTTTAGGGGCTTCTGTAGGAACAACATTCTCTGAACTGTGTGTAGACTACATATCACTGTGATGTATGAAGCTTATTGCACACTTGAAAGTTTTCTTGAAAGCATTTAATCAAATAGTTAGTCCAAGCTCTGTTGATGGCCTCCAAAATCACATGCCGAATGCAGTTTAAGAACATTGTCTTCTAAAGCTGCACTGTGTGTATTTTGAGAAGAGAAAAACTTGTTCAGTATGTGAACATACACTTAGAAAAAATCTATAAAGATGCCAGTCAGGCATCAAATATCTATTTGCAGTTAGTCTCTCTTCTAAAGCCAAGTGGACGGTATCAATAAAATAAAAAAAGAATCCTTAAATGAAGTAGCCATTCCTGCTCAAATATTCTTTAAATATTTAGCCAGTTTAGGAGAAAGGCAAGATCAAAATGCAGGATAATCGATATAAGCTAATACGAGGCTTAAATTTTATCTGCCTTTTCCTACTTCTCTTCCAAAATATCAGAAGATGATGAAATACGGTTTAAAAATGAGCATACTTAATATACTCTCAAATGAACAATAAACAGCCGAAACAAGCTCTTCAGCCCATTCTTTTAAAATGCGACTAATGTGTAATCCTAGTAACACTTAACATTCATTTGAATATGAAAAGACTTCAGGCTAGAGGTGCTAATAAGAACACCCCACACTTCAGATTTAAACAGACATGGCAATTTGTATTTCAATAAGAAAAAAAAAATCACTGTTCAGTCTTGAGGAAAGAAATACCTTCACTCCTACACTGTATCCATTTACAGTACTTCCATGCACACATTTTAGCATCACTAATGCAAACCATGCTTCAGAAAGACAACTTAAATTGCCCTTCAAAAGGCAAAAAAAAGGAACATATCATTAGCATGACACCTCTACTCCTCTTAAATGCATGAAAGGTTGATTGTGCTACATAAAGTTACAGGTAGGTGTAAATGAAAAAATACATTCTTTACATGGCGATAAGGAAAATGTGGAAACAGAAATGCCAGTGTGACAGACTGTCCTGCTTTTTCTCACTCTCAAGATCTGACAGCTTCAAATTGAATCTACATTATAGTAAGGTTGGAATCCTTTACTTACTGGGAATGTAGCACACGTATTTGCTGGTGCTTTAATATGGAAAAAAAATTACAACCAAAAACTAACCCATCACCATCACTGCATCTTGTTCTTTCACTTCTTGTGAGCTTCATCAACATTTTCTGTGTTGTCAAAGTAAATTTTAATTGCTACAGGATGAACATTTTAATGATGTTACCTTTCTTCCAACCAGATCTAACTTTAGTTCCTGTACATAAAGAAGGTACTGTGAGAAACCTTGAATAAGTTCTGAAAACAAAATCCTCAAGAAAATTCAGTATTAACTCTCTTGATTTTTTTATCCGATTAAATGATTACCCGACTTTACCTACAAGTCAGTAGAAAATCCAAGTAGAACTCTCATTCGCTTTTTATATTAACGGCTGCTCTCATTTTTGACTCAAATCCAGTTTAATTGACAAATAGCTACTTCTAACAGCATGCTAGCAAAGTTGACCCAGCAAAATCATGTGTCTGTAGTATATACAAACACTTGCTTTGAATATTAGAAACTCTCACTACAAGATACTGGAAACTTGGGGAAAAAAAAAATCAAGAGCATAAATTGCAATGAACGTATCAGCATTAGTCATTTTTCTCAAGAGATAACACAATTGATCTATCTTAATTGGTTTGGATTTGATCATTGTAGATTCCGGTCACATTTTTACTGAGGCTGTTCGTGGAAGTCCCACCTTCCGTCGGTGTTTTTAGGAAAAGAGGATAACATTTGCTGTATGAAAATTAGTGCAGGCTGTTATGGGAACACCTTAAGCAATTTCATGGAAAACCTCATGAGCTGCCAAGCCAAGCTTTAGGCTACAAAGGGGAAAGATAAAGATTAGTAGCTCTGAGAATATGCTGTGGAAATAAAAAAAACCTGCACAATACCCTGTACTTCTTCCTATAAGCTAAAATAAGGAAAAATTGAAGCTTGTAAATTGATTCTAATATTAGGTTTGCTGATATAAAGTTCTGAAAGCACACAAGTTGCTAAAATCTTGCCTCTCCTCCTCATGTGTACATACTGATTTGATTATCTCCCCAAACCCGGGTCTGAGACATAAGAGATTGCTGCTTCTTTCCTTCTATTTTTTTTTTTTTTGGTGAGCATATTTTTTCCCCCTGTGACTTTTATGCTTTTGCCACTGTTCAAAAATATCTTCTAAAATCTGATGTAATAAAGACAGAATTACATCCCTAGGCCCTCAGAAAGATCAATAAGCAAGTTAATTTCCTGAGTGGCCATACAGCTCCTGGCTTGTAAGAGAGGAAAAAGGACTGAAGGACACAGAACTATGGGCACAGAAAGGGACAGCTGCAGGAGTTAATCTGATTCCCTGCAAAATACAGACACCTGTGATGTTCATGCTAGGTAGAGTCCCTTCTTCCTCCACACTAACACATACCCAAACCCCTCAGAAATAAGAAACGAGCGTCCCACTCCTGGGGTAGCATCTTTTGGGACCTATGGTGGGGAAGAAGGGGAAGAAGAGAGAAGGGCAGCAAGTGAGGAAGAGACACCTGTGAGGGGTTCACCTCCCACCTCCCCATGGCATGGCCTAGTGCAACACAACCTCACCTGCACCATACAGCAGCCACAAACCTCCAGTTCAGACTGACTACTTCTGCCCTTGTGGACACTTGTTTTCACTCCTAGGAATAACAGGCCATGGAGAAAACAAAACTAATGACAGAGAAAGGGAAAGATCACACTGGTGAGCAGTCACGCCACTATCCTCATTCTGGACCACAAGCAGGTGCACACAGGGAAGCGCACTAGAAAAGGGGAGATTGTCAAATTCTTTTTATGAAGATGTTCCTGAGCTTTCCCACCCCTAAAAACCAGGTCCCCTTCTCCACTCTCAGCTAAGAGCCTGCTCATGCAACCATTACATGACAAACTCCAGCTGGGTCCTATTCACTTGAGAACTGGACTCAGACCAATGGCAGAGAGCAGCCAGCACATCCCCACTGGTGATCTCAGCGCTGTTCTCAAACAGAAGAAAACACCACTTCTTGCGCGACTCGCCAACACCTCCTGCCTACCTGTTCAGTGACCCTCTTCACTCAGGGGAGGGCAGACCTACGCACGGTACAGATCGCAACGGCGGTGCAAAAAGCTTTTACAGCTGAAGTGCTTTTACTGTCAGTCTTCAATGTGTCTCCGCTGTCGCCGTTGCCTTGCTAACCAAGCACAACACACAGCTACCACCAGACAGAAGACATCGGTTGCATAACTGCTACCGTGACTAACGGAGGTCTCGCTATTCCATTTAATCAGCAAGATTTCCATACAAATTGCAGTTTGAGTCAAGTCTAGTAAGATTGCTTTAGAAACTCATTCACTCAATTACTTCCTAGTTTATAGTAAAAGGTCTCATTTGAGCAGATTTTAATCCATTTTGAATGCACAAATCCCCTCCATTGTTCCAATTTAACCCAGGAATACCCAGCCCAAAGTGAACTGGTATTTCCTACTACATACCTGACTAACAAAGCTTGTTATGGCACACAAAGCTTATACCTGAGTGTTATTTTCCTTGAAGACACACTGATTGGCTGACAAAGAAACATTCATCTATTCAAACACATAAATAGTGTTTTGTATGTAACACGCTCTACCTAGCAGGTCAACAGCATCTTCTGCCATTCAGTTTGTGCATTTTTAATATAAAGTCCTGGTGCAACTCCCGAACTTCTCGGTTTTCCCAGAGCTGGGGAGAACGTGGGAATCAGAAAACGACATTCCTTTCCCCAATAATAACAGTTCACAGACTTCCTCACTTAGCTCTTTGAAAGCTTTTGGATGTCTAGCATCTAAAGACACTATGTTATACTTGCTTTTTAGCGCCATTGCTTCCTGTTAGAAGAGCAAGTACTCCACTGTCCTACTACATGAACACATCATCTATTTTTCTTGCTGGGAAGTATGACCTACCTGTCTGGATTGTCAATTATTTGATAATAGTACTGTAGTATCAGACTAAAATATCACCAGAATTCATTTTGTTCCTATTCCTATTTCCTATTGGAAAAAGGGAACTGACTTTATTTTCACTGGCCTGGTATTGCTCCTTGCCTCCTTTTGCTGCCCCCAGCAGTCATCCAAAGAGTATTCATTAACATCAGCCTCTTTGCAGCCACTTTCATTTCCCTTTCAGCTTAGGATTTCTCTTCACTTTAAAGGGAAAAACCAGCTCATCACAGGCTTTTCTCTCAACAACTTAGTGGCTTTGTAAACATCTGTTAAAGTATCATTAAACTACTATTAATTGTTTTTGTGTATTAAATGCTTGCTTCCTCCCAGTGGATTTGGCTTACAGTTACTACTTTTCATCTTGAGAAATCAAGCTCATTAAGGTTTTTGACGCAGGAGGGAAAATCGAAGACCGAGACTGTAGATAAGTGAGAACAGCACTGGGACTCACAATACAAGCACCTAACACAAGAGAATTTTAAACTCATTTTGCCTTGTTTGGAAAAAGGAGGCACCTTGTCTGTCTGCCTCTAGGCTGGTACCCTGCAGTATTGCAGCAAGAAAGGGGGTGCGGGGAAGGGAGAGTGTTAGTAAAGGAAAGTTACTCACTCTCATGGCTGCTGGACGTTAAGAAGTTTCATTTTTCCTGCACTGAAGCCACTAAAACTGGATGCTCAGATAAAGACTCCAGGCTCCACGTAGCTTGCGTAACACCCAGAACCAACGGGACAGATGCTGGCACGGAAAAGCAGAGGAGGCTTGTCTATTGATAGCTATTGCACATCTAGTCTTAGCAAAATCCAGTCCTAACTAAAGAGCTGTCTCGAGCACCCAGCAGTCAGTTTACCACATTTATTTGTGGAAGGGAAAGTTCTAGAAATCGCCATCTGTGTATGTTTCAAGGAGAGAACCTAGTGAGTGCTAAAAAAACCCATCATGTTAAATTTAAGGTAACACACAGCTTCTGCACTGTTGCCTAATTTTCAGTTTTCAACGTTCAAATGTAGCATATTAAAAGTTCTAAGAGTAATCAAATCCACTTTAATAGGCCTTTAGTATAAAGGGTAACACATACAAGCTTTCCTAAGAAGCCAGAAAGAGTTTACATTAAAAGATGTAACAGATACACAACTATGCTCAAATATTTTTATTTGTCTAACATACGAAATAAAACAAGTTACAGCAAAGCATGAAATCTGATGAGGATTCTACCTTAAGGAAAAAAAAATTGTCTTTTGTAATAACAAATAGTTGGAACCAGCGCATTGCTTTAGCGACATTGTTCCCTTCAAGACAAGTCTAAACTGTTCAACATTATGAAAACTCTGCCTATTGCTTTGTACCAGAAAATTTATTACCCCCAAATCATTTACAACAGACAGCATGCATTCCAAAACTGATTTGTTACTTTAGGCCACAACAACTCACTTTCAAAGCTTAAAGAATCCATTATACTGTGCAAAGGAAAGAGCATGAACAAGACACATATTAGAGAGGAGTTTAAATGGAATTCCATTAAAAAGTTTCGATGGAGGAAGCCTACAAACATGGCCACACAATTCATTTGAAGCATTCTTGGCACAGCAGACTGGGGAAAGAGATTGAATACAATTTTTATTTTATAAAGCGTGCAAGCATTTGTCACAATTTCAGCAACCTGCTTTCTTGGTTGGGAGAAGGAAGCAAGCCAGTTAGAGAAGTCAAATATGATTAACACAGGAACTCTTCTGTTTGGGGGATGTTATTACCTGCTTACACAGTACGTGTCATTTATTTTACTTTGGTGCAGCGCAAAACACAGTCTGTGTGTTCAGCACTACTCTGTTTCTATTGTTTTGTTATAAGCAACAACAGGCACTTTGGTCAGTGGGAGCTATTCAATTAAAATACCTTATATGTTCTTCCAGCTATGCACACCACTGAGATTTAACAACTGCTTCCCTGGTCTAATCAGATTTCCTAATATTAGAGGGAGAGATCCTGAGATTCCTAAGATCACCTCAAGAGGCAAAACCGACTCAAAGAGAGTAAGAAGCCACAGAAGTCCCACAGAACCCAAACCCCGTAGAAATAGAGTTTTCTCAAACCGGGTTGTGAAGGGGCTGCGGGAGGCTGGTTCAGCGCCCCGGCACTCGGGACAGGGGGTGCAGGGCACTGAGCTGACGTAAAAAAGGTAACACAGGGGCTCAGGTGTCAGCTGATGCAGGACTCTTCTGTGGCACCGGGCTGAACATCTGCATTTAAAGATCAAAGAACTTATGCAGAAAGCCGAGATTTAGAAAGTTACCTACATGCTTGATTTATAGCCTCTTTAATCACTAGAGACAATTCTCAGGATTACTTTTTTTTAAAACATCACTGCAAATTCACACAATTAAGAGTCTTTTTCTACCAAGTTATCACAAAATTTGAAAGGTAGCATAGAAACAGCATAGAGAAGTGATACATATTTGGTTAGTATTTTAAAGTCCTGTATTTCTTTGAACTGCAGCATACCCAAACAGCTCAGCCTAGGCTTTAAATGGCATGTAATTCTATACGACCGAAATACAGGCAACTGCTTTGAAAAGAAAACAAAAACATACAGCACAACTGTGAGCAACCGACTGTAGGTGCTCAGCTGCCTGCTGGGCTTGGCCCACAACAGCGGGTAACCCAGCTCTTTGCAGGTGACAGTGGTGTGCCGAGTTTAGCACGTGGGTGTTTGCAGTTCACTTTCCTACTCAAAGCCAAAGGGCAAAGGAGCCCCAGCATCAGGGAGTCCAGCCTGTTGCTCTCACAGAGCTTCTCATAACCTGCTCAGGGACTGATAACCCACCTGGACTCACGTTCTAGTGGTCCCTTCCACAATTGCTACTGCTGGAAATGGATTTTTTTTTTTTTTTTTTAAAGATGTTAAACATCTGTTCTTCCTTTGGCTTAAACAATTCACCTTTTTTTTTTTTTTTTTTATTTTCCCCCAAACCCACACCTATTTTCTTTTTCAGTTCTCACTTGAAATATTGACTGTAAAAAAAACCCCAAACTGGTCAAAACCAATCCAAGCTATTCTGAGCATACTAACTGCAGAACGAAGTACAGAGTAAGAGAGAGCATCACTGTCTAACATTTAAATGATTTCCTTAAAGCTACCATTTAAGACCTGGGTCTTCTATGATCTTTGTCCAAGAAAAATCACCAGTGACCTTAATGAGATTTATTTAGGCAGGCAGATTACAGCATTAAATTAACAGGGAATTTTATAATACATGGAAGCAACTCTGTTACAGGTGAGCATTTACATTCAGTAACAGCCAGATGGGCTATTGAACAAGCTCATATCCAGCTGATTTTTTCTTGCCTACAGTAATGCTACTTCTTAGCGAAGATGATACATCCTCAAAGAAAAGAAAATGCCTTGTTTGTTCATAATAACACATTTTTGCTTTTGCATCTGGGTCAACTGCCCATGTGTATGTTTTAAAAACCATTCATAAACAAGGGCAAGTTATGAACTGTAAATTGACGTGGAAACAGGAAAGCAGACTGAGCCTAGGCCCAGAACACTGATTCCCTGAGTTTTGGGAATCCAAACACTGTGATTCAAGCACATGCAGCAACACAAAATACTACTAGAAAGCATCCAAACATACAGCATACACCCCTGACTCCTGCTTTCCAGCCAATCTCTGCGTGAAAACCTCCATGAGGTCAGATGAGGAAAACACAGTCACGCTTCCAACAGGAATACAGCTTCCAGCTCTTACTTGCCGTTTGTAGCATCAAGTGATCCCTGTACCCCCTTTAACTCTGTGACTAAGCTGAGCTGCAGATCGTACACTAAGAGTCAAAAGAGCATGTTTCTAGTTTCAAAACCAAACAAGTCTGTAGAGCATTTTGGCTCTTCCGTAAGCAGCGGCTTGCTGACGGGTAGGCGGAGATCAGCACCGCGCAGTGCGACAGCACAGGGATCACTCGGCAGCCTTTCTCGCACCAAAGCCCTGCTGAAGCCAAGTGTTGAAAATATGGGTTAAAAGGCCAACTTTTAAAGCCCTGAAGGGTTTTGGGTTTTTTTTCCACCCTGATTTTTCTTCATATTTCTGGTCACTTAGTACTGCAGCAGAGTAATGAAAACAAGAACTTTTCATTACTACCTTGTAGAAATTATTTAATGAGACAAACGAAAAATTTTCGTAGTTCATCACAGTTAGCTCTGGGTACTGAAAGCTTTTGTACAGCAGGCTCTCTTGGCCCTCTGTCATAGTTCAAGGCCACATCCTCATTAAATACATATGCACAAAGCAAAACTTCCAACTGCATGTACATTTGAGCGCTGTGGTAGTAGAAGGGACCAATTTAGAGGATGCTGAAATATAATTACATCATATATCCATTAGAAGGATGGTCTCTGCAGCTCCCAGAGAATTTGGCAGAGCATTAAAAGCCTGTCCAGGTTGACCACACTGTAACTGAAGGGGAGGAAGAAAAAAAAAACAAAACACCACTAAACCACAGCAAAAACCTGAAAAAGGATTTCTAGTGTGCTTTTGCATTTTTCTTTGAACTAAAATAGAAGTAGTATTCTGGAAGTATACCTAAGACAAAACAGTGAGAAAGTACCCATACAGCATCGTACCCATACAGTATACCTGCCCCACCACTTTCCTTACCCCCAAAAACCAGAGGGGTTCTTGGCAGAATCCTTTCCTCTCCAAGGACATCCCTAATATTGCATGTTTCACTGGAAGGTGGGAGACAAAGGTTCAAGCTGCAAGTATAAGAGTGGAAAAGCTCTGCAGAACCGCTCCTGAAAACTTTTCCAATGGAAGTCCCAAATGAGCATCTATCTTCCTTATTTTAAATCTGCAAACTTTCGAACTCCTGTTCAGAGATTCTTTTAGCAGATAGGAAAGTCATATTTCAGACTAGCTGTAATTGCAACATAATAAATACAGATTTCGATCAACTCATATCCAAGTTGAGAGATTGTACAAGAAAACCATCCTTGCTGTCTTCCAATTCCCATCTCTCAGTAGTCTCCAGCCCAGTTTTAGATTTGGAAACCAAGTTTGATTTTTCCTTTGAGGATGCTGATAGCAACTTGTTCCAACTTGTCAAGAGAAGCTCCTCGCTTGTTCAACTCTATCACTACTAACAGCTTTGCCCAGCTTCATGTAGTCCCTTTACAATGGTCTCCATTTACAGGACAGGCACTTTTTACGTTGCTGGAAATTAAGAGGCTCATTTGTGTATTTGTCAAGTTCCCCTTCTCTTTGGTAAAGTGTCCAATTTCTGCTTGGAGAGCTTGCTTTCTGCTTTTCTCCTGCTCTTCTGGTACAAGCAATTCAGGTTGGAGGAACAGACAGAGAATAAAGAGAAAGTTCTAATCTAGAGTTACCTGACATTTATAAGTTCTAAAGAGAGGTTTGTGGTTTGATTTCCTATATGGAAGTGCAAGTTTGGTTAGATTTGGGGTTTATAGCTTACTAAATGGAACATGGCGCTTATGCTGGAAAGCCAAGCCTTTCTGCTGAAGCTCTAGTGCGTGCTAGTCTGCATTCTTCAGCTAACTTGGAACGACACAGGTTCACGACAGCATGGGCTCCAGCTCATACTTTGTGCTTTTAGTAAAGTTTGTTCTGAGCCTTCATCACCAGGTTTGACTCAAAGAATACTCTGACACATTTTTCAACCCTTATGGCTCTGCACTGAACTTGAATAGATTTGATTTTCTAATCCCCTCTATTGATTTCTAGGCATGTTTTTGAAACGTTAAATGATTTAGATCCTTCATTTGGAACAAAGGACCTGGCACAGGGCCTTCTCACAGTGCAACCAAGCTGCTGCAAACACAGAGTGGACTGGAAGAAAGTTGCACTGGTTATGTCAAGCCCATGAACTGAAAATGATGTCTCAATAGCAGTATCTGCCAGCCAGAGAAAGAGCCTGACAACTAAACTCGTTTGCGGCTAAGACTTACAGCTGTTTAACAAGGTACCAAGGCTTCTCACCTAACTTTCATAAGGGTCCCCAGGGACAGGGAAGTTGGAGTAAGGCCTATTCTAAGGAATATTTATTTTTCTGCATATTCTTGCCTGAAAAGAATTTATGAAATCTCATATTGCCATCAGTCACCAGGACTTTTGTGTGCACAGGCAGCTACACTCGGAAGAACAAAAGTCCTTAAAGAATTCAAAACTAGCTTTGAAATGTTAATGAATGTTTTGTCATAAGCATCAGAGGGAGACGGCCAGATCCTAAATGTGTCATGGCTGTAGAAGACACAGTTAAGCCCTTTTGTTTCTATCCCTTGATTTTACATTTTGATTCTTTATAGCATTTACTTAGAAGTGCTAACTTCAACCATATCCAGCATTGAATCTGGCTTTTTCTAGAAAGACTGCATCTCCAACAAGCACGCTTTTTCAAGCATAGAGGCAAGTTTTATTTTTAAATACACTTTTGAATACCAACTATTTTATGATGGTTCACTATCTTATTATTATTTAAAGGGTTTCTATTGTCATATTATTATTTAAAGCATTCCTTGCCAGATAAGCTGGTCCAAAGACTGTCCTCAAAAACATATGGCCATCTCAATGTCATGATATACCTTGGAATGCAGAAAACGTACAATGTATATGAAATAAAAGAGACTCCCTTAAGTCTATCTATTGCTGTCATAGGATGAAAGTCCAAAGTTGCATATTTATTCTGTCTATAATAGTTCTCTTTCTGCAAGAGTGGAAAGGAAAGAATACCAGTCACTGCCTACCCCTTCGTTCCCCTTACTGTAGCCAGGATCAGAGAAGAACCAATTTGGATCTGAAATACCAAGTGTTCTTGCATGAAAAATTTTAAATTAATTTAATATATCTGTTGGTAACTCCACTGCTTTCCTTGAAACACGGGCTTATCCCAAGAACTACCGCACCTTCGTTACAAAACTGGCTTGCTTAAATGTGAAGAAGTAACCAGAAGAAACAGGCATCGACACCAATATATTTTGAATTTTGTCTCAATACAAGATATATCAGCTTTTCTGTGCCAGGACAACACAGAAATGTTCCTCTCCACTTCATTAGTCTTAAAAAAACAAAACAAAACAAACAACCTCCCCCCAAAACCCAGTGCAAAAATACCTCCAGTCCCCCCATCCAAACACAGCTCTGTTCACCCACTGCATCTTCCAACCTAGGAAATTAGTTTTCTCTCTCTGTGAAGGAATAAAAGACAAAGCCAGAGCATTCAAACTCTCTTACTCAAAGTTGATAAGGATCCTAATCCAGATACTGCTGCATATTCCTGCTTCCCACTCCCCACAGAAACAAAAAAACACATACCCATATATCATTTCAGAGAGACCTGCAATCTTTATAGAACCAATGTAATTAGTGTGCTGTACATTAAAATAAAAATTAGCAAATACACAACCAAGATGTCTCCATTTTCTTACTATTTTTTTTACTAGAACTGAAGTCAATTGGTATTGCACTGAAAAGATGGAGAAAGTAAAAAAAAAAAGACACCCAAAACAACAAAATGCATGCAAATAGGCTTTAAAATCAGCCTTTTCGAGTCAGCTGCATTAGTGGGCACACTGAAATTTAACCAGCTCCACTAGATGGCAATACGCAGTGTTAGCATTCCTCTACTTCAGAACTAATACTGTGCATTTCTGACTTTTTCCTCCCCCTTCTGCTTACCGTGAAATGAATATTGATCTTTTAGATGAAAGAGAAAGAGGCTTATTTAACTGTGTGTTTTCACAGCTAATTGGCTGAAGCATCATGGTGTTCTGATCTCACCATGCTCCAGATCTGCAGTTCTGCTTCGGCTCAGAGATTCACTCAGCTCTCATGCAAATGGTCAAAAGGGTGAGAAAGACTAATATATTAAGTAGATAATTGTGCAAGAGTGGGTGTAGGTACAGAGCAAGAAAATCCACCAGGTAAAGGTTGCCATATTCACACTCATCCTGCATCGCTTCAGGAATAATCGTTTTGCGTACTCCGAGAATGCCAAATCAGTACTATCTTACCCCTTATATCAGTATTTTAATCTCCTTGCACTCAAAACATGCAAACTTGCCTCAATGTGCCAGCTGCAGTGCGAGTCAGCCGTGAAGACTACTGCCAACAATAAAACTCATAACCAGGTTCTGATTCTTAACAACGCAAGGATCTCAGCCATATATTGGGACCTTGCTGTAGCAAAAATCTCAGTCAAAAATTTCAAAGCCAACTCTTCTTGTCAGAACTACAATCCGTTTCCCTCCCATCATCACTTTAGAAAAGCCAGAAGTGAGGTTTGGTTATCCTACTAACATACCGACAACAATTGAACGTAATTCAATAAAGCTCTCTTCTTTTATTGCAAACCAGTATGTTCTACATGCAGACAGAATTGCTTTATAGATTATACTGCTTTTGATGTCATCTTTGATCAGATTTACTCCTTAACTTCAATAGAGCTATTTCAGAGCAGCACCTGCCTAGATGACATCAGAATCAAGACCAACACATTAACTTTTTTTTTTAATTTGTGCATTGACAGAGAATATTTGTCCCTGATTGCAACAACTGTAAATGTGCAAAGGTCTTCCTAAAAATAGACAGTGCAGCATTAGAAGCACATCCTTCCCACAAAGTGTGCTTTTGCTTATTAAAAATTTACAAAGTACAAAACTCACGCAGCATTGCGCAAGACAAACCAAGACCCAGTCTCTGCCCCAAAGAGCTAACTTGTGGGATCTTTCACAAGCAGTACCTACGAACATTCAGTTTATGTGCTCTGTTTCCCTGGCACAGGAAAACAAGTTAGAGAGAAAATTAACGGACACAGAGAGAATAAAGACCTATATAGAGCAGATGATTAGCAGAACAAGGAAGAGAACCAACAATTTTGGTCACCATGCTCCAGTATTAACCTTGTGATCTTGCAAAGGATGTAATATAGACAGTGCCACCCCTGCAGAAAGTGACAGGCTTGGTCCAAACTGTTTTCTACATGTAGATGCCTGCCTTTCCCTCGCTTTCAAAAGAGCACCTTGATCACGGTCCCACAAGTATACAACACCATGAGAGAAACACACCTGGTACAACTGAGACTTACAAGTATACATCCAAACTCTCATTTAATCCGCAACTTCAATGCAAACCATCACCAATCAACTATGGTTATATATCAACAACATGCCATGGAACACTTGTTTTAATATAAAACTTTTTTTTTTTTTATTCTAAGGAGTTTTACAGTGTCCAAAAGGATGAAACAATGTAAGTTAACCTAAGAGACCTAGGAGGAGAAACTAGAATGAATCTGGCAGAGATCCTAATGCCATCAGCTCCAGGATTTCTTGCAAGCTTTTAGTGTGGGGGTGTTTGCCATAAGCAGTGTAATGTTCCCTTTGCCACTACCACTCAATCCTGCAGAGTGCAGGTTTATTAAGGGCTGCATTTTGACTGATGGTACATCACATAACGTTAAAAACATTTTCTGGTTTTGCAATATTTTTAAGAGAAGCAAGATAATGTATTACAACCCAGGGCTCACTGGTCATTAAACTTTTGATCTCTTCACAGTTCCAGTAGACTAGAAAATTAATCCAGCTGATAAAAGACTGGAGTTAACTACCAATGCTAGAAGGAACTTTCTATTTTTAAATCAAATTCCCTTGTGCCAATAAACCTTCTGTTGGTTATACCTATCTCTTTTTCAGACCAATTCAACAACAGTTGTCTTATGCAGAGCTGGGTGTCAGGAAAAAAAAGGCTATTGTGTAGCATAGACTGATATTTCTGAAGTCAGGAAAGATTAGCTACATAGAAGGCAAGACTGCAAAAAACCAAACCCAAGAAATTTCCCAAAAAAACAGTAAAACCCCAATGTGTTCTGCAGTAAGAAACTTGCTCAGAGAGGTATGAAACCTCACACAAATCCAGCAAGCAGTTTGCCTAGCAACTAAATCTGCTTTTTCCTGGGTGCCTGGGGAAGATTTTGAGCTGGTGACAGATCGTTATCTGCTGGGCAAAGGAGAACAGGGATGCGCAGAACCCTCGGATGCCACTTTACTTCACAGCCACCCAGATCCCCTGCGAAGAACTGGACTTCAAGCCAAACAAAAAAGCAGTTTTCGTAACATCGGCAATGGCAGATTTGTAGGGCATGAAGCAAATTCCCCAAGGCTGGTAGGCAATAGCATGCTGAGATACACTGTTAAAGCTTGCAGAAGAGGCACACAAGAAAACAAGGTGTAACTTTTCAACATATCCAGATGAAGGAGAGGGGCAGCTACATGCCCTTTACATAGCGGTTTCTGAAGCGTTCTCCAAAACAAGGTGTAGGAGAAGGGGTGTGGGTTTTGTCTGCATGGGTGACAGCACCCTTTTAGTTTAATCCGCTTGTACAAGAAAAGCAAACAATTTTTTTTCCACCACAACAGTTTGCTTTTCCTGTCTCTCATTTTTTCAAACCTCTTTTGCTCCTATTATATCTGCAGATGCACCTGGTGCTTCTGTACACATTGCCCCGAAAGCCCCTCAAACAGATTTGTTTTAACATCTTTTGGAGGAGGACAGAATGAGAGAGTTCTACGATTTCTAGATAAGGAGAAATTCATTTGTTTGCAGAATGACTCCACAGACATGTAATAAGCTAAGGTACGACCAGGAAATACTGAGGCAGGATTTCGACTTGGGGCAGAACCTCCACTGGAGGGCTGCCAGGTAAGACTATCTGGAAAAGGTGAAAGAATGGGAGGAAGATTAATTAAAAAAAGTCAGTCAAATCCAGGAAACCATAATTTATGGCTAAATAGAAAAAAAAACCCCTAATTTTGCTATAGTTTTAAAATGGAGTGATGATACAGAAAAGACTGAGAGCTGCTACTGGTTAAGTAAAGGATCAGGAGGTCCAGAGAGAGAACCGGGGAGGAAACACTCCACAGCTATCTCCTCTGGAGGAAGCAAAATGGTGATAAAACCGTGTTTACAAACACATTTCCTGAATACGTCCATCTAAAAATACAAGTTTTAGAGCAATAAACTTCCCAGAGAGAAGTGTCCTGACTGGGGAGGCATTGGTGTGCCTCTGCCTGTGCACATGCAGTTTTGGATTGATGAGTGAGAATGCCACAGGAGAGCACGCAATGCAGCTGGCACACGATTACTTCGACGCATATACAGGGAGGTGATAAATCATTTAGAGCTTCAGGGATTAGGGACTCCTGCCAAACCCTCAAGAATGCTTGAAACTTGATAAGAAAGAGAGAAAACAAAGAAAAAGTCAATACTATGTAAGACCCATTTCCCTAACTTGGGCAATATTAATAAAAAAAAAATTAAGAGCGTTTTATACAATTTATCCCATGCTTCATTATTGTGCATAGCCCAAAAAAACACTGAATAAGATTGACACTAAAATCCCCAGTTTGTGCGTCCAGTTATTTCATTGAAATCAGATGGTTTGTATGTAGAAGTTGTCCTTTATGATTTTCCTGCTGTCATGACGTGGGAAAGGGAACGCTTATTAGATAGCCCTGGTATAAATTTGAATGCCATTAAGATAATTTTCAAAAGCTGCTTTCAAAATTGAAACAAACAAGGACTCCTGAACAGGCCAAAGCAGCAACAACTTGGTTTTGCTAGAAAAGCTTCAGATATTTTTTCTACCAAAGCTGAAGAGTTCCATTGGAGGATATCGAAGCAAACGAGCTTACCGCCAGCTAAATTCATGTGATTCTGTTGGGTTCGCAGGAACGCTCTTGTCCCTCGACCTGCAAGCTGCTATTACAGCTTATACAATTCAATGGGAACTCCCTGTTTGGCACCTGTTAACACCTGGTGTTTAGGCATATAGACAAGTCCTGTTCAGCCATATGCTTGCCTGGTCCTATAACATGTAAGTAATATGGCAGTGCTTGTTAGTCACAGAGTTTCACTCTCTGGCGGACAAAACCACAGAAGTTCAGACTCGAGCGTGGCAGTCAGAGCCCCTAAGAGAAGGGGTGAAGTGGCCGGTGGGTCTGGCCAATGTTCTGTTTAGTTTGGTATCCTCTCTCCAACTGCGGCAAAAGGAATTGTTACTTAGACAAAGCGTGCGAGCCCTGCCACTTTATACAGGCCATTCCCCTTGTACATCCCTGACATCCACAACTGCTGCATTGAGGCTGTTAAGGAGACATCCCTGCCGTGTCCCCACTGGCTTGCCCAGGAATTGTCTTTGCCTTTGCCTTTGTAAAAGAGCTGGTGCTCTTTGTCTCTCCACCACTGCTTTGGGCAGCCGGTTCCAGAAGGTCGCTACCTGCTGCGTACAGAAGTATTCCCCCTTCCAGTTGTTTCAAGTTGGTCTTACGACATTTTCTTCACATGTTTCCTAGCACTAGTGCTGCAAGATTTGGTGAACAGTTCCACACTTGGTTCATCCACCACAATTCACGATGTCCTTCTGGGATGATAAATCCCTCCCAAAAGAATCCCCAGAAAGCACAGCAGAACATGCAAGTGACAGGAGCTCCTATGATCCTTGCCTAAGTTATACACAATATTAATTCCACAAGATGTTCCAGCACAGGAAATAAACATATCTAGGTTTTCCTGTGTCTGGTAATATGCAGTGGAAGCTGTGGTCACAGTCTACTAGTATTTGACCAAGAGGTCCGTTCCCAAAAGTCGTTGCTGTTGAGGATGATTTACTGAACACAAGAAAATTTCAGTTTCAAAACAAGTACTCAACATGTAGTTTTATGTGTTCTAATATTAAAGAAAATGAAGTCTGGCACTGCTGCAGCAGCTTTCAACCAAGTCTGTAATGCAGGATAAAGGGCTATCCGCTTAACGCACCCCTCCATGAAGGCTAAACTAGAGTCAAGCACTAGGATTTTTCCAGAGCCCTGTTACGCATAACTGCGTATCATAGCCATTCATTGTGGTGCTTGTCAGCACGTCAAGCAATCTGATGGAGGGACCTGTCACACTGCCGAATGCCTTGCCCCACTTCTCTGTAGAGAAACTGCTGCAGTTTTTCAAAGCAATGATTTGTTCCATCCCATAAAAGCAAAGAGAAAGTGAAGATGAAAACCAGTATTTAAAAAGTGGAAATTAGAACCGTAGTAAAGCAATTTCCTTTTGAAAACATGACAATTGCTCAAGGCATAGGAACAAAGTGGCAAATCCTATTCCCCAAAGAATTGGGATCACTAGCAAAACCAAAGTAATGTTGCATTGCTGCACCTCCGAAACAGCTGCCTGGCAAGTAAAGACAGCTCCTGTCTCATTAGTACCAAGCACTGTTCAGGTGCTTGTCACCCTCACTTCCCTCCTCAACAGCTTCAAACTGTAGAATGCAAACACCAGTGCTATAATCCGCTGGTCTTTTGAATAAAAGGCACATTTTAGGTAATAACGAAGCCTTAGGTCCTGACATAAAATGTCTTTATAACCTTGATTTCCAATACCAAACCAAGTACAGAGGCCAGAGCCCTGACTCACAGTGATAATTTGTTCTGCTTCCAAGAGATTTTGTTTTTTCTGCTCTTTGCACACCCAGACGTATACTCTCAGGCTGACTGATTTGCGACTGGTAAATAAACACATATCTGGACTCTGCACTGGCCACGTACGGTTGAGTGACCACATATCTTTATTCCATTTAATCTAATAAAAGAACAAATTCCCTAGATTTCCTTCAACATCCTCTTCCTTAGAAGAGCACACTCCAGCAGCCAAGACACTAAAGCAAAGGTCTGTTTAGCCTCAGGAAAGTGCGTACAATACCTGCCTGCCTCCCAACTTGCTCGAGCTTGTGCTGTTTTCCTCTGTGGTCATGAAATAAAATTAAAGATCAATTTAACCGCCTGCAAGAAACAAACCTATAAATAAGTAGTCATAAAACCTAGAAGACAAGACAGGAAGAAACAAAATCTAACGAACAAGAATAGAGGCTGAAAATTTAATTCCAGAACTAACTAAAGAAAAAGCAAACTTACTATTGAGCTGTTCTGGTAAAGAAAGCAATTTAAAATTTTTTCTGGAAGCACTTGTCAGTCATACATATGCCCTGAAAAAGGCAGATTTGTACGTCTTAGGCTATGGTTTGTTCATGTCTATGAAAACTAGGAATCCCTGCCCTGAAGAGTTTCCAGTCTAAGGGTGAGTTCACAGTGCTGTTGTAGGTGCGACACTTTCTGCTATAGACTTCTAAACAAACAATATTTCATTAATCAACATCTACATAAGTAAGTAACCATTCTCCAAGAACTCCTGAATGAGGAGAACATAGCCCAATAAATTCTAACACCAACTCCGTGTTTGCAGAAACACGTGCAACTGCTGGAAGAAGTTCTTATCCAACCTGTTCTAATTCAGACTGTAAAACCATCAAAGAAAAGGTACAAATGAACCAACCTGTAGCTCAGACATTTTTGGAGCGCCAAATGGGGTACACTTATATAATTTTTTCGCTGTATATTATAAGAAAACATACATTGCCAAGCTAAAAGCATTGCTTCATTAAGTCAGTGACAAAGTTCCTATCACCTTCACTAGAACCAGGATTCATTCTCATGAAAGTAGCATAAGAATCTTGCCCAAAATTCAGGTTATTAATAAACACTGACAACTAATAAAGACAGAAAAGCAACTCACTGCTGCCAAAAAGAAAATATATAGTGAAACCCAAAGGCACCTACACGCATATCCTTCTTCAGGACATCAATTACAGTCTCACGATAGATTAAGCAATATGTTCAAAGGGTGAGGAAGAGGGAAATCATATTATTACTCAATTCTTTAGCAGAGCAATTTATTTTCTCTAGTTCTCAATGTTTGTTTTAGAGATTTAATATCAGATATTCCAAACTGCAGTTCTGATGCTTCTCGAGCTTCATGGATAACTTATTAACCTGCTAGATAGAAAATTTTTTAACCTCAAATAAAAAACTGGATTGTCTGATTTCTTGATTGGCTGACTGCCTGTATTCCAAGTCAAACTAAACACATAGACCTTGAAGTGTCTACTCATTTTGGGTGGGGAATTCTCTCCAGAGTACATATCCCAAGGGGTAAACATTTGTTGCTGTTTTCACTGCTTGCTGAGTGAGTTTTCTTCATTGCTGATTTGCAACATGACAAAAAACAAAGAATAACTCAAAATAAGAAGTACCAAGAGAGAAACAACTTCTGCCTCTTTCCTTAGGGTAATAAAGCGCCCTGACTGTTCATTAAACACTGAAGCTGTAAAGCGTCAAGATTCTGTATGTTAAATGCTTTGCTGATTCAAAAGAATCTTGTAATGTCACTTTCAAGTGACACTGGAAAGTCTTCTATCTGATACATGGACCTTTGTTTTTTTCCCAGCATGGAAAAAAAGTAAATCCTTGCAAATGGATCAGAATTTTCTCCTAAGTGTATGGTTTTGGAAAGAAAAAAAAAAAAATAAAAAAATAAAAGTCAGGAAGTTTCCTTCATCTTAAAGAGAATCCATACCCCCAGGTAGGCAGCACTAAGAAGAGACAATCTATTTGGGTTCCTTCAGGTGTTTCACCCAACAAAAAAACCATAAGAGATGGCCTGCTCCCTTAAAGTTTGTCAAATAGCAAGTTTGCCTTTTGGCATTCTGTTATAAAATCCTAACATCTATGGGAAAAAAGGAAATAACCAAAAGATCTTAAGTGCAAGAAGAAATAACTGTTTCTAGACGGTTCTTGTCCCACTGCTTACTAGGGTTCTGCTATTGGCCACAAAAAATAAGAAAAAGGAAATATGAAACACAGCGCCATTTGACCTTTACATTTAGATAATCCTGATTCCAGAAGACTCCTTCCATGCCAGGCTCTTAAGCCAGCACAGATCCAACCTTACCCCACAGTATTTAACCATAAAAAGAGATAGAAAATTCACAAGTGTATCACCAAACCCTTCTTTGCTGCAGGTTGGAGAAAGGTCCTCAAAATAAGGTACCCATGGTAAATGACAAATCTATGCACAACAGAAAGAAGCCAAATCTATGCGTCTAATGCACAAAACAGTAAAACCAGCTTTTTGATTATGGGATGAACTTCCACTTCTGGTTGTTGTCTCTGAGCAACTTAGTCAATGTCTGAAATTGTATAACTAAAGAAATAGTTATCAAATGATTCATCCATAGACAATGCTATCTTAAGGTAGTTCGCAAATCATCGTGGCTACAGATCCTTTATTTGACGTACCAAGAGCCTGTTCTTATTCAACCAAAGAGCTTTATCTTCGCACAATAAAAAATTGGGGGTTTGTTGTTTTGGTTTTTTTTTTAATTTCCCCCCCCCCTTCACACCCCTTCCATCAGCCCTGCTGCGTCCTCTTGCCAACTCTCCAGGGGTGCACACAACTGAGCCACAGGAGCCTGCAGACTCTACAAGGCTGTTGAAGAAGAGGTGTATCCCTGCCACTGGGCTTAGCAGTTCCTCAAATGCTGATTCTTCTACCTGTGCAAAAATGCAGTTTTACAAAGTCATCTTAAGACAGAACTTAAGTTACTTAAGATAGAAGAATCTTAAGTAATGAACTTCTTTCAGAATATTTGTTCAACTATCTATAAGAAAGCAGAGGTGAGATTGAGGAGGGGCAGGGGAACTTCAAAGCTCCAAGCCACAGGTCTCTCTCAGATTTTTGCAAAAACCGCTTGAGGAAATATGTCAAGTGGTGGGTGTTATGCAGTGATTTTTCATTAATTTTAATTACTGTCATTCTATAGGATAGTGAGCATCCTCAGTTCTTCGCCTCCAAATTGCACTGGGATTTATGCCAAATTTCTTCTCCCTCTTTGATTCCCTCAAGCAGTATTTAGTAATGGAAGCGCTTTAACATGTTTAAATAAGAAGTGTAAATGCCAAACACTTCTGAATGAGAAGGAACCTGTATGTTAAATGGCATATGAAGCCTCTATTCATAATTCTATAAACTAAAAACCTGGACTATTTGGGATCAAATAAAAGGCTTGATCAGGCTTGAGAAGAGAGTAGATGGAACATCCCCATTTAAGGAAAAGCAAAACAAAACACAAAGCAACTCTAACTTTTCGTAACCATTAATATTGCATACTGAGGGTGGAGGGGGAGGAAGAGACAAAAACTCACAATCAATTCCCTTGACGGTAGCTTATTGTTTTTGCAATACAGGTGACCTAATAATAATAATAATAATTTAGTCCTGGCTTCCTTGAGCCATGACAACTCCAGATCCCATTCTCCTCTCACATCCCCCAACAATGACATGAGAACCGCTTTTCAAACTCAGGCATCTTTGTTACAGTGCTCATTGTCAGGTATATTAGTCTGACAGGGCAGAAGTCACACACCTGCACAGAGCACTCAATGAGCTGTGTTTGGAGCTATCCAGACACGAGCCATGGCCAATCCAGAAGCAGCACAGCCACATTAGCGTGGTTTTGAGCCCAGATTAGGTGCCTACATCCTAGGACACAAGGAAAACCAAAACAAAACGAAAGTGAAAAAGAATCCAGCAAACTAGAAATATCATCTTGGGAATGATCAGTAATGGCTTGAGAACAAGATCTTACTTGTTTGTGAAGTAAAGATTTCATTAAAGCATGAATGCTAACTGGGAAGCTTAGAGGCAGCAGCCCCAACACTTCAGATTTCCGGTTCTCCCACTTGGATAGCAGCTGATGGGGCAGAGATGGCAATTCCATGTTAGTTAGAAGTATCTCACGATAGCTGTGGTGTGTTTGCCAAAATAGACACTTTCTTTTCCAAAAAGCAGTGTTTGTGATGATTCATTTGAATAAGACTTTCATCCAGATTTGCTGCACCAAGCACTGCAACCAAAATTAATCCTCAACAAAAAGGAGAAGCCAGACTGTATGCATCCCCAAGGCGGTCAGTTTACCTTCAGAGACATTCCCCACTTCTAAAGGAGAACAGGGGTCCAACAAAGAAACATCCACTAATTTTCCTCAGCTTTCCACAGTTAAGCAAATGGCAACTCACCATTTTTTTTTTTCCCAGTTTGTATTCTTCCACACCCTCAAGTGGAGCTCACCCACAAGCTCAGCCATTTTTCATGTTGACAAATGTCAGTAGAATCAGGAGTACCTTCCACCCTCCACAAAAAAAGTGCCAGCTTGGGATCTCAAGTAAATACAGTTACCATTTCTTTCCAAATGCACCTACATTATCTTCTCAAAGCTATTCCAGTCGAAAAAAGTCCTTCATCTATACCTCTTAACTACCTTTGTAGCAAGGCTCCTTGCCATGCTTGCCCAGCCCCAGGCTTGCTTTACCCCACCTTCTCCAATTCTCCTATTCTCTTTAGGTAAAAGCCAGTTTTGTGCCAGACCCTGGGCTTTCACAACACCTTTTGCTCAATGCCGCCTACAAAAAGCCTCCTGAAGAGACTCTTTCAATCTGAAGAGGAGGGTTTGGGTTTGGGTTTTTTTTGGGGGGGGGTGGGGTGTCTGTGTGTGTGAATGTGTGTCCCATCCCACCAACTGCAAAGTTCTCCCTGCATCATCGCCAGCCCAAGGAAATCTGTCATTGTGCATTGTGGTACAATTTTCCTGCAACTGCTCAAAATCTCAGGGTACAGAAAGTGAAATTTGGGGAGCAAATGTGTGCTGGAGACTATTTAGAGACCTAAATTTAACAGAGAGACATCCAAGGCTGAGTTACTAAGTTACAGAAGTACCCTTCAATGTTCAAATGAAGATACTAGAAGGGATTTTCTCATTCACTCTCCAGGTTGTTTTTCACCTGTAAAATATATCTAGTTGTCTTGAAACTAAATGCAGCTATTTTAGATTCAATTTAAATTCATTAACTAGCACTGTGTAGTGGAAGGAGTCAGTAAGTGCACAACACCGTCACGGATACATTGTCCTTCCTTCTCAGACTGCAATTACTACTTTAAGTCACCCCAAATGGATTTGGCCCAAAAATTTCCCACAGTTTCTGCTTGACTTAGAACAGCAATATCAAGCGGAACTCCACCACGTACCACACAGGTCTGTCACAGCTTCCAGGCTGTAGGACACCTTGCAGCAAGGCCCTGGATGTACGTCTTTGGAGACAGAAGACAACAATGAAACAGCAGTCTGGGAAAAGCAATGAATGCTTTCATGCAGAAAAGAGCTGTCCCTTCAGGTATTTAAACTGAAATCTCAATTAAATTTCTGTCTTTAAATTGAAATCCCACCCAAAGACAGAACTTCTATTACTTGGAAAAAAACCCCCAAACAACCAAAAAACAACAACAAAAAAACCCCAAACACCCCCCACCTCCCCAATTTCAACAATAGCTTTATTTTTCTATTTTCTGGCCAAAAAATATAGTGGAAAATGAGTTGAAATGAATTTGAGATAAAAGATCTCAAAAGATTGGGGGGGTGTTAATTATTCCATTTAAAAAAAAAAAAAAATCAGATAACTATTTTATTTCCAAACAGAAACTACAACAACTTAAATTAAAAGCTTTAGAACTATTCTTCTTTGACCCTTCTAAAAGTTTTACTGGTGTCAGGTTTTGGCTGAAATATTTACTTGAAACTACTGAATCTAGCTGTGGTCTGTCTCTTGAAGGGCCCCTTAGGGATTCATTTGATTCTGGTCACACCAGAATTTCAGCTTTGTTACTTGCTAGATCTGATTTTGGTCTTCACGACTTCAACACCAAAGACAAGGAAGACAGCAGAATAATCAGGAAGTGGAAATTCTTACAGACATCTGCAGATTACAAGAGATTCATCAAGATCTAGAGTGGCATGCGATAGCAATGCGTCCGAGATGTTAGATATAAAACAGTGAAGTCTGCATGACAAAGAAACAGGTCAGGACTTTTTCAGTGGCTGTAGCAAGAACAACAGAAAGTACCATCTGTGCTGTCTTTGGGTCACATTTGATAATGCAGAGATCAATTTTCTGTAGGGAGGGGATATTTCACTATGCAAGTATTTCATATGAGTACGCAGTAGTCAGTGTAATGTTTAAATTGCACAAGCTGGACTTGAAATTGTTCTGCATTCTCTACGTGTTAAAAAGGTAATGCAGAAGAAGCACAGAGAGTATCATTACCTTCCCCCATTCCCATGCTGTACTCTTTTGTAGCAGTTTCCACATAGATCCACAGACAAAACATTAACGATTATTCTTCATATTCACCTGAACAGTCTAAATCTTTGCACTAATGAGGAGCATAGAGCACTTTTTATATCAAGCTGTGGTGTTTGTTCACCTTTGCGTGACACATTAGAGCCCAACCTCCATGAAATATAACAAGGTCACTCCTTTACTGGTATTCTCTGTAGTTGTTTGGCACTGAGATTTGAATGTGTGAAGAGACACATCTTTCAGCATCAGCAGATTTAGAGAATACATGCTCTGCTTTGAAATACGGGAAATTGATCCTGCAGGGCTGTTTACTTCATCAACACACCTTTAAGTGCTATCAGGGCACCTGCACGTTGCGTAATTGCTATTTTTCTCTCAACCAAGCATCAGCAAAATTTGTAGTAGGCAAAGTTATAATCATAGGGAGTGCTACAGCCAATTTTCACAGTTCATATTTAAAAAAAGAAAAAAGTTAATTAGCAAGATCTATTCCGGAGCCTTCCTGCTCTGTTCCTTTATTACACGCCCCCTGAACTGGCATTAGCTTTGGAAAGCTAGTTTATTTGAGCAGACGTGATAATCTGGTACATACATATGCTTTCCTTTGTGTTAAGCTTTCATACAAACTCTCAGATGAAGAATTATTCAGAAAGACTCAGTCTTTCCCAGTATTTTGCAGAACCCCAGGCTGGTCAGGGTTGGAAGGGCCCTCTGGAGCTCCCCCAGTCCAAGCCCCTGCCAGAGCAGGGACACCTCCAGCAGTGGCACAGGACAGCGTCCAGGCGGGTTTTGAAGCTAGATTTGTCTGCATGGTTTTGGTACAACAGAACAAAGCAGACCAAGAGAAGAGTGTGAGCAGCAGTATATTGCTCTCCATAACTTTTTTTTTTAACCCAGCTCTTTTCCTAGCTCAGGTGATGAGGCCTTGAAGTCTCACAGCTGTTTAGAACAAAAATGCCCTCTTCTCCCAGCTTTGAGTTGAGTTTGTGACTATGCAGTTAAGCCAGTGACCGGGCAGTTAAGTCATGCCCGGTCCCCAGTGGCATCGAGCAAGGATTAAAAACCAGGTTGGCCCTCATTAGCTGAGCATCAGAAGACTGCAGATTACCTGCACTGAAGCAAAGCAGTGTTAGGTCAACACGCGACACCACCAGATAGAAAGCATTTCCAAAAAATTATACTCTTTATAAGGACTTAAACTAAAAAATGGCAACAGTTTGGAGACTACTCTACATTCAAGATCACAGATTTTAAAAGCGGAATTAAGCATTACTATCCCCATTTATGGCTAAGCAAATCCATAAAGCACGGACTCATGGAAAGATTTATCTGTCGTCACTTTACTGACTCACGGTAGATTTTGAAATAGCACCAGGTCTTCGGCCTCACAGTTTCACACACAAGGCCTGAGTGACACTACGTCACTCAATATAGCCGCTGATGGTCCATATTCAACGGACATTTTTTCAGTTTTATTTTCCTGACCTCTTAAAATAGGGGTTTCCCCCCCCCCCACCCCCCCCCCCCCCCCCCCCCCGATTCACTAGCATTATTTAAATTCTATGTTCATATCTCCAAAGTTAGACTGTCCTATTAATTATGTTCTACTTCCTTGACCTTAATGAAGATAATCCTCTGCACCCTGTGATCCTTCCCATTGCCCCGGGTTGCAGCCCCCTTTTCTCCAAGCAGAAGTCACAGCTAACACTGCAGCAGTCACTCTGCTAGGAACACCTCCTTTGCATGAAGGGCTACGTTTCCGCAGCACGATTAAGCTCCACGGGCGAGGTCTGAGCTTCCTTTGCTCTTTCAGCCTGCCCATCACCTCTCACACTTCTCTGCAATTCCATGCTGTATGTTGTACTGTATTGATCTATACATAATGAAAACCAGTGGAGCTAATCTAAGACGGTAAATCCAATGAGATTTCATCAAGAAGTTAATTTTTTTCTGTACATTCCCCAAAGAACAATGCAAACCGTGAGATCTTTTGTTTAAAGGAGTTCTTCCCTCTCACTTTTTGACGCACATTAATACAACTTCCTTGACCTGACCTTGTCCAACTCTTCTTTTTAAAACCCACTATGATAGACTACAACATGCAGCAGTGTTGTCTCTCCAAAAAAAGGCCCTGATCTTCACCTGTGGACAAGCTTATGCTGCATTTTCTGTAGCCATTAGAAAAAAAGCCTTAGGAAAAAACACATCAGAATATTACTTTGGACCAAGAATATAAGCCCATTTTTGGAAGACTCTAGTAAATCCTTCCTTTCACCACTTCCTTCTATTCCTCATGAAATTATTTACAAAACCAAAAAACAACAAAACCCCAAATTTTGAAGAGATTAAGAACCAACACAACTCCTCCCATCGCCGCTCTCCAGGCTGAATGCTATGACCCAGTTCATCAGTCTCGGAATTTGGGCTCAGTGTTCGGCTTCAGGTGTATCTTCAATTGCACATTGATAGGATGCCGCCTAACTATTAAAATAACAAGCCATGGTTTAACTGTACCTAATATAACGGTGGAAAGTATAGAGCACTTGCCAGAATGAATATATGGATGAATAAGGATGCTTAAGGGTATGCAACACTAAATAGATATTTCTCATGTGACTGATCAGAGTGAAAACTATATTCCAGTTTATTACATAGCCTGCAGACATAAAATTGAATAGTAATTGTTTGAACTAGATTCAGCAATACCTACCACAATCCACTAATGAGAGAGACCTGTGTTGTCTTGCACTTTTGGATTAAGTTCGTTGAGTACATTGTATTTTTAGAACAGCAATAAGGAGCTCCTACATTGCTCGTGAAGCACATGACACAAAAGTTTCACCAGATAGAAAAACTAGTCTAGCTAGTAAAGAACTGCAACATGAGAAAAGCTGGGGCTAATTCGACTTCTACATGGCACAAGAGACAAGTCTGCAGTCCAATTCAAGATTACTCTGCGTCAATAGAGGACTCGCACTGGTTTCACTAGATTTTACTCAAGTCTATATTGAGGCCACTTAAGAAAGACACCAAATTAGTCTCAATGGAGCAGTTCTGCCATTTTTTTAAATTTTTTTTTTTAATCTGGTCCTGCTTTGCACTGGAAGTCCCTTTAAAACAAGTCTTTTGTATGTTTGTGTAACATATACAAGAGCCAGATAAAAAAAAGGTACAGATCTCCACCTCATAAGAAGTTTTGGGAACGACTACAGGAAATCCATACAACCTTAAACATCTAGTAAGAACGTATACAAAGATTGATAAACTTCTTCAGGAGTAACTGATGCAGAACAACACCTGATGAAGTTTCTGGCTTCACAATCTGCTATTAACACCAAAGCACAAGAACATAAGCATGAGTGCCAACACACATCAGCTTCATTATTTAGAGAAATCCGAACATACATTTATCACAGGCAGCACTGACACATCAAAGTGCCGATTACATGCCACTGTGGGGCTACCCAAACTTAATTGCTCCATGGTTGTTCACCATCAGTATCGCAAAAACGTTGCAGACAGACCCCTGTCGATTCAAAGGAAAGGACGGAGCTCGTTACATCAAAGATGAGGCTGCCGGACCAGAGAGAAGACGGCAAGCAGTACAGAGAAAACAAACAAGCAAATAAACAACCTTAGCAGTTTTAATTGCTTCCCTGCCTATCCTGTGCAGGCCTTGCTCTTACCAGCAAATAATGCCTTGAAGAAAGCTGGGAGCAAAGCAAACGCATGGTATGGGGAAGGCACCAGAGTGTCACTGTGGCGTAACTGTGGTTCCACCAAAACCGTACCAAAGAAGAAAAAACAGGAGCAAGATAAAAAGATCTGAGCTACTCTATCATGCTGGGAGGTTGCTCAGTTTTCTTTTAACAGTTACCACTCAGATTGCTCAGGAAGAGTAATTATACTTTAGAGAGAAATAAATAAAGGAAAATCCCAAACAACACGTGACATACATAGATTTATCACTTCCCAACCACCAAAAACAGTACATGTTCAGAAACCAGGAAAAGAGACACCATTATCCAGAAAAAGACCTCCAAAACAACAACAAAAACAACCCAACCTCAAAAATAGCAAGATAGTGTGGGAAATCAACTCTTTTATGGCTATAGCACTTCAGAAATTACGCAGGTCTCCATAACCATATAGCAAATGAGCAAAGAAGAGTGCTATAGCCTTCACATGACTTATTTCCTGAGCATCGCTATTTGACACAAGACCACAATCGTAAGAACAGGCTCAGTACCGAGATATTGTTCCCTTTCCACACCCTGTAACGTACCGTAATACACTCCTGCTCAGAGTGTTAGCCATGAATCTTGGGACTGCTGGTTTTCCTCTTGAAAGACAGGAATTGTACATTGTATAATCAGCGCTTTCAACATAATCATAGTAGAAAGCTTCCCAGAACTACAGAGCTAACAAAATTGGAAAAATAACACCATAATACTGAATAACCCAATACCCCCCATTTATTTTCACTCTCAGCAGGCTCAAGTGTAAGTGTTCAGATTCAGTCACCAGTTCGGTTTACCCACAGCTGTGGGTAAATAAGGGTGGACTAGACCACAGAGAAAGTGAGCAACCATTTCTAACCCAAAAGAATATTTGACAGTCAAAGCTCTTTCGCTAAAACATGCAACAGGGACTCAAAAACAGAGAGAATCCAACCACAGGACATGCTTACGCTACCATCACCATGATGAGCACCCCACAAGAAGACACAAAGCTGTTGGGCTAAGCCTGCCCTGAGCACAGGAGATGCCTGCCCAGCCCTGGAAATCCCCATTTGGAACCACAGCTGGGGCAGGGAAGAAGCACCAATTTCCACCAACCAGCAGCACCTGTGCCAAAAGCCCACCACAGCCCCAGGCCTCTCCAGGTGCTTTGTTTACGTCCTCTTGGCTTTCATTTAAGGAGGCCAACAGAAATGTTTTTCTCACAACAAGAAAGAAGTAAAAGTAAGGGAACATAACAAAATGTGATGTGCAGGGGTGCTTTTTTGTTTTTTTTCTTTTCCTATACCAATACCAGTGGCCTCATTGCAGTCACTCTCCACTTAACGTGAGAGCGCTGGGGCTCTCGTTGAAAGTATTAAGAAATAATTTGTCTCAAAACTAAAACTGATGCATAGCTTACGGCTGCTCACTACTGGCCTCAGAGCCCTACAAGGTAGCCTGCAAACTATATATTTTTGTGATAAATGGAAAGAACATAAAAGTGACCATTTTTCAAATAGTTTTTCATTATTGTGCTTTTATAGTTCAGTCCAGATTCTGGACTGAGCTATAATTTAGATTCCGCTCAAATTCTGGCAACTGTAAATGTACCAGATCTGACATTTACAGGGAAAGCTAACATCTGAGTGAGCCAATTATTTTTGGAAGAAGCATTGCTAGGAATTAATATGCACGGATGTTTTTCTAAAGGAAAAGATGCGTTCAGATCTATCATTTTATTGTCACTTATACATAGCTTGTAGCAGTGCATGAGCTGCAGAGTGAAATACAGTGAGCGGAGGAGAATAACAGTGATATGAAAACAACAGAATAGAGTGTAACTGGACACTCTCCTTTCTTACACAATATTGCACCTGAGCAGTATTGTATTGCATAGTATTCTTACACACTGCAACACAATACTGCATGTGAGGCACACCACCATGCTCAGGTTTTAGCTCTTTGCTATGATTCCCGAGATGTAGCAGTAACTTACACTGCTCTCTGGAGTATGTTTATTGTAGAATCATAGTATCATCTATGTTGGAAGGAACCTTTAAGATCATCGAGACCATCAACCTAACCCTGCCAAACCCACCACTAACCCATGTCCCTCAGCACCACATCTACACACCTTTAAAATACCTCCAGGGATAGCGACTCCACCACTGCCCAGGGCAGCCTCTTCCAATGCTTGGCAACCCTTTTGGTGAAGAAATTTTTCCCAATATCCATCCTAAACCTCCCCTGGCACAACTTGGGGCCTTTTCCTCTTGTCCTATCGCCTGTTCCTTGGGCGAAGAGACCGACCCCCACCTCTCTACACCCTCCTTTCAGGGAGCTGTAGAGAGCAATAAGGTCTCCCCTCAGCTTCCTTTTCTCCAGGCTAAATTACGCCAGTTCCCTCAGCCACTCCTCAGAGGACTTGTGCTCCAGACCCCTCACCAGCTCTGTTGCCCTTCTCTGGACACGCTCCAACACCTCAATGTCTTTCTTGTCGTGAGGGGCTGTCCTGGTTTGACACAGTATTCGAGGTGGGGCCTCACCAGTGCCGAGTACAGGGGGACAATCACTGCCCCAGTCCTGCTGGCCACACTATTCCTGATACAGGCCAGGATGCTGTTGGCCTTCTCGGCCACCTGGGCACACTGCTGGCTCATATTCAGCCGGCTGTCCACCAACACCCCCAGGGCCTTTTCTGCCGGGCAGCTTTCCAGCCACTCTGCCCCACGCCTGTAGCGCTGCGTGGGGTTGTTGTGACCCAAGTGCAGGACCCGGCACGTGGCCTTGTTGAACCTCATACCATTGGCCTCAGCCCATCGGTCCAGCCTGTCCTGACCTTTACGGTTGCAAATACCCGATGAAATGCTTGAACAAGGTCTTATTATTTTATGCATGTAATCTATGTAAAATATATAACTGACATACTTCTGTTTCCAAAATACAGTTCAATCATGTTATTAAGGCTCAGTTATCCAAAGCTTTAGTATCCAACGCCATAAATGTTTTTACTGAAGTACAAGACACACCAATGAAGTCCTTGATAGGATTACCACAGTAGCAGTCATACATTTTAGCTGTGAATGCTTTCATGTTCATGTCTAATAAAATGGGATTAGGATGACTGATAATGAATCATGGCATTTGAAATACATTGCTGGCTGTTGATTACATCTTATTTAGTCTTCCAGTGTGGTTTTGGAGAAATCCATTGCTCTCCATATAATTTTGCAATGGCCAAGGAATGTTTTACAAACTAGTTACCTTTCCAAATTTGTTTATAACACCTTCTAAGTGCCCCAGAATGATATTTTCCATTCTGTTGAAGAGCTGTCATACTTTTTTCACTTGCCGATGGCATATTTCCCAGTGATTTACTTCTTATCGGCAACCCCTGCACTGGGGTACTGCAGAAGAACAGCAAATGTCTTTTGCTACTGAGTCAAAGGTATAAATTTGAGCTCTGCAGTTAGCTTGCCCTGAGAGTCATACCCAGGCAAGTCCAATGCTTATGAGCACAGGACTATTAAGTCTGGGAGTTCAGGTTGCCAGATACACGCTCGGCTGCATTAGTTCCTTACACTAAAGTAGCTAAAAAAACCTGTTGTCTCTTAACCAAGTTAACCTGATGGACCACATAGGTGCTTGACCCGATCAATAACATTATCTCTCTGAGTTTAACAATGCATAGTTAACTTTTTGCTACTACTACAATTCTACTACATTTTGTAGCACAAACAGAAGTCTTTGTTATTTTCAAAGTGAAAATGCTTCAAGTTTTGGGTTTGGGTTTTTTTTGGAAACTCTTGCCTCACAGAGGAAGATAAGAACATAAAGCAATAGGTATGATGAGCAATAGATGTGATGCAAAATATGTGGTCTGGGCAATTTTCTGACAAGAAGTGTACCAATCGGGACACATTCTTGGTAACATATCCAGGACAGATGGACATCTTATGAAGCTCAGGACGTTGAATCATCAAATGGTTTAGGTTGGAAGGGACCTCAAAGATCATCTAGTTCCAACCCCCCTGCCCTGGGCAGGGACACCTCCCACTAGACAAAAATACTCCAGCAAAGGACTTGTTCATTTGCATTGAGGATGATAAGTACCTCTGTGGCAGTATTCTCCCAGCTTTCTCCAAATTATTCAGAACATAAAGCGATTGGGGAGTAGAGAACAAGAAAACCTCAGCAAGAAGAACTGCAGTACCTTGAAACTGGCCTTGTCAACTTGTATGCTTCAGCACCACTGCCAGGAGTAGCAGGGCCTGTAGTGCACCAGGGAGAGCAGCTGAAGCCAGAATGTCACTACAATCTGATGCACGACCCTTGTGAGCAAATTAGCAACAGAAACTGGTGTCTGAAGTCACCACATCTCTGAAGTCAACCTCCTACAAGTATCCTAGGATTTGACAGTGTCCATGTGAATTTCAAGAAGCGGGAAAGAACACTTGCATTTTCTATTTGCACGAGCTGGATTTAGTCAGCTCGATTTAGTGAAAAATTGATGGAAATCACTGTGAGCTGGAATGTCATTTCTGAACTGACTGCTCTCCTGTGAGACTCTCATTCGGGGTAACTTTAATATTTTTTTTTCCAATTTCATTAGCTATCTCTTAATTGCAAACACTGAGCCAAATTTATGAGGCTGAACAGAGCTGTGCTGTTTGCATGAGTGCTCGAGAGCAGTATCCACCTCAGACCTCACGTAATAGTAATAACAGTTGCTAAGAGATCTCAAAGGGAAAACACCCTTTTGATTGCAGCGGGGGCTGTGGGGAAGCTGGTGGGCAGATGAAGAAGGCTGAGAAGGAAACACATTGAAGATGATATGGCTATGAAAAAGAGGTTCCCATTCCTTTAGCACATTCAGATTTTCAATCATATCTCACTTTATTTGTAGGAAGCTAAAGAGCTACACACCCTGTTATAAATATGGACATGAAACTCCCAGTGACATTGCATCAGAAGACATTTGTCAACAGAAACAGGGGCCTTTCCTCAGGACAAGTGAAGTTGGAGTATAGTGCAAAAGAACGGCTGCAGACTGGAAAGAGAGTGCTGGAGTATGGGAGAGGTGGGCTGTCATGCTATCGCATTAAACTGCTGTCTTTAGGAACGTAATTCCTAGCATTCTGATTCCCCCCTCTGTTAAACCAGTTCTGTTATCAAGGAATAAAAATATATATCAACTTCTTTTTTTCTTCTGTTTGTTCTGGCTCTTGCACTTCCATGCCAGTGCCTGTCTCCCGTGTTAAACATGCTGCTCCTCCCTGCCCAGCAATGCTCATTGTTGCCACCTTTTCATCTGCTGCTGCTGGCACTTGTGCTAATAATACCTGTGCTAATGTAATCACAGTCCAAACAAAGCAAGGGCAACACTCTGACACCCCTACCTAGTTCTTAAACAGACAAACTCCCACCAGGCCTGGGAACATGCAGATTACCAGCAGCATGGTGCCAATGGCAGCAGGAGGAAAACGCCCTCGATTTGCCCTGGTAGCCCAGGGGAGAAGGAGTGAGGCCAATACCAGCAGTGTCCCACTGGAGAAAGGTCTGGATAACCACATGGCTCGATTTGGCTTACACACAAAACTGCCTCCCACCGTCCAACTGAGGACATTTTCTGTCATAAAGTAGGAAGTGGGTAAATCAAACAAAACAAGGGGTGGAATCCAGCTGGCTCGCGTTCCCTTGCAGCTCTGCGACTGATTTTTCATATGGCTCAGAGAAAAGTTTGCTGCCGTTCAGCTTCTCCATCTGTAAGTTGGGTATAGTGATATTCATCTCTGTTTGTGGAAGAGTTGAGGGGCGTAGTTTCATAATCTGCACTGGAATTTTCACAAAAGGGCTATTAGTACGTCAGCTAAAATATTCCATTTACGTCTGGTTGTAAAGGGAGATACAGAAAAAAGTCCAAAGAAGCGTTAATCAAGTGCTAATCTTGCTGCTAATTATTTTAACTGCTTACATTTGGAATTTCTGTATATGTTTCTTTTACTTTCCTTCTCTAAATGGGAGTAAAATGTACAAAAGGGCAGGTATTTCCTTCTTTCTGGTCCTACTCCACCTATTTATTGGGCCATATTACATGCCTGGGAGTTTCATAATGGGAATTGGAAATGGAATTAAAGAAAAGGAAATTGCTACAAATGAAGCAATTTCCTGGGTGTAAACAGCACTTGCAATTTTGAAGAACAGATTTAACACAAAAACATATTTTGTTCTGTCAAACGAGTGTGATGATTTCTTGTTAGATACTATTTAGCTGAGAACACTAACAAATAACCTCATTATGACTGCTGATGACACAAAAGACTAAGAGCTGAACACTGAAGTCCTAATTTGGGCAAAACTCCAGAAGTTCAATGATACTTTTGTCTAAGTAATTACATTAGGATCTGGTCTTGGCAGGTTCCAGCCCTAATGGATAACAATAAACCCTGGATTAAGGTTTCAAAAATTTGGTAACTTGCTTTAAAAAAAAATAAACTGAGACTGTAGGAGCTAAATCCCATTGACTTCCACCAAAAGTAAAACTTGGTGCATAGTGCAAACGCCCGAGTCTCTGCATTTAATATTTCCTGGGATCCCAAACACATGACTTGAATGGGCACTGGGCATCCGCCTCACCCAGCTTCTGTGAAAGTCCCACTCTGTCTGCATCATCTTTTAAGACAGACTGATTGTGGGCTTTAGGCCTCAGGCGCCGTCTCACTGCAGCAATACCCTCCAAGAGCTCCTATTCCCACTGGAGTTTCAGAAAGCATTGAAGAATGCTGCCTCCTGGTGAGTGGCAGGCCACGTGTGCCATTCATTGAGCCTCTAGTTACCCAAATCCCTTTGAAAATCCATTCCCCAGTTCTTTTGGAAACAGCAATTTAAACTTCTACTCACTTAAACCTCTTTAATAATTTCCTTCCTGTTTATTTCAGCATTGAGGGATGGACGTTGAGAATTGGTCTTCATATCTGTGACTGGCTTTGAACGCAAAAGACTCGGTGAATTTGTCAAAACTAAAAGAGACAGCTTGAAGTTGCTGGATGAAGTAACGCTTTCTGAACACCTTAGTAGGCAACCCCACTGACCGGCCTACAGACAGATGTGTTGATAGTTACACTGGCTTCAACAGTTAGGGCTAATTTCAGACTTCTGAGAAGCTGGTAACAGAAATTACCTAGCTGCACGAAGAATGAATTTGGTGTTGTTTACTTTTTGCATATTCTACAACTGAAAAGAGAAGGAGTAGTACATCTGCAAACACTGTCTCCTGCCAGTATGCATAATTCTTTTTTTGGAAACCCTTTGAAGACTTTGGATCAAATTTAAAGGTATTAAATTCCATTTTAGCCTTTGCTCTTCCAAATCATGTGGCCTAGTGAATACGTACAACACAGGCATAAAATATCAATGTCAAAAAACATCAGAGAACATATCTGCTGCAATGTGTGAAATGAATTTCACCACCACAGACTGATGTATCACTGAGGCGTGACGTTTAGTTAGTTGTCTATCATAGCAGCAAAAGTAAATTATACTTCAGCAATCCTGGATGTACTAGAGGTAAGAAAAATCATTCATCCAAGAATAATCAACTTCTGGAAATCATTCACAGCTGCTATAACTGAGCACAATGCACCAGCAATTAGTTGTGCATCATTGCTTTTAAATTGCACAAAGCTGGCTGCAGTGGGGGTGGTGAACATTTGTTAAACTGGGTTTTATATGAAATAAGAGATCACCTGGAGGAGGAATATTACTGGAATTTACGTTTCAGGTCGTATCTGGGAATTTACATTTCAGTTGTAGAATGTCTCCACTTGGCTTTCACAACTAATGATGTCATAGATCAAAGATACTGGGTATCTTAGAAAGCCCTGCTGGAGAGATACAATGAATAATTCAACGTTTGCAGACCAGCTCCTACTCTTATTTGCACAGGGATTAATAAGAAGTGATTCCATTGAAACCCAAAGAAAATTTTATTCCGGTGTGAGAGATATCAGAACGAGAGAAACAGACTGCACCCGTGGTTTTACTGCCTTCACAGTCAGTGTCAGGCCCAGACTCAGTCCACCCAGGCTAAATGAAATACCTAAGCTTTAAAGCTACCTGTTACAGTCCATGAAGAGAGGCACTTTGAGAGGGAAAAGGACTGCAAACTATACAGAAGATTACAGCAGCTAAACTCCTAGCTCAAGAATCTCACTGAAACATTTGATGATAGACCAGATTAATTCATTGCATACACAGTAAAAACAATGAAAACAGAGATCTGAACAGCAATGAAGTGTCTGCATTTGGATGAAGTACAAATGAGAGCACTATTCCTTTTTATGAATATTTTGCAATAGCAAGAGGGAACAAGCCTAGTAGTATTTTGTAATAGGCTTCTGTGTACTCCTAGGAAAAAACCAAAGAAACAAACAAACAAATCCACGAAGAAGTAGATATTAAAGGCCCAGTTACAGTCTCATAAAATCTGTTGTTGGATTGTACCAAGTGTCGCCATTTGGTACTGCCCAAGGAGTGTACACAAACTCCATGCTAGGATGCACATGTCAGTCTTTACTGCCAAGCCCATGAACCACTGTGTTCTCCTACTATATTTGGCCTCAGTCCCATAGAAAAGTTTCCAGTTGATGCCCTCTCCGTGCTTTCCCAGTCAGACTTGTCTCGTGAGTTTAATGAAGAACTAAGAACTAGAATTAAATGTTAATTATTTTCTATTGTAAAATTGGAAGCCTCTTGGAAATATGTTTACACGAGTTACATAAAGACAGACATTACAGGTTTTTAACACAACTCAAATGCGAAGTAATCATAATAATCACCTTTTTTTTAATGAAGTCAAAATATGGACAAAATTATTAGAAATGTCAAATGGCAATATTTGCTGCTCAAACTTTAGAGTGCATCTTCAACATATGGATTTCTGACTCCAGTGAAATCAATAAGAGCACCAATTACAATAATCTTGGGGAATATACAATGGGCAAAATTAGCTCTGAGTAGGAAATGACTATAAGAGGATAATCCTTAAACACAGCAAAATAAGGAAGCCTGAGGAAGAAAAGCTCTTTCCACATGACCAGAAAAGAATAAAAACCAGCATGTCATGCAGAATTTGAAAGATAGTAGGAAGATTTCTTTTCTGGAGAATCTCTTTTCTAGCGTTTTTTTCTGATAAACAGAGACAGCAGTTCACAAGAAAAATGAAAATTTAAATGAAGTATATCACAAGGCCTCATCTATAACATATCACTGTGGGCAGTGGTATCGGTAGTTCCTGGGTGCACACAGGTTCAAAAAGAAGCTTTAAGGTGCTTTACATTGTACTTCCTGCTCTGGTTCTGTGCCATGATTTGGGAAGACTGAAGTGTGATAATAAACCTCTGATGGAACTTAAATAAGAAGTAAATGATTTCTGTATAAAAACACAAAGCTCGATACAAAACCAGCTTCTATTCAACAGCTGAGAAAGAAAAAATAAAGCAGACTGTTACTCTCCCAGCCTCAACCGATTTGTGGCTCTAGGCTTACTTCCTCTATGCTGATCTCTCTGTAACTTTCCTTTTATAGCCTCCTCCTATTCTTGTCTTCACCGCTTCTTCTATCCTACTACTCATCCTAGAGACAACCTCCCCACTTTTGAAGCCTCAGATGATTTCTGATTTTTCATTTAAATCCTTCCTTCAAACACCTTTCTTCCCTGAAGCTATCTAAGAATGCTTTACCGTAACTCCTGCAACCACACTGAAATGATTCTCATCCTTAGTCTGCTGGTTTGTATGGCGCTTGTACGAATAGACTATTCTTTTTTCATAGGAAATTCTTCAGCAGTCTCTGTATCCCTTTACGGTGCTGTGCAGGAACTATTTCATTGACACTGCACAAGTGAGTAATACATCTGGGTAAGTTAATAGAAAAGCCCCAAATTACAGCAGACCATTCAGTAAAAGCAATAATAAGGAGCACTAAATATCATTATCATTTACAATTAGAATATATACACTGTCCACTAGTCTGGCAGTTCAAAAGGGAGCTCAGAACTACATCAGTTGGCTGTTTTGTTTTGAATAATTAGCTTTATAAGAGAACATTGATCAAAGGCATTGGTAGCGAGTTTAGTGAAGTGTTCATCATGTACAAAGTACGTGGAAAATTGCTCAGACCTGAACTCAGCTCAGCCAAAATAAGGTAAGCCATAAATAATCAGGGTTAAAGATGAACTGTCAGATCTGAACAAAGGAATTCCATAGACAGGAAAGCATGGCTACATTCTCGGCTGCAATGGATGATTTTTAATGAGGACCCTTGCAGGACCGCAGAACTTCACTATCAAAATAGTTGGATCATATGTGCTCTGAACAGCTGCTTACCTCTTGGCTCCAGCGACTAGTAGATGTGCTGTACAAAACAAAGACGATCGTGCTACTTCTTCATACAGCAAAATAATTTTCAAGGAAGGAAGAGCAGGTCACCCATGTGAAAGCTGTCCAGTGCCACAAGAATCCTACAATGACAGAAATGCAAAGTTCCTTGATGACATTTAGTTTAATGAAAAGACAGTGAAATATTTGAGATATGGGGAAAAGTTCATAATATTTTGTTGTGAACAGAAAAAAAAATTTGGGCTTTCTGGAGGAAGTTCTTTTCTGCTCATCCTGCTGAAACACAGGGCAAGGTCTCATCTGCGGCTCAGGGCTGCCCACACAGCTTACTGTAGAAACTGAAGTTTAGTAAACAGTTGCCTTCTATACTTTTTGCACATTTACAGCTAGCTAATGAAAGGTTCCCCTAAAGGGAGTGAAAACGTTAATATTTCTCCTATGAAATCTCCTATATTTGTGAAAAACCTGGCACAACATGCCTTTCTGTTCTCCAGAATTGCTGGCAAAAGATCCACTGAGGACAACTTGTGATACTGCTTCATACCACGCAGACACGTTTGGTAAGGAAGTAGACTGGAAGCAGCGATTCATTGAAGTGAGCACCTGTCAGAGGTCAGTGATTTTTGACCCTCACCCATTGGACTGAAAGTAAAGAAATTGCATCCCCCTGCCAAACCTTAAAGTTGCTCTGACTCGTGTGCAGTACTGGATAGTTTTAACCCTGTACAACAGTTTACTTAATTATATATAATAGCTTCTAGCCTATATTTCTTGTACTCCTAATTAGAGATAACTAGTTTTCCAAGGACATTAGACACGTTTTTTCCAATATAGGAACAAACTCAAAATTTCGAGTAACTCAACGTGCACCTGCTGAACTCGCTGCAAGGTTATTAATTCCTTATTCCTTTTTCAGGGGATCAGGGAGGGAACCACATGTGATAACACTAAAAACGTTCTCTACCAAATGGTTGTTTTAGTGATATAATCAATAAAAGTAAATTAAAGGAGGACAAACAAGATGCTGCTTGAATTCGTTCCTAGTCCCTAGGAACAGTTCAGGTAACTGCTATCACCTTCCCCCTTCCAGCAATGGAGCAAACGGCAGCATTAGTCCTCTTGCTCTTTTAATGCCACCATCAACCTATCGGCTAGTAGATGTCACTAAGAAAAACTTACACTTTTGCATTCCTTGTTGAATTTCACATTCAAGACAAAACCCCAAGGAACTGAATTTGACCTTGAACCGATTCCAAAAATTTGGCTTGTGCACTCCCAGTTGAAAGAAAAATCAGGGATCCTGGCTCAAGGGTGAAATGGAAGCCTTGTTTGAACTATAAAATTAGTGCAGTTTGAGAAAAATGACTGTGTAGTACGGGAACATAAATTAAAGGTAAATCATGAAAACAATGAAGTTTTTTTTAAAAAATAAAATCACTTTCCGTTAAAAGTCAATTATTTTGCTAGAAGGTCAAATATATTTTCAGTAATAACACTGTTCACTAGTAGACCATGAAGACCTGTACGCGTCTGAAATATGTAGATCTTTTAATATGCACAACAGAAACTGAATGTTGGAACAGTGTCAAACAGTCTCTGCAAAATTACAATGCAAGTCGGACCACATGAAGTAATCAAAGTCTCGGTTTATTAAAATGTGTTATTTATGACTTACAGAAAATATTTCTTGTCTGTGAAAGAGAAATGAGTTAAGAATTAACCCTTTTAATATTAAAAAGGTTTCTTTTTTTCATTAAACTTACAAATACTGAATTTTGTTCATGAAGCAGGCAAAACAGAGATGCCGAGTCTCCCACATTATCATCTACTGGATTCATTCTCTAGCCAAGAAATCTTCTGATTCACATATTCTTTTTACAGAATCATAATGCCTTACCCTGCTGGGCAGGGTTGCTGCCATCCTCTACGTTAAGGCTGCCTTGGCTGCTGGCACTGTACCATAACTACAACTAAGCAAACAGCGATTTGAAGGGTTGCTTTAAAATGGTTGTTGTCTTACCCTAATGGTTGTCAAGATAAGTTGTCAAAAGTAAGATAAAATAGATAGGGTCCTCCTTTCTTGGAAAAAAACCAAAAGCTTTGACAATCTTATTTTGGTTATTTTATGGCCGAGCCTTTTTGTTCACAATTACTCCAGCTGTGGAGTCCCCAACATGAGAAGGACATGGACCTGCTGGAGCGCGTCCAGAGGAGAGCCACGAGGATGATCCGAGGGCTGGAGCACCTCTCCTATGAGGAGAGGCTGAGAGAGTTGGGGCTGTTCAGCATGGAGAAGAGAAGGCTCCGGGGAGATCTTATTGCAGCCTTCCAGTACCTAAAGGGGGCCTACAGGAGAGCTGGGGAAGGACTTTTTACTAGGGCATGGAGTGATAGGACGAGGGGGAACGGCTTTAAGCTGGAAGAGGGCAGGTTTAGATTAAACATTAGGAAAAAGTTTTTCACTTTAAGGGTGGTGAGGCACTGGAACAGGTTGCCCAGAGAGGTTGTTGAAGCCCCGTCCCTGGAGGTGTTCAAGGCCAGGCTGGACGTGGCCTTGGGCAACCTGGTCTAGTGAGAGGTATCCCTGCCTATGGTAGGGGGGTTGGAACTCGATGATCTTCAAGGTCCCTTCCAACCTAAACCATTCTATGAATTACATCTTAGCCAAAAGATTTAAGGACCAGTATAACGCTCCCCACCCCTGATGCTCCCTATATTTGGTCGGATGGATTCGTCTCATACGACTTGAGAAACTCGTGGCCAAACTCTGTCCCCACAAACACATACAGCCTGCACCAGCTGCTAGGGCAGCTTACTATTCCAGCCTGGAAACCATATTCCAGAATTGGGCTTTCTAGATATACCCCTTAGTCTTCCGGGGCTGCTTGATTAACACAGATGGGAGAAACTGAGCAAGAAGTCAGTCATTGCTCGATATGGCTGTGCTGCCATGGACTCGAGTCCTCGAGGGAGCCTCAGGTTATCATTACTGCATGGCAGCGATGCCTGACTCAGGGCAGACATTTGCTCCCCTCATACACTCACACCTCCTTTATTTCAGGTATTCGATGCATAATAGTTTTTAAGATTACTTAGACTTTGATGTGGAATGTTAATATTTTATACGTATGTTGGAATCTTTGCCCTTTTCAGGCAATTTTATGCTTTGTCTCTTATTCCAACTTCAACTTTTCAGCAAAAGTTGAAAAAATACATTTTTACATAAAAAGAAATGTAGAAAAATCATATTCTGACTTAAACATAATTCACAGTGCAAATGATTACAGTTAATGATTTCTTAGGGTTTCCTAGTTAGGACTGCTTGGCTTGCTATCTCCTGACTAGCTCAGGAGACAACCAGGTGACAATTGCATCAATATGATCAGCAAGTCCCAAATCCATCCAGAACAAATGTGGAAGACACAGGAGATATCCACCGCTCTCTGCATTTGTGTACTGAATGTACTGCTGTCAGAGAAATAATCCTGAGTATCTAACAAGTCTCAAAGGCAGTGTTAACTTGTTATGTTCCATTAACATGGCAATTATAAACAATTTTTCCGTTGCTGCCCATGTTAACTAAGCATGGATTTGAAAAGGGAAAGGCGGGTTTCGGGCAGGGGAATAAAAGCCACATCGACAGGCTTTACTAGCCTTTGCACAGCAGCATCAATCCGGCAACGCCAACAGGATGAACAAACAAGACAGCATCTGGCCAGTTCTACGTGATTTTACAAAGTGTCTTAAGTCAGACCTCTTACCCAACTAGCGTGGTTATATTAAAGCGTTACATAAATATACAATTAGTCAAAGAAATAGCCTTGGTCTAGTGATTATTTTTTTAGTTAGAATACAGGAGAATGCCTTTAACAAATAACAATTACTTGCGCTGTATCTGTTCAGTGAGGCTTTGTTGGTTTTTTTTAAAGTCACAATATTGAAATGATAGTGGGTTTAACACTTTCCAAATGCTTTTAAGTCTGAATACTTCAGACCTGAAGTAAGTCTTCCCTTAGGGATTTAATGTATTTAATTATCTCTGAAGTTTTATCCATCATAATAGCTAAGTGAAATCATTGCTCTTGTATAGAACAAAGGGTAGCCAAACATATAAATCAATATTTGATTTTTTAAAGTTATTTACTGGAGTAATGCATGACAGACACTGAAACAGTAAAAGAATTCCCAATAATTATTTTTTTACAAAAAATGAACAAAAGGGTATTTTAAAACAACAAAATTCATGGCTAATTACTCCAGAGAGATGGAAATGTGCTCAGCAGCGTGGTGGGAGAGACAGAAAGATGAACAACGGAGACTTTTAATTACTTTTGCATTAATTCCAACCACAGGTTCAGGTAGGACTTGACTGGTTGCTGCTTATATAAAAGTTATCATGAAGTTGCCTCAAGTCACAGACAACTTTCACAAGAGCCCAGGATAGCTAAACCATTTTGTGGGTATTGTTCCACTAGGAACTTCTTACTTCTTTTTTTGTTTGTAGTCACATACTCACACAATCTCTGGAGCTTTGAAAGGGCATGGGCAGATCGATTGTTTTCCAGTTCTACTCCTTTAACCAGGCTATGGCCTTCCATCACCAAGATACACAAAACTATAGATCCCAATGCAAGTAGAGTCTGAAACTACATCTAGAATCAGTTCCTGCCTTTTACCAAAAGTGAGATTTTTCTTATTATTTTCCCCTGTCCACATAGGGGAAAAAGGATGGAGGAAAAGATCAGATTTCCCGTCCTTTTCCAGAGCTTTAATGTGGTCTGGAACCGCCCTTGTGCAGCCCAGTCCTATGCTCCCTACCTCCTGCTCTCCTATCTAAAACTCTGATCTCTCTCCAAGCCAGGATCCAAGCCCAGGTTTCTGTATCTTCTGCTCTTCCAGTCACACTTGTCCACATTGTGCAGGGTGTACGTACACCCAGGGCCTCATTATCCATGGACTCAATGGCCTGAAGGTCACGAAACTTGTAGCCTTTACCTGTGATCTGTGTGTATGATCTCCCCTGCTTCAAAACACAAACAGCCCAGCTGCAGCTTGCTTCCCCTCTCCCCTGATAAACAACCTGTGTGTCTCTGTCCTCCTCTCCACCTTGTGAGACTTCTTGTGACCCCCTGACCTCCCTATGGCCTGACGTAGCCTGTCACCTCCTGACACATGAGATAAGATCAAATGAGAGAGGGCTGGGGCGCGCTAAGCTGCAACTTGCTATCTGTAATTTGGCCACCTCTTCCTGATGTACATAAAACGTGCGAGGATAGCTTCATTCAGCCAGTGTCTGTTTTGCATTCCAATTTAGTGTACAAACACCGTATCACATCTCGTTACACTGTACACTAGTACATCCACACTTGTATAACATTTGAATGTAAATTGCGAACTATAAATCCATATGGTATTTAGGGCATTACATAAAGGTTGCAGAACACGTCAATTTACTTATTACTTATATTCCTAAACTTTGTTTTATGTTACATGTATTTCCTATCATATTACTAAACACATAATATAAAGGGATATAATCTGAATAATTTCCCAACCAGGCATAAAAAATTGATTTATTCTCAAGTCCATTAATCAATGCTTTGCCTCTTGGCATTAATTCCTCATGCCCCGCACTGAGCGGTGGTTCTTGGAGCTACCTGTCACCGGCTGCCGGCTGTACTGCCACCGAGGCTGAAAGCCGGAGAGGAAACTATTATATCAACATTAGCGTGCTGACACGCCATCATTGGAGTCAATACTGGCATAACAAAGGTAACACAGGGGAGAACGAGGACCCAAATTCTGCCTAAATCTCGCATCCCTCCTGCAATACCTGCAATTCGTGTAGTCTCCCTCCAGGATCTGAGACACTCTGAGATCAGCAGGGCCACAGCCTGCTCAGAGAGACAAAGGCAACGCCACTCCCCTGATAAGGGAACTCAAAGCATTTCCTTGGATTTATCAACACCCAAAGTTTCCCGGCCCATGGAATTTTTGCCCGTGTAGGGTATGATCTGGCTCCCATCTCCTGTGCTGTTGCAAAAGGTACAAAGGCAAATGCATTACCCCACAAATACAGTATGGAGAGGTTTGACAGACATCAGCAATCCATATTTTATTCTGCTGTGTATCACTATTGCTGACAACAGTGGAATAACAGCTTTGTAAGAGAAGATCCTATGAAATCCCAACTTAAAAACAAGAAAACGGAGGCATATGGAGGAAAACAACTTGCACACCTTCAGAAAGGGAACCAGGACTCCTCGGGGAATAGAATCCAAGAGTACATGTCACAAAATCACTCTTTTGTCATGCATTTGGTAAACATCATGGTCAAAAACAAATGGTAAATGTAGCCTATTTCAGATGTGCATTGGGAAACACCCTGATTAGCATTCTTGCTATTTCCTGTGAAGAAGACACAGTGAAGGACCACAAAACTGTGCCACATATGGCAGGATCAATTCCAGATGAAAGTTGGAAGAAATAGAAGCATAAGCACAAACTGACCAAGAAACAGTATGTTATGTACATTTACCACCCATACCTGGAGAGACATTCAATTGAAGTGAAATAAATTACCCCAACCGGATTGTTAGAAAGTGAGTTACTGGGCTGTTCCGTTTTTTTAGTTTAAAGGTAACCCTGCAGCAGTTAGATACCAATCACATCACCCCCACAAAGTTACAAACAGGAAGGGAGCCACAGCCCGACATATGCACCCAGGTTTCTTTAATCCTTTTTCCTTTCAGGCAAGTTCCAGCCTATTCCCACCTGCCTGCTGTACCCTGGCTGATCAATTATCCTGTTGAACTGAAAGTGAACCTGCTGCAAAGGGTTAAGGTGGCTGCAGTGTCGCAGAGTCAACTGCATGGAAAACAAGATGTAGAAAACTCCGGAGAAGAACGAACAGTGGTAATGATACTGATGTCCAGCTTAGCAGGTGTCTAACATGGACTATTTGTTTTGTTGCATTAAATAACAGGATCATAATGTAATGAAGTGTAAAAACTATAGTAGTTTTAAAAAGGATTGAGGTGTTACTTTTGAGAGACTACTACACTTCACAAGCCCTAAAAGTATTGAGACGGGTGCCATGGGCACAATACCTTCCTGAGGCATCAGCTTATTGATTTAGAGCATTTAGAGCAAAACAACGGCTACCTCATAAACAATATACCGATCCTTTGGAAGGTGTAATAAGAGTCTTCAAATGTGACACTCTTTTGGCTTATGCCCTCAGAGGGGACATCGAGGACACCAGGAGAGGTAAAGTTGACCAAGCTGAGTTTTGCCTGTCCTGACACCGAACTGCAAGCGCCACGCTGCACAGGCCACCAGTTGCTCCTCAGCAATCATTCTCGACTTGGCTCTCCGTTAACAGTTTCAGTAAAAGGGCCATTTAGTAATAATAGTAACAGTTATAGTAGGACATCTGTGGTCTGCAAACAGCATCCAGAATAACCTGCCTTACAGAACTTACTAAACTTCCTTTAAAATGTAAAAATTTTCTTTCACTGCCAACCGGATCTTATTTGGAACTGGCTGTCTGCTTTTATATATGAGCCATTTTTTTCTGTAAAAGTCTGGAATATACAGGTTAGGGCACCGCGTAATTGATATTGTTCAAAATTTTGTATGCTGTACTTTGTATGCAAAGTCTCTCCTCTGATTTAAATTTTACAGTCTGTTCTCTCTTGCCCTGTTTTGGGTTTTTTTTTTTTTCAAAAAAAAAAAAAAAAAAGTTTTTCCAGAAAAAGATTAGGTTATAGTTTTGCCACAGAACTTGGTTTTCAAGAATTCTGTCACTGGAATTTGTGAGGATTATCTTGATCTGGAAAAGATTCCCCCTTCCTTCATTCATACCTCGGGCACGTACTAACAAGCCATGGTATTTAATGAATGTCAGAGAACAAATCTTAGCAGCATGCTGATGGAGTACTGACATACGGTGGTGACACGTGTTATCTTTTGGGCCAGACTGATGTGCCATACGATTACACATGCCATCCTATACCAACTCAACTTCAACTGAAGACAACGGCAACAGAAAATTTTAACAGTCATGATCTCATGAGAAAATGAACCTGCCATTTCACAACAAAGTAAAGCACTAAACAAGTATTTGCACTGCCCTAGCTATAAACCTAAAAAATCTTTTCAACAGATATGATTAATTTGCTGCTTTTGCAGTATTGCCAACCCTTCACACTTTCAAAAGTCATGAGTCAATCCCCAAAAGCTCATCAGATAGGCTTAAAAGGGATCTCTCTCTCTTTCTATATAAATATGTGTGTGTATATATATAAACACATATGGATTACTATTTGCCTTTGGGATATCGAATCTTGAGGATTGAGGATTCATTTTCAAATTTCCAAACTTTTTGCCGCAACTAAGGGAACTTAAGTAGCTATTTTTAATAAGCACATGAAATTATAACATGAAAGTTTACATTCAGGAACAAGCTCATCTTTAAAATAGAAAACAGTAGGTTCTACAGTACAATATGATTTGGCAAAACCATTAGACACTATACAATTCAAATTATTGAGCTCTGAGACAACATTTCTGGATTGCAGTTTTTAAGGGGCAGCTTCAGAACTTCTGGCAAGTTCAGTGACAAGATCAGAGCTGAGATCAGGATCCTTTAGACAGGACAGGAAACTGCCCAGTCAATCAGAAATTACGCTTTCAAAAATGTACTGGATTACAATTACAATCCACCGGTTTCCCATTTAAAAAAATTCTTAGACAGTAAGAGTTAAGTATAAAAACTGACAAACTCAAATAATGGACCTGTGGGGATCATTGTGAATTAAGTAAAATATGTACATTTCTTTTACTTTCTATACAAAGGTTAGGATGCCCAGTTTGCTTGGATGAACAGCTTGCTCAGTGTGGAGTCTAAACAAAGACTGTTCTAACGAAAGGGCATCTGATCATCTTTATTATTAAGTAAGTAAGTTAAAAGCCTCCAGAAGCCTCAGAGAATGAGTTTGGATTCATCGTCATAAATTGTTCGAGAACATCCCACCCTCAAAAAAGCACTAATCAGACTGGAAATGTCCTAAAGTCAGATCCTCTGGAGATATGGAATACTTCCTCATTTGGGCTACAACAAAATATAGTCCTGGAATGGTTTTCTGAAGCTTTTTCTAATTTTAAATTTTCCAATAAATAGCCACAAGAGTTAACATAATCCTAAAGCTTAATCCTAATACCCCTGAAGTCAAGGGAAGTCTTTGCTGATTTTAATCACGTCAGAAGTGATGCTGGACAGACAACACTCGGGATGGCCGCGCACCAGTTTCTGAAGCATTTGTACAGACAGACCAGCCACGTTGTGTGCTTGATTTCAATTGGTATTTTTTCCAGAAAAGGACTTAACAATTTTTCACTGGGTTATTGCATCATCAGTCTGATATACTTAAAAATATTTACAGGTTATCAATGGCTGCAATCTCTAACCTGTGTGAAGTGGCCAAAATTACTGTTGTATCTATGCTGCAAGTGAGACATAGAGGGCGAGTGATTGTCCAGGAGACTTGAGTCATCCACTGAGCTCTGCACAAAGCAAAGGCAGAACGAGGATCAGAACAAAGGATCACAGGGCAGCAGGAGAGCACCTGGAGTGCAGCACAAAGGCATTCCAGCCGCTCCTGCCAGTAAGTCAGCATCATCGGGGGCCCAACTGAAATGCCTCTACAAGAGGCGTTAGAGACGCACGCACGCCTGCGGGGCTGTGATCTTATTGGCATCCCAGAGACTGGTGGGATGGCTCCTATGACTGGAGTGTTGGAGTGGAAGGATACAGGCTCCTTAGGAAGGACAGGCAGGGGAGACGAGGCCGCGTGTCACCCTCTGTGTCAACGACCAGCTGGAGTGCATGGAGCTCCGCCTGGGGATGGATGAGGAGCCAACCGAGAGCTTGTGGGTCAGGATTAAAGAGAGGGCAGGGACAGGGCAAGGACATTACGGTGGGGGTCTGCTACAGGCCACCTGACCAGGAAGACCGAGGGGCTGAAGCCCTGTACAGACAGACAGGAGCAGCCTCACGTTCACAAGCCCGGGTCTTCATGAGGGACTTCAGCCACACCGGTACCTGTTGGAGGGACAACGCAGCAGGGCATAAGCAATCCAGGAGGTTCCTGGCATGCGTTGATGGAAACTTCCTTCTCCAAGTGACAGAGGAGTCAACGAGGAGAGGTGCTGTGCTGGGCCTTGTTCTCACCAACAAGGAGGGACTGGTGGGGAATGTGAAGCTCAAGGGCAGCCTTGGCTGCAGTGACCGTGAAAGGGTGGAGTTCAAGATCCTTAGGGCAGTGAGGAGGGCACACAGCAAGCTCGCTACCCTGGGCTTCAGGAGAGCAGACTTTGGCCTCTTGAGGGAGCTGCTTGGCAGAGTGCCACGGGATAAAGCCCTGGGGGGAAGAGGAGCCCAACAAAGCTGGTTAATATTTAAGGATCACCTCCTCCAAGCTCAGGAGCGATGCATCCCGACCAAGAGGAAGTCAGGCAAAAACGCCAGGAGGCCTGCATGGATGAGCAAGGAGCTCCTGGATAAAACTCAAACAGAAGAAGGAAGCCTACAGAGGGTGGAAGCAAGGACGGGTAGCCTGGGAGGAATACACAGAAAATGTCCGAGCAGCCAGGGATCAGGTTAGGAAAGCTAGAGCCCAGATAGAATTAAATCTGTCCAGGGATGTTAAGGGCAACAAGAAAAGCTTCTGCAAGTACATCAGTGATAAAAGGAAGATTAAGGAAAACGTGGGCTCTCTCTGGAAGGAAACAAGAGACATGGTTGCCTGGGATATGGAGAAGGCTAATGTATTCAACAATATTTTTGCCTCAGCCTTCACCAGCAAGTGCTCTAGCCGCACCGGCCAAGCGGGAGAAGGCAAAGGCAGGGACTGGGAGAATGAAGAACCGCCCACAGTAGGAGAAGATCACGTTCGAGACCATCTGAACCTGAAGGTCCACAAATCCATGGGACCTGATGAGATGCATCTGTGGGTCCTGCAGGAACTGGCAGATGAAGTTGCTAAACCACTATCCATCATATTTGAGAAGTCGGTGAAGTCGGATTGATAGCCTGGTGAAGTTCCCACCAACCGGAAAAGGGGAAACAGAACCCCCATTTTTAAAAAGGGAAAAAAGAAAGATCCAAGGAACTACAGGCCAATGAGTCTCACCTCCGTACCCAGCAAGATCATAGAGCAGATCCTCCTGGAAACTATGCTAAGTCACATGGAAAATAAGGAGGTGACTGATGACAGCCAACATGGCTTCACTAAGGGCAAATCGTGCTTTATAAATTTGGTGGCCTTCTACGATGGAATTACAGTGTTGGTGGATAAGGGAGGAGCAACTGACATCATCTACCTGGACTTGTGCAAAGCATTTGATGCTGTCCCACATGCCATCCTTGTCTCTAAATTGGAGAGACATGGATTTGATGGATGGACCACTTGGAGGATAAAGAATTGGCTGGATGGTTGCACTCAAAGAGTTGCAGTCAATGGCTCAATGTCCAAGTGGAGACCAGTGACGAGTGGCGTTCATCAGGGGTCAGTATTGGGATCAGTGCTGTTTAACATCTTTGCCAGCAACATAGACAGTGGGATTGCGTGGACTCTCAGCAAGTTTACTGGTGACACCAAGCTGTGTGGAGCGGTTGACACACTGGAGGGAAGGGATGCCATCCAGAGGGACCTGAACAGGCTTGAGAGGTGGGCCTGTGCGATCCTCATGAAGTTCAACAAGGCCAAATGCAAGGTCCTGCACGTGGGTTGGGGCAATCTCAAGCACAAATACAGGCTGGGAGGAGAATGGATTGAGAGCAGCCCTGAAGAGAAAGACTTGGGAGTGTTGGTTGATGAGAAGCTCAACATGAGCCAGCAATGTGCACTTGCAGCCCAGAACGCCAACTACATCCTGGGCTGCATCAAAAGCAGAGTGGCCAGCAGGTTGAGGGAGGGGATTCTGCCCCCTTACTCCAGTCTTGTGAGACTCCACCTGAGTACTGCCTCCAGCTCGGGGGCCCCAACATAAGAAGGACATGGACCTGTTGGAGCAGGTCCAGAGGAGGGCCACAAAGATGATCAGAGAGCTGGAGCCCCTCTGCTGTGAGGACAGCTGAGAGAGCTGGCGCTGTTCAGCCTGGAGAAGAGAAGGCTCCGGGGAGACCTTGGAGCAGCTTTCAGCCCCTAAAGGGGCTCCAGGAAGGCTGGGGAGGGACTCCTGATCAGGGAGGGGAGCGATGGGATGAGGGGGAACGGTTTTAAACTGAAAGAGGGGAGACTTACGTTAGATATTAGGAAGAAATTCTTGACTGTGAGGGTGGTGAGGCACTGGCCCAGGCTGCTCAGAGAAGCTGTGGCTGCCCCATCCCTGGAGGTGTTCAAGGCCAGGTTGGATGGGGCTTGGAGCACCCTGGGCTGGTGGGAGGTGGCCCTGCCCATGGCAGGGGGGTGGAACTGGATGATCTTTAAGGTCCCTTCCAGCCCAAACCATTCTATGATTTTATGAACTAGAAGTTGGCACCTCCATTTCACAAGACTTCAGTGCTCTTCCCAGTGGAACTGAGCTCCTAGAGGACACACAGGGAAGTAAATTGCATTAAATGGAATTAGTGGCTTTGCACATACTTTTTACACTTCCTAAAGTGCAATAAATGTCCTGTCAATTCTGTTTCAGTAGTAAAAAGGTGTTAATTATGCACAGGTGCCTATTCTGCTCATGGAATTTACACTTTGAACATGACTTAACTTTGAGTTTCCCAGTTTGAAGAGGCCATCAGACAACTTTGGATTTTTAAGGTATTTAGTGCTCTCATTTCCCCCTAATTTGATATAGTCTCCCTTTTCAACAGGCACTGAGGGTACTTAGTATCCTTTCCAGATTAATTTGGTGTCTTACAAAATCAAGAAGAAGATATCATTCAGATTCATGTAGTTCAGCATAGCAGCAAACAGCCACTACTGTTCCATAATAGGTAATGTACAGCAATATGTATTGATACTGACACTCTGAAAAATAATTCAGGTGCTGCTTTTGCTTCTTTTTTTCTGCCATGTGTCTTTAATGCGTTTCATTTTTCTTAGGGCCAAAGAGCTTTCATTTACAGTGCCACATTTGCACAGGAGATACAGGGATTTCCTACACCCATTGTGCATAATAGAGATTCTGGCACTAGAGCATGCAACTCCCACACTACTACTATATTTGTCTAAAACAAGCATAGGCAGATCATAGAGACAACAAACTGTGATAATAGAACATTATGAATGTGCAATACAGCTTCCAAGTATTTGGAAATTATCTCCTACAGCATCTCAGCAACTGTGCCAGAAATGTTACATTTTGGACTTTTTGGGCTTGATCCTCCATGTCAAATTCTGCAGTGTCATATACATCTGAATAAAGGGGAACAAAGACAATAAAACAACTGATCCAGTTAGAAAACTCACTATTATTAACAGGGAACAGCACTGTGAGTCTCAGAGAGGAACGTCATGGGTCCCTTTGCAGCACAGACACATCAGAGAAAAAGCTTTCCACAAAGAGACAAGAAGTAGGGGAACCAAATGCACACAGATTTACTAGATAGTAGCTGGGCATAAGAAGTATTCCCTTAGAACACTAATTTCCTATATATGCTTCCCTTTTTATTAAAAAAAATAATTGTGAAACTGCCATCAATCTGTAATAACTTTTGTTCGCTACTGTATAGGACTAGATACAGAAACTAGCCTAGAACTAATGGGCCCTGTGACTGTAAAGAGTTGGTTATTCTCTTCATTTTTTCTTGATCAGAATAGAATGATGAATTTGCTGTTGCATTTTTGTGTTTGCTAGTGAAATCACTAGATTTCTACATTAAGGAGACACAGAAGAGATTCATATTTTGATATGACTTATCAGAACAGATGAAAGAAAGAACCAATTCCAGCAGCAGCAGACCTGATGCAGTTTCATTGGCCCCTGATTTCTGGCTCATGGTTGGACTCTATGCAGTCTCAAAATACAAAATTGTTTTCCTGTAGCTGGGGCATTCAGAACATTTTTCACGTGTCTGTCTAATACAAGTTCACCCTCTACTACTGCCTTTTCCAATACTGGTAAAGTCTCTTACGTTTGACCAGGTATTTTTGTGGAACCTGAAGGAACTTTGAAAATACTGCCCCTTGACCAAATCTAGCTGGAAATCAGTTCATTATCAGAGACTGGTGGGAGAATCCCACTGGTTCCTTAGAAAATGAGCTAAAAAAGATAAAGGTTGAAGAAATGAGGGAAAATTACAACAAAAAGTCTTTTTCTGCTATTAAACCTAACAGTCTACATACAGTTTAATTGCTTACTCTGTTTGCAGTTTTGAGCATATGCTGTTGCAATTGTCAAGTAAAAACAGGGGTTTGGTATGCAAGATAAGTTTGTGGATAATGTGAAAGAAAAAATGTTGAGGTGTACTATACTTTGAGTATTTACATTCCTGTTTTTATAATTATCTTAATTAAAGAGTAATTATTTCACTTACAGATAGGCTTATCTCTAACATGAAACTACCTGTCTACCATAAAAAAAAATTGAAAAACATCAAAATTGCATTTTTTCCTGTCTTTAATAGCTGTTCTGTACTTTAAATGCTGTCTTCACCACAAGGAAAATACATTGTTATACTCACTTGGTATTCATGGTTTGTAAAAAGCAGTCAGGTTGCTAATAATGGAAGCAGCATTTCCAGAAGCACAGAATTAGCTGGCTAACAAAAATATGCTTTCACCTCCCGTGAAATAATAAAACAAAAAAACATAAACTGCTAACACAGGGTTAGTCATGAAAATTTAAGACAAGCCAACAGTACGATGAGGACTCACAGTCAAAAATATGCGAGCTTCCTTTTGCTGACTGTCTTTTTCTGTTGCTGCTTTGTGCCTGTGGAGAGCACCCAGATAGACCAGGCCTGGGGCCTTCACCTGGGAGATCCTGGAAGGTGGAGCCAGGTGCAGGCAGCTGTGGTGTTTCTGCACCTGATTTGAGCTATCAAGCAAGCGTATCATCAAGTTATCTTTTTGGCTGGCATCTGCACTGCAGATTCCCTTTACAAGACAGAACCAGATCTCATAAGACCCTTTATAAGAGCTGTCCTGTGACATAAAGGAGTGCTTCCATTTGTAGACAATCAAAACCAGGCAAGTAAGACATAGGATAAATACAGGATATGTATTTTCACTAGGAATGACCTGTCTGTCCAGCCACTTGACACCTCACCTGCATTAAGCCCTAGATCAAAGCCGGACAAAATAGAGGAACAATCTCATGGGAGTTGCTGGGTTACTATTCTGCATGGAGAACTGGCAAGGAAGTAGGTGGGACTTTAAATTAGGGCAGTTCACAAAACTTAACTGACATATTTCAAATACTGACTAGAATATAAATTAGGTAAGGTCTTAAAAAGCTGCCAGAAGTCATAGCCAGCCTTACATAGTACTCACTGGCACCAAGGGAAGTACTCACCAATAGGACTATCTTTGTCTCTAGTGTATGTGCTGTTTAAATACATATTATTTAACTCATCAGCTGAGGCACCTTCTAACCCCACTTATTTTCCCAGTCTAGACAAGTCTTTTTTTTTTTTTTTTTGCTTTCTTTTTTTCTTTTTAAATATAGGTAAATGGTGCACTTGTTGTTACTCAAACGCTTCACTGCTTAGCTGAGCCTAAGTTTGTTTCTACTTCAATCAAAATAACATGGGTGCAAGTACAGAAGCTGGATTTTTACCAGAGCTGTGCTTGCTGGCAGCAGCTGTTTTATTGCTTGCTGAGAAGATGGTGAGGGGCTACATAATAATATCAACAGCTTTTCTACTCACTGTTGTACATTGTAGGTCCATTGGCATCTACTGTTTTATACGTCACGATGGGAGGCACTGCATTTGTGGCATTAAAACAAAAGAAAAAGCTGTAACGCATCACAAGAAACGTGGAAATCCCTGTGACTGGTGCCAAGCAAGATACAGGGGACTGGACTTTCCTTCCTGAGGAGTGACAAGCCCAACACTGAATTAGTGGCACTTCACCAGTCTAAAGCGTGCTCTCTACATGCTAACTCACTCCAGCTCCACCGCTCCTGCCTGTTTCACCATGAGGACTTTCATGTTCAGTACATACTCTTCAAAGGCTATTCCTTCTATGAGTCACTTTCGGGGCGGGGATCAATAAGGTATGTTATTCATTTAGAGTAGCAACCAACTCACTGCGGTGATATGAACATTCACTAATTTGTGTCATTTTCTGTTGCCAGACTGTTTGGGAGTGCGAGCAAGGTTTTGCAGAATGCTGTTAATCATGTCGCTGCTACTGAGCAGAATGCATTTCCCTTAAAGAAAACAGCAAAAAAACCTAAACCAAAAAACACCCCAACAACAACCCGCAAAGATCACTTCAGTACAGCACCTAAATCTTTCTACTTTTAAATAACTGGAATGAGAGGACAGAAATACCACCAAATACATGAGACAATACAGTTCCTACAGCTGTATTGGAACAATTGCATCAAAGATATGAAAGGGCTGGTATTTATAGCAAGATATACAGTAGTGTTTTACTTATGCAAATAGAAAAATTAATTTGTCCAGCTTATGTGTTTTTTCCAAAATAAAGTGATTTCCAAACCAGAAACCTATTTTTGACTACCAAATTTGCCTGTGATGACACCATTCAGCTGAAGCCTATGCATATACTGGAATTGTTTCTTCTGCAGCATGTTTTGCAATATAACCGGAGTGCTTAAGGAGGCTTATTCCATCAGGCTTACCAAAAGAATTTGCTAAATATTGGCAAAAGGTTTCGACTGGAGTTTTCCTCTAATTATTTGTGCCAAGATCTCACTGTATAAGGCCTTAATCACAGTGACTAGAAATGGAGCTGCGGAATATTGAAAATAAGCGCCCTGCATACATAAACCTCTGCAACACGCAGAAAGCCCCGTTTTGCAAACAGGTTTCCTTTGTCTCTATTCTGCCCTCCAGTGGTTTAGCGACGGGATAGGTCAAGACAGATCAAAACAAAAAGCACCAAGGAAAACATTCCTATTCCTCTATCTGGCTAACGTACTGATGGGTGCCAGAAACACGAGCGGTCAAATGCTGAAATTATCATATTTTTAAACAGAGAACAAAGTAAAACCATTTTTTTGTCTGATAAAGTAATAAACTGTTAATAAAGGAGTTCCCGAGATAAACGCTTCTCAACCCTGATTAAGCTCATTAAGAAGTAAAATCACTTTGCAAGTATAATTTTCAAAGCCTCATGTAGAAGACAGATTTTAATGGAACCTTTCTGAATTATATCGGATGTACATGCCTACCAATACAGTAAAATAACTGTTGATGCCAAAAGGAACCGCAGCTTTTGGTCATGGTTTCTTCTTATGAAACACAACCTCTTCTTACTGGAAAAAATTTCTGTTCTCAGCTAAACCCTCTCAAAGTGATTGTAAAAGTGCATTTTCCCAAAGTGGCTTTGTCTTGTACTCTATATTTGGGAATGTGCTTGGTGTTATTTGCTATGGCATCACGATCCATAGACCACAGATAAGAGGGTGGCAGGGGACTCTGTGTATGCATGATGTATACCCTGGAAGTATACTTCAGAAGCATTACTGGCACACTTAGAATAAAAATTCAGCTTTTCTCCTCTTCTGAAATTCTGTTTTTTTCCCTGCAAGAAGCATGGCTTGGAGAAAAGAAAGAGAGCTCAAATTTTAAGCAGGTGCGGATTTTTTGTGGCCAGCATGAAGGCCTGTGCCTGACCATTATCACTGCACGGTGTGGTGCCTACCTGGTGGATTTTATGCTGCACATGGATAGTAAATACTGTCATTAGCATAAGAGACTAGCAGGACGAATGAAGGAAGCCCTCCTCTCTCAGCGCTTACCACTGTGGCTTTATCTACAGAGCTGTCCTCAGAGACAAATGTCTCAAACATCTGAGCTCTGCTTGGGCACTGGGTTTCCCCCCAGTTTACCCTTAGTCTGCTGCCTGTTGCCCATGTAAGACTGTACAGAGCCAAGACTTGCTCGTTTTCTTCTCTCTGAGGCTACTCCACCTGATATAGGTGGGGTTTGTTCAGGATTTCTTGTCACTCCCAGATGCTGTTTTTCAACCTGTGGTTTGACCTTCTGATATATTTTTCCCCCTGCGGCAATGTTCTTTCTAATTCCACCTTGTTACAACCTTCCCTGTTTTCTGTCTCTCTCTGTCACACATACACGCCTCTCCCCACCTCTATATCCTAACTGTGTGGAAGGACAGGTCCAATACTACACATCTTCTCCTGAAGAAATATTTCTAGGTGAAAGAGCTGGGAACATGGCACCGTGTAGGACCAGACACAGAGTTGGGGACTGAACTGTGTTTGCAGTCACAGCTAAAACGCAAGGAAACTGCACAAGGCTGTAGCAGCTTTTGAGGTGTTATAATACCACAACTGAGCAGCAAATCACAGGGTGGCAGAAGACCATTTTCACAAACCCAGGGCGGAGGGACAGCCCTGCAATCTCCTCCTTCCCCAATTCAGACAACAGGTTACAATCAATGAGATTTTAAAATAATACCTCTTGCCCTCTTTTTACATCACTCCTGGTTTTGAGCCTTTAAACTTTAAACTCAGAAAACAAAGTATCTAGAGCGTTTCAGCCAGACCTGTGATTTTTCTTACTAAGCCATGCAAAGTTTGCATTTAACCAGCAACCATCCTGCCTTGCCGTATAGCTCTGCTATGAGAGCTCATTATGAGCCTCGATCGGTCACAGTGTGTTAGGTCCTCTTGAGTCCAGAAACCTCTCAGGATATGGAGACAGAGCTCCTACCCATAGCACCAGCTTAAAAATTAACGAGTCAAAGCTTCTTCCCCTGTCCCCGGCAATAACCTGTGTCATAAATCCAGGAGTTGGTTTTGAAATAATAGGAGATAGGTGACTTGAACTACTTTGCCATTTTTAAAACCTCTAAATCACGTTTTCAAGTCCTTACAACATGAAGAAATCTCTAATTCTCAAAACACTCAGTTTCTTATGATAAAAAAAAAAAGCACATGCAAAGAGAGCAGTCTACGTTAGTTTGCTCATTGCCATTATGGACACTTTACCTGCTGAGAAGAGGTTTCAAAAAGAAAAAAAAACCGCATAATTCCCTCAGCCACAGGAAGAAGATGAATAGTAATTATTTCTACACCAGTAGTAGGGGACCTTTGTTCCGCTTTGACAAAGCCTAGGAGAGTACTAATTTTGTTCTGCAGTGTAATGGGGGTGGAAGAGAGGCTTTTTCATTGGAAGCTCATGAGCTTATTGCTCATTCTACCCAGCACTGTGAACAATAAAATGCCACAGTAGCATTCAGCCCACATCAATGCCCAAGTAGGATGTGGATACAAACAGTTATTCTGCTGAGCAGGTGGCATTAGACACTCTCCACATCCACATGTCCTTACTTAGTGCACAAAACGGACCGATTTAGCGTGGAGGCTCCATGCCCTGGTTTTCCTTCCAGCTTCTGACACTCACTTCCCATTTGAAGCCTAAGCAAGTATCTTAGTGGAGTTTTAGTATCTAAGGCCAAAAATTACGAACCATTCCTTTCCCCTATAGATCAGCTGCCTCAACACCATGGCTACTATATTTTTTTACGCTAAAGCTCCCTGGAGGTTCATACCTCTGCACACACCCAGAATCAAGCCTGCATTGAGACCTGCACCTAGTCAAGATCTACAATGCCGCTATTTCTCTGCCTGTGTCCTGCAAGAGACTTGTGACAGTAGGTATTATTAAAGAATAAGTAACACACAGAGACAAGACTGCATTCCTTACAAAATAAGTACCAATTTCTGTAAAGTTCTGATAAGCAGCAGTGGATATTATTGTTACAGTAGCCTGATTTTGAGAAGTGGGAGGAGATATAGGCTCAGTTGTCTCCCCAAGAGAGGCTGAAGGCCATACCTCACACCTTTCCAACAGAACGGGCTACTCAGTCACTGTCCAGTCCGTGGAAGATACCGCTCAGTGAGCAGTAGATAATTCAAGATCCAAAGGTGGACAAGGTCTTTTTAGCATACACACTTTGGAGAGGTTAGGGCCATTGACTAAGCGCGACTAGCCTAAGCGCTGGTCCCAGCCTCCACGTCTGCTGACGCATTTTGGATTTTAGAGTTAGCTGGTAAAAACTGAAGTGACTACAACAAAGTGCAGAGAGAGAGGCTTGCAGCTCACATGCAGCGAGAGGAGACAGGATGAAGTTATGAGCATGACTTTGAGAAGCAAATAGACACAAAATTTCTTGTGCCCGGAGCTTGTTCTAATGAAACAGGCTGTCACTTCCGCTCATTGCAAGGAAAACATACAGGCACCTAATGAATGTTTTGAACAGACAGTCTAGATAATCCCAAAATGATATTTCTGGTTCATATCGCAGTTTTTCCTCGTTAAAAGGGAATGACCAAGCCTTAGCACCGCTGCCTGCCCAGGAAGTCACAACTTTTATGAAATACGTTCACACTTTTGCACAGGTGAAGGCAGGATTTTTGTACAGACAACAGATACCTGGAATGAGACTGATTTCACAGTTATTATTGATCAAATATGAAGAAGGAAACACAAAGCACACATGAAGCATGACAGAGGCATGGCAACAGACATCTGAAAAGGAATTAGATTCCTATATACCTTTACAGTCTGGAGCATAACTGTTGGTATGTGGCGGGCACTCCAACACCATGGTGATAGTATTAAAAAAAAAATATCTGAAAAGAAGTCAAAATCTGTTCTTGTTTCACCTCCTGTTTCTGAATACTTTGTTTTCAATGAACTGAATTACATTATATTCAAGATTTCCTCCATGAGAGCACATTGAACTGGTCCAGCTGAAGTCTTGGTTAAGCCCACTACACAAAGACTTGAAATCCATGAGCTAAGTTTTCCTCTCAGTGCCACCAGAGTGACTGAAATAGTAAAGGGAGTTTCTCCGATCTCACACAAGTAACTATAAAGGGCGGGTAGCATTCAGCTCTAGCTGAGAACATTAAAACACTTTGATTGATCCTTGTGAGCCATTAGGAAATACCATCAGTACCTGTGTACCGACACAATTGTTGTTTTGGGTAAACTTCTGTTGTGCCCGGAACCAAGATTATACAATATACAATAAGAAACGGAGAACAGGGCACCCGCTTCCCATTCCTGTCCCACCACATGACACACTTTTTTCCAAAGGGAATGTTTAAACATTCTCCATTTAATGTTTAATCACAGATGTGCAGAAAAGGGGAAGGAAAAAAAGGGAATTAATAATTATGTTACTAAAATTAGTTATAACCACCTGCAAAATTATGCCCTTCATTTACCATAAGTGAGCACAGAGAGGGAGATGGAAGCCATCTTTAATAATTTTTTAAAATTATTAATAATAATCTCCATTATTGTGACAAGCTCCCAAAAAAGCAGTGCTGATCTTTAATATTAGTTCCTCCAGATGATTGGAACACTGAATTTTTTAATATCATGGTAAACCTATAATCTGTGACGTTTTCACAAACAGTAAGTATTTTGCAAGTGCCAGCTACTGTACTGGTAATTCTTTTCTAGTCCGTTAGTGAATATTCTCACCCATTCCATCAGAATGTCTTTGGTTCATTTCCCATCACTTGGTATTACGAAAAACAGCCTGGCGTTTAGTCAAACTAGGACAGCTTTACTGATAAAGCTGGTGGGGGAAGCAAATAATTTGTCAAATCTCACTACTCCTAAACACAAAGAGCACTGCAAATCAATACACGGAAGTGTTCTCGGTTTGATTCCGACTGCTGAGAGGAAAGGGCAGCACCGTGTTCACTGTCTCCACGCTAATTGAGTGAGAGTGCATTCTCTATCATATCTACTTCTTACCAGAAAGGAAATGTGCAAGATACTGTGTAAAACTCAAGGAGGGAAAAAAGAGAATCAAGACAAGATTTCTCGGATTGCATCTTCTTTAAGTGAACACCCCCCATCCCTTCTTTACACCCACACGACTGACTGCATATCAACTGATGGATGAAGCAGAATTCAACAGTTTCTCATCAACGAATCTTGGTGAACTTAGATTGCACATCAAAGCATGTATAAATAAACTAGGAAAACACAAATCCACAGTAATACCTTTAGCTGCATTTATCTGTTTTCCATGCCATCCTTCAATATGGGTATTATTTTGTGACATCTGTATTTTTGGAAACAAAAACTCAAACCAAGCATGCAAACCATTTGCCAACTTAATGTTCAAGACTCCAAATTCCTGCTAATTTCATCCATCAAAAAGTTTATTTTGTTTTTGTGAAAAAAAATATTTGTATCTGTTAATATAATGTCTACCCTGGCTGAACTTTAACCATCCTATGCGCTACCACTACAACCTGGAATGTTTACCCACCTCCCCAGCTTGAAGTGGTCTATTAAAATACGCCCAAAGACTATGCTGAGAGCCCTCGTGTTTCTGAAAGGACAGTGAAAGAGGTAAGCTGTTTGCAACTCAGTCACTACCGGATTGTCAGAACTTGTTTAGGTTTGTTGGCAAGTCAGTCGTTATCCCAAAGAGTTTCTCAGGAATACTAACACCGAGAAGACTACTGCAATGTTACAACAGTTGTGTCTACATTTCTTTTTGTCTAAAACTATGCACTGCAGAAACAGGACTTTCACGCACTTTTGCTTCCCCTCAATGTCTCAGGGCTGATACTTATTATTGAAAAGGAACACAAGTACATTTTCCCATGTGATGATGGCCTACAGAGAAAAACAGCATATATTTCGCTCAACCACTTTGTACATCTTACATGGGTTTCATGCTTTCTAGGCATGTACAAATCCTGCGTACAGGACCTCTGTCTGGCTAAAGATTTAAGATGCTAGTATCTCCTCTTTGTGATTGGTTAACCTTTATACCAAAGGCTCATTTCTTAGCTGCTCCAGATAGTTCGCCTCCCTCCCCTTGAGATACTCGGTGCTACTCTCCTGTTTCTTTTCATCTTGGGCTGGCTCCCAAGTTGTAGGAAAGCAGCCACCACACTCTCCTGCCGGCCCCGGCCTGGCTGAGGGCAGCACGCTGCATTCCCATGACTCCCTTCCCAGCACAGCATGGGGGCTTATATCGCCAGATACATTCTGAGAGAGAGAAGCGGGATTAGGCAGGTTCGTATTCCTTTCGCATTAGTTCACCCAGCCCACAGCCGGTTCTGCGGACGCGGTTATGTAACTGGGAATGGGCAGCCTGCCCCAACACGACAGTGCTTATCCAGAAGATGCAGGATCTACACAATCTTTCAACACTGAGAATAAGCCAACTTAACATAAGCCCTTTAACTTTCATGTTTGTGGACTCTCCTGTTACCCTAAAGCTTCAGCAATAACAGTGTTACGTTTGTATTTTTTAGTACACGTTGAAAACATTTACACAAGCCAGGAAAGCAGCGCGCATGTATAAAAACCATTTCACTGGTTCAAACGTTAAAACTACTGTACAAACCACCATTTCTTTGCCCCAAATCCTTTGTTGTAGCAGTGTGCAATATATCAGAGCTTATCGCCTTTGACATGACAAAGAATCTCCTACTGCCAGCATTCTCCGCTCACAACCAGCCAATTAATTCTCATTCCTCCATCAGGGCAAGTAATCCAGAGTTAACACACTAAGGAACACCTTCTTAAGGAAATTCTCCCTTTCTGGGATGTTTACACTCATATTCTGAAAGGGGAAAAAAACCTGAACAACTTTTTCTCCAAAAGAAAGCACACGAAATAATTAGAAGAATCGGAGACACATGGTTTTGTTCTCTTTAAAGTGAACACAAGGACTGTGAATTACAGCAATTCTTTAAGGATACTCTGGAGCTGGCTGAATGTGAGCTTCTGTCTAGAAGGCATGTAAGTGTATTACCATGGCATGACGACTGAGCTAGTAAGTCCCGTATCTACACAGCTCTACGCCCAAGATAGCTGATCTTTGGTCTGTTTGAAGAGCAAAAAACCAGCTGCCTGCAGGTTCCCAGACATACTGTGAAAATTAAATGCCTGTTCAGGTGTTGTTTTTTACCCGTCACTACAAGAACAAGAGACTGCAGATGAGTCTCTCTGAAGCTAGGAATAACTTAACTGGGTGTAAAACAGCATGTATGCTTTATTTCAGAGCAGACACGCAGCCCAACGGCGGCACTAGGTTTAACTAGATCCAAAAAGGACACAGCAGTGGAGAAAGTTAGATCCCCAGAGCGAAAGCTAAAACCCTACGCTGGGTTCATAGTTCCTGTATGTGGTACAGGATCTTAAAAAGTCACTGTCCAAACTCAGTCAGCAATTGAGCAGGAAGCTGCCTAAAGTCATGCTTGGTTTATAGTTACTGATAGCAGTGCAATAAAAACTCATCTCAGCATGCCTTAAATCCTGGCTCTCCCACAATGACTAAGATTTGCACTGAAGTGAGGGTATCCACTTAGAAACACATTCCAGAATAAAAATGCCTACTCCTTTAGTCTCAAAAACCTGACCAGGACACTTTTGTTGAAAGTGGAGATGGAAATGCAAGTGGTTATACCATTCACCCCAGCAACGATTCTGCTTCAGTCTCCGGTTCTCACTCACAGCATCATGCCCTAACCACCACCCGGCAGCTTATTCTGAGTGCTCACGCTCACCTCCCTTCTGCTGGAGCCAGAGCATTATTCAACAGGGACTTTACCGAGACAGCAAGGGAGTATGAGTGTACAGTGCGGGGATTAGAGCACTTACCTGCGAGGGAAGGGTCCTGTGATCTGAACTCTATTTCCACAGCTCCTGCTATACTTGATACACAGCTTCAACTTAGCACTCTAAAAGGACAGAACTAGTCCTGGGAGCAGGGAACTGAAATCTCTCCTCCTAAATGACCTCCCTAAGACTCATGCTCACTCCTTCCCCTCTATCTGGCCTAATGAAAATTATTTACAACAGAGTTCAGCAGGAGTGGTGAGGATTGCCCGTGCCCAGACTAGTCTGGCAGTTTAAGCATTCTCCTTCAAGGTGGGAGTTGAGGATATTAATGCAACCAGACAGAGGAGGGAATTCTCTATCTCTCATTTCCCAACAAATCCCTTAGGACATTGAATAGCAGGTTGAAGAGCAAACTTTAAAAAAATAACAAAACCCAAGACAAACACAAAACCCCCGCTGCTGTTGCATTTCTGCAGGAAGCCTGATCCTGTCTCTGCCACAGAACACACAAATTGTCCAGGTCATGTTTCCTATTTAAGAGGATAGTTTCTTGCACATGGCAACCTCATTGGTGGTAACACAGTATAAATGCTGTTTTCTAGGACAGAAACGGATTACAAAATCATTTAAACCATAGCTGAAAATAATTTTTTGGAACACAAAATCACTCAGTTTCAGCTGCACAAAACTAACCTCTAAGACTGAAAGTTGTTCGCCTTCAGTCTTGAGCCAAAGGAACTTTTTGTTTCAGCACTGCACATTGGTGGAAATGTCTGGTAGGTGGAACCGAGACATCTAATGGCTGTTTGGAGCTACATAAAGACACTGAACATTGAAACTTACATTATAAGGTCAGAGAAAGAGAAGTGGTTTAGTGGGCACAGTGTAAATGAAACTGGCAAAGAGCCATATTTAACAGCACTTCATTAAATGTTTTTTCAGCATCATCTGTTCTGTATTAACTGTATGCAAACATTTTGTATTTCACATAGGTAATTCTCTTCCCCCAAATTCAAGTCCTCCCAAGACACGAGAATGGTAAGGTTTACGTTGAAGTAGGAATGAGCGATAAGGATCTAGATAGCACCAGATATTGGTACCTAGAAATATATTTTTTTAAACAAAATAGATCAATTGATATGAAAGTATTTACTGCATTACTGTATTGATTTAATCAATGTATAACAACACAGTGCAATATGGCATCAAAACACGTAACTCACAAAAACATCTCCTTTCTGAAGCCATATATAATACAGAATCTCAAGCACAGACTATGTAAAGAAAAACGATGCCCATTTACCTTGTGTCAGTAAAATTATTGCCCATGTTATATTTAGCTAACAGACAAAAAAGTTATAGGGCGTGAGCAGACTTCTGCAGGAACATCCTTTGGCAGCTGATTCACTGAGACATTGACTGTGGCCTTGGGAGGAGAAGGGTGCGAGATTAGCTTTTTCCTTCTGGTGGGAGGAAGGCCCATTGCCTCGCTGATTGCAACAGAGACAGAATACATGACGTTAGAAGAGGTTGGGGGGGGCATTAATATATGCCAGGAGGTATCGTATTCACATACGCCAGACAAGGATTGGGTAGGAGTCACTGATGGCTCATCATATCTCTTCAGAATTATAAATCACCTTTTTCCTGCCCATCCGACCTCTTCTCTCGTACATTGCATTCAGGAAATACTAATGCACTTCATGCACCCATGCCCAGTGTGCAAAGTGTACGCAGAAAACAGCTCCTACAACTTTGCTCTGGCAGTGCAAGCTAAGACATAGTCCTCAGCACGATTAACGTTACCTGCACTACACACATACATCTGAGTTGAAATACATTGAGCAGAAGAAGGGAGCGGAGGAGAGATGATATGTGAGATGTAAACAAATGTCAATGGATTGAGCAGTCCTAATTACCTAACTGAAAGACACAATATTTTTCTATTCAGTTACAATCAAAGAGAAACTATTTTTGGGGTGTGAAAATAGTTCTGGGCTTCTCTCTCTCTTTTTTGTTTTTTAAATTGGGAATTTAAATGTGTCTCTCATGCTTTCAGATATTAGATTATTTCTGGCTGAGCATAATCACATCCAACTACATTGCTATCTGATAAAGTGAGATAATGTATCCGCATCTCTAGTCAATGTTTCTTTTCCCGGAGCACTGTAATGCAGCCCTTTGTCTTCATCGATAGATCACAAAGACACATCACAGTTCCAGAGTTACTGAAGAATAACAGGTGACGTTTTTCATCTCCAGTTTATGTATTCAAGAGAGGACTAAATGACGCACACAACAGGCCAGATTGACTAGCTGCTGTTGCACAGCATATGTGCACAGACTGATTATAGAACGGATTCCAGAGCCTCTGCAGCACAGCCTTACAGAATACCTGCCAAGGCAGCACAAGCAGGCAACAAAAAGCAATCATTTAAATGAAAAGTAATTCCTCCTTCGAACAGTATTTCACACAAGTATGCGTGTGTGACTGCAGTAATATATACACACACACAAACTGAATTGGGGAAATATAATTGTTGCTAAAATAAAGAAAATTAACCTTGCTTATGCAAAGCTATGTTAAAGTCCCACATCTGCAAGAAAACTCCCTTCCTGTCCTTTTGCAATCAGCTGACTGGGTCGGTTTGCTGCTGTTTCAGCTAGTGAGAGCCCTTCACAGGAGCACACAGCAGCCTTGGTCTGTTCAAAAGGAATGTTTTCTTCATGTTGTTTCTCAAAAAAAGACGTGTATACCTCAGTCTTTAGCAAAAAGGAGAAAAAATGCTCTCACCTGAGATCTGGACCTGATGACACACGGGGTTGCTATCTTTCCTGTCAGATTTAATGCCATAATGCAGAGCACTCTTAGGGAACCAGTTATTCATGCCCCCAGGCAGATCTCTGGAGCCCTGAAAATGGCTGAGGGTTAAGTAAAAGGATTGGGCAACATCCCAGCAACAATATACCCAGCTTCCCCAGGAGCATTTGGTTCCCATTGTTTCCTAGTGGTATTTTCCATTTGCTTCCCAAGTGTTTACATCTCTTGTACCCAGTAGGCTCTTCAGGATGCTCAAGTAATAGAGAACGCTCATCAGGAAGTCTCAGAGCATGGAGGGTGACAGACTACAATGGCTTTAAGAGACAAACTGGGCCAAGATATGCAGTACCCAAAGCTCATAATCTGCCTGCAATTAAGATACTACCTAAGCAAATAAGCATGTCCAGTCCAGAGAACTTGAGCCATATCTGCCTGAGAGGAGTCGCCAAGACAGGGAACCTTGAAGAAAGCTTCTGGATGCATCTGCTGCAGGTGAACCCATGCAGATGAAGAGTTGGAAAAGGGCTCTTTTGTCTCACATTAAGCTATCCTGGATTAACAGAGCCAGATGCTTTCTTTGCTGGCAGAGATTTATATCCAGTGATGGAGCTGAACCCAGTGGTTTAATTTTTTTTTCCTCCTTTCAGTGCAGCTGAGAAATTTCTCAGAACACTAACTTTTCTCAGAAAAGTCTGTAGCTTTAATAAGTAAATAATTTACAGCCTTTCTCTCATAAATACACAGGGACTATGCCTTCCTCTCCACACTTATGTCCAGTGGTAACATTTGGGGAACTCTTTGGGATCTGAGTTTGTGGTCAAGAAAGGGAAGGATGAAGACTACTCTTACAATAATTTTAAAAGAGATCATGAAAAGCATAAATGGAGCCACTTGGCCCAGCTCTCTAACCACCATTTGCCCTTCTGCAAGCTTTCCCCAGCGAAGATCGGGCTGCCCCTGAAAAAATGATGAGGAGAATTCACAGCAGGAGTGTTTGACAGCAGCTTCCATCGCCAAGTGAACACGCTTCCAAGGGTGATGGCCAGGCCCTGGGCAAAGGAAGGAAGCACTCACACACAACACAGCAGGTCTCCAAGAGTCCAGCAGATCTGGTTTCACACGACAGGTAGTCAGGGAAGTCAAATACACCATACCTTCTGCTGGCACTCGTCCTTCCCAGTGTCCCTAATTTGGTACTTGCCTCAGTGAAGGGATGAACGGTTGCTGATCTGATGATACTGTCTACCAGCTCACGTTAAACACATCTTACATGCCAAATGAGCTGCAGAACAGACAATCTTCAAGAGAGAGTAGATCGGTCAAAATTAAAACCAGCACAGACTAGAGCAAATGAAACAGTATTTTTACCCAGGGACAATGTGACGATGGGCAAGCCCCATCTGTTAAGCAGGCTTTGGCAATAAACAGATACCAGTGCTACTGTTTACAAGGGGACAGTCTGCGGTGTGTTATTTCCAGTGAGAGAAAACAGAAAGGGATCTTGGGGGGAGAGGGTAAACCAAGGTATTATAAAGAGAGAGTAAAACAATAATATTATGGAAATGCATGGCAAAGAGAAATTAAATTACACTGTAATAAAGGAAATTGAATTAATTGTTTGCAACTAGTTATGATTTATTTTTAATGATACAAAAGACAATGATCTTGAATGGAATTTACAATCCCATATATATATCAATGTCCAAGTCCTTTTCACACCCTTTCCTATATTTATAATTAAGAAGGAAGTCTTCTGATGACGTGCCTCAGGAAGAATAAGAAATTACTTAGGTAAGTTAAATAGCAGTTTCAAGTCCTCCTGGAAAATGAATTATGATCAGAGGTCACATTCATCAGTGAGAACGAGAGAAATTCTTTGGACATACTATCCATGTGTAAACTAGCGATGTTTATGCGTAACGAACACACAGCATATAAATAGTAGGTGACTTAAGATGGTGGGTTTCCTGTGAACCGCTTTTACACAGGTACTGAGAATTTGCTTTTAAAAGATAACATCAGAGTGTTAGTTTGGTTCCTTGATGAGCAGAGATCCTAAAATAAGAGTATGGCCGCACAAAATGCTGGCTTTGAGTATGTTAATGAAATTAGAGAGTCTTCAGGCACTGAATAGCATCTTCAAATATAAGTAAAAAATTAGGACTGTCATGATGCTGACTGGAGTGAGGTCAGCAGAATAACTGGCTGAATGCTGTATGCATGCAAATCTCCACCTGCTCTAAACACAACTGCACTTAGCTAGGAGCATCCTCCAACAGCTCATGACTCCTCATTAACAAGATCCGAATGTGGAGCATGCACATAATTATCACAGCTGTGTACACAGTGTAGTTAGGTAGAAGGCTAAATTGTCATTTAACTGAAACATACTAAAGCACTTTAATGCTGCCATAGTGACACCCAAACTTCACTGTCGTTGCTGTTGTGGGCAACTCTAAGTCATTATAAGAAACTGCATGATTAACTGCTCTCTTTTCATCTCTTAACCTCATACAATTCAAACTCTTACAATCTGTTTGCATTTTACTTCTTGGATACTGAATCTTGTACCTGCATGAAGAATTTTCTTTGCCGATTTTAACGCATGCTGAATTTTGTAAACTACTCAAAGTCTTTTTGAGGACTGCCCTTTTCTAGATAAGAGCACAGCCACTGAGGGAAGGTTGCTTCCCCCCATAATGAATAGCTTTAATTCTCTAAACGAACGTCATCTTGGAAAACATGACAGAACCAGATTGACCTTGACCACGCACATTCCTCACCTTCCCTTTTTCATACGTAACTCTAAAGATCCATTCACTTTGTTTTGTAGCCTCTGAGTTCTGCCTTTCTCCTGCAGCCGCAAACTAAATTATGGTACTATATACCATAGGATATGGTATCTATATGATATGGTATCTATGGTTTCTCCATATCATATAAATATTTGGTTCCATATTTGTCTAGAATTTTGTTCCTTGTGTACTCAGCTTGCATTTATCCGTAAGGGAAGTGGTTATCTCTTATGTAATAGGTCCTGCAACTCTCACTCTGGTAAAAGGCAACAAGACAATTATGTTTTGGCAAACCAAGAAAATGCAACTGAAAGAGCAAACTGCTGGGAACAGGTGGGCCAGAACTTCCCTCTGTTTTTTCACCTCCATTGCAAGATGCCGCTTTTGACTATTCCAACCTGAAACAGCCTGGGACTGAACCACCTGAGTTACCGCTTTTCTCCTCATGGCTTCTTGCCAGAGTTGCTGAACCCTCTGATTATAAAAAAGCAAGGAATGGGTGTTCTCTGGGTGGACTCCAGGATGCTGGAAGTAGTTCTTTATCTTGGCCCACACAACTGAATTTGTTGCCCTGCTATGCGTACTGGGAATAAAAAAGGTTTGAAGCGGGTCCAGTTCTGCTTCCCCCAAAGATCCAGAGAAAAAAGGCCTGAAGAGTCTTTGAGCTGTCATCATTCACCCACTCCAACCCAGGCTTAACAATACCATTCTGTAAGATAAGCACTAAGAGGGAAGGGCAGGCGCTGACAGGGTGGGTTCATGCAGCAGGGCACTGGCAGTCGGGAACTGAGCCCAGCACCTCTCCCAGGTCAATATGCTACTCATAAGATAGCAGGCATTAACAAACTGAACAGTACCAACGAGTTTCTATTTTTGTTGCTATTGCTGAAAATGACACTCTGTATTTGAAACTTGGAATAGCTTTGAACTTGTATCATTTTGAACAGACAGATTTTTACTTGATATGAGTCTGAGCGGGTAAAGATTGCATAAATGCTGAAAGAATTGGGTACACGCAACCGGCTGGGTGTCACCGCGACTGCGCAGCGTGTCTGGGTTTGCCTGTCTCGGCGCGACTTCTGAAACCTCTGACGTGACTAGATGTAATCTGGCTTGTTCTGGTGATGCTCGCTCACAGGTCACATCTTGTACGTAACACAAGGTGACAGTTTTAAGGAAGCAGGACATATCAGTTATCCCGAATCAGCAGATTTCATTTTTAAAGTTTACAGTGAAAGTTTCCTTTAGAAATACCTCCTTTTTCCACTCACTATTTTCATTTGTTAGTGAAAAAAATTACGTGCTAGGGTCAGCAGTGTACTTGGCACATGCCTGTCCCAAGGAAAAGGATGAAGCAATTATACATGCAGCCTCACAGCATGGAAAGTACTTGATGATCTCTAAGGTCCCTTCCAACCTAAACCATTCTATGATTCTATGAAAGTACGAGATTACAGCCCAATTCTGACAAGACCTGTGCGGCCATATTCCTCTGAGTCAAGCATCTCTACGGCCAGACTCATTTATGCTAAATTTACACTATCAACACTATAGCATCAAAAGTGTGGCTAAGGTTGAAAAGCACTCCAGAAATAGCAAATGCCTCAGTCCAAGTCAGTGTGTTGTGGCAGCTGTTGCACGAGCCAAGGGGAAGAGATCCCATGGGTTCTGGTGGGGTTTAGAGGCACTTGGTGGTGTGACGGCGTATGACCATGGGCTTTGCCCATTCCTGTCAGGGCAGGATGGTGCACACCAGCATACCTCCCCTCAAATCTGTTAGCCTAGGATCTCTTTTAAACATTCAGAAGATAAATTTATAGCACCTTTTCTCTAAGCTCTTGACTGCCCATAGCCATCTCTCTCCCGCCCTCCCATCACACAGCCCTGGCCCCCTGTTTCCTCTCCTCAGCCCACCGACGTTTGGTCATTACCTCACATCCTCCCAGACAAGGCCTCTCCCATGGCGCCCCAGCTTCCCTCAGCTGCTCTCTGCACCTCCATGCTGGCCTCTACCACGTCGCGTACCCCCCACCTCGGCCCTGCGCTGGGGCAGAAGCCTCTGGTGATGGGCCCAGAAGAGACCTGTCCTCACTGAGGGGCATGCGCCCCACAGAGGGGGACCCGCTGCCCCCCACGGGGGGAACACATCGCCCCCCAAAATGGGGACACCCCACGCTGAGGAGGGGACCCGCTGCCCCACACTGAGGGGAACGCATCACCCCTCTGAAGGGACACCCCACGCTGAGGAGGGGACCCGCTGCCCCACACTGAGGGGGCACACCGGCCCCGCACCGAGGGCCTCGCCTGCTCCACACTCGCTGCCCCTTTCCACATGGCCGCCAGCCGGCGCCTCTTTCGGGAAGGATTCGGAGGACATCGCCAAACACCCCGACCCACCCGACATCCCACCCGCTGGAGCTGCCTCAGCCCCCCTCCTCCTCCCCCGGTGCTGGGCTGTAGGCCCGGCCCCGGGCAGGCTCCCCCTTTCCCTTCCCTTCCCCTCCCCTCACGCCCCCCCCCCGCCCCCCGCCATTTCCCAGTGCTGGTGCCTCATCACCTCAGCGCCAGCCCCAGCCGGCGGGGTGTGTGTGTGCGCTTCACCTTCCTCACGGAAAAAGGTTAAAAAAACCCAAAAAGTGTCCAAGAAAAACAACAAAATACCCCAAACAAACAAATAATAATAATAAAAAATCAACAAAAAGAATCAAAACACCAAAACCCCCTATCACAGAAACGCATATTTTGAGGGTTAAAAAATCTCAGACTTAGGATAAATACGATATTCTCCGCTCCTCCCTCTTAAAAAAAAAAATCTACAAAAGATGGTCATGTGAATGGCAGGCAGGTTCACCGTCCTCATCACTAGCAGGGAATTACAGAAAAACCTGCAAGGACTTAACGGCTTCGAAAAAGTAGTGCCAGGCTTATGCAAGAACCTTAGAAACCACTAGATGTCATTGTTGGTGCATAAAAGGCAAAAAAAAAAGGCCCGCTAGTATTTTAGCTGAAAACGCCCAACAGTCTTAAGAAAAGTTACTTCCTATATGTGACCGTTATTGGAGGCGAGTGGCTCTCCAAGGGCATCTCCCTCACCAAGGACACCTCAAGGACACTACCAGGAGCCCCAACCATGCGTTGGGCGACACAATGCTTTTGCCACCTCTGCAGCCCTGCACAGGTCTGGGAGCGAAGGCAAAAACACTTTTGGGTATTTCTGGACTGGCTTAGCTGAATGCGTTCTGGCAAGACTGAAATGATCCCTCAGACTTTAGACGGAGCTGGCCATTGGATGAAAAAGAAACCTGTCGCCTTGGGCTTTGAAGTCCCACGTCTCAGGTACTGGAGAGCAGGTTGCCTCCCCTTCCCTAGCTGGGGCTCTGTGCCACCTAACCCCCTCCTGCCATCCCAATAAAACATTTTTTTTTCATTTCTTTAAATGGAAGTAAGCACATTTTCCCCCACATATATATGTTACATCAGGGATGCTGAGGAAATTATTTTTGATTTCTTCTTTTTTAGAGTACAGCTGAGGAAGGTGACGCTTACAGAAACAAGTTTTCAAAGAGTGCCCAGAACTAAATGGCATATCTGTGACACAAAGAGCAGAGAAGGAAAAAAAAGTTTCAGGTATAAAATGAGAGATGGCTACCGCTGAGCAGAGGAGGCAGGTGAAGGAGTGAAAGCAGACGAAGTAATACAGCTGGCAACTCCTCTGGTGTTCTGACATTGGAAGCAAGGATAAGGTGGCACTTGATGTGCCTCGTGACAGTGAAATGACCTAAGTAGTACAGGCTGATTGGCGTCTCAGCGAGATAAGGATCTACCACCTGGGAGAGACACCTGCATCTGGGGATAGATGTGCTTGGAAAGAGGGACAGGGTGACTCCGCTATCTTCCTGATAAAGAATGAGAGAAAATGGCAGCAGTGGAGGTAAAGGGCAGCAGCAGAGCTTGTGGAGATGGAGACCAAAGCACAGACCACAAATCCAAAATAGAGAGAAACTGGAGGAAGCAGAAGTCACCTTGGGACAATCTCCAGAGAGAAAAGACAGTCAAAATATAATGATGAGAAAAGCAGGCAGATGCCTGCCTTCACATACTATCTACCAAGCAGTGGAAAACAGGAGAGATGCCCACAAAAAGGGCATTTTCCTGCACAGCTGAAGTGTTCACAGTTACCAGTGTCCCAAACCCCCAAAACTAAACTGAATGTGAATATCTCCATCTAACAAAAGGCACAGTACCACGTTGGGTAACAGGTCTGCGTTTTCTATATAAGAAGATCCCAAACTGGTTTCAGTTCTCAGGCATGGGGAGCATCCCTGAAGCAATGGAAGTCTACAGGCATCATCTGGAAGAGATTCTGATTAAAGCAGTATGCACCTATTAAGGACTCAAAGCAAATATTCCTATTAATTGGAGAAAATATATTAAAATTAATGCTTCAGAAAGAGAGCAAAGACCTTTTCTATACTCCTTTACACCAATAATTCACATTAGTGGAACCACACTGATAAAACTTTTAAAGAAAGAACTGGCCTTGTACTTTGGCAGCTTTTTTTCCTTTAAGGTAGATTTTTATGACTTGGCTAATTGTTCCACTTCCTGTTCTCCTCTGAAGAATCCTGATGGGCTGCACGTTAATTTGCTGAAAGCCAGAAATCTAGTAAAAATGTAATTTTACCCTTGCTAACAGCTGGAGAACCAAAATCAATTTCAGCAGCTTGCTGAGTAATGAAATTAGAGGACTCAGAACTGACAGAAACCTCGCATGACCAAGTTGAAGGGCAGCACCATCACTTTTATTTAACCCCCTGATGCAGACACCCTTCAGACACAGCTCAGAAGGCAGCACTAGGCAGCTCTTCTTAATCTGAAAGGCTGTTTCTATTAAAAGAAGATGCGACACTAGATCACAGAAAGCCTGGTTTGAACTAAATTATGAGCTAACACAGAAAGGAAGATACCTGATAAGCTCTAATATCAGTACAGGTACATCAGCCATCTGCACAGCCCAAACCTACTTGAGGAATAGAAAAGGTTCACTGGGAGAACTCACCAGTGTCAACTATTAACCTGGGAAGCTGCCAGAGCCAAATTAGGCATTTTTAAAGTTAGTGTCTGCATTTCATTTTTACACAAATTCCTTAACAAGAAATTGGACAACCTGCACCGTCAGCAGCCAGAGTTCAGTTCTGCTGTACATCTTCCTGGAGGAAGTTCCAAAGGGATGCTCCTCTACAAGGCAACTGACTTAAGTGAAACAACTCTCATAGCCACCTTCCAGCTATTACTACTGGACTTCCCATGCCTGCTGACCTACCACTCTCCATAAAGCTCATGAGAAAAAATGCTCAATTTGCTATGCAGCAGTCATCGTGCAGTCTGAAGTTACAGATTTGTCCGCAATCACCCAGGGCTATAAACAGGCAGAGGGTGAAAATAATCCACTGAGCAGACAGAGCTGTCGCCATTACTGATTAAAGAGCCATTTTTTAAAAACAGACCTACGTTTTGCAGGTATTAGATTACTGATGTTGTTGAACCAGGCACACGTAATTCCTCTGAGAAAAGGGAAGGCTGGTATTTAGACCTGTAATCTCCATGTTGCCAAACTGTAAGCTGAGCCAAGGGCTCTTTAAATGCATGGCCTAGAAAGTCAACAAACAGCCTTGGATTTGTTATTGTACTGCTTATTTGGCACATCCCTGTTCACCCAGAGAGTCCTAAAGCCTTTGCAAGGATGAACTGAATGAAAGTCTCAGGTGTTTGAGATGGGCAGACGGGCAAAGAACCTGCAGAGACCTGCAGGACTGAGAGAGGAAACCAGCAATGCCTCCAGCTCACAGGGAAACAATGCTGCCATGTGCTTCTCCTTTACTGTGTCATCCTGGCTATGTGGAACAGCAGAAAAATGTGAGAGATTTTACCCCTAATGAAACCCAGAAACTGTGATTCTCTCCCAGTACCCACCTCCTCCTCCGCCGCTTGGGCACAGGTTACACACAGGCCTGCGCCCTGCTGATCACTTTCCAAGGGTGCTGGAAATAAAAGCAGTAAGATATGCCAGTCTGGACTCAGCTCAGGTAGAAGGACTTCATGTTTTTCAGAGTGTGAGAAGGTTTATATTTTTGAGACACTGCAGGTGCTGGGCGATGCCGGCAGCATCCTGACCAGGCCTTGCTGACAAGGGAGCGGCGCTCAACATTTCTGGGAAAGAGTCATTGCCTTTAAAAGCATCTCAAGTACAATTCACTGGCAAAAGTATGCTGAAAATAATTAGTGCCATGAACTTTTATGCCTTGGAAATTAACTGAACTTAAAATAAGCACCGACACATTTAACATCTTAAAGAGAGACTACACAAAATGGCTGCTGTAAGGCTGAGGCCTATGTTATAAACATCTGCCCTTTCCCTTCATGATATCCTTCCACATAAAGGGACATCCAAAGATCGTTTTTTGATTCAGCAAAGAAACCTTTTCAGTGCAGCAGTTAGCACAACGCTGCCCTCTTCTTGCTTCTCCTCCGCAAGCACCACAGAACTCAGCCAACACAGGTGACAAATCATGCCATTGGTAACAGCAGGATCACCGAGGTAAGGGTTGGTTTTATTTTATTCCCCCAAAACATGAGCTGCCACATACTTGGTAATATTGTTTTTACAGATGCTTTCTTTTGTACTTCTTAAAACTGACTACAGTAAAATGTGATATTCTGGTTGGCAGCCTCTTGGGAAATAAGGGGGAAGGAACTGATGTTTTGTAAAAAATTAAGTGATTTAAATGCAGAAAGGAACACTGAAAGATGATGGCTTTATTTCTATTATTCTCCTGGTTGCACAGATGTGCAGAGATGGAAAGGTTCAAGGACTGGCTTAAAGATTAGAAAATCTGGTATCAGAAAGCAGCTGATGAATTTATTTAATTCTTTTTTAAAGCAGGTTCTGAGTTTGAACTAGGCTGCTTTATATGGCAGATTATTCATTTATCACCAACATACAAGAACCTCTTTTTACATCACCAATTAGTGATGCTGGCAAAGCATGTACTGGGTGGACATGCTCCTTGCAGGATAAGTATGTTTATGGATTGGAAGAAACCCACCACTTTGTCAATGACTATCTTCTGTACTAATGGGCAGCAGCAATGTTACTTCCAGACATCTGATTTATGCGGGCATGGAACTGCTCATTAAAATCCATAATGTTTATTTACACTATGCAGCTGGTAGGGATTCCCTGAGACCCGGTTTTGCCAGCAGGTATAGTTTTCTGCTGGGTAAGAACTGCTTGTCATCAGCAGACTAAACCCAGCTATTTTTCCATGCAACTGAAAGGCAGGTGAGCAGTGTCTTTATAGGGAGAAAAAAAATATTAAAAATCAATCTATGCAGCTATGAAGGCTTCACCACTTCTCCCCCCCACACACACCTTTCCTCAGTATTGAGCCAAAACCAAGCTTAGTTAGAATCAAACTCCTAACTTAGTGTGCAGACTTCAATATAATGTGAACTGGGAAGTCTTCAGAACATGGCATCTACAGCGCAAGTACCCAAAAAGGCATTTCCAGCAGAAACCCTATTCCTTCTTACATGCTGGCCATACAGTTCTCATCTGCTATTACTCCTCATACAGATGTGTGAAATAAAGGCAAGGGCAACACCCAGAAATCTGGAAATTACCTTAACAACATATATCTGTGTTTGAATTTCATTCAGGTCCTAACTTAGCTGTATGTTACCTTGCTCCCTATCCCTAATTCCTGTCGAAATTATACGTTTTCCTCTTCTGCAGAACAGATGGATTCTAAATCCTCTGAGCTTATCTCTTGGCACTAGCGCACACAAAGTGCACAGAACAGCACGAGCTTGATGCTGCTCAGAGTACTGTGCTCCTCAGGGGTTCATTTTCCCCACGCAAAATAACTTCAGACACAATATACCTGAGGTTATACAGTCAAACAGACCCGCAGAGACTGCAGCATATGAGATTTTTACTTTTACATCAACTTTTTCTGCAGCGCAGAATCTGATCAAGGAAAAAAGTCCATGAGGTAGCACAACCCCTTCATCCCTAACGAAGGCATTCAAGGCATGAGGATATGACCTACCTGCAAGAGCCTAGACTGCCTGGGGTACTAACCATCTCCACAGCAAATGCTACTATGCGGTGACAAGCAGAACACAAAAAAGCTGATTTCTCTGGACAAAACAGCATGAAGCTTTGTGCAGGCTCCAAAATCATAGAATCATAGAATGGTTTAGGTTGGAAGGGACCTTGAAGATCATCGAGTTCCAACCCCCCTGCCACAGGCAGGGATACCTCTCACTAGACCAGGTTGCCCAAGGCCACGTCCAGCCTGGCCTTGAACACCTCCAGGGATGGGGCTTCAACAACCTCTCTGGGCAACCTGTTCCAGTGCCTCACCACCCTTAAAGTGAAAAACTTCTTCCTAATGTTTAATCTAAACCTGCCCTCTTCCAGCTTAAAGCCGTTCCCCCTCGTCCTATCACTACATGCCCTACTAAAAAGTCCTTCCCCAGCTCTCCTGTAGGCCCCCTTTAGGTACTGGAAGGCCGCAATAAGATTTCCCCGGAGCCTTCTCTTCTCCAGGCTGAACAGCCCCAACTCTCTCAGCCTCTCCTCATAGGAGAGGTGCTCCAGCCCTCGGATCATCCTCGTGGCTCTCCTCTGGACACGCTCCAGCAGGTCCATGTCCTTCTTATGTTGGGGACTCCACAGCTGGATGCAGTACTCCAGGTGGGGTCTCACGAGAGCGGAGTAGAGGGGCAGAATCACCTCCCTTGACCTGCTGGCCACACTTCTTTTGATGCAGCCCAGGATACAGTTGGCCTTCTGGGCTGCGATCGCACACTGCTTGCTCATGTCGAGCTTCTCATCAATCATCACCCCCAGGTCCTTCTCCACAGGGCTGCTCTCCAGCCATTCTCCGCCGAGCCTGTATTTGTGCTTGGGATTGCCCCGACCCAGATGTAGGACCTTGCACTTGGCCTTGTTGAACTGCATGAGGTTGGCTTGGGCCCACCTCTCCAGCCTGTCCAGGTCCCTCTGGATGGCATCCCTCCCCTCCAGCGTGTCTGCCTCGCCAAACAGCTTGGTATCATCAGCAAACTTGCTGAGGGTGCACTCTACCCCACTGTCCATGTCGCTAACAAAGATGTTGAACAGTATGGGTCCCAGTACCGACCCCTGAGGAACGCCACTCGTCACTGCTCTCCACTTGGACACCGAGCCGTTGACCGCAACCCTTTGAGTGCGACCATCCAGCCAGTTCTTTATCCACCGAGTGGTCCATTTATCGAATCCATGTCTCTTCAATTTAGAGACCAGGATATCGTGTAGGACAGTGTCAAACGCTTTGCGCAAGTCCAGGTAGATGACATCAGCAGATCTTCCCTTGTCCACTGCTGCTGTAACCCCTTCATAGAAGGCCACCAAATTTGTCAGGCATGACTTGCCCTTGGTGAAGCCATGTTGGCTCTCGCCAATCACCTCCTTGTTTTCTGTGTGCCTCAGCAGAGTTTCCAGGAGGATCTGCTCCATGATCTTGCCAGGCACAGAGGTGAGGCTGACTGGCCTGTAGTTCCCTGGGTCTTCCTTGTTTCCCTTTTTGAAAATAGGGGTTATGTTTCCCCTTTTGCAGTCGGCAGGAACCTCGCCAGACTGCCACGACTTCTCAAATATGATGGCTAGTGGCTTCGCGACTTGATCTGCCAGTTCCCTCAGGACCCGCGGATGTATCTCATCAGGTCCCATGGACTTGTGCACCTTCAGGTTCCTCAGGTGGTCTCTCACTTGATCTTTATCTACAGTGGGCGGTGCTCCATTTTCCCAATCCTCTCCTTTGCAATCTGCATCTTGGGCAGTGCAGCTGCTGTCCTTGTCTGTGAAGACTGAGGCAAAAAAGTCATTGAGTACCTCAGCTCTGTCGCTGTCGCGGGTGACCAGTTCTTGCGTATCCTTCCGGAGAGGGCCTACATTTTCCCTAGTCTTTCTTTTCTCGCTGATATACCTATAGAAGGATTTTTTGTGTGTCTTAATGTCCCTGGCCAGATTTAGTTCTAGCTGGGCTTTAGTTTGTCTAACCCGCTCTCTAGCTGCTCGAACGCTTCCTCTGTAATCCTCCCAGGCTACCCGGCCCCGTCTCCACTCCCTGTAGGCCTCCTTTTTTCTTTTGGTCAGTTCCAGGAGCTCCTTGTTCATCCACGCAGGCCTCCTGGCTTTTCTGCCTGCCTTCCTCTTTGTAGGAATGCATTGCTGCTGTGCTTGGAGGAGGTGGTCCTTGAATATTAACCAACTTTCTTGGACCCCTCTTCCTTCCAGCGCTTCATCCCACGGCACCATACCAAGCAGATTCTTCAAGAGGCCAAAGTCGGCTCTCCTGAAGTCCAGGGTCATCAGCCTGCTGCGCACCTTCTTCGTTGCCTTGAGGATTTCAAACTCAACCATTTCGTGGTCACTACAGCCCAGGCTACCCTTGAGTTTGACACTGTCAACCAGCCCCTCCTTGTTGGTAAGAACAAGGTCCAGCACGGCTCCTCTCCTCGTCGGCTCCTCAACCACTTGGAGAAGGAAGTTGTCCTCAATGGAATCCAGGAACCTCCTGGATCGCCTGTACCTGGCTGTGTTATCCTTCCAACTGATGTCAGGGTGGTTGAAGTCACCCATGAGAACCAAGGTCTGTGAACGTGATGCTGCCCTTATCTGTCTATAGAGGGCTTCATCCACTTGGTCTTCTTGGTCGGGTGGCCTGTAGCATACCCCCACTGTAACGCCCCCTGCTCCCGATTTCCCTGTAATCCTGACCCACAGGCTCTCAGTTGGCTCGGTATCCTCCCCCAGGTTGAGCTCCATACATTCCAGCTGCTCATCAACATATAAGGCAACACCGCCTCCTCGTTTCCCTTGTCTGTCTCTCCTGAAGAGCCTGTACCCTTTCATGCCGACGCTCCAGTCATAGGAGTCGTCCCACCAAGTTTCTACGATGCCGATGAGATCGTAGCCTTGGAGGCGTGTACACGTCTCTAATTCCTCCTGCTTGTTCCCCATGCTCCGCGCATTTGTGAAGAGGCACTTCAGCCGTGATTCACAAGTCCTTCCAGGACTTTGTGAATACAGACACGTGTGACTACCCTGCATGAAGCTCCACACTGCTCTGACTGCTCAGACTATCCAATTTGAAGCTGGCTCAGGATTAGGTGCATACATAGCAGTCACACTTTTGATTGTGATTTAAGCTTAGCTGAACTGTCCATACTGTGTTTAACGTAACAGAGACCCGGTATTCAAACTCTTGACATAAAAAAATCTCCAACAAGAACCTGCTTTTATATAAAAGAAGAAAGAAGATGAGTAGTTATAAAGGACAGAACACTATTCTTAAAGCTACTTACTGTCTCAGCCTCTGTGCTTTCCTGGTTCCTGCCTGTCTCCTTACTCCAACACCTTCACTCCTGGCCTTTGCTTGCCCATATTTATGGAATCACAGAATGGTCAGGGTTGGAAGGGACCTCTGGAGATCATCTAAGTCCAGCCCCCTGCCACAGCAGGGACACCTCCAGCAGTTGCACAGGACGGCGTCCAGGCGGGTTTTGAATGTCTCCAGTGTGGGAGACTCCACAACCTCTCTGGGCAGCCTGTTCCAGTGCTCTGCCACCCTCAGAGTAAAGAAGTTCCTCCTCATGTTAAGATGGAACTTCCTATGTTCAAGTTTATGCCCGTTACACCTCTAGTCCTATCACTGGGCACAACTGAAAAAAGATTCTTCTCATCTACCTGGCACCCTCCCCTTAAGTTCTTATAAGCATTGATAAGATCCCCCCCTCAGTCTTCTTTTTTCTAAACTAAAAAGCCCCAAGTCCCTCAGCCTTTCCTCGTAAGAAAGATACTCCAATCCCCTCATCATCTTAGCAGCCCTTTGCTGGACCCTCTCCAGCAGTTCCCTGTCCTTCTTGACCCGGGGAGCCCAGAACTGGACACAGTGCTCCAGATGCGGCCTCCCCAGGGCAGAGCAGAGGAGGAGGATGACCTCCCTCGACCTGCTGGCCACACTCCTCTTGATGGAAGGAGGACACTGCTCTCAGTTTATGCCACTAGCAACACCAGTCTCTTGGAGAAAGGCCTCCTGCTCTTCCTGGAGCTTCTCCTACTGTGGAGAGGAGATTCAAAACTAATCAAACAAAAAAAACCAAAACCAACAACCACCTGGCCTAGTCTCACACCCTGCCTCTACAGGGAGAAAAAAGGGCCTCTAAATGGAAAATCAGGTTTTAACCCAAGATAGAAAAGCATAGAAAGGCACTTTTACCCTCCAGTAAAAGCACTGAACTTGGTACAAAGCAAAATCTTACGTGAAAAACTCTGGCTTCAAAGCAAGCATAGCCATGCTACTTTCAATACTTGGTTTAAAACAATTACCAGGTGGTAGTTTACACTTGCATTAACTTCTCATCCTGGGAGAAGAAAAATAAAACACTAAAAAGCACTCTGAGGAGTATCAGAACAACCTTGCCATGACAACAGTAGTGATTCTGTCTCACCACCACCAACAGAAATCCTTGCCTTGTGTAAGGAACTCAGCCTCTGGGGCATTTCACACACACACCAAAAAAATCCAACAAAACTCACCAAACAAACCCACCCCAACAACAACAAAACAAAATAAAAAAATCCACCCACCAAAAAAAAAAAAATCCAAACCAAAAAACCCCCACCAACATGAAAATCCCAAAATAAAACAAAAAAAACCCAAACCAAACACATTACAAAAAACCCAAAACAACCTACCCCCCCAAAAAAAAAAACCCAAAACCAAAATACCCTTGTCCAAAAAAAAAAAGAAACCCAGAGAACTATCATAGCAGATAGTAGGATTAATTACACAGGTGAGCAACTTAAGGCTAAGGGGAAAAAAAACAAGTAGAATAGAGCAGAAATGAGAAATGAAATCACAAGAAGCATCTAAGCCTTAATGACTTTTTAAAGGGATACAATGCACTCAGACATTGCCTTCAGGCATACCACCATGCCCTTTATTTCTTTTCATGAAATTTTCATTCTTTCTAGGCAAGAGTACCCTACAAAATTTGCAACGTTTTCTCAGCAGACTGAGAAGTCCAAACCACCTTAGCATTTATATTCTAAATGCTTTTCTGAGGACTGATACAGGTGTATTTATTTTTTAACATTAAAAAAAAAAAGTCATGTAGGTGGAAACTCAACATTCTGGCTCTCAGCCCAGGAGCTCTTAAAAAATGTTTAAAAACAAGAATCCCTTGACTCTGTAGGTTATAAGAATGTACAAATACAGTAGTTTAGTACTTTACAAATAAAAATGGAAATCTAAGAGGCCTTTCTCCAGAAAATTGTCTTTCTTTTTTTTTCTTCCCACAATAACACGCGAGTAACCAGCATCTCCTCGAGTGGCATCGGCTTGTCTCTGCGGAGCGGGACTCACACTGGACTCTGAACACAGGCAGCTGATCTCCCAAGGCAGAAAGCAAGCTTTGCTTACTGCATTGTTCTCTGTTTTCTTTCCCAAACCTACAAATACATTCCCCATCTAAGCATGCTAGGAGTTAGGGGGAAGGATATTTGGTATGAACTGACAGCTACTCTTTGGAATCATTTTAAGAGCCAGAATAGGAGGGTGCAGTGCAGGAGGAGGAAGGAATGGGGATCTGGAGGCACCTTAATGCCTGGGATTGCCAGGCAAGGCAAGGCAGAGCTGTTCTGCAGGTACTAAATGTAAAAACTGACCTCTCATGGGAATGCAGCATTTCTAAAGCAGTCCTTCCTCAAGGGCTGAACAAGTCTCTCTCCTGCCCAACAGGGCAGATTCTCTTGGAGGATTTCTTTTAGCGAGACGGCCTGCGGAGAAATACGGAGTATCATACAGCATACAGCAAATTCTCTTAGTTTTGAATTACTGTGGAGGTGGGCCTGCATGAGATTTACATACCCTTGTAAACTTTGGATTTATGGGGAACATAGGTTGTAAACAGGCATTGTGTTTTCATGAACGTGAACTTTATATTCATTGTGATTTAAGCATGTTTTAATATGCATATTTGAAAAGTTTCCAAGAGGAAGTTGGATTAATTTTGCTCCATTTATGATCCTCTGTGCATCACTCACTCTAGCAGCCAGTGTATGCCAAATTTTAATCTGCCTGGGATTTTAAAAAATAAGTATTGAATAACTAAGTAACTCAATAATCAGATTGCTTGGCTAACGTCCCAAGGCATGATTAACCTGCCTAAACCATGAAGCAGAGCTGAAAGTGCTGAGCTGCATTCTGTACTGGTCTGATCTCCTCCCAGGGCTAAGGAAACCAAACTCCTCTCAGTAAAATCTTTCAGCAATGAGATTATTGAGGTCGCTCTTGTTTAATGAATTAATGTAAATTCCTTTTCATCTAAGCGTGAAAATAAGTGTGCCTTGTGCCTCCTTGTGTCTCAGCGGAGCACGTACCTCAGCCCACCCTCACTCTTCAAAATACACTTTCAGTATAACTTTTCATTGGAAACAAATGCCCAGGAATGCCTGTCTGCAGGTAAACCCCACCCAATTCATACATCTGTTAGGTAACTTACCTTGAAACATACTTAAATTGATCAAGATTTCAAATTCACAAACCAGGCTTTCATACCTTGTTTTGCTACTACGGCCCCGTGCAAATCACTTCAGCTCTGCAGCACTTTCCCGTCAGACTCATCTGCATGTCTGTAGGACCAAGACAGTCTCTAACCATTTTTTTTTTAGAGACAGTTAATAACCTTGCCTAGTTATTAACAAGTTTTAGTTGAGAATGAAGTTGTAATCCCAATAAAAAAATAACCTTCCACTTGTTTCTAAGAAAAAAAAAAAGCCTTTCCAAATTGTTCTAAATTATCTTAATAAAATATTTTCACTGAAGTCTGATTTCAGAAGCCTTTCATATGGATTTGTCAGCTTTGCAGCAGCTGAAGTCAATTCTGTTTTAGTAGTGCACTTCAGTAAATCATAGCTTTCCTCTCTGCCCCTTCTCATTTTTCAGCACTAACAATACCTATAGGAGTACTAGACAGATAGTCCTTGCTAACCTGCTTCTGGCGCTAACACGCCACTCGAAGTCAAAAACCATCCCCAGTGCCCAATTCTGCTTGGAGCTATGGAAATGACTGCGAATGTGTAAGCTGAAGGTATGAGCACATATTTAGTGCTAAATGCATCCCGTCTGGAAGTGGCCCCTAGCCCCTAAATGAAAGTGTCAGGGTGGTTTTATGCACACTGCTCTGGGCTAGCCTGCTTTAGGCCACGTGTTTGTCTTAGCTTGTTTATCTTCTCAAGATGATCATGTGGTCTTAGGACATCACTATAATTTGTTTCTGGATCTGGTTTCTGTTGTGAGGATTTTTTTTCCATAGCATTTGAGACAATGTGATGCCTTTCTTGCAGGCCACGAGGGTAATAGTATTTTTGGAATGAATCCAGATGTGTGTACCGTGTGCCTTGCATTTGAAGGTGCAAGTCTTTCCAGGATAGCAAGGACTGTACAGGACAGAGGAAGCTAGACCTGGCCTGATCTCCTGCGGTGAGATACCCCCAGGCCTGCAGAGAGTCCAGCTCAGAGGGAGCTTAACCCTTCACAACAAAAGCAGCACCCAGTGGGGAGTACATGCACAAAGGGATAACGACCTCAAACCAAACCAGAGGACTAGGATCCTGCCTGTACACATATTCCCCAGCGGTTTCGTGTTGATAGTCACAGAAGTACCGCACTAACACTCAAGAAGATGCAGTATGCATTCACTCTTGGTATCTATAATCTCCAGTGTAGTAGCACTCACAGGTTTTGCGCCATCGGTATTCAAACAGTTAAAGGTCTGATAAACACAAAAAATAACACTTGTGAATAAAAAAAACCAGTTGTGATGGAAATATTACATAGAGCACACTTCTACAAGGATAAGTACAGATTTACTGATACACCTTGAAACCCCCCAACAAACACGCTGTTGCAGTTCTTAGGTCTCCTAAAATGCTGCTGCGCATAGGACTTACAGCTGCATGGGGGACTACTTTTTTTTCTTTACAATTCATCACGATCATATACAGCAAAACAAAGCAGTTCTGTCCAACGGACTGGGAATTTTGAAAAGCCCCACAGTAAAAGGAGACCATCAGAACCACCCCATGCAAAACACTGTGCCTTCCTGAATGCGGCAGAGAAACAAAACTGTTCACTAGGTGGTGGTCGTGAACCACCACAGAACACTGTAGCTACAGGCTTGGCTAATGATGAGCTCCAAAACACAGCGGAGAGGAAAAAAAGCTAAGTATTTAAAGTAATAACATTTAGCTGGTATGTTTGGAGCTTTATTTCAGACTTCACTGTACATACTGGTGAGTTTGTCCTCCCCATGAACCTGCGTGGACACTACGCTCAGTAGTGCTCACCCATCTGTGGTGCAGGAGGGAGGGAGGCTCAGAGGCACAGGGCTCAGCCAGGATCCCTCAGGGGATCTCCAGGAGGGATCCCAGGCACGGTCTGGAGGTCCTAGCTGGAAGAAGGGGAGACGTGTGCTCTGGGCATCATCTTTAAGCTGGCAGCTTGAAGGTCTTCTCTGAGCATCACACTAGCACTGCTAGTTGGGGGTGAGGGGAAGAAGGCAGGGCCTTCTTCACCACTTCATGGTTATCCATCTACTGGACATGATGATGAAAGAAATTGCTGGCATGGTGTCTGCATCTGCAGAGGGGTTACGCAGGGTGAAAACCCTCCGTCTCCCACAATAACTGGGAATGGGAATAAGCTGTGCATTAATGTTTTCCTACAGGCTCTGGTTTAGCAGAGAATAGACTTAGATTTTCACTGCATTGTTCAGCCTTTCGTTCAGAGTAGCAAACTATGCTTCCTTGTCAGGTAGAAAATTATTTTTCCACCATTAGCTTTTTCACACCAGAACTATATTTTTTTAAGACTACCACATAAACCTTATACTCTTCAAAGAAAAGAATTCTAGACCATACTTGACAGCAAGCCCTTCAAAAAACGCTCCATTGTCTTCCTATTTCTAGAAGCAATGTGTTTTTTTAAAAAAAATACTTCTCCCTAACTTGTTTGAGCAATCAGTCCAAGATGAAAAAAATGAAGGTATGGGTAGGAGCAATGCAGTGAGACTGCAGCATGAAGTTAAATGACAAAAGCAATCTGTTTGGCTCAATTTGAATTTCAGTCCTCACATTAGAGATGACAATAAAGCTGAAGGTCATGAGCCAATAAGCACTCTGAAGGGCACCCCATCCCCTGTCCATGACACACCAGCAGGGTTAGAACAGCAAAGTGATGTAGCAGCCGCTCTTCCGTCCCTACACCAGCTGGCCTGCTTTAGTAATTCTAGTAATAGAGACAGGAGCTACACCAGAATGGGAGAGTCAGATACTATCCCAAGTCACCTACAATGGCGTATTTCAGCCTACTCTTTTGGGGTTTATTTTTAATTTTTCTCCCCTTCACACAGCTGATGTATTGTCTTTCAACCTTATTGACTGTGCCCCCCTCGGCAGAAACTTTCACTTCCTAGCCATCTGCCCGCTGAAGCCAGCTGAGAAGACAGCAGACATCTGGATGTCTCAAAGCCCAGCAAGTATTTTCAGCAAAACAGTTTTTCACACACTCCTAGCCTGTCTTCTGATGAAAGAAATTCTGAAGCGGAGCCCATTTAACAGCAGGAGTAGTAATGGGAGTAATAGGGTAGTGCAGTGCTAACTGTGGCGCTTAGTGACTGTGACACTGTCTGACATTGATTGATTAAGAGGCTGAAACTCTGACTGTGGCACTGGGCTGTTAAGAATAAAACGAACTTTCACTTCTCATTCGTACACATCCATCACCAGCAGACAAGTTTTAGCTTTTGTAGCAACAACTGTGGTTTCTTTTGTGCGAGAGAGATACAAGTAAGAGATGTAAATGCAGTTTCTTCTGTGCTTTCAAAAGCATTTTAATTCATTGACATTTTTGAAAGGATCTTTAAAGAATAAAACTCTGGTAACACAGCTGGGTTTCAGCACATTCAGCATCTCAAGCTACCAAAGGCTCTCCCTCGTTTGGCTGAGAACCTGGCTAGAGATTTGGAAGCGAATGGCTGTCTGCTGTTCCCTTGAGGAGGCAGCAGTCAGTCCCGTGTGCAGCACAGCTGTCAGCACCTACAGAAACACCGGGGCCTTTGTCTTCAAAGTTAAGAATACTCTGAGCCCCTGCCTCGAGCATAGGACATATATGGATGCTATAAAGAGCATCTCTATGGGATCAGCTGGTGCGTTACCAGGTGCTCTCGTGTTTCCGTACTGCCCTATACGTACATCCCCAACTACTTTGGCTTCAGGATTGACTGCGACGGTAGCTGTGTAATTCAGGCCCTGGCTAACGGGAGCGCAAGTGAGAAAGGTCCGTATATTAGGCATTGCCAGTTTTCTCCTCCCTACTTTGGCTTCCACCTTAGGGGACCCTCATGCTAGTAATTCTTCCTGTGACACGACCGTGGTCATGGGCTCTTGTGGGAAGATGCCAGAAAACTTCATCAAGATAGCAAGTCACAACACTGAACCAATAGGAACAAGCCAAACCAAGCTTCTAGAATATATGGGTTATGTTTAGGAATAATGACAATACCACTAGTTTCTCAAGAGGTAATTCTCCTCAGCAGACGCTCAGGAAGACAATATTACAAAGTCATTTAATATTGCAATTTGAAAGTGTCACTAAATAGAGAGAGTGAGTATGAATGCACAAAGACCAACTCAGCTAAAAGGTTAAAGAAGCAAATAGTCATCAGTTGAACCATATACCGCATAGACTGGCTCACGAGTAAGTGATCTGCTGAACCAAATCTCTCAGTACTGTTGGCATTGCCATGTAGGAACCATATTACTGTTTCCAGCACTGATCTCTTGTTCAGATCATAAAATGACTTGGGTTTTTGCAAATTAGTTTCGCATTTCCCTCAGCTGCATTTGGCTCCAGTCTACTTTGATTCTCTCTCTTTTTCCCTCTATCCCAACTTTGGTCTATCTTCAAAAAAATATGATTTTATGTTATGGTCAAATTAAAGCACATTCAAGAATTTGCCATTTTGAGATATGGCTTATTTACCTTTCCAAAACCAGCAAAAAAACCACGAAAAGCACTTTCAACACAAATTTCAGGAGACTTTCATCCATCCACCCAGGGGCATTTCAATTGTTTGAAACATGACATTTCCAAACTCCATCACCTTCCTCACAGTGCTACCACAGCATGCGGGTAAGACGATGGCTACTGAAAAAAGCTATTTGAGACTACAAACAATGGCAGCATCACTTGCTTAGTTCCCCTAATTCATCCTCCTCAGTTCCTCTTTCCATCTGTCTCATCCACTTACTGTATCTTGTCATAACGTATACTCTAGCTGCTGCACAAACGGACAGCCTGTCGCATAATTGCACGTCAGCCGATATTACGGTGCTCTAAAATGCCGCAGCTGTACCAAAGAGCACAGGATCATCACTGCGAGTGAAAAACGGAAGGTCCCAAAGGTTAAATGCTGTTTCATTCAGACTTTGTATAGTGTTTGATCTGAGGGTAATAAAACGTAGACATCAACTAACAGTGTTTGAACGATTAATTTATTTGCCAAGTTTTACTTTTGTACTAATGAATTACCCAAATAGGTAACAGCAGCTTCGATTATTCCCGTGACACACACGTTGCTCCAGTTCCCTGACAAGATGAGCATAACTTTGTATATTCTTGATCAAAATAGACCTCAAAAGCAAAATTAAAAGTCACCGTTTGCTGGTGTCATGCTTCCAAGTTAAAATTTGCTCGCAGCTAGCATACCCACAGCACAAAAAACACCCTAATGCCTATATGTTCGTACAAGGGGAAAATACAAAGAGAGTGTGAGCATAACCAAAGCTAATCCATTCAGAAAGTCGAACAGCTATCTGCAGAATGCTTTTCTGGAGTAGTCAATCAGCGCCGACAGCTACGATGCTCTCCTCTTCAAAGAATGCCGGCCTTTCATGTAGGATGCCTTTGTGCATAAGGAAAGTATTTTTAGCAATGTATTGAATGATTTGACATTGAGAGAACTGAGGGACATTGTCAAACTGGGAAAACTTGGATTGTTAGTACTTGTCTTGTACTGAAGACTTTCTGGGCCCAGAGAACAGCTTTCTCCTCTGATACCAGTCTGGAAGCATTCATAGACACAATAATTATCTACATTTCTACATCATGCATTTAAAAGAAACCCCCATGCTCTCATATCATTGTCCAGTCTTCCCAGAGATTACTAAATATTCTTGTGTGGACATCCCTCCTCCTGTTTCAAATTCAGGATTTAGGTAGACACAAGGCAGGAAACTGGCCTGGTGCTTTAGTGGGTATGAAACACAAACAGAACAAAATTTGCCTGCAAACATAACCCAGTTCCCCAGGGCATACAGAGCCAGCACAGCAGCCGCATCCTTGTGGCACTTGCAGCCTCCGGAACCTAAGATTTCATGAGCAAAGGTGGTTCCCACAGAAAACTTCCGTTCCTTGGTCGCCCCTCTTGCAGGAAACAAACCTCTGGAGCCACAGCATCCAGACATCTTGATCTAGGGAGGGCAAGAAACTGCCTCATCCCAGCAGCCTTGTGATGTGGAATATAGAACAGTGGGGTGGGATGGTGTCCTTCTCTCATCGTCCCTGCTGAGCACACCCTCCCTCTGCCAGAGATGCTGACACAGTGCCCTGCACCAAGCTGATACTGCAAGGGCAACACTGCATACTGCTATCGTTACAGTCTTAATAGGAGATACCAGGTAGACATAGACAACATCTACAGTTACAAAATTATATTTTCACCTCAACTACCAAAGTTTTTTGCTATCCCATTAATATTCGGCCACTGCAAATCCTGAATTCTGTACTTAGCTAATTAGGAGCCGAGCATTATCTATACCATCTAAAACAGATCCGTACCATTGCTTGCTGTTACATGATAAAAACCTACAGCCCTTAAAAATCTATTCAAAGCACAACACTGAATGTCTAACTGAAAAATAACAGAGAACTGATCAATATGCACAGACTTCCATGAACCAGAAGTCTTAAATTAGGACTGGTATTAATTGTATATAATTGAAATGATAAACTCCCCAAGATAAATCATATCTCACTTGTAAATCTTACAAATATTTTTTCCTAACATTTATAAATAGGTTCTCATTCATAAGCATTTACAGATTAATGCAGAGCTATGGGTGTAATTTCTTTGCAAATGAAGCTATGTCAATGTCACTGTTATTTATAAATCTCCAGACTCCATTTTTTTAATCGAGTGTAACAGGTTATGAATCAAGGCATTTTTTCATTGTTTGAAGTATAGGCCTTAAGAATCAGAAACAGACTCTATAATCTCATTTCCCCAGAGATTACATAACAAAAGTGATAAACTTATAGTTAGTACAGCAATGTTTTTGACAGCTATAATTTTTTCCCCAGAAGAAAGTAATTTGAATTTAGATTAAGACACATCACTATAGATTTCCTTATAAACTGTTGGATTAAGTTTCTCGATTGCTCTGTATGCATATTTGCCTGAGTGAAGCAAAATGTGGAAATTAAAAATGTAGGAAGAGAGGAGCTTATGCATTCCATTGACCTTTATACTAGTTAAGCATTTGAATTTTAATATATGTATGATACATACTTTAATTAAAGTGTAAATCAGAACTCTGAATTTCCCAGATTTATGAGCCATGTATCACCGAAGCTTCATTCCAAAATCTTTCACCCAGCAGGCTCCTTTACGGTGGAAGCACCGGTGCCGTATGACGCACTGCCAGACGCCGATAGTAAAAGCTGGCGTATAAGCTAAAGGTGAGAACTTCTGGCCATTCTCATTTTTTTTAATTTAAATTTGAATATGAAGACAATCAGAAGAAAAGATTAGAGAGAGAAAAAGTTCTAGCTGGCTGTGTAAATTAATGGTGGCAGAGAAATAGAAGTCTTCTCTTTCTGCTTACACCTAATAATTTTATAGTATAGTCCACCTGCATTTTCCCCCACCCATAGGCTAATACATACATGGTACCCCAAACTAAAACCCACACCCTCAGCACAAATTACCGCAGAGCATGTGAGGCTCAGAAATCTGCCTACGTACGTTTTTTATACAAGTGGAACACAACAAGCACATCGTTCACAAATAACCACTCTGGAGGATGTTAAAAAAAATAATTATTCCTCAGATTGGCTGTTTATTATCTTCCCTCGCAGATCTTTTAAAGTAAGTTGTATATTTATAGCAGCTGAAATACACCCGTCGCAATTACCATCACTCACTACAGCATTTCCAGCATGTTCCTTTTCTCTCCTGCCTTTTGTTGCACTGCAAAGCTGCACAACTCCAAAAGATGCTAAAATAACTCTGGTCGAGGAGATCTCATTCTGCATTTCCATTGACCTTAATTAGATTACTCCCATGAATAAATGAGTTCTAGCACATCAGTTTGGATGGAAGACTTCCAACAAACTCATTTCTGGTTTTCTGCTCCTGAAGAAAGGGTTGCATGGCTTACACAGCCCCCAGGACCCGTAGCACCCCGATTTGAAAGCCCTGTGAGTTAACTGTATTGTGTCAGGAAGCAGGATCACAACAGAAATTAATCTCTGGCTGGAAAATTGCTGGAAGTTTGCTTAGTTCTGAGAAGAAACCCTTGAGGTGTGGGGTTTGCTATTGCTTGTACTTCTCTTCCTGGGTGCGGTGGTGGCACCCATCATCTTTCTGACTGTTTCTGCTGATAATGTAATACGGTGCTGTGAATTTTATCTAGTTTTAGATCAGCTGATGCTCCTCTTTAAAGAGGCCTTTATCCTCTGAAGCCAAGAAACAGTTCTTGCAACAATTTATCACAGATGACAAAATCTTTAACAATACTGTTCTCATTCTGGCCTATCTGTAATACTTACATGTTGTTTCCACTCAGAACAATGTTATCTGAGAAACGCAGGATGGTTTGGTTGTGGTGCGGTGAACGGGAATACGGAAGCTGAGCCTCCCACCCTATCTGCTGCCCGCGGACAGCCTGATCCTGCCTCTCAGACCACGGGAACGGCGCAGGGAAGGGACAAAGGTCCAGAAGGCAGAACTTCAGGAACGAAAGAAACATATGGAAACGAGAGGCTACAGTAACACTGGAGTTAAATGAAAACTAGCAATTTGCACTGCCCATCATTTTTGAAAGCTATTTATTGCCCCTTGCGCATCCTGCGATTTTTGCCTACTTGGTTCACAAAATCATCCTGGCTCAGCACAAACCCTAACTTGCACGTTGCTCCACCTCAGCAGTTTCATGCCTTCTGTTGCAGCCAGGCTACACCGATTACATACATTTACACCATAACTGAAGGCAGTGGCCACTAGCCATACTTTTACTTTGACTTGTAAAACCAAAACCATTTGCCGAGCCAGAGGGAATGAGGAAACCAAAAGAGGAAAGACAGCTGTAACGTTGCCTTCTCATATTTTTGTGCAATACGTGAGCACGCTGTGAGAACATCACACCACAACCAAACAACGTCTACCTCGAATGTTAGTGCAGCATCAGTCCGTTTGCAGAGTCTGATTTAGCACCAATTCATGCAACGCAGCAAGATAATTAAGCAAGGTCATTATGGGTATAACTCTGTCAAGACAGTGGATTACATCAGGCAGGACTCGGGCGCGGTGTAAGCAGTGCTGGCACGCTCCAGGCCCGGCTGATTGACTGACTGCGGCTGCAGCCAAGAAAGGTGGAGAGGTGCAGGTGTGGGACGCAGTTCCTGTGAAAGCGCTGCGGTAAGAGAACTGCTAATTAATTCAATACCAAAATACTTGCTTAGGTAGAAGGCTGCTTCTGTAATCCATGCAGATTGAAACAGCCAAATTGCAGCTTCAACGTTGCTCTGAGGTTTGCAGTACTTTGCTGAAAGACTCCAAGATTTTAATCTTAGCAAAGGAGTGAGATAACTGCAAATCAGCTCTCCTCTCAGCCGTATGTGGTGGTGCCCCCATTCAACACACACAGCAGAGTTCCCACTCCTGTCCTCACGGCTCACGTCTCTTTAGAAGTTGTCCTGCTCCCCATCTCCCCCCTCCGTCTCATTCGTGAGAGCCCCTCCTGACCCCTGTTCTGAAGGGAGCAGAAAACGCTAGTTTCTGTTCACGAATCTATGGGGTAAAGAGCGCATCATTGACACTGGTTGGTTGATGGTAAGCCCCAGGAAAGGAAAATAATTTGAGGGCCATTTGCATATATTGGCATGCTCAAAGCCTTGGAGAAGTTGCATTTATTTGGTATGACAGATCTGAGTTATCTCTGACATCTCAAGGGCAGAGTCCTCTTTTCACTGAAGGCTTCTTTCCTCAGGCAGGTCAGTCCCCTCTCCTGCTACCCTGGTCTGTCCTTCCTTCCTTCCTTCCTCCCTCCCTTCCTCTCCACTGGTAGAGTGGTCCCCTCTCCCTCCCAGTTATGGCTGCCATTTCTTTCTTTCCAGTTACCATAATCCAGTTTTGTACTGGAAAACACTGGGTAGACATCGCTGCACCCATCACCCCTTCCTTCAAGAGCTTAAACAAACCAAGAAAAGGGATTTCTTCCCAAGACCATTCTTCTTTCACCATGTTACTGCAGAGGTACGGGCAATGTTTTAAAAGGGTTCAACTCGGGCAGTTGTTATTCCTCTCATTCCCAACAGGAATGGAAGGAGCAGCTGCAGCCTGGAGCAGTCAGGAGCCCCCAAGTGACACGGGAGCCACCCGTGCTTTACAGCGGGCTCAGAGTCACCACAGAACACACCGAAAGTGCCCAAGCCCAGAACGCGCAGAAGGCACACGTCAGTTCTCCACCTTACTGCCTATTAATGCTTCACACAAAGATGGACTTTTGAGACATTAATGCAAAACATCTCGCAAGCACCAATTTTTTCCTATGAGCTTTTGAAACATATCTGATTTAGAGAATCCCCAGGGCTGTCATTTCAATCAATTAGTTTGGGTATACGTTTTTGTTCCTTATTACTATTAATTCCACTTCTGTTCTATAGAAGATGGATAACATAAGATTCAAATCCATTATGATTATATAATTCTCTAGCTTAACGTACAGCCTGAATGTATATTCACAGCACTTGTACGAGACAGAACATTATTACATTTCCCTGTATGTCTGAAATAGCGAGCCTGATGGACCTGACAGGCAAGGAACACTTCTCCATCTGAACGTTTATCTCATTTTAGAAAAAAAAAAAAAAAAAGAAAAAGGAAAAAAAAGAAAGACAGGCAGAATCTATTTTGAAAACATTCTAGAACCATGGTTAAGGTTAGATAGGATGTCTCTGCAAGAAGGAATTAAACCCAGGTCTCCCAAACCTTGTCAGCATCTTGTAACCTATCTAGCCTGATAATCCTCTACGTAAAGAGCAAATAAACACACTTACTGCCTTAACAGTAACCATACGGCTGAGGGACAACATTTAAAGGACAGAAAGGAGAGGAGGAGGAAAAAAAAAAAAAGAAAAAAAAGAGGTGATTGTGTTCTTTCCTTACTTATTCCTTGAAAGAAAAAAGCAGCATCTCTTTCGCTGTCTTTTTGCCCATCTGCTTTGAAATCCCCCATGAAAGCTGATAATTGTCTTTGATAGCATGTGAGTTTATTTCTGGTTTCAGCTTACAGTACTGCGCAGATTACACAGCCAGATCAGTGACTGCTCTAACTTTGTTAGTCTGGATATCGCACCTAACTGGGAGCAGCAAACCTCACGGCAACAGCAGTGGTCTGCGTTAACACTGGAAGACAGTAGTGTTTACTGTTTGTATTTATATTTTTACTTTCTAGTAAAATCTGTCTAAAGATTCTGTGTGCTTGTGCCAGGAAAGACAAGTTAAGCCAAAACTGGAGACGGCCAACGTTGTCTCCAAGAAAACACATACGCTTTCTGCGTTCCTCAGTGCCAGTGCCTGGGGAGGCCATTAGGATAAAGCCCAGGATTCAGGAGAGGGAGGTGCGGGCAATGAGCCTAGAGTACCAGAAAAGCCTGACCCACCTCCTTGTGAGACTCATATCTTCCATCGGGAAACTGATGGAGGAAAAACCTAATATATTCAAGAACACGAACCCTTATGTTACTCTGCGTGATGATAAAGATGTGATAATAATGCCAGTTGCTCCATTTGCAACTTGATGTTACCCAGTGCAGCCCTCACCCTGTTTACCACCAGCTTCGGTAGGATTTAAAGACACAAACGAAGGGGTGGGAACAAGGCTGAACAGAGAGCTCCCGCACGGCTCCCAGTTGCTTCAGCAGGGCCTAACAGTACCCTTAAGGCTCCAGCAACCCCAGCCGTACTCTTCAGACTCCATTTTTGCACAATCCTATTTAGTAACATCCCAACATGCAGCTTACATTAAATGCATCTATGAAAGTTAGAGTGTGAATGTTTTTCAGTTCTTCTGCAAATAAATCATTAGATCAGTGTCCATCATTTACCATCCTATCTCTGCCTGTCCTAATAAGCAACACATTCCATTTATCACCACCTTCTGTCATCATTTATCATGGTGTAGCCCGTTATCATCCTTGGACAAACCTCTCCTCAGGACTGAGGAGCTGCAGGATTTGTCCCACTTAAATTTAATAATAGAGACAAATTCTTTCTGCAGTCTTTGATGTTAGTGACCCAAATGGTTTTCTTTTTTTAGATTTGGTTTTATTGCCTTGTATTTAAGGCTCAGATAATTAAGTGGATTTATATTTATATTGTCTTACTTATTTACTCATGCCTGTTACTTAAAACCTAATAACAAACAATGAAATTACTCAAGTATTTAGGATATCCATAATCTAAATTAAGATCCAGTAGAAATGACTGCTTATTCTGCCTTGATGGATAAATAAACATTCAGCAGTAAAAACAATGAGGACAGCAAAATAAACCCTTACTCTTCCATCCTCTGCCGAGCCCCAGGACATACAGCATGCCTTAAAGGTGGGTAAATGCAGATATTGATATAATGTATAGGAAAGAAAGTTAGAAAGTCAAATCCTACGAGTATAATTTTGGACACGAAGGTCTTGGGATACAAGCAAGGCAAGGTTTGAGGGAAGAGATAACATCTTTATTGCACGTAAGGATAAACTGGTAAAAAGAAATAAGCGTTCAGGCTCAAAACGTTTTTTCAGCTTGCACGCTCTAAATCTTGTCTGTTTTTTCCAAGTATATCATTATATCTCAGAAATGATATTATCTCTCCCTGCAGACTTTATAGTGCTTAAAATGTCAACTCTTCTTGAAGATGTCTGCTTTGCACTTTCCATCTGTTCCCAGAGATGAAGCTGCTGCCCATCATCGCTTCTCACCCCTCCCACGGCAACGTGGGAAAAGGTACACTTTTGTAGATAAAAAGTTTCCAAATAGGTTATGGCTTTTAGATGAACATTAACCTCATTTCCATACCTAAAACTAGTAGCAGAGACCACAGAGAATGGGTATTACATGATTACCAGATGAAATTCTATTTATAGGACCCAGCTCTCAGAGTAAGCACAAGAAAAAGTTGCCAGTTGTTTCAGTGCAATATGTGTACAGGAAAATCAGTCTAAAATCCTTAAGAAAAATGTTTTACCATAGAAAAAAAAGAGTTAAGAGGTAAGTGCTGATGGGTGTAGCAAAAGTAGTTTCAGCTCTTCCCAAAAGAAATAAGAAAAACTAAAGCAAACGGGAAATACTTCAAGTCATATTTCAGATGCTTAGGTTGCATTTATTTTTACTGGGGGGTGGGTGTGTGTGTGTGTGTGTGTAAAAAAATCAGTCTCTCGTGTTCGTGCAACATGGGTTAATGGATGGAGAGGAAAGCAAGGTAGTCCTGCGCAAGCAGTTGCCCAATCACATCAAGTCCGTAGCAGCACAGGAATTAAAACCTTGGACTCTTCCCAAGGTGGTGCCCACACCACAGCTGGTCTCTGTCCTTTGGACAGACCATCCCCATGAAGGGCCAAAGCCAAAACAGCGCTCTCGGCTAAAGTTCCTCCATGGTTTTACAGAGGGCAGAAAGCAGGAGAGGCCTTTTGGCAAATGAGGCATCTTACACTACACCCATTGTGCATCATTCTGCCAGGGCAAGGTGGCCTTATGGTGGATGCAAGTACCACTTACATCCACTGAAACTCATTTATACGCTGCCGAGGTGGTGCGTGGCGGCCTCAGCATCAGTGACAACGAGGCCCGAGAACTCAGTTGCCATGTTGTGGGCTGGCCTCCGCCTCAGCCGCACACAGGCAGTGCCACCATCCAAACATAAGGGGATGAGGTGCAGACAAATGCAGGGATGCCTGCACTCCCATGACAGATCACAATCTTTCTGCCAGGCACAGATGGAAGAGATGCAGTCTCCTGGTCACGGCTGCTACCTGGGGCAGCCCAATCTTTAGCAGCCCACTCACACTGTGCACTCGCATCACAAATGCCAGCCACGCTCACGTACTTGGGAGTGCCAGCAAGAAACCCACCCACTCTTCTGGCTCCTTTCTTCAACATTATGTCAGTCTGTTATAAACCAGCGAAGCCAGCTAGCTCTCCCGTCAAAGCCCCACACTCATGTAGTCAAAAATATTCCTTCCTTCTGTTCCTGCCAGCTTTCAGCAAGGGGGAGTTTTGCTTTGCTCCATTTTTTAAGCCAGCCACATGCCATACTGCAATGACTTCATGGAAGTCTATAGACTGATCTTGCCAAGAGCCCAGAACTAAACTGCATCCGCTGAACCATGGTAAACCTCAGCACTTATGGTCTGATGGATGTAATTCCTGGCATGATGTCCTAAAACGGTGCTTTCCAGCCCTTCACCGTGGAAAGCCTCCAAAAGCATGTCTGTCCCGACGTTCAGTCTCCGATGTGCACGCCACCGTGCAAGGAGCTGGTGCTCACTGCGTGGTGAGCAGCTCATCCCTTCTGCCCAGGGCTTTATTGATGTGCATTTCTCCTCTCTGTGGCTGAGAAAACGTGGGCTCAGCAGAACGAATGGAAAAGCCGGGAGGTTTGCTACTTCCCCCAACCGGTACCAATTAAAAGTAGGTTATGAACCATCCAGTTTATTGTTTTAGGGTTCTTAAAATTTTATGCCATTAAGGCTAGTTTCAAACATTTATTATGCCTGCTAGCTGATCATTAGCTGACAGCACAGCTGGGATAACCGCAACTAGTTCAGTCATTGCTTTTACCAATTGCACTTAAAAGAAAGTCTTCATTTTGTGCAACTGGCATTTTTTTGGGTGACACCCCCTATTTGTGTTCATTTTTATCTGGTTCCTCCATGTACTCCTTTATGATGGTCTTCTCTGGCAAACTGATAATGTTCATATCAACCATCCCAGAGAGCAATTTTCCCTCCTCTGCCATTCTTCCAGGCACCAAAGAAAGCCAAGATCGAGAGTGCTCAGAGATCCAACCTATTCCCAGGTGCTTCTGCTTTTCCTCTTTTTAAAGTAGAAACACTGTGTTGATTTCTTCCCTGTCACGAGTTTGTTGGCTTCAGCAGTACCGTATCAGATGCCAGTTTGGCCCTGTGCTTTCCCAGGCTACCCACAGGGGAACATCCTTGTTCCTACACGCAAACGCACATCGCAGACACGTACGCAGGGATGACCGGCAGCCTCCGAACCCTCCCCTGCAAGTGGCAGTAGGGGTATAACTCTTGTTTGGGTCACAGAAAAACTGTACCACAACACCCCAAAGAGCACAGGAGCCAACGGCAAGTGTGGGACAGGGCAGGTATAGGGAGTTATAACAATCCCAACTGAAACTGAGTCAGGTCATCAAATCTAACTTCCTCCACACCCCAAAAAACCACCATTGTGCCATCTTGAATCATTAAGACTATTTTAAAGCCACCTTCTCTCCCAAGAAGTATTTAGTAATACTTTCAGACACTTTCCCCCTTATGTTTCGAGTCGAGCAGTTCGTTGTTTCTAAGATGGTCCTTCAGTACACGAATGAAGGACAGTAGTAATTTCTCCAGAAAGCTCATAAAAATCCTCTTTTAGTCTATTCCAGAACACTACTCCATGAAATAAAGGGCAAATCAGAGCATCTCCCACATTTCTGGGAGTCTTTACATGTATCGTGGACCTCGAGATGGTTAAATCCCACTGAAGTAAGCAGGGAGGCTTCTACCAAAAAAGCCAAGCTTTGTTTGAGATTAGAAGTTATCTTTCATCTCAGCATCAAATTAAAATGTGAGGATTATCAAAGACGCCAGCATTTCTGTGAAAGTGGTGTTTGGGAACTGACGAGGACAAGGTCTGCACTGCACGTAGGCTATCCCACACCTTCAGTCAGAGGCTGTGCTGCGGTACCGATCATCCCAGCCCAAACTTTCGCTGGGAACTTCAGCCCTCCAAGCAGCTGTGGCAAGCTCCTGGACCTTTGCCACACAGCGCGGGATATTCTTGGCAACAGCGATAAGGGCGCTTGAACCAAATAAGGAGAAATCTAGAAACTGGTTTGTGCCGGCACTCTTGCAGCCAAGCAAATCCGGCAAAACTCATAGAGCCAGACACAGGAGGGGGGCAAAAAACCCCCACAAAAACCCAAATGGAGCAACAGAGTGAACTTATGACTGTCTGTCTAGTCAGTACCAGCAATATCTCATTATAGAGCAACGATGATGAAATACAGTGACAGTAAGTGCAACAGATCTGATGAAAGACCTTGAAATGTTTATGCTAATACAACGTTTCAGTTTCACGTTCCATACAAGCTTTGCAAACAAGAACAGTGCCAGAAAACACGAAAGAATGATCTTGTTTTACCCTTTTTTTTTTTTTCAAAAAAAAAAAAAATCCCAAACACCAAAACCCCCACTCCCCGGTTTTTCATTACAGCCTGTGTCGTTTGCAGGACAGGTGAAAAAAGGCTTTCATAGTTGGAAAAAAAAAATGCTTCAGCTTGGTTGCGAGACAAACCTGTGTTAGCGCTACACGCTCCTTCAGATCACAGTGGGGCCAAAACCTCCATTTGGGATTTGGGGAAACAACGTGGTCCCACCGGAGCAGCTGGCAGACGGCAGCACAGTGGCACGGCCTTGTTCTACACCACGGAGGAGCTACCCTGCTGCCTTCACAGGTACCCACGTGCAGAGAACTAATAATTTAACACTTTGAAAACAAAACAAAACCCCCAAGAAAGCTCTAGTCCTGGTTCTACTCCAAACATCTATTATTTAGTCTGACTGCCCCCATTCTCTTTCCTCCACACTTTGATCAACTAATGACCAAGAAAAGCAATTACCAGAAAAAGAAAAATATATTCCTGCTATCTTTGAACTGCTGTGGCAAGTGCAAGTACACTACTTTCTATGAGAACAGAGAAAATATTTCTTTGGTGGTTAAGATGAGAAATGAGGGGAAAAAAGGGAAGGAGGAGGTACGGGAGAAACTATTATTTTATTAACTAATTAGATCAGTGTTAAAAGAAAATGAGCCTGCCTGCAAATCTCTACGTTATTGATTCTGAAGAAGCTGTGGTATACAATGGAGGTAATGAAACACCATGATCTGCATTTGCAAATGGCTAGCTCTGCCTGGGCAGGGGAATACAGCCATCTACAAAATAATCTAGTTACCGTAATGAGGCGGGAGGGGGAAGGTGGGAAATCACTGCCAACTGGCGGGTGTGGGAAAATAGCGACTGCAGGTAACGACTGGTCTTGGGCTCTGTTTGTCAAAGTCTTGCAGTGCCAGCACGTGAAAGAAAAGAAGAAATCCCCCCGCCATTCCTTTAGTTTGTGACCAGCTTATGAACCAACTTCTGCTGTACTGCTGCTTTCCACGAACGTCCCCACTTCCACTGTTCCAGACATTCAGCCATGCCACCACTCAAAAAATAAATAAATCAGAATAAACCCAAGCAGGTCTGCAGTCACAACAGGGCCAAAACCGACTCAACTGCTCGAACGCCAGCTGTGGGTCAGGCCAGACACTGCCACGGCAATGCCCACCGCTCTGCCCCAAGCTGTTTCTTGTGTTGGCCCATACTGAAGGTGATGCTTAAGGACATAAACTGAAAAATTCAATATCCTCGGGGGAAAAAAAACATACACGAGGAACATGTGGGAACAAATATTTAACATTAAACTCTACATTTGATTTCTTCTACAAAAGCACTCTGAGAAAGAAGGAAACATAACGACTTAAAAAAAAATAATCAGTGGAATTTGGGAAAATATAAATCATGTTTTATTAGTGATTTCCCAGGGCGCTCATTCAACAACACACTCTGCGAAGTCCCAGAAGTGCACAGACCAGCTGCTTTCCAAACCTGCAACACTACACAGTTTAAAGCCATAGTGTAATTTAGAATAATATTATTCTTCAGATTCTGGGCTGGCAGCTCAGTGGTACTGCCAGCGGATTAGCGAGCTGCTAACACCGATGCAGTCTCTAAGGCATCAATGAAAAAGGGTTGATGGATTTTTGGATGTTTCCCTTTCTGACCTGTGCCCTTTTAAAAGGGAGAGAAGCGATGAAACAAAAACCTCCTGGCAACGGGGTAAAAGCAAGACAACCTACAGGAGGCAGCTACAGGAGAGGAGAGACTACAAGTGGAATTCATAAAAGGAAGAGACGAAGATTGCTGCTGGGTTAAAAGTACCAAAGTTACCAAACACACTGTGAAGGCCGGGGATTTCCAAGGATGGGGAAATTGCGAAGCGGGGCTGACGGGGGCTCCTGCAGTCCTCACCAGGGCAATACCACATGTAAACAGCAACTCTGCACCATGTGCCAGAGGACTCGGACTCTACCCAAGAGACATGCAGATCACCTGCACAACGGACCTGTGGCAGAGACGCGAACACTCACCCCCTCCTTCTCTGGACGCTCACTAATCCAAACCACTGAACACACAAACACCATCTTCACGCAGGGTGCAGGACTGGCGGGAGGATGGGGAGTCCCCGCACGCAGCCCAGCAGCTCTAATGGTGTCTGCCAGCTTTTGAGTGTCCTCCCAAACTGGGGGCCTGGCCTTCACCCTCTTCTGATCACTTGATTTACAACCTCAAAGATATGTTTTTGAACAATAGTACGATTGCTCCATATAAGTACCTATGTTCTTAAATGGCATTCATCGTTATATATGTCAGAGTCTTCCAGATGCGATTCAAACAACATTACAAGCATCTGTTGTATGTGTCTTTGTTCCTCTCCCCAGAGGAAAATTAAGTTATGATTAAAGCTGTGTCTTCCCCTCCCCCAGCCCATTCACTTCAACGGAGCTCTGCGTCAACAGCTGTTGAGAAACCATAGAAAACCCAAACCCTTTCTTCAGAAAATTAGGTATTTTTCTTAAGGAATCACTACTTTCAAGGTTATTGAGGTTGGTTTTTTTGTCGGTTGGTAGTTTGGGAGGGTTTTTTGGCTTTTTTTTTTTTTTTTTGTGCTACCCTGAGTTAGCAGAAGATGCCTAGCAGTACATGGCACAGCCCACAAGAGCTGTATGTTTGTGACACCCCAGAGCACGCTCAGCCTCACCCCCTCCAGCCACCGGAACCATCCCTGGTGTCTGATATGGGAGATCCTCAAGTGACAGGGAACAGTCAGCAGGATTTCTTCCAGCCTCTGATGTGGTAACAATAGATACCTGACCACGAAGTACCCCGTCACTAGTACTCTTACAGGGTGAAGTAGAGGGTTTATTCTATAACTCTCCTACTGGATGCGAGGACATGTAGAGGTTGTACCCGTGTGTATCACAATTGCTTTGCGCCCAGTTATCCATTGGAGAGAGCCCAGAACAGACTCCAGCTTTTCCAAATCCCAGTCGAGCACTCAAGCCTTCCCAGTTAATGGGATTACTTGCATCAACAACTGCTACTTTTGTATAAATGGAGAGTGCAGACTGTCGCCTACGGGAATTGTAGTTTGGAGCAGCATTGCCTAATATATGGGAAAATACAGGAGAGCATCTGCTCTGGAAAAGTTTATGGATATCTGCACCTCCTGTTACAGACTCCCCTGGTCTGCAAATGCAATAAGCCTTATGCTGACTTTGGGAACTCCTAAACTTTGTGACTAAACTCCACGCTTGAGCGCTCCCGACTCCAGTGATAATCAAGCATGAGCCATTACAGGACTATCTTTTGCTCCTCTCATCGATACCGCAGCACCTGCATGTCCATTCACATTAGCTTAAGCATTACAATACGTTGGTATAATATTGCATACTTGCCCTAAATCCAAGTTAGACAAATACCTACAATGCAGAGCGCAGTTATTATGACGCGTAGCTGGAGATTACACTAATGGCTGGGCACAGTGCTTCCCCTACTCATAGCAGCAATTCTAGATTATATTGTCTCATTACTCCAGAATTACACTTTCACATTAGTCAACCTCAAACTCTGTCTGAAACACTCCTGGTCAGTGTGAAAGCTATTTCTCCAAGGCGCAACTGAAAAGATAACAGGATTAACTGTAACAGACCTTTGCAAAAGATGAGATTAACTGGGATTAATCTTTCCTAAAACCACTGTGAAGTATGTCCATAAGAGAACGATCATTTTACATTTCAATGGCCGCAGCACTGGCACGGCATGAGCTGCTACGAGCTGGGCTTTACCATCCCAACGCTAGGAGGTCAGTGGGCACTTCCTCCACGGTCACGGTTGTGTGAGCTGCATCTGCTTCACGTTCCAGCCACAGTCAGACGTGGGAAACGGCCCGCTCAGTCTCTCACTCACGCACACCAAGGTCCTCTCGCTGCTATGATCTTTATCTCTCAGTCAGAGCATTTGCTTTGTTATCACCAAAAAAGCAAACTTTTCATCATGATGTGTTACCTTCAAAAGATCGCATTGTGTTTATGAACCCTGTATTAGTAGCTTATATAGTTGATTCAAACTCCGAAAATGGCAACGCTCCACTCCAACTGTGCCCCACTGAAGATTATCAGTCTTTTTCCCACACTGAAAGTATTCCATGTACATTTTCCTCTCCTGGCCATCAATGCTATGATATATCCTCTTCTATGGTGCATCTGCTGCAACCAGTAATTCTGCAATCACAGTGAGCCAAAAGCCCTCTCTGGAGAGGGGCCCGTGTTCCCGTTAGGCGCCCTTATCAACACAGAGAAAGGCATCTCCACCCTCCCATTCTCTCAAGGCATTTATGTACCCATTTTGGATGCGCTTTCCTGAAACTGGATCAGCTATTGTTACTAACATGTTTTGTAATAACTTTCGAGAAACGATGACACAGAGGAGAGTTTAGCGCTCTGCACATTTTGCTATTATTCCAGAACAAAATTAGATTTTAGATCTCCCCCCTACTCCTACCCCCCCAAGGACAGCATTCACCACTTGTTCTATTGGCAACAATTTGTTAAACTCCGACTCCTTCAGATGGCCTTTCCATAATCAGTGTTTCTCTTTAGAAACTTGGTATTTCTCTGTGAGATCTGATTTAATGCTTTAGTTACAGACTGTTACCACAGAATACTGTCCACCTGCCTTCTCATACGTGATGTGTTGACTAACCTAGCGCCGGATCACTCGTAAGTACAAGGTACCTTCCCTGTCACGGGTTCTCTACCTGGAGTGAACCGGGGTTACCGTCCCACTGGGCTGGTCTCAGTCTGTTTGACCAGACTGCCCTTTTTGCCGCAGCAGCTCCCCCAAACCCTGCACCACCAGTTCAGTTCTTCCAGCCCACCATTACCATTACACCATCCCAAGCTCCAAACAATTAAAACATCCTGCTGTGAATTTATGCAGTTAGCACAATTCTTGGCTACCCCACAGAAGACTCCCTAATGTACAAAGGATCTCCTCCTATCCCTCCTTTCACAGTACGCGAGGCACCACAATGGCACCCTCTTCCTCTCCAGCCCCAGCTATAAAAAGAAAATCCAGAGCAGATGTTACGATTTTTAACCCCACCATAATGGGAGCCTCAGCTCAAGGGAAGTCAACGTCACTGTCTTGCCCTGAAAAAGCCCCCCGGGCCGAGCCAGCCTCTGCACTGGGGTGCAGCTGGGACAATCCACTCTTCCCACACTGCCAGTGGCAACGAGAAGAGCCCGCGGGGTGGCCTCAGGCCAAGGAGTGACACCGAGCCGGCCTGCCGCTGCCAGCCAGCTCCTCCAGCAGCACGTTCCAGGGGACGTCAGGCAGGAGCCCTTGAAGGGTGAAGCTTATCTAAAGGGCTCCAAAGCTCTGGAATAATCCTACACATTGACTGCTATTTATAGAGAGCGTGCAAGAGAAATAATTGTATTTTAGAACACAAAAGGCTCAAGTTTGTGACTTCGGTTTCACATCATGAAACTGGATATAATTAAATCCTGGTTTTCAATAGCCACTTCAAAATGAATGTCTCTGTGATGCAGAGAACACTGAAAGTGGGAAGAAGCTTTTTATTTAACCTCAAAATCTATTTTTACTCAAGAATCCCAATTCTCCATGGCTGGAACTTTCTCTTCCTCCTAGCATGGGTGGGAGCAACGGAAAGATGAAGAAAAAAGAAAAAAGAAAAACAAAGGGGGAAGAACAGCCAGGGCCTCTCACATGAGCTACAGAGAATAAAGACCGAGACAAAGCATCTCCAACAGATTCCCTGCGTCCTGCACAGCAGGTGAAAGCACCTCATCACCCTGCAAAGCCTGAGGGGAAGCACAAAACTTACCCACAAAAGACACCAATTTTAATCACATACTCAAGACTTTACCCCAGGACCGCACAACCTCCCAAACTCAGCACCATAACAGCCTACCACAGTACCAGAGAACTGCAAAACCTTACTTCGGTTCTGTTGTTTGATTTTGCTGTTCCCCTCCTTTGCTTTCCACCCTGTATGCGCAACTTCCAGCGCTCTTGCTTCTGGCCGGACTGCAAGGAGCAGCATTTTTCAGAGCACTACAGCCCCGGAGGCCGGGGAAGCAAGCAAAGGTGCAAGCAGTGAACCGGCGGGTGCAGGGGAGAAATGGCTCCTCACCACGGGCCCAGCTCCGCCCAAGAGCTGAGTGCTGCCAGGTGCCGAGCATCTGCAAAGCCCCACCAGCTGGGAGAGAGGGAGGCAGCCCATTACCCTCCTCATGCCCCCTGCTCCCCAGGGCTGAGGCAGAGCCCAGAGGAGGGCAGTGCCCCCTGTGCCACCCTTCTGGCCGGCTTTCTCAGGCGGAGCCTGTCTGCAAGGGAGCAGCCTCCTGGAGGGACCCCTCTAAGGGCAGAGGTGCCAGGAGGAGGCTCAGCTTTTCCCCTGCTCTCTGAAACACCGATACCTGCAAACACACAGATTTTAATTTCTTCTTCCTTCCAGTGAAACATTTGATGTTCCTCAGTCTCTGGGATCACTGGATCTCCTAAGGAATGCAACAGCCAGGTACAGAGAGGTCAGATTCCATAGAGGCAGGAGTGCGTAACCTGCAAAGCTAAAGCAGAACATGCATTGTTCAGACAGGTCACGCAAAGGCCATTTCCAATTTTGGGAACTTACTAATAATCTGAGTTTTTACACATATATAATTATATGCCCCAAGTACACTATAAATCTTTATTAAGTTTGCAGCTGTTGTCTTCCTCATGAATTTATTAGCTTGCATAGCTCTTGGGTAGCTGAATCTTAATTCACCTCCAACAGGCAAGGGGTGGGGAGGGCCATGAAGAAGCTAAGAGAAAAAAATAAAGCTACTTAACTCACTTGTTAGAAATGGACAAAGACAAAAAAAAGAGAAAGAAAAATACGGCTGTTCAAGAGAGAATTCAAGAAAGCTATCGCTGTTTGAAGAAAATATACAAGGCCATAAAGGTACATTCCAGGCCTGAACTCTTCTCACCGAGACCTTTTTTTGTGTGCGTGGCCATACACACATTCTCTGCCCAGGTTACCCAGCCAAACAGAGTGGAAGGAGCGTTACTGAAGATGGGAACTGGGCCTTGCAGGAGCTAGAGCAGTGGAAGGAGACAAAAATTCCAGTCCAAAGCCATCGCCACCCAGTGGAAGAACATCCTCGGCTGTCAGTGGGTCTTCAGTGGACGTGTCTGTCCAAGCTCAATCACGAGTGCTGTCCCAAGGAAAAGCGAAGGAAGCAGTGCTAACTGTCCTGGCATTGCAGCTCCTCCTAAAACTGACAGGGCGTACGCTTTGTGTTGGTAAGAGGTAAAACATTCCTCTGGTTATTTTTGGAATGGAAGAATGTGAAATGATCTACCATAAGCCTTGCCTTTGCTTTGACCAGTTGCGCCGAGCAACTATTTCTGATCTTTTTGAGTGCCTACTGGACACAATGCTGATGAAGCCATGTTTTTTCATAACATAGCATTTTACTTATAATAGTATGCAAAGCCTAAAACTTTCTTCATCAATTACCTGTCTAGAAAATGAGAAGTCGGTGTTAGAAACTGCCAGATCCTTAATATGATTGACTATGTCTGGTTTTAGTCAGCAAAAGGTCTCCAAGTAACAAATGGCTTGTCCATTTGTTCTCTGACAAGAAAGACTGTCGAGGCTTGAATATCATTTACGCTCAATCAAATCCTAATGCTGATGGAAAACTCTGGGTTTCGGTGACTCTTGATGTGCCCCACTGGGCCATGGAGAAATGTATCGCCACTTAACACGTATACTGCATAATGAATGTGAAAGGCTCTCCTACTCATTGCTGCGGCTGCCTCTTCATCTTGCCAGGCCTGCAGCTGTAAGATACGCATTAACTGAAATGACAAATTGCATAAACATGTGTTTCTCAGTTGGCACTTCCCTGCTAAATGCTTACGAAACTGTTAACTATGGAAAACAAAAGATGGGGGGAAGAAGATCACTTTTACAAAATGATTTTTATAGAAAAAACAAGGAAAAGCTCGATGTAGGCAAACTCACAAATATCCTGTATTTTACAGCTGGGGAATAGCAGTAATTTTTCCCCCGTAATGGGTCTTTATGATGTCAGATACAGAAAGATTTGCACTTTATTATCAAGAAGAGTCCAAATTAAAGAAGTGACTTGAACTGGTAGAAATTGGCCTTGGGATACAGCGAATACAGTACATCTCCCCTCTCACCAGACAGGTGGTGTTTACAAGATTTTAAGATGCAGTTCAAACAAATATTTTACCATATAACAAAATTGTTGATTATGGCATGAAAAGCCGTACGATTTGATTTCTCCATTTTTTTTGTGTATGCACTGGTCCAAATAAGATTGACTGTGGAAAAGAACAGATTATTAAACTGCAGTGTAGTAAACATCGATATATTGTAGCTGTGTTTTTCCTTTAAAACATTTTGCAGAATAATTATAGCTGGAACAAAGGAAGCTCAGAAAATTTCAACACTGGAGCTTTTTGCTTTTTTGGGAGGAAAAAAAAAAAGAAAAAACACATAAAGAAGTTCTGATATTCATCTCTAAATTCTAACAAATCCTTCAATTATACTATGCTTTGCTACATCTGGCCTTCAGCTTTGGACCTCATCCAGTTTCCTGTAGAACTAGAGGAAACCCAGCTCAAAACTTAGGTTATGTTATTTTCTAAATGGCATAACACAAACCGCCAATTTAACTAGCATTTTCCTCTGCTTCATTTAATAACACAACTGAAGCAATTTTCCCGAAGAAGAGAAGCAACTCCCCTTTTTGTTGATTTAAAATTGCAAGTGATTCCTCAGCAGCACACCCATGCTTTAAAATAAGGAACAATAATTGATTATTTTATTATTTCCATGTTTCTCTTTGGCATTCCTTTAAGAATTATAATGCATCTAATCTGCACCTATTATCTGCACCTAAAGAGAATGAGTCTGTACAGCACCTATAAAGACAACTACTGAAAATGGCAATGTGAGCTTTTACCCTAAAGCATGATGTTCTCTTAAGGCCTTGGTCTTGCAAATAGTTAGCATATGAGTAGGCCTACAAAAGCAAGACTCAATCATAGGCTTTTTCACTGGTGGAGTTTTCTTTTATTTATATATATTTTTAGGCAACATATTATGAAAGTTGGAAAGAGGAAAATAAACCGGTAATACGAGGTGAGCTAACTGTCAGTGTACACATACGGCCTTCGACACAGCATCTCAACACAGAGAAACCTCGGTGAAGTCAGTGGCTAAGCCAAACCGTAAGTTTGTGAAACAAAGAGAAATTGCTCAAGGTTTCTCTCAGCGGCAGAAACCAATACTCCCAAGTGAACAACTTTCCTCTCTAGTGCAATCCCCTGCAGATGTGACTAAACCTAAAAATAATTGCTAAGAAAAGGTTCCAGCATTTAACACAATGTATGTACTGCCTTTCTAACCCTTCCTTCGCTCATTGTCAAATGATGATGTAAAGAATTACATAAGGAAACAAAAAAAAAAGATAAAAATTAACTTAATTTACACAACCAATAAAAAAGTTTAAAGCAATGATAGAAAAATAATATAAAGGCTAGATACACTAAATGCCAGTTCAACAGTATTAAGCTTTGGTAGAACAGTTAAAGAGCATAGCACCAATAAAATCCAATGTCAATACATGCTTCAGTATGCATGAGCTGTGATGAAAATGTAAATTTTGGCGAGAAAAGTAGTGTATGTTCCCTGACGCCACAGTTTCATTTCAACATCTAACAAAAAGTCTTTAGGCTCTTTCACTTGTCGCTGAAGATAGACAATGCCTGTGTACGAGTTCAGCCTTCGAGTGCTGAAGTAGTTTTCTTCATTTCCCTTGTTGATAGTAAGGATTATGTTGTCTCCAGCATAGGCAGGCGACGGTCCAATACGGAAAATATGAGCTGGGACCACAATATTGGTTTGGAAGTTCAGCTGGTAGTAGGTAATGCGCACCGGCGTATTTTGGCAGTCCAGATAATTAAAACAACTGATTCGTTCACACCTCCTAAGAGATGAGAAATGAAGTACATTCAGCGCCCATGTGATAGCAGGTAAAAATGCATGTTGCAAAAGTATTAGAGAAACAGGAGTTCCTGTGGAATAATTACTAAAATAACCAAAACACAGCATTGTTCACACATAAAGGAAAAAGCTTAAAATCAAAAAGGTTCCTAGGGTAGAATACAGCCGCAGCTGGTATGCGAAGAATCCACTACATCGGTGATTCCCTGCACAATATCGCTCGCCGAGCAACACGGGGATGGAGTGGGGTGGAGATTCCACGGCCAAGCCCTGTGATAATCAGCAGATATGGGAACGAGATGGTCCTATGGAACTGATAAGCTGCACACTTGCTACCCTGAGCCAACAGTTTGTCAAATTTTGACAAAATGCTGTCCTTTGTGTGAACTTTGTTCATTATAATGTCATTATAATACCTAAACACACCTCCATCCCAAAGGCTGCCCGCCTCCAAGGTGCGACCACTCCTCCTTGAGTCTGCGCCCTGAATATTTGGTGAACTATACCTTTAAATGTGAAGTGAGAGAATTTTACACCAATCATAATAAAAGTATTTATGACTAAAGTCACTCAAACTCCACCTTGAAGGTAAAAAATAGTATAAAAATAGCCAAAAAAAGGGGGAACATTAGGGAAGACACCATCGTGAACAAGTCGAGGAGGACTCCATCAAAACTGCCTTCGACTTCCGGGACCAGCCGACGGGCTGAGCCTTTCTTCCCCCCCATAGGGACGCCTTTGGGTAAGGCTATACCAAGTGTTTCCTCAAAAAACTTAGAAATCTCTCTAGAGAGTCTTTTTCCTATGTTTATAGCCAGGCTGTATTGTATATAACTTTGTCGCGTGTTTTGTATAACTAACAACACTTTTATTTTCACGTGCTTTGCAGACAGTGTATTTATCACTGGCAATCCGTAAGAACTTATGTACTGTTGCTAAAATGAACTGCGCTGCGTAAGTAGCTGGTCGTTTTGGTTTCTCATTGAATGCGACCACAAAGGTGGCCGTGGTAGTTCATGAGCACGACTGGACTGAGGGTGCAGTCCGCTATTAGTGTATCCAGAATGGTGATAGTTTAATATATATATTAAATGCGACTGGACTGATAGTGGTGGATTGGGCATCACTCAGAATTCAGACCCAGCCGCACCGCGCCTCCCACCTCGGTGAGGAGTGTTAGAACGCAAGGGGGTTTGTTTTCTGCCAAACTGATCTGCCCTTTAACGCAACAGTCCCAAACTTCAGCTGTGTAATTACCAGCTGCTTGTTCTGCTTTTACAGTGCCCAAAAAGCATTTGTAAATGATGTAATTGTCAGAGTACAACACTGTAAGAAAAAGACCATGGACATGGAGAGCTGTGTTGGGAAGCTCCACAGTGAAGAAGGAGCCAGAGGCACGCTGCAAGCAGCACAGAGCTTGGAAGAGGAGTCTGAGCTTCACCACTCACAGCACAAGCCTGGGCCAGTGCTCCAAGAAAATGAAAGCAATCCCACTTATAAAGGTAGCTAAAACATGGGAATGGGAAACGAGCTCCTCCACTTGTAAAGCTGCTCAGTTCTGTAAGGCAGGAAGAGCATGTTTGAAGTCATAAGCCACTAAAGATGCCTTCCCAACGCACTGGCAGCCATCGAGGCAGGGAGAGTTTGGGGCTGCCGAGCCTCAGCTGCTGGGGAGCTGTGGGGATGTGCCATTCCCAGAACCCCATCGCCTGGCAAGCTCATTATCCTGCTCCCCCTCAACATTTCAGCAATCTCAGAGGAACTGTAATCTGAATATTAAACAGGGGCCCCAAAACCACTGCAAAAGTGGTGCACTGAGCAGCCTGGCAGCCACTGCAATGATATAAGCAGCACAGAAGATCTTATTTATTTTTTTAAACTTAATTATAAACAGAGCCCTTTTAGAGCTGCAAACAAGTATATCTGCAAGCTCTGATGCCTGCTGTTATAGCAGCAGTTGGAGGGCAAATGGGGGCTCTAGGGCTTGGAAGAAGGAAGAGGCAAAAACTGACACAAACTCTAAATGAGGAAAGTCCATGTGCTCCAGGTACCAAAGTGTCTTCTTAGAGCTGTGAGCGCTTACACCCACCCACGAATTAAAGCCCTACATGACATCCACAGCCACGGGACAGGGCTGCTCGCTTCGTCGTGATGGTGATACTTACATGTCAGATACTTTTCTGTAGTTGGAAGGGCACTCGAAGGACAGGCAGCGGAAGCTGCCCTGGATGTTATAGCAAGTCTCTGTAGCTGAACAGTTATGGGTTCCTATTGCACATTCATCGATATCTAACGAGAAGAAACACAAGGAAAAAGACATGTTAAGTTCCAAAATAAGACATAATCACAGTTTCTGGGCTATAATACACTTTTGAGACTCCGTGTGCATGAGAAGCAAGAGGAGTCTGTGGGTTTGGCTCTGTGTTAGCTCTTCAGTACCTGTGCCTGCTGCCTGCAGACCAGGACTGCGAGAACCACAGAGGAGACACCTGGGGTGTGAAAATGCACATTCAGGTGAGGTGTGTCAGGTTCATCTCTGTGCACAGACCCTTTCTGGCATCTGGAGTGACAGGGTAAATCATGTTGATTCCAATTCTGCTAAAATGCCTATGTGTTCTGCAGAATAATTTTTCTTTCCTTGCTGTTATCAGTTAGTAAGAGACGACAGTACCACTCGGCAGCGTGTGCAATAAACAAGGGAGCTCACTCTTCCCTACAGGCAGCTTATGATCCTTTTCACGCTGTTTGATAGCCCTTCCCCTGCTTGGCAGAGAGCGCGGCCAGCTGCAGCCACCCAGCGCGTGGCCAGGGCTGGCCTTCTACCGCAGGGGCAGTGCGTTTCTTTACCTGTACTTCGCAAACATTGGCACGCTCCTGTGAACCTAGCTATTCTCATTCCAAACACACCTGAGGCAACACAGAGTTTAACTTTCAGTGGAGAATAAACATGAGAAGGAGAAAAAGTTCTCAAAGCCCAAGATCCTCCTGTCTTGCCACTTCCCACTGCAATAAAACCCAAACATGAACATCTAGACAGAATCGCCTGTGTTGTCATATTTTCCCTTGCTCCTGAGGCGCCAGAGATGTGTTGTAAGTCATGTTATCAACTAGGCTGAAAGGAAACAGAATAAAATAAGCGGATAGTGGTAGGCTAAGGCAGTGGAACCCTAAACTTCTCAGACCAGCCAACCTGTCCATCCCCGCAGCCGCTGTGTAAGCTTTCCACAGCTGTTCTGATTGAAGATAGTTTTTCAACACAGTTTCCTGAAAGTGATGGGCCAATTTTTACAGCTTCACAGGTCACTGGGACTCCCTGAACCACACGTTAGCTCTAAGCACAAAACTATGTCATGTATGGCGTTTCTAAACAAGCTGTTCAGCCCGTGAGCACAGTGCACGTGTGATAAGCTCAGCAGCTGGGGGAAGCGTGTAACTGGTTTCAAACAGCAGAGCATGTGCACAGACTTGTGCGTGGGGTAGACAATGCGTGCAAGCACGGCACTACGAGGGACAGTCCTCGATGAAAGGTGGCCACTGCTATAAATCCCTCATACAACGCGTAACGTGTGTGATCGCAATGGCTCCTTCTTCATGGACGAGGCTGTCAAATGTCCACGTAGCCCAAGCGAACAAACATTCCCCCAGCACCCACTCTGCAGAGAGAGGCCTTCCCCTCCCCAGAGCGAACACACGGAATGGATGGAGGGAAACCCTGTGTCTGCCTACACAGCCTACTGTGGCCAAAGCTATCCCTCGGCAATAAACAAACCCCATCAGAGAATAACCAACCCATGTTAAAAGCCAACAAGACCTTCTCACTGACTTTTTGAGAATCGAGAAAGCTGGGCTATGTCAAGAAAATAATTTATCTATGCATGAGGGTCGCTCTGGATCAAAGCAGGGGGCAAATACAATGCAAAGTAACCACTGCTGTACAGCTGCGCGACGCAGGAGATGTAAGCTCCACCAGACTGTTATGAAATATGGGAACTTAAGAACAACACTTTAAAACAAGGCAGACATTTTTGAAAATTTAAGTTAAATATAGATATAACCCTGTAATGAGAAGTAATGTTGCAGAAGATGAAAAAGAACATTTAAAGCTCAGAGACACTTTACGGCCTAGAGCATAAACGTGGTTACCTAAATAATACATACACACGAGCCCAAGCCATGGACCTTTAAATGCTGAAAACCAGATGCAATAACAAGGATCCAGCTTGAGCAGAAAATATTGGCAAAGATCTCCCAGTCACATTGTGTACTCCCAAATGTCTAGACAACGCACGGAGGCTTTAAAATGAAATAAATGCTAACAGACAAACCACGTGGACTGTGTAGGGCTCTGCAGTTCTGCCAACTGACACAAAGGAGAGAGACTCTTAGAGGAAAACTATAACCTCCTACTCCCTCCATTCCCCTGGGATGAGAACTGATCTCATACCCCAAACTTACTGGTTTAAAAGTCTTGCAAAGAAAAGTATACAATAGGAAGTAGGAGAGAATCAAAGTAAATTAAATCCCTTGCTGATTCTCAGAAGTGCCCCTAGGTGAAAAGAAAATTTCTTCCATATTGCAATCATTGTCATGAAAGCACTCACTTCACCAGTTTGGCTGCGCTGCAAAATACCATAGGCAGTTTCTCCAAAAAGATCCATATGTTGAGACGCTATTACATGAGATACTACTCCTTTGTCTGAAAAAAAAAAGAAAGGTACAAAGAATGTACCACCAGTAACTCTTAAGAACTGGTCAGATGATGGGCAACTGGAGCCAGATCTTTAGCTAGTGGAAACCAATATAGTCTTCTTGAGTATAGTGCAGCCAACATCAATTCAGACTGTTTCTCTGACCACATTTTCGGAGTCCTCAATAGATGAGCGTGCCCAAACTTGTAACTACAAACTTGCAGAGCTCAAAGGAAGGGCACGTACCAGGGGGTTACCTGCAGCGCCTGACTAAATGCCAGCTCACCCAGCCATGCACAGAGCTGCCACGCACGCACCACGTTTTGCAAGCAGACCAACTTCACCCTCTAAGGAGGATGCATGTACCAGGTGGCATAGGTACTTCAAGAAGCTTTTCCAAGCGTTACTGCATAGCTCACTTGGCAGGACTAGTCTATACAAGAGGAACCCTCTCCACACGGGCTGAGCGTGCAGGGGGATTTCACACCCCACAGACAATGCAAGCGAGATCCATAGGTCCATGTGGTAAACCTTTTTCCTCCATCTCCAGTGCCTGGAGCACGCTGGGTGCCTCCGTCTCGGGAAAGCAGTGCTGGCCAGTTAACGCAGTGACTCACACTACTAACTCTGGAAGACATCCTCAGCTCAAATCTCACTGCTGGCAGAGGTGGCAACTAACATGCCAGCACTCAAAGCTGGGGGGGACGAAAAACCCGAGCAGAGTAACAAGCCCGAGGAGAGTCATAGCTGCAGGTTTCTAAGGGTGACTTTTGCATGAGACTTTAAATGCACATGGATATAACTGCATGCTGAAGTCATACATAAAAACACATTAAAAAACAAAAAAAAGCTTTCAAAAATATTTTAATTTTCATTTAGTCTGTTTCTCTGCTCCAAAGTCAGGATCAAGTACGCTCGTGCCATCCATGATTTACACAGCGTAAATTCACTGCCATTACCACCAAGAAGAGAATATAAGCATAGGAGATACATAACCAAAAGTTATGTGAAGGGTTCCTGAAAAACTAAGAGCAGGAAATGCCTGGTAGTTCGTGTAATTGACTGCAGGAATGCACGTAGAGTGCGTAAAGGTAATCAGATCTTCAATCATCATTACGCAGTCAGGGCATCCTTTGGAAATGGGGGATTTTTACTTCAAAAACAGACAGCTGTGCACCAGATGAAAAGCACCAGACACCCAGAAGACATTTCTATGATTCTGGAGAAAAGGTATGTGCGGAGGATACGTGTAATTTACACTAACATTTACTAATGCCAACATGTTTAAGCTTAGGTGGCAGACTTCTGGATGTCCAAGTCCCCATTACAGCTCCCAAATTCCCTCTCCCAGTTTTCTGGGGCAGGAAACTGCAACTCCTAATGAAGCCATGGATTTCTACCTCTGGCACCTCTAAAAAAATCAGATCACTTACCGCTGTGCCAAGGTGCACATACAGCTTGTGCAAGTAATCAAGTACCCCAATTTGAATGACGAAGTGGGCTCCCTTAGGAATGCATTTAAACAATTAGCTCACAGTGACAGCTGAGTTGCCACAGTACATTTTCTAACACAGGATAAAGCTGACATTGCAGATACCAATATTTGGCAACTTTGTCAAATACTGGCTTTTTAACTGCAACTAATGTAAAAAATGGAGACTCGATTGAATAACCATAATGGCTTAGATCATTCCAAGGATTAAAGCTTCATGATATAACCCTTGCAGTTCCTAAACTCCCTCATTACCTCGACAGGTTCTTCCATTTGCTGCCATGGTATATCCCTGCTCAGGACAAGCACACTGATAACTACCAGGAACATTCACGCAGCGGAAAGTACAAAGAATGCCTGCACTTTGTGTGCACTCATCGATATCTGGGAAAAAAGCACAATTACAAACATATGAAAAAAGAAAAACAGAAATCTGAAAAGGAAGGCTGTAGAACACAAGAAAATTCTTATCTGACACATTTATAATATATTCTTAAACAAGAATGCAACCATGAAAGTTTGAAAGTACTCTAGGACAGCTGATGGTGCTTTCTGAAATGCTGAACACAAGACTGCCCCCAAAAATACTGGTTGCAAGTAGTACGGACTTACAGAAAAGAACAGTAAGTCTAGGGCAAATCCGAGTTTGAAAAACTCTCTGGGATGTCTGTAATTCTTCTAGGATTGTTTTGGGGGCTTCCTTGTGCCAGCAAGAATGTGGGTTTCTTCACCATTGCTTAAATAGAGACTCTGCAAAGTCTGTGTCAGCATTGGTAATGGCAAGGAAACAGATAAACCCCTTCCTTTCTCCATTCTGATCACTCTACTGCTCATTCACCCACCACCAGCAGAAGTTAGAGCAAGCCTTCACTCAACCATGGCTGAGTGGAAGTTTTAATTGATGCAATATAGGTAAACACACCTTTCCTAATTTTTTTCAGTTATAAGCTCTGGCCCCATGAAACAATAACCTTTCCTGTTCAACGGTCACACAAGTGTGTTCCAGCCTCAAGTAGGAGGCATGAATATAAACTGAATTTTCCAATAGCCAGAGTTACCTTGCAGCTTCTGGGGCAGGCTGTAACTCAGAATCATCCTTAGGCATCACCTGCAGCATTAGGTGCTGCTAAGAGTTCGACAGCACTTACTGCTAATGAGTTAGCATTGACTGTTGCAGAGTATACACGTATTTAACTTCACCTGACAAAGTAGCAGCCTTACCTTTACACGAATGCCCATCTTCTGCTAGCTGGAAACCTTGCCTGCAGTAACACTGATAGGAACCATAAACATTGGCACACTCCTGGCTGCAGGGACTAGTGTCGCATTCATTCACATCTGTATCCAAAAACAAACCCACAGACATTGCCACAATGGTTCAGAACAGTGTCTTCCACCATTTCTTGCCTCTGAGAACAGCTACCAGATTCTTCCAGTCAGAGCGAATAAGGATGGACTAATTTGTCCCAAGAGGTTTCTGCTCCCTATGCAGAATGCCAAGAAGCATGAGGATGTTTGTTGCACCTGAATTTCATGTCTATATATGCCAGTGAAAATACACATACACGCAAACACCTGTTTCAGACCTTATACATTACAGTTGATTAAAAATACGTAATCACTGCCTTAAAAAAAAAATCATGGAGACCTTAAAAAATATCCATCCAATTCAAAATCAATTTTTTTCAAGTTTTGTCACTACCAAGTTTCGTCTTTATTAAAATTTGAATGAAAAGTCTCCTATTCTAACTTTGTTCCCCTTTTCTCTCATCTGGAAGGAATGGAAAAAGTATGTGAAGGGAAAGGAAGACAGAGGAGAAACTTGTCAGCTGTAATCTGACGGTTTAAGTGTGCAGTTGAATATCTGCAAATTTGAGCACACATAAATCATGAGTTCACCTCAACTCCTTCTCTAAAGCCCCTGAATTCACACTGCAATTTCTTCTTCATGGAAAAAACAGCTGGTACCTTCACAATGCTTCCCATCGTAAGACAAGCGGAAACCAGAAGAACAAGTGCAATGGTAGGACCCAGGGGTGTTCTCACACGTGTGCTGACACAGGCGTCCAGGGTAATTCCAGCACTCATTTATATCTGCCAGCAAAAAAAGCAAATATACAATCAACTTAAAACCCAAAGCATCAAATGAGATGCAGGAGGATATTTTTTAAAGTGTCAGAGATTGATCTGCAGAGCACGAAATGCTGCAACCTCGGGTTTTATGCTGTCTGACTTTGTGCTCTAATTGGTGTACAGTAGTGATAAAATACAAAACGCTGTATCATAGCCTCTTATGAAGGAAGTTGTGAAATCTTCAGAAAGATAAATTTCTACAGCAGCAGAAGCGTAACCTGTAGCAAAGTACTTTGCAGATGACTTTGATAACCTGCAGCTAAATGAAACCAAGGGCACCTGGTCCGAAATCAGAGCACGAAGTGGCAGGGCTCTAAATGGCCGGTCGCGCTGAACGACAGCTGCTTTGGAGGTGATTCCATTATCTTTTGAGGCACTGCATTGCAGAACTAATAAATGCACACTACAATGGTGCTAAATACTGCCTTGAGGTCCAACACTCAATCAATCAGTCGTTTCATCTCATCTTGCGCCTTACATACCAATGCAGCTTCTGCTGAATGCATCGTACTGATATCCCATCTTGCAGTCGCAGCGATAAGCCCCAGGAAGATTATGACAAATCTGCCCTTCGCCACAACGGTGTACACCAGTTTGACATTCATCCACATCTGCAGAACCAGAAAAAGCAATTAATTTAAATATAGTTTGTTGAAAACCAATGTTTACGAACAGAACAAAATAAATTAGTTAAATAACAGGAATAGAAACTGTTAGGGTTGTCCCCTGGGCAGAACAAAGAATATCAGCTTTTCCCACTGTGCTCTTCTCTGAGTCAGCTTTACAATATCTCTAAGTCAAACTTTTGAAAAGCAATACATTATCTTAAAAGTGAGAATGGTTAACTGTAACTGCAATGGAGCTCTCCCAGCATATTCTGCATTTCAGTGTAAACACATTCTGATTCTGATCAAACCATGACATTTAAACAACCTATTCTGATGTTCTGCCATTACGTGAGTCACGGCAAGCCATTTAAAGCAAAACAAGAACTAGCCAGAAATTCTGCTCATCCCTTCAATTAAAGCAATTGCTATTTTCATCCCAAGTTGCCCTTTCAGTCTCGCTTCTGCTGTCTACCTTTTGCTCTTTCCCAATGCTGATCTTTTTTCTTTTCTCACTCAACTCACATTTTGATATTCCTCATGGCCTCTCATCCAAAATCCAATACCAACAAATTAGTTGCTTCTCCGCTCACATGCATCACTTCCAATCTCATTTAAAAATCCTCAGATGAAGATGAGAGTTTTCAATACACGCTGATTTACAAGACTCGCAACATGACTAAATAGGCTCATCAGTATCTAACAAATCCCTTTTACCATCTGTGACAAGAAGCATCAAAAAGTCTGATTAACCCTCAGAAACTTGTATTTCTTCAAGAATTCTGAGTTCTGCCATTTCCTAAGCCATCAGATCCTGCTTCCTTCCTACTGTTCACACCTTCAACTACTTTACAACCCAAATCCCTGTTCATGTAATATTAATTAGGATGGTAGTCTAAGACTGAGGGTTCTCCATACCGCCCTATTTGAAGTCATAAATTTGAGCACTGTTTAATTTCAAAGGGTTCCTGGGCAGTTTTTCATCAAACAAGAGCCTTGGAGAGCGCTCTGGAAAGCAGTCACTTGCTGAGAAAATGATAGGAAAGTGAGAGCAAGTTACTTATCACAGAAACTTGGATTTGGAAAAGTGGAGATTATGTCAAGCCTGATGAGAGGCGCAAGCAAATACTTCTTTCAATATTTCAGCACAGATTCCCACACAGTCCCTGCTGGCACCAGGGTTAGGGATGGCAGGAAAGGCCACTTGCCAAGCAAAGAATTCCTGACAGGCCCATAGATTTCTGCTGAAACACCATCTCCTCATTTTCTTTGAGGATCAGAGGTAGCATCAAAACAAGGAAGTTCCTAATGCAGATACAATTTTGTAAAGTAGCAGTTTTATTTGCAATGAGTTCATGTGTGCGACCATTTCATTTGTTTGTCCAAAATTATATATTCCATTGCATCCAGACTTTAATTAGTTCTAGGGCATGATAGCATCAGAAGTGTGCTATATTTCACAATAGTTACAGTAGTTTTCAGTTAAATGTAAGAGGTAGTTTTTAATAACTCATTTAATAAATCACAAAATAGGGACATTTTAAAGAGAGATGAATCCCCTAAACAGAGATGACCGTACAACCATAGCTCTGCTGGAGAAACATGTGCAGATGATGTATTTACTACTGTGAATAAATCTGAATCAGGAATGTAATTAGCTATTGTAATGCCTTAAGGAAACTAGTCTTTATCACAGAGAGGGGAAATTAGGACCATATGCTTCTCTTTTTTCTTCATGCTCTCTGCCTACTTATAGAAAGTCATACCAAAAAAATACCAAAAGACATAGACTGCAAACAGAATGCATGCAGCAAAGACAGGGAAATCACCAATTAACATTAAACATTCATTTTCCCAAAATCAAACTAGAGAAGCTTCCTTCTACCTGCTCCTTAAATGCATTGTCAATCATATAAAGTGGAGACAAAGTATCATCAGTAATTACAATACATTGTGTCATCTCATCATGCTTTAAAGATATAAATGCTGTATGAATAATGGCAATTTCCTCCTCTGACACATATTTACACACAGTCCCTCTCTTTTAGGAACAACTGGGGAAAAAAAAAAAAAAAGCTGGATTCTTGCTGTAAATCATCAGTTTGAAATTTAGGAACATAATTTGCCCTAGCCATTAGCAGGGCTTGAAAATGAAGGCTGTCAGCACTACAGCCAGGACTTCTGAGCTGCTCAAGGACGACTGCTGACTTGTGACCAGACATGGCGTTCGTGGAGATGCTGGCATGCTGGTAACCCTAAAAACAATTTCAGGGTCACCACACTTCAGGTGGCGCAAATGTACCTAGCGCAGTTGACTTTGCTGGAACAGGACTGATAATAACCAGCTGAAGAACGGTGTCTTCACAGCAACTGACAGAGACAGGACTTTTGGACCTTCCTTTTGTAACAGCCAAAATATTTCCGGCTGCTATATAATAAGACAGCAAATGAGACTGCACTCCTTTGCCCCAAGTTTATGAAACCCCCTAGAGCTGTATTAGGAAGCTTTCTCAATATCCTCAGTTACACACAAACTGTCCTCATCCTCTGCTACTTCCAGATCTTCCCCACCTTCTCACGGGCCAAGTATAATCTGGATAGTCCTGGGGGTAAAATTGTGAAGGGAGATATAGCGTAACAAAGAGCAAAAAGGGAGAATGCAGACATTTATATGGAAATGGGATCTTCTAGCTATACCACTATTTTTCGCTACAAGTTGCTAGTCGTGACCAACACGGCTTCCGCCCACCTGTAACATCACAAAAGCATATTTTGTTTATTTTTAAATCCTTCCTTTTATTCAAAGGGAACACAAGAAGCAATTATTAGGATATCATCACTAACCAAAATACTGATTTGTCATTTCTTTTTTTTCCCCTGCCATTGTTTTATAATTTCCTATTTCGTGTAACAGAACACAGGGAACTCAAAAATACACAGCCAGCCTTGCCTTGGGCACCAAGGACCAAACTTTTGATTCCTTTGTCCCTAGAGTGCTCGTTTACAGAACAAAAGCTAATAAGAGATGAAATCTGCTACTCTGAGTCAGTAACTCCATAAACACATTGGAACAAATACAAATCAGTATCAAGCTGCATGGCAGCGATATGAATACGTCAACATTCTTTTCACAAAGAAAGTAAGAATTTATCCTAAACATACACACAACTGGATGTACATGGGGAACACCATTCATAGCGCTACAAAGAACATCCACACTCAGTGTTTCTCATTTGCTGCATCCCGTGGCTTCAGATCCTATCGCTTACAACAAGATACTGTAAAAAAAATAGCAAAGGATCATGGTTTTGACTGACAGCATGAATTTAAAAGGTAATTAAATCACATTCACTCCAGAACGGAAGTCAGTAAATCCCATATGCAGTTGAAAACAATGTCATCAGTGCACCCAGAGGTATGCTGCTGCTGCTCCATGCAGCAGTCAGACATGACCGCAGATCCTGTTAGCGCAAACAAATCATTGAGCTGCTTGGACAGCAAACGCATACAGCAAATTCCCATTCCTCAAATAAATTTAGGAATCTGGAGGTAACTCAAACCCTCTTTTTAGAACTGAAATGCACCTTTTGCTCTGAGAGGGCACATGACCAGACAGCGGAGTCCGACCTTACCGATGCATCGGGTTCCCTCCTCGTTGGAGTGGTAGCCTCTGCTGCACGTCAGCGTGTTCCTTTGGCAGGTGTAAGACCCGACAGTATTGATGCAGTTGAATCCTGGTTTACACGGCTCAGGGAGAGATGTGCATTCATTAATATCTGGTGAAGACAAAGAATTAGAACAGTGAGAGAAGCTGCGTAACCTTTCCGTTCTGTTTTCTTCAAGCTGTCACTTCTTTTCCTTCATTTCAATTTATTGTGCTACAAAGACAAGGCTGATGAAGGCCTGCTGTGCTTTCAAATTCAATATGCAAGTATATATATCTTTAAAAGGACAGCAATTTTTTAATTTAATTCCCAGCAGGATTTGAGGAAAATTACATGTGGTCAATATACAGCCCTCGGACAGGCTAAAAGGGAGAGGAGTTGGCCAGTGCTGCTGCACATCCTACAAACACATTGCCGGTCACACTTACCAACACAGTTTCCCTCAGGGTCTTGTAAAAATCCATCCATGCAGCGCTGCTTTGACTCACAATAGAATGATCCTTCTGTATTCTGACAAACGAAGTTTACTTTACAACTATGAGTTCCTCTCTTGCATTCATCAATATCTGTTAATCAGATCAAAACACCAAATTATGACTAGTTCAGCTGTAATTTTCAACAGTCTTCATGACTAGTTTGTAACTTCTTTTCTCCAAAAGGAAGTTAGGAAGCGTCATTTAAACCAGACACTCAACATTGCCTTTGGGAAATCTCAGGTTTAGGCATGTTTGCTCTGGGACATCCACTTCAGCACGGGCTTCAGAATTTGTCAGGTCCTGCAGCAGATTTGATTCAGGTCCCTACTGCCTTGTTCACAGCATCTCTTGTAAACCACAAATACCAAAACATCTGCAGTTTTAAAATCCTAAAGACCCAAATTAAAACTAGGAAAATGGATGCATAAAACGAGTAACGCAGTATTGCAAAAGCGAAATGGTCTCAACTCCTCATATACCTCAGGAATTCTAGGTAGAAACCTATCTCCACTGAATTTAATACTAAAAGGGCACCTCACTGGAACAGGGCTGGGATTTAACTTCATACACAGGTACGCGTGTATACATGTATGTACTTAAGTACACAGAATAAACACTTATCTAACTCAAAAGTATTCTGAAAAAAACTTGCATGAGGTAGTAATATTAGTAACAAATTCTGCTTTTTTCCTCTTGCTCTGCAGCCAGAGCTCAACACAGCTTTCTCATTTTTTATTATGTATATGAAATTATTTCTCAGATTATGTTCACCAGCTTAATGCTTGCTTTCTAGGCACGCTGAAAGTGCTTCCTGCAAGTTTCAAACATAAATTTACACCCAACTGATCTCTGTTGAGTAACTGCCTGGATCAGTTGGTACAGGGGCATTGCTTCCATTTTGCAGTTGAAGAAACCCCACCTAGCAACAGATTTCAGCTATAAATACATTTGAAATTCAGTTCCTGTGAATATTTTCAAATGCTACTTTAACATATGCTGGTTCCTGAGAACGCTCCCTATGATGAACATCTTTACTAGAAGATAAAGACAAATGGAGGATACTCCACAACTGAAGAGTCCCCACGCCTGCAGGCAGACGAGGGCAGAACGACTGGCACTTCTCTTGCTATCCTAACTCCTCAGTTACGTGTCAAGGTCACAAGGGAACATCACCAGGCTGCCAGAAGGTACTATATTAATAAGTCTTCCTACCATATTTATTGACTGACAAAACACATGGAATTCAGAATTTCCTAAACCTCTGCAAATTCAGTAGTTATCTGCAGGCATTTTTACACAGACTAGTTCTGGAATTCTACTCTTTCTTATAAATCATTAATTTAAAGCTTCTTTTGAAACAATTCATAAACTTTATAATCTGCTATAATCTAAGACTAGAAAGCAATTTGGATTAGCAATAAATTTTAGAAATGCTACACAATCAGACAACAGAACAAGACACTCACAGACAGCCTCTTCAAGTAAACCAAGGTTCACTTATGACAGCTGTACGTAAAGTGAGATTTCTGGTCATTTCTATTTTATAACCTTATGTTACATGTCAAAAGCTAAGTTCTTTCCTTAGGCATCTCTTACTGCAGCTGTCAGGAAACTCTTTGTGAATAAAATTTAGGAGTAAATAACACTGGCTTTTGCCCTGGAAGACAGGGCACGTGTCTCTCGCATACTCCTGTGCTGCAGAGCAACTTCTGCTGTGCTATGACTGCTGAGCTTAGCTTCTCCGTTAGACCTCTATATAGACCAAGAGGGAGAGGAAGAGTAACTTCTTAACCCCATGACCATTCAAAACGTAAATAAATGCAGACAGACCTCCTAAACACCGCAAGGACCGGATTGAGTCAGCCCATGATCCGTTCAGGTTGTGATTCAGTGTTCAACAGCAAACAGTATCAGCCCCTTCAGAGAAAAGCAGAGCTAGCCAGAGGAACGTAATGGGAATTCCTCCAGCAGCGGGATCTCTCTCTAACCCTTTAAAAACAGGGTAAACCCTAATACATAAGGTTTCATGCATTTTTTGAAATTATTTGTAGTCATCTCTGGAATCTATTTCAAAGAAATACATGTACAGAAGGGGCTTATGAGGCCAAACATTTCCATGATGATCAGCCTTTTTTAGTTACAACCCTGATCTCACAGACCAGCAACAATAAAAGGCCTTGCAATCCCTTTCCTTTCCTTTTTGGTAACAGCAATTGCATCAGCTGAAAAACACTTGTCTTACCAACACATTCTCCATCCTTAAGTTCATAACCTGGCTGACAGCTCAATTCCTGGAGGCATTTGAATGATCCCATCGTGTTGACACAGTGCTCTCTCCGCTGGCAGGTGTGCGTATCTGCTACGCATTCATTAATGTCTACAAGAAAGAGTTAAACAATTCAGTGCCTCGTATTTATCAAGAGACCTGCCTCTTCCTGCTCTTTTTGGAAGGAGTTAAAAGCTCAAATGAAACCATTTCTTCCAAAAGATAGTCAATATACACTTTGCTGCAGTGTTCTGATGAAAGATAGAATCATAAGATGTTTTAATCCATAATCTTTTGTTAACGCAGACACTCAAGAGACACAAATCACAGGGGGATTTCCTTCTTCCCTCTTCCCAAATGTGCAGTGGATGGTGCAGGGATTGAGGACAAGGGACAGACAGAACTGATTAAATGCAGGGTGGGCAGAGGATTGATAATTGGCTTCGGCTTTACTGGATAGAAACCTCCTGGACAACTGAATGAGAAAGTGATTAATGCTTACTGCTCATTACCAGGTTTTCATAACTCTGGCTATATATATCAGTCCTGCGGCTTCATGCCAGATAGACAGGAGCTGCGAGTGTGGAACTGCTGCAAGAGAGAGGTACCGAAACATCCTGTCTCGCTGCAGGTGGAGTCACGTAACATACTCAGTTCCTAAGGAATGCATCATTAGAACTGGAAACACAAGAAAATATGGAGACGGGAGTCCTGAAAGTTCAATCAAGTTTGTAAATTTGTATTTAAATCTTTAAAGAGATCCGATTTCAGTACGTGGAGTAGTAGAAAAGTTCTTTAAAAAAAAATAAAAATCACTTAAATACCAGATCGCGGAATGTAGGACACAATTTGGAAAGGAATATGCCACACCTTTCAAGTGATGTGTTTTGATAGGCTTGGATGAAATGATCTCAAATTCAGGTTTTGCTTATTTTAGTAATGAAAGCTAGGAATACCATGATAAGCAAATATTTACAAGCAACAAAAAGGGGTAGAGATGGGAAGAGAAACTTTCTTGCCATTTTCCACAAAATCTTACATGTTCACAGTTCTATATAAAGCTACAAAGTATTTCTAGAGCTAACAAAAGCCAAATGTGACCATAACTATTACCAATCATCCAGCTTCTCTGCACATGAAGCTGTTTTCATACTACACAGTAAAGCAAGTATTGTTTAAATCAGATTTTCATTTCGGCTGTAGAACCTCATTCCCAGATAAGTACAACACTAGATATATTACTTCCCCTTGTGGAGCATGAAAACAGGAAAAGCCATTTTCATCGAATCATAGAATTGTTGAGGTTGGAAGGGACCTTTAAGATCATCAAGTCCAACCATTCACCCAACCTTAAAAAAACACTTCTAAACCATGTCCCCAAGTACCACGTCTGTTTATTAAAAAAGAAACACCTCCAGGGATGGCGAATCCACCCCCTCCCTGGGCAGCCTATTCCAATGGCTGATAACCCTCTCAGTGAAAAAATGTTTCCTAATATCCAGTCTAAACCTCCCCTGACATAACTTAAACCCATTTCCTCTTGTCCTTTCACTTGTCACCCGGGAGAAGAGGTCAGCCCCCACCTCTCTGCACCCTCCTTTCAGGTAGTTGGAGAGGGTGATAAGGTCTCCCCTCAGCCTCCTCTTCTCCAGGCTGAACACCCCCAGCTCCCTCAGCCGCTCCTCACAAGACGTCTGCTCCAGACCCCTCACCAGCTCTGTTGCCCTTCTCTGGACACACTCCAGCACCTCAATGTCCTTCTTGTCACGAGGGGCCAAAACTGATCACAGTACTCAAGGTGGGGCCTCACCAGTGCCGAGTACAGGGGGATGATCACTGCCCCAGTCCTGCTGGCCACACTAGTCCTGATACAGGCAATTTTAAAAGCCTTTTGTTTTAGAAAATGTGTCAGCTTGTTTTCTACCAAACAGATGAAGACGAGTACCAAGAAATTTCAGTCCCTGCTGAAGTCAGCTAACTGGTCATGTGTACTGAGTTTTGCAAGACCAGTATGTTAGCTTGGTGCCATTTCACTTTTCATTTACTTGTGTTCTCTTTTTGTTTGCCACTGCTATCCTTCAGATGCTGCACACTTGCTTTCCAAAGCCAGATGATTAATCCACAGCAAGGCCACTGCCATCACCTGGATGTCTTTCTGCCTGGCCCACTCAATGTTTTGTGTACTTTCACTGAGCAGCAGGTATTCGCCTACCTCAGAGTTTTTACAGGGTTCTGTCCTCCTAACGCTTGTACAGTCTCCCAGTTTCTACACATTAGAATGAAGAGTAAGCAGCAACAGTCTCATAAGTGGTCTTGGGGGAGGAAGGAAAGCAACACACACCCAAAATTAAAAAAAGCCAACCCTAACATGGTGGGAGAAGGATATGAGCTGCTGTGGTAGACCTCTTCCACCTAACTAGACTTAGTTCTTAAATAAATTTGAGTTTGTTGTTGGGGTTTTTTTGTAATTTTAGAGGAAAATGGCTATGGATAGCCACTTAACAGCACCTAAACCAGTGCAAGACTTTCTACTGGCTATAAAACAGATCTGAGATTATGTTTTCTTGCAAACCTTCTCATATAAACAAATTGTCAACACTACGCTGGATCGTATGAATTTAAGTCAGTTCAGCACGATGTCAAAAGAGCCACTAGAAGGAAAGCATGTTTGTCTGAAATACTACGCAAACAACGCAGTAAGTATTCCACCTGATTAGCAGGTGTAAACAGGTAAAAAGAAGCTTAAGATTTCATAGAGAAAAAAAGGATCTAATATAGTTTCATGTTTTGTCTATAATTTTTGATGCAATTTTCAAATTTCCAAGTACCTGAGAAAATAAGCAGAATGGGTGAGAACACATTCGAGGAAATTAAAATTATGGAAACCAGAAGATTACCTCCAGAATTTTTGCTTTCAATGAAAGCTTTGTGCACAAGTGATGCACCGACAATCTCTAAAGCCTCATGATTGTGACCTGGGCTGAGACGCAAGGCTTGAACTACAAGCCATGCAGTATGCAAGGCTCTGCTCTGTCCTATCCGACATTAGGGCATGAACCTCCAATCTTTGATATCAGGCCAGCTGCCAGCTAACCAAAGTTCCCTTTTCATTGTTATTTAACAGACATGTCATTTTTTTGTTCATTTTTCTAAACAAAATCCTAAATGGCCATGCCACAAAATGAGGTATCAGAAGACTTGCAGCACCTTTCTCACAAGCTCCCATCAGCCCATGTCGCTCTCACTATCCATGCCTAAGGCAAAACAGTGTCCCTTAGCATGAGTGTGAGAGTGGGAAAAGACATCTTTGGCAATATGGTCCCAGTTTGTGCTGGGGAAGCACACGAGCGCCCGTGGTAGCTCTGTGCAGCCCAGGCTGTACCTAGTATCATTTTACTCTGCTATACTGCTATAGCACAAGGTAGAGGGGAGCGCGGACTGAATACATTTTTATAGAACAGGACAATCTCTCTCTCTCCTTTTTTCCTCACTGTTGATTACCCACAAAATCATGAGGGCCCATAATCTGTCTCTCTTCAGTAGTGGAAACCAACTCAACAAGTCAGTAGGATGCTTGACAGAGCAACTAGGAAAAACATGAGTTGCCTTTCCAGTTTGAAACAAAGTTAATTCCCAACATTGGACCAGCTGTAGTCTTCATCGAAAACACAATTAAGACTGACGTAGGGCAAGGCTATATTTATTAAAAAAAAAAAACCAGAAATAAGAGGAAAAATAATTCAGTCTTATAGTAAAAACAAGCCACGCGGTTAATTTTTGAGAAATCTACTAGGTCTACGTGTGTGGCAACAACATTCCTCACTTTATGTCAGTAAAAACCAGAATGAAACATAATCGCATATCATCTCATTTTTTCCCTGGAATTGTTGTTGAAAACAGCAACATATATACGATCCTTGAGCATATCTGTTGCATCTAAGAATCTGACATTTTTGCAAAGGACTATCAACGTTTACTCAGTGCTATTTTTTTCAATACTTACTTTGACATTAAAAAAAATCTTTTTTTTTTGCACATTTTATAAAAATGTGAAATGGGGCCTTTTTTTGTCCTGCATCTGTACTTTCTCATTTATTTTTTTTCCTCTTCAAATTACTTCAGCTCAATTTCTTTTATGGAATACATCTGTTTTATTTAGATGTGCTGTTATTTAGCAACCACCCATCCTGTGCTCACACACAGTCCCTATGGTTCAGCAATAAAATGACCACTTACTGCTCACTCTGGCAGGAGGGAAAATTTAGATGGGAGTTGCAAAGAAAGTAGCAAAGTCTCCCGTCAGTGTGCATGTGGGTGGTGGTAATGACTTTGCCTGAAAGTCACCAGGAAAAGCAATCCACATTAAAAAGATCCAACCTGGCTCTTATCTCTGGAGAACATGGAGCTTTCAAGCCTAAAGACATTTTAATATCTATTCACAAAGCTACACAAAGCTGGTGTGTACGAGCTATTTAAACAGCTGGTGACTCTTCATTGTGCATGGCTGGCTTTCAGGAATTCTGGATATCTGCTCTTGAATGCACCTGGAATTATAATCTTCCACGGTTTGACTAAAGGAAATTCAACAGATAAAAGGTTATCGGTTGTTTTGTTGCTGTGCAAAGACTGTTCCTCCCGTCCCTAAAATATGCAAAGAGTAACATCGTTAAAACAACAATAGTGTGCAAACAAATTACCAAAGCTTTCCTCATGGTGTTTGAGACAGCTCAAGATGGAGCACAAAAGCAGTTAAGCTGGAAAAGGATACCTTAGGCGAATATGGCTGCAATGAGGCAGTTCAACAAAACAGAAACCACAGTATGCTTGTGGCTTTCCCCTTTGACTAGAAAAGTAGGAAAAATGTTAAATACAGCACGTGTTCTCCCGGCACCACACACAGAGCAGAGCTGCATATGAGTATGGAGAACACAAGGTATATCTATCCAAAAAGAAAGAGAAACTTCAAAGTTTTCTAGACTATTTGCAAGGACACCTATAAAAACCTGACTTGCATTAGAGAAATACAGAGGTTTGTTACTGAATGAGGGAGAAGATAATCTTTTAGCTTAACAAATGAGAGCTGTATCTTTCATTTTACTAGTGATGCCTGAGGTTTATCGTATATCCGTCCCAATAAAACTCTGCTATAATGTCATGGGGTAGAGGACAGGAGAGGAAGAAAGTGAATAAAAGGAAGCATTTGGCATCTTCTACAGCACCTTCTGCCAAAGCTGCTGACAAACATGCATTAATTCAGTTTCAAAATGCTCCTGGGAGATGTAGAAAAGGACAGACATATCCCTACTGTCTAGTCCAGGAAAAACATCAGGGCATTAAATGGCAAGATTTTCAGAAGCAGAAAGCAAGGTGAGGCAGTTGCTTCAGCTGCTCACTTACCAGACCTTATATTCAGAAGTGTGGTACATGCAGTGCACTCTGGGACAGCCATCAAACACACCATGCAGGCTGTGGCCAACTACAAATACCATCTTCCATCTCACAATCTAATATTTTTCTCTGTAAAGGCATCCTTCCTTCCAGTGGTGTTCTCTCAGCCATTTAATTTAAACTAATTTCATTAGTTTTCCACGCTTACCAGTATCTCTGATTTCAAAATAAACAATAATTAAAAAAAAAAAAATCCAATTTTGACAATCTAAGAAAAACCCAGAAGACAGGAAATCACGTTTCTGCTCTAAACTATGACACTGTATACACTTTCCTGCTGATGCCCTCATGCCATACAATGCTCATTAATGAGATGAGATCATAGAGCTTTAAAAGAACAAAACCAAAGCTGCGATGGTCAGAAAAACAATGTTATAAATGTAGGGAGAAGGACAGGGGAGGAAGAAGGTGAATGTATTCACACGTGACATTACAGTCACAGGCACTGCTGCTTTCATCAATGACTAGCAGTCTCCAGGGGGCCCGTTTTTCTAGGTGTTACCACACAATGCTGCTGCAGCTCAGGTGCCTCCCAGACCAGACTCTAGAAAAAGCTAGAAAACACCAACTAGAAACTATTTCATAAGCTCAGGCCTTGGCTTTTTGAAGCAAATTAAATCCTCATAAATACACTTGTAAAAATAGATTGGTTTCTTATATGACCTTAAACCGCAGGGATGATACAGCAGAATTATGATGCATCTTTGACTTTTATAAAAAGAAATTTGTGCCAGAACCAACAAAGGACTAATCTGAATTTTTAAATTCCATCACTCTGGAATGGATCTTTTCCACAGCCAGACTTCTGCAGATTTCTTGAGCTATATTTATGAAGTTTTGCTGTTTCATGATGTCTGGGGATTTGGCAGTATTGACACTGTCCAGAGAGATCAACTGCTATGTTTTCTTACTCCAGTTTAATAGTCATCAGTACTGCTGTGGTCATCATACCTATGAACTTTTATGGCTTTTGCACAAAGTTATATGTATCCTGAGGACGTATTGCTAGGGAAAAAGCCAAATAGCATACAACTCGATGTTAAGTGGCTGAGCAAATGGTGCACATATGTTTTTACTAACTCATATTGAAATGTCATACACAAAGATGGCCAGAGAGCCTTTTAGCACAAATGGTTTAAATGCATTGCAGAGCATGAAGAATTATGATGCTGTGGTGAACGGCTTATACCTATCATCTTACCAACACATTTTCTACGCCTGTTGAGTATAAAGCCCTCTGCACAGATCACTCTGTGGTTGACACAGTAGAATGATCCCAATGTGTTCACACATAATTGTCCTCTGGAACAAGCGTGAGCACCTGTGAGGCACTCATCCAAATCTATATCAACATGTTGCAACCAAAAGGGAAAAACAGAATTCTATTAGAACAATTTCTGAAATGAAACAACACTTCTTTCACACTGGAGATCTCTAAATGAAGTGTGTTGGAGCTACCGCATCAGCACCATGCTATAATATATACACTGTTAGACTGAAAATAGGGCTGGAATAAACCCTCCGAGATCATCTAGTCCTTGCTCACACTCCTGCACTTTTGTCATTCCAGAAAGAGCCATTCTTAAAAGCAGGCAGTCAAACAGAGTCAATGCGCACTCTTTGCACGAAACCTGTTCCAGTGCACCACCACCTTTACCATCAAATACTTACTTTAATACAGATTATAAATGTCCCTTGCTACAATTTAAACTCACTACCTCCACTGACATTTCTGAATTTTTTCACCTCCTGTAGGAAAATGATTGCCTTGAAATGCCCCTTTTTATTCTGACATTAATTAATCAAATTAGCTTCCACCACACTTGAGTAAGCAATGCACAGTGAGTATTTTATCTGGTGATATTAAATTCCCATTTTCTTCACGGACTATCTGGAATTTCATGAAAATGATTTGTTATTCAATAAGATCTAAGATTAAGAAGGATGTGGATCAGTTGCGAGCAATTCTGAGCACCAGAAGCTCCTACTTGCATTTCACTGCTGGCTCTTACTGCTCCCATACTTAGATTTATAATTGAAGTATGTCACAGGGCATTGCTTCTGATTCCCAAATCTTTCCTGGGCAAATATATCCTTTATCACTACCCAAACATGTCAATTTAAAATTGATATAATGGGAAAGATCACGATGCAGTTTGGAATTTACTGTTCATCATTGCGCAGGCCTGATCTTCAGCGTCAAGTGAAACCCGTGGAGCTGGACAAGCTCACAATGGCACATTCTTCACAGCAGTGAAGCTTCAATGAATTCAGGTTTTCAAGGCAAGCAGAAATAAAACCAAACAAAAAAGGTGACAGGGCAGAGCTGTAGCTCTGAGGGTGTTCCTCAGGACAGCAAATATGCCCATGTCCTGCTAGGTGCTCCTGTTCTCAGGAAGAGAAGCTGTGTGTCCATAGCTGAGTAGATAGACCATGGGGAGGAACAGTAACGGGAAAAGAAACTGAAAGGGCTGGGGAAAGAAAAAAAAAAAAGCCTGGAATGTCAGAGGAAAAGAGCACAAATCCAGGCTTGCCTTTACCTGAAGTCCCCAGGTAAGAGGCACACTGGATAGACGTGCTTCAGGAGTTATCTGTGAAGCAGATCTGGTATTCCTTCTGGCAAACGGTCTCTGTACTGCCACTTGTGATTCACAATACTGAAAATAAGGAACCCTTGGAGAAACACCTAGGGGTATGAGATCAATGAGATCTATATAAAAGTGTTTTAACCATGTCTGTGTGGTGAACCCGAACCACTTACCTTCACAAGAAATCCCATCGGCCATGACAGTATATCCAGACAAACAAGAGCATACAACATTTCCTTCCACGATATTGCAGATGTGCTTGCAGGGCCCATTATCTATACAAAGCAAAATTGCAAAATACATTAGCATTCACAACACAGATCGGCTGAAGTTACAAACCTCCAGGTCATCCAAATCTAATCCCAGTTTAGGCAATGGGGAATGCAGTTTGTAAACAATCTGCCCAGACAGCCCTAATCACTACTTACAACCCTCCTATTACACAGAAACACACGTACGCCACTCCTACCTGTACTGTTCATATTATGCTGCACAGCTGCACTGCTTACCTTAAACTAAACAGCAGGTGTGTAATAACCCTGAAGTCAAGAGTATAGCCTCAAATTACTTCCTCAGGTTTCCCCTGACAATTCCTCAGCCTTATGCCAGGGGTAACAAATTAAGGACATGCGCCGAAATCAGACCGGAGAAGGGATGTATGGAATTTTATTCAGGCTCTCTAAACATTCCTCATTCACCCACATCTGCAGTTTACACCTCCGACATACCTTTACACTTATCCTGTTCTTCTTGTAAGGACACGATGAGAAGAGGCTGAGAAGGAGAGGCTGCTGGAGGGATGGTGGCTTCTGCTTCCAGCCTTGTCACCTGTCCTCTGTCAGGATCTGTAAGGCAAAGGAGGCAGATGGATCGGGGACAGCATCATCCCCACCAGGCACCCTGTGGCAAGGGTCCCGGTCCCATTCATCTCACTCCATCGTGGTTTGTAGGAGGAAACATTTTGGTGACCTGGACAACTGCCTATGCACGGAGGTGAACAGTCAGTTTTGGAAGCTGCCATCTGTTTGTAATGAACAGCCATCCGACAGCACGCACACAGAGCGCTGCACGCTAATGGAGACGCTCACAAACGTCATGGGTACAGATCAGGGAGCTTGGCTGAAAATAACTTCTGTGGAGTAAAATACTGCAACACCTAATGAATCAAAGTGTTAATTTTCTTTTTTAAAATGCTGCTGTATTGTAAAGACAGTGGCTGTCTTTCATTTGGTGTATGACGAAAATAAAGCAGAACCCAAACCAAGTCTTTAAACTTATTCTGTACATCTTATTTCAACACAGATGAAAAGCAGACGCTCACCTTTACAGGCACGGGATACTCTGGAATGACTTTTACACAGCCAAGTGGAAAACATGACAGCTGCTATCTGTCATTAAGATTTTCAACAAACAGTAATGTTAAAGGTATCATAGTAGTTTAAAAAAAAAAAGTTACATCCATGAGAATAATCCAGTTTATCAGTATCATCAAAACAGAAGCCTAAATCCTTCCTTAAGAGGGATGTGTCCTTTTCCTATTGATTTAAGTGTCACCTGGAGCAAAAGCATGAGCCACCAAACAATGATAAGATTAAATGACAAAGTGTGATTGCAATACAAGTTTGGAGTAGAGCGATCTCATTTAATTAAAAAAAAAAAAAAAAATCAAGAAAATGAAATCACAGACATAAAATGGGCTATGACACAGAGGCACCTGCTTGTGGCATATCCTGAATGATTTCCCCAGAACAAGAGCAGAGAAACGAGAAGAAGCTTTTGAAGTTTCACTAATGTATGCTTTCTCCTTGCCTCACAGAGCCACTGCAAGAACATCACTTCTTCCAAGTATCACGAAAAAGTGTTTAAAAAAAAAAATTAAATACAAAAACATTCACAGTCCAGCAAAGAGCAGGAAATGTACTGGGATAGATCCCAAACCAGAAGCATTATATCTAATGGCAGGAGTAAAAATTACCACCAGTATGAGATTTAAAACTGTGTGGTGTGGGTCTCCACGCACAGACCACATGAGAGAGACGTGCACATACACAGAGGAAAAATGAGAAATAAAAGGCCACTGTGCTACGTTGCCAGGTAGAGCGCACACGGTTTAGCCAAGCGGAGCGAGTGAGGTGCCCTGCCCCGCCGTCTCCCCTGCCCAGCCTTTAATCTGACCCAGGACTCCAGAATGAGAGTAGCAACCCTTCCTCGCCTCACTCTTCCTACGTGTCTCGGATGTCTCACAGTCCCCTACCCTCGTCGCAATCCTCTGCCTCAACTGCACTCCGCAAATCCCTCTACACCTCTGGGCACAGCCATAAGCACTGCAGTCTTGCAGATCTGCCAAGAATACCGACTACCCAGATACAAGACGCAAATCTGTACTTCAGCGGAGTTAGTAGTGGGAGAAGTAAAGCAAAGCAAAACAAAACCACACATATGCTCCAGGTGAGCTATCAAGCCAAATTTTGCAGTGCTAAAATAAGAACCATTTTCTTTGCCTCTTTTGGATTAGGTTCCTTCCCCAGAATTTTACTATAAACAACAGAGCAGACAGCTGCCGCAGAAACACTGTCAAACACATTATTGATGTAAGCGCTGTAACATCATGTTGAGAAGAATGACATAATGAATGCTCATTGTTTGGCTTTGGCAGAAAGTATTTGAAGTCTAAGGAATTTTGTCATTGGATGGCAACACTTATTTTGCTTGTTAAATAACTGAAAGCACTCGTAACTAATATAAAGTTTCAACTTTTCGGGTTATCTGATTTGAAATCTTGCCATTGGAGAACTCCAGACATCAAAACAATTACAACACAATAGACTTTCTTTTCAAGACTTCCACCACACTAGATATATTTAGATTTTGTCTGACTGAAAGATGTTAATGAATTGAGATAAAAATCAAAGTTCAGGAAGCAATGCTGTCTGTCTGAACTGAGGAAAGTTTATCTAAAGGAAAGCTAACTGTGAAATACAAAATGACTCCAAGAAGAAAGGGTATTTCATTAACAAACTTTACAAATCCTCTTCTGAAAAGTGAAACAGTCTTGATTTGAACCTATTAAATACCACCCTGATCTCATGCCACTGATACACAAAAATAAGGCATAATTAAGTCTCCTGAATGGTTCTTTTTCTTTACATTATGAACCTGTCCAATTTCTACAGAAAATGTCCATGCATCAACACCCATAAAAAACCTCACAGAAACTACAGCGAAACTAAAGAAAAGCTTGGTAGATCAATGCAGGTGGTACAAAGACACCACCGTTTGTGGTGTTTCCTTCCCATTTTCTCACCTGGAGAGCAGCTGGTCCCATCATCTTGCAAAGTGAATTCTGGAAAACACGAACACTTGTAGGACCCCACGGTGTTTATACACAAATGCTGACAGAGTTCCCCACCATAGATAAGGCATTCATCCAGGTCATCTCCAGGCAGGTTATTTGACAGTTCAGCTTCATTACTGATGGACAAAGCTTCATTGTGATCTTCCGTCTCTGAAACTACAACAGAACAACACTTGCTGGTTCTCTAACAGGTGTTTTAGTATTAGGACTGTACAGTATGGAATGTTTGGTCACACCAAGTCCAGATACAGTCAAATCTACCCAAAACAGTTACTCCAAGGAAAAGAGCAAATGAACCCATCCTGAAGATAAGACCGTTGTACTGAAGGTCCACCACTTCTTCCCATAAGGCTGGAGGGAGAGTCATTTCACAGGAGCCAGTGAGAAACAGGGTGACCTTGGGAGGTCACAAGCTCACCTTTCACACCGACTACTAACACGATTGCTATTGTTATTTGAACTAAGGTATCACGTTGAAGCCCCATCTGAAATTGGCCCCACTGAAGAACCACACTGAATTTCTAATTTCAGGAGAAAAACTCATCCAGTTGGTTTGGAAACTCTTTTCAACACCCTTATTAATTTATTGGCTACTTCTGGAGCTAGCATTACAGACATTCTGGGACACACTTAACAGTGACATGGCTATTCTACCTACTGCTTTCAAACACTGGCAAAAGCACTATCCTTCTCATTTCCTGACCGAGTTTGACAAGACTTTCCATGATACTAAAATGAATTGTTCAGCAAGTTTCCCAGTCAGCTTTTCTTAAACACATACATGCAAACTTCCTTGCTCAGTGAGATCTCAGCTAGGTCGAAATAAACTCTCACATTTGTTGGCAAGAGAAAACACACATTTAGTTCACGAGAAGAGAATGAACAAAAATTGAACCCCAGCATATGCAGGAAGTTACCATGCAACTCGTGCATGACAGGTGGCTACAGAGTCATGCTGGAAAGAGCGTGACCTTGGGCCAAGGGAGGAAACATAGCTGTCCAAGCTCCAGATTTGTCATGCTCCCTTTGTTGTGCCTCTTTGGCTACAGGGATTTGACATAGCTCTTCAGCATCACTATGTTCATATCTTGAAAGAGTAAAAGCAAACTTGCAGTGCTCTGGGCCTTCTCCAGAGCATGCCGTGAGAAAACTGCTGTGATGTTCAGCAGTATAATAGGAAAGCTATTCCCAGGATGTTTCATTGGTATCATAATCCACACAACTACTTTGGCTGGAAATTACTTATGATTTGCTCTATGCAGAATCTTTCAGGATTGCTTTTGCTAAAAGACAATGACGAGCTTCACCTTTGCTTCTTACCAAGGGCTAATGGCAGGTCTCTGTACTATGTGACTAAGGGGGGAAAACCCCCAAATCCCAAACTACTAAAGAAGGTATGTTTTAAGGATCAGAAACACCTACATATTTTTTTTCTTTTTCAAAACTGTTTTAAGAACAAGGGAGTCTATATTTGATCTGAGAGGGAAGGCAACTGTGGTCCTGTAGCATTACTCCTTCCAGCACCGGCTTGTGCAACTGTGTGAGACAGAGACGTTATCTGCAATGCCTTCAAATCGTAAATGGACACTTACCCTTCTCAGGTGTCACTGTTGGCAAAGGTTCAGGATGCCTTTTTATTTCTGGATGAATAAAGTGATCTCCCCCTTCACAGCAGGACAGCATCACATGACTGCAGGGGTAGCCCAGGTTTATGTTGGACTCACAGGTTTTCCCCTCACTCCTTAATCGCAGGCCCAGATTACAGCAATCACAGCATTGCTGCAAAAGAAGACGACTATCAGTAACAAGGATTTAATAGTTCGCTTCAGGGATGAGCCCTCACACACACCTGGGACTGATCTGCACTTTCTTTAACAGTGGAGCATCTGGAAAAGCACTTAGGGTTTAGACAGTTGCAAACGTCAAAGCTTTACTTGCGTTTGGTTTTACCATCCTGCACCAGGCTTCAACTGCAACCGGCCAAACATGAAGTCTCGCTGTGACAATGATTTCAGCAACTTCACACGCAAGGAAGGAGTGGTGCCACAGACCACCTCTTTCTACAAGGAGCCATTGCTTTGTATATAGTATATTATAAACAAAATAATGCAGATCTATAGCTCTTTGCATTAGATCTTAAAAAATGGTTAGTTTTTTGAAGCAATGTGAAAGAAATGGTAAATATCTTGCATGGACATGAAGATCAGCAGCAGCATCTGAGTTCTGTCAGCATGTCAGTAACAACTCTTTCCTTTGTGCACCACTGCTCTGCAAGCCTACTACGACCTCTAATTACCTGACTGTCCTGGACAGCATCCCGCTGAGACAGTAGCTAGAGAAAAGCCAGGGTATCTTTTATGAGCTATTTGCCTTCCTTTCCCGAGTGCACCTAAGCAGCAGCCTCACTGACAGGCTGATGCGCTGGGGCACCCCTGAAATGCAGTCTCTCTTGCAGTTTCCTCTGCCGCAGGTGCCAGACAAAAACCATCTTGTGCTTTACGCAGTCACATACAGATCTATTCCAGAGTCAGGCCACAAAAATACATCAGATAAATTATACCAAATTCAAAAAAGCACAGTGGGTACCTAATCAAGCCAGGAAGCTGAGGAGTTGCAAGTCTCTGCTACAGAGACATACAGGGGCCATATGTGAATTGAAGATGCCTGTCTGATTTAAATGTTAGTGTCCTGACATCCCTAATATATAGATATTATATTTAGATGCTTTCACTGACAGAATGGTTATAAAATGCAGTTTCTTTCCCTCTGCAACTCCTTTGATAGTCAAGACATCCAGCCCAGCGGCACTCATTTATAGTTTGCAGCTACAATGAAACAGCCTCTGAACCAAGAGAAGCGATTTCAGTCTAGTCAAACACTCAGTCTATGAAAGGCGTCAGACACATAAAATGAAGGTCATAATTCAAACTGGCACCAGTTTGCTATGTCAACAGAAAGTCCAAGGACGGAATAGAAGAAAACTGAACTAAGCTCCCACTTCCCAGGAGAGGGATCTCTGGCCTGAGGAGAGCAAATAAGAGCAGCAGTGTTGTATGGGCTGGACGCAGCATGGCAATGGAAAGGAATCACATTTCATGATTAGCAATCCTAGATGGGCATTCACATTAAACCAGAGCCTGTCTCTGCTACGGAGACAGGGAAACTCGTCCACTAACAGCTCAGCCTGCAGAAACTCTTCTACTAAGTCACTTTTTTCACGATTCAAACACTGTAGCTTTAGAGTTTCGTGAGCATTTCACATGCAATACATATCTCTTGCATGTTCAGCTCAGTACCTATGACTACACCTCTTGTTTTATGTCCCTGCTTTCTAATCTAAAAAATCCCCAAACACTAGAAATAGTAGACATTATTCACATTTGCAAATACGCACAGCCATAAAGAGTTGCCTTTACATGACCAAATACACGTTTGTGAAAAATTTACAGTACAGGTCCTGAAGATGCTGAATTATTTTTTATACTAAATGGCCTAAATCATCTTTCCAAAAGAATTATTAAAAAAAAAAAAATTATTTAACTATAATGGATTGTGGTCATGCTAGAAAAGAGAAAAATCCTTCTTTCATCGTCCCCAAATCCAGAGTCCCCAAATTCAAAATTTTACGAACTGAAAATTCTTTCTGTAAATATTTTTAGTTTGGGTACTTTTTTTTCAGCTTCAATATGCAAAATAAAAGAAGTTAAGGATAATACATATTTTTACGGAAGTATTGTAAAATACTGGAATATTTGCTTTGAAGAATATGGCTTTTTCAGTCATAGTTTTGATTCACAATTTATCCCACGTGCAGGCATCACAGAGGGTATTAAATCAGTCATACACTTTTGGGTTCACGTATTATCCAGATGAACACAAGTGTCTCATCTTCCAGCGGAAAAACTTGTTCGTCAAAAAGTTCCTTCTAAAATGCAAAAACTTGAATGTCTTGATCTGCTACTAGCTACCTTTTGAACTCCACTAGAATTCTACAACTGATTTCATAATAAATACGACTATTTTTACATCGCAGTCAAGAAACATACCTTGAGAACCACTGCTTGACTCACAACTTTCTACGTTGCTCTCAAAAATATCTTTGCTGGAATCCAGCATAATTGGATTTACCATGGTGGCGTCTCCTTGCACTAGGAAAAAGTCCCTAAGCATGTGCTTTTTGTATTAGAGTAAATAACAATTAAAAGCAGCCTAAGATTCTGTTGTATTGAACACAAGCTGAATACCTGGGTCTAAAAAACTGGCACTGGTGCATTCATTTTGAAGCAAAAGTAAGGACCCCACATCTAAAATGCCTGAAGATGATCTACACATTTGTTACCTGCAAGTAAAAACCCTGGCTTTTGGCAAGATGTTTACGCTGTCCTGCCAAGTCTTTGGGGCAACACATTCCACATTTCCACACTCCAGACAAACTTCTTTGATTTATGACACCCAGACACAGCAGTCACTAATAGCGGAGTGGATCAGGAGAAACACCGCTATACACTGTCAGCATTTTCCGCAAGGTCACCTCTGAAAGACTTTTAACTATAACAAAATTAGACAGCCTTTCTTAAAGTCTCAACAGTCTCAATATTTACTAATTTTTACTATTTTTTTTCAACCAGTAGCTGCAACGACTAAAGAGCTAGAGGAGTCAAAGAGGAGGGCAAAGCTGTTCCTTCGATCATTTTACCACTTCAGATGGTTTCTCTTGAAGGAAAACATTCCATTGGAACCAGCATGAGGGGCTATTCCAAGAGACTATTTTGTAACTTGTTTCAGTTCAGGCAGGAATGATGAAGTTTTCCCTTTCCACTTCTTTCTGAGGAATGGCATGTGCGATAAGGCTTACTCTACGGCTTGTGCTCTGTCTGGCATGCAAAAGACCCACGGTGAAAACCTAAGAATAATAATTCTGTCACACTTCAGAAATATTAACATCTTCTCCCAAATGCACAAATTCTCTTTTTTTTCTAATGGTAGACTCCAGACCCAAGTAAAGAATAGTTCTGAAAATGACAAATTGGCATAGCTAATTAAACATTACACTCCGCAGTAGATGTCCATGTATTTTGCATTTCTCATGAACAATTATCTGCAAGAATCGCCGATGTATAAGACCAGACAGAACTAATCAGTTTCCTGCTGAGACAACGGAAGCTGCACTTAAGCTTAGATATAGCTATGTAAATTATTATCAAAGTGAAATGAATTCTGAAATGCACCCTCCTGGTAAAAACAAGACAAGCGAGCAAGCAAGATGCTGAATCTTCAAACTGGTTTAAATTGGTTTGGCTCCATTGATTCTCATAAAGCAAATCTCATTTATATAAGCCGAGGCTGCGGCTCGTGATTTGAACCATTCGTTAATGGTCTGCCTTTATTTATGAACAAAAGCTTCCATCATCATCTAAAACGCTTGTTCCTCTAGTCCATCATTTTGTTTAACTGAGAAATGAGGCTGCAATTCAACACTGTAGCCAAGCAAACTGTTCTGTAATAGGTTTTCGATTATACCTTCAATTCAGTTTTGCCGTAGCATTTTCTAAATTCTTCTACACCATAGATATAAAAACTAAAATGGTCTTTTCAGCTACTTCCAAAGCGAGGAAGCAAAAGTAATACAGCAAGTTAAATCTTAAAAATGGAGATGGAAATAATTCAAAACAACATTACTGAGAAGTTTTAAAAGGAGCTGCATCACCAGGCAATTGAAACCTAAACACAAACAGTGCAATTTCCCTGCCACATTCCTGCAACTTTATAATTTTCTGTGCTCCATAATAATGTATGAAGAAATTAAGAGTAAATGCAGGAAATGAGGACACCTCCTATTCGGAGCAAAACGTATAGAAGCATCAGAGCAACTTACCTTATACGGTGACCCTCCACAGGGATCGCTTTCCTCTGGTCCGCACACATCTCCTTCCTTCGCAGCAATCATGCCAGCCAGGCAGCTGTTCTCCTTTACAGTGGAGACGCAGCACTGCTTCTGAGCAATTCTGCAAAGGATCACGGAGGTCAAGCAGTCACTGACATGGAGAAGACCTCAAGATGGGATGCAAAAAAACCCAGACCTGTTGCATTCACAATACATTCCACAGATTTGGTCTCTCTTTGACATGTGTGTCAATACTAGTATAATACAGACAGCACCACTGACCTTTGCAGGATACATTTTTTTTCCTCATTTCTAATAAAAAGATGTACTGATAAATGCTCAAGAAGGTATTTAGGTCACTGTGTCTCAAAGTCTGGTCATCAATGCCCCTGACAGCTCACCCATACTTGTGCAACAGTCCCTCTTCCCCACGTTTTGCTTCTTGGAAGTCTTCGGAAGGTTTCAGAAACAGAAAACAGACAGAAACCTTTTTCCCTGGAAAGTGGGGAAAGGGAAACGCACCTGTACACACTTCTTCACCAACCAGAGGACTGAAGCCCTGGGCAGGACTTCAGGGAAGTGCCACATCACAAAACCCCTATAAACTCTTCTTTATAGCCCCACAGATTGTAACCCAGAATTTAAGCTTTCCTCTAACTTCATTTATCACAGAGAAGGTTATGGGTGACTTGACTGTATATGAAGTACTCTGGGAACGTACATTTCCTATCCATGGCTCTTCAAATCAAACATTTTAACAAGACACACTGAAGGTTAAAATGATTAAAAATCTAAATGGCAAATTCCTAAATGAAATTTAATAGATCTTTATGGAAATAATAAAATACTCTTCCCTACTATTTTAAAGTTCAGAGTGGATTTCTCTCCCCACCTCTTCAAAGAGGTACCTGCTTCTTTCATTCATATGTGAAAGGGCAGACAAAACCACACAGTCCCTTTGGCTTTACTCCATGAGCCTGGCTCTCATTCCAGGCAGCACGCCGGGAGGGCAGCACGCCGGGAGGGCAGCACGCCGGGAGGGCAGCACGCCGGGAGGGCTGCGTGCCTGGTCCCGGGCAAGGGCAGGGCCCCTCTGATGGGGAAGGGCGAGGGCTGAGAGCTGCAGGCCACAAGGATTCTCCTGAGGGGGTTACGTTGAGTACGTGACCTGTAGACTGGGCATCTGTGACACAGATGAACATGTTAAAACCCACAGGAAATAATACATTATGTTATGAATAAGGGTAAATTTCTGTTCAAACAGGTTTGGTGGCATGCAGGAATTAAGCTAAGTTTATCTTTTTCCAAGAATAACCTTGATGTCTAACTATCTTTTGCTGCAGCATTGTCCCAGGGCACACTGCCTTATGGGGTACCCTGGCGATGACAAATGGGAGGTTGATGCGTTTGAACAGCCAGTGCCTCACAGCAAAGCGATTCTGCAACAGAATTATTTGCAAGCAAACAACTTTTGTCAGTCAGATACCATTATCACTGCAAGAAAATACAGTTGTCCTAGGAAACAAACCCTTTTCTTTCCTGAATAGAATGTATTTCCAGTTCACAGCTTCCACCCTAATGCTTCAATTAAAATAAGAAAGAAAAAAAAAAAAGGGAAAGGGATATCTGCTATTCCAGTAGAAACCAGGCAGTGAGAGCCACTTTCCGACACCAATGGCTTGTTGTGTAAGCAGGAAGCAGTGGTTTGAGTTTGATTACAGGAAGGGGATTACCTCTTCCATGTGCTTTGCTTTCAAAGCAGCTAGTTTTCTAATCCAGTATTAATTGCCAACTGGAGAAATACAATTTTTGAGCAATGAATGGTTATAACCCAAACATATTAAAAGTACCAGTAATTAAACTATTATTGCTTACATAAGACATCCAAAATGTCATTAAAAATTTTTAAAAAAACCCTAACAAATTTATCATTTGTAGAAATGACAAAATGCTCCTAGAAGCATTTTTATATGTGCAAAGTGTTTACCATATTAAAACACTGAAATCTCTACAGATTCATGCTCTTCTGAAATGTGACGTTCAGCCATGAGAAATTCCTTTCATGTACGAAATACATTGCAGAAACAGTATTGTCTGGAGTATCACTGGCCATTTTTTATTTTAGTATTTCTTTATCTGTTGGCACTGCTAAGTTTCAGCTGCTCTATTACCAGAAAATGAATTGAGAACAAATAGTGTTAACCACATTCTCTTGTGTCTTCTTCACAAACCTACTGTTAGCAGGCCAGATAAATGAGTTGTTGGTTCAAAGAAGATTCAGAACATTTCTGCTTTAGGGAAAGAGTTTATGAATTAAGACCAGTGTCAGTCTCTAATTAGGACACAGTGTCAGCAAAAAGCAGGATTCATACTAGTACAGCTGATGTAAATGCCACCCAGATAAACATTGCTCTATTATGACAAAACCGATTCCAATTATGAGATAAACACTACTAGACTGGGTCAGATGAGATTTCATCTAGCCCAACATCCTATTTCTGATACACCCAGTGGTATCAGCTCTGAGAGTATTTTTACATCTGACTATCAATTCACTATCTAAAGATTTCCTGTAACTTGCTTCATTCATCTAGTTGCTACACGTGATCTCTTTTAGGTAGTCCCAGTTGCAGCAAACTCCTCTGTTGCAGAAGTCATCTCTCGGTAATTAGCTGTTGTTTCTTAACAGTACCATTGTGTCTGTACCATCAAAGGAAACAAATCGCATTTAAAATAGAATGCAGATAAGCACAACCTGTTTTACCGTATGACATTTAAGCGAGCTGGAGAAATGGGAAAGATGGGAAAATTTATACCACAATGTGGTGGGGTCTTGCATCTAACCCTTGGGTAGATCAAATAAGCATCATCATGTCCCTGGCTAAGCAAGACATTACCTCCATTCCAAGAGTGGGACATCACATTTCACACATCACTGGGCACCGTCTGTCTGCACCCAAGCTCTGTGTCAAACCTAATCTGTATATTTCTAAAGGCTCCTCTTGACCTTGATCATCTCAGTTAATACATCTCCCATCCTACAGGTGTTGGCCATTACACAGAGTTACACCAACTTGGTACATGAATATAAAATGTCTGGAGACATCAAGATACATCGACGAATAGCTTTACCATTTAAGTTTTTGCCACTTGAAAATCCCAAAATGGCATTTGGAAACAAGAGGCACCTCAATCTGCAACCTCCATATAAACAATCTACAGCCTCAGCAGACACAGGGGAGGCTTCACTCATTTGCCTCAGCTCGAAAAACTGATCCTTCAGTGCACTGATCATCCCTTGTAAAATCCAAGTATTTATAGACAACTATTCTGGCAGAACAGTAACTAATTTTGACAATTAGTATCTATCTTATACTTTTTAAAATCTTTCCATACTGAGTGGAGTTACTGGCAGACTCTTTGGAGCTTGCATTGCTTGCAGACGTTCTGGCACAAAAGACGGTGCACCCGAGGTTTGGATATGTGCGCGGTGACCAGCTCGACACACTGGCACATCACCCAACGGGAGAAGTATGTTTTTGTCTATGCTTTCACGGTTCTGAGGCCACGGATTTGAATACTTTTTTTACATGAAAGGTTTTCTTTACACAGAATATTTACTGGTGATTTTAAGTCTTTAAAACAGGGACACAACTGAAATTTTGACAGTAAAACAACTGAACCCCTTATCTCTTATTCTTTTAAATCCCAATAGATTCACAGGGACTGAAACATTTAGGATCTGGCTTTTTCATCTAAACCCAGCCTCAGATGTGCAGGTGCAACTCATTAATGTATTGGATTTGCACCTACTTAGGCCAAGGCTGGAATTTTTTAATCTGTCTTTACTTCACAGACAGTTGGTATGTGTCAGTTCTGTCATGCCAGATCCCAGTGGGGGGGGAGGGGATTTTAATCTCCCAGTAACTTCAGAAAGGTGCAATGATACTAACTTTGATAAAAACGATTATGCCAAATGTTTTTAACGCTGAAAATGTTGGGATCCCTCTTAGAGAAATCCATCTGGCTTCTGTTGCACCATATGAGTCTCATAACTCTGCCTCCATCCCTCCCTAAGGCCTGTTTCAGGCTAGGGGGGAGGAGGGAGAGATGGGATGAATTGCAGCGAGCATAATATGCTGTCCATGTTACTGCGCACCCATTCTTCTTTTCTTGCTGTGCAGTTTGAATCTGGCTCCCTCCCTCAGACCAGATGCTATTGATACCAGCGGCATTATCAAAGCGTATGGTCCCCCTCCAGCTGAACACAGACATCAGAACCAGCAGCCATTCATATTGGACAATAAACACATCACTTAATGATACGGATAATCATTGCATTTAGCACCTGCCAAACGGCAGGCAAACTCTGCCCTTCTATTCATCTGCAGCTCCACAGATGCGCATAAAACTGGGAAACAAAAATTTGTGCTCTGCTCATGTGAGAGAGGAAAAGAAATCTTAAAAGGCTGTTGTTTAGATTAGATTTTGGGGAAAGGGAGGGGGAAATCCTTCTTTCCAATTTGCCATGACACGCTGCCAGTCTACCAATAATTTATACCATGAATGACCAGTTCCCTGTCTCCTGCACATCCCATGAATTGTACAATTACTTGATTTCTTCTAAAGGGCTGCTCTCTGTTAATCTAAAATGCTCGGGTTTGCCTTACGTACCTGCAAATATCACCATCCATTCCACTTACAGGGATTTCTGTGCACTCCCCATTGTCTACGGCCCACTGTTGTCCAGCTCCACAGCAGCTCTCAATCAATTCCTTTGTGGAACCTGTACAAAACATACACCCAGAATTTTTTTTATGGAATGGATTAGTTTTAGCTCTGTTTTCTTAATTGAGAAGATCTTTAACATAACAATAGTTCAGCTTTTTCTTCTTTTTTTTCTTTTCTTTCCATATTTCATTTGGTTATGTGCAAAAAAAAGAAAGAGGCAACTGGTACCTGCAGTATCTTGACAAAATTGACCCCCTGGTAATGTCTTTCAGGGAGGAACAGCAGAAACAAATGAGAGTTTTAAATACAATAAAAGACAACTGATTTGAAGACAACTCCGCCTTTGACATGTCTGAACAAAAAACCATAAAAAGTCATGCTTGGCCACAACGCAACTTGATTTAGTAAGTCATTATGCTGCTGTAACAGTACCTTCACTACCACTAGCTGGGCTAGCATGAAGGTGTCCAAGTTCACAACAAATGAAATACAGCACACAGAGTGCACACAAGCTTAGCACACGGCACACACAACCCTCAGTTGCTGTCTTATATCAAATTGTAAATATGAAGTTTCACTGATGAGTAACAACAAACTGGAACACATTCCTTGACATGGTCCCTTAAAGCTCTTAGTATTTACCAAGAGTGCTTTTAGTACGTATGACATATGTAGCATTAAGAAATTGTTTCCATAAGAAAGATTAAGAAATTTCACTCCTCAGAATTACTTAGAGTACTTATACCAAGAGTGTCCTACAGCTGGATTTGAGGGTTCAGCTGGTTTAAACCCATAATGAAAAGGGTTTGAGAGACGTAACTCTGACTCTTAACGAGCTCATGTAAAACACTGGCACTAAGATGGAGTAAAAGAGATGGACATGTAGAATGCTGCACTAGTTTTTACATTTTTCCCTGTGGAAAATCTTACACTTAAGATGTAAATTTTCAGGTTACAGTGAAATATGACTTTAATTAGTGGATTTTCAATGTACTACATATCTACTGTATACAGACTTAGGTCACATCAGATGGGCAAAACCAGTATTTTTTGGAGTCTGTACAGGAGTTTACTTTGTGACGGGACATTTGCTATGCTACCGGGGTGCAAACACCAACCACACACTAACATAAGCCAACTAAACTGATGCAGGCGTGCAAGGAGCCCGCTCCGTGGCAGCAGCTGGCAAGCGCTGTGCTGTGTCATTAGGAAGACTTCTCCTGCGACTGCTCACACAGCAGATGGGCTCCATCGCACAAAGCACATGGTCTTCCCATTACCAGCTAGCGGGTCCACAGCAGGACCTTTCTGCTTTGGGAACATTTACACAGATATCAGGTAAGAAAATGATTAAGAGATGCCTTTTGGGGAGAAACGAGGTGCATTACAGATGCTTGGGGGCTTTCACAGTATTGACATACACGTCAATACACATAATAAAGATGGTATATCAGACCAGAGGGCTCCGCTTTATCCACAAAGAGTCAAGGGCACTGTGCTGATGAGTTGGAGCAGCGCCTGCTCTCTCCATTGACTCATCAGAAGCGCTCTAGTTCCTTTTAAAGCCATTTATATGGATATAAAGAACAGTTTGTGCATTTTATTTATCCTTCCAGGCCAGCCCAAAGTTGAGTTGTAGATGTGTGGGTACGATTGACCTTGGGTAGCTCCACAGCTGAGCATTTGCTGACCAACTCCCACCAAGCCACGCTGCAGAACAATGTATCTTCAAGAACCCTCGGCCGCTTTTCTGCTAAATGTCTCCTGAATCAGTTCTGCTTACAGTGGGAGGGGGGAACCTCTTTCTCTACACGGGTTTTAGGAAAAATGCCATGGCTGCAGAATGGCACTGCTGAAGGTATAGTGCTCTCCTGTCAAGACTTGGCAACAAAAGTAAACATTTGGAAGCCAGTCTTGCACATTTTAATCTATAAGGGAATTACATTTAGGTTGATAGGAGTGATCCCATCTGAACTGAGAACCCTCTCCTCCTGCACATTGACAGCAGTGTTAGATGACAGCTTCTCCAATAGACTAGATTTGATGAAGAAGCTAACAGAAACCTTTCTTTTGTCTGCATTTGGTATATAGCATCAAGCCAAATAATGTTTCTTTGCAAACTGTGACACTTAACTATAAGTGAGACATTTTTAGAAATGGCTACAATTCAAAACATCTGGGTATCCATGCTGCGCGATGCAGAAGAAACAGAGACAGCCTACGTTACCAGCACATTTCTGCTGTCATGTACTTGCAGCAGTTAGTCTATGTTTCAAACAATACCAGAACTTTATATAGTGCCTTGTAGACCCAAGTAGTGACTAGATATCAAGGCTAAGAAGTTTAAGTGAAGTGTAGTCACTTACACAAATAATACAAACCTCCTCAGTAGAAGATTATTCCTTTGTACTTGTTACAGTTCACTTAGGATATAATATTACATTTTAGAAACTGGAAAGTTCTCATCACCAGAACTTGCTTGCTTTATAAAAAGTAACTAGAAAAATTAATGAAGATACCAAACAGTACTGGTGCCAATGCGGACCCCCGAGGGGCACCACTCATCACTGATCTCCATGCGGGCATTGAGCCATTGACCACTACCCTCTGAATGCGACCATCCAACCAATTCCTCATCCACCCAACAGCCCACCCAACAAATCCATCTCTCTGCAATTCAGAGAGAAGGATATTGTGGGACACCATGTCAAAGGCCTTACAGAAGTTGAGATAGGTGACATCCGTAGCTCTTCCCTTGTCCACTGATGCAGTCATAGAAGGCCACTAGGCTGGTCAGGCAGGACTTGCCCTTGGTGAAGCCATGCTGGCCATCTCAAGTCACCTCCCTGTCCTCCAAGTGCCTTAGCAAAGCTTCTAGGAGGTTCTGTTCCATGATCTTCCCAGGCACAGAGGTGAGGCTGACAGGTTGGTAGTTCCTAGGGTCCTCCTTTCCACCCTTTAAGAAAACGGGTGCAATGTTTCCCTTTTTCCAGTCACCAAGGACTTCACCTGACTGCCACAACTTTTCAAATATCATGGAGAGAAACACTGGCCCAGGTTGCCCAGAGAGGTGGTAGATGCCCCATCCCTGGAAATATTCCAGGTCAGGCTGGACAGGGCTCTGAGCAACCTGAACTAGATGAAGATGTCCCTGCTCATTGCAGGGGGGTTGGACTGGATGGCCTTTAATGGTCCCTTCCAACCCAAACCATTCTATGATCAAACACATACAAAATATGCTGCCTGCAATCATGAAATATCTGCTTATGAGAAAAAAAAATTAAGAAACTGTATTTAACAGGAGGGAAAAAGAGGGGGAGAAAGAAAGAATACATGTCCCATTACTGACCAAGATCTCATGGGAGAAAAATTACCAAATTTAATTTCCTTGTGTGTTCTTTGATCCCTGAAAGGGTTCATTACACACACTCTATAGCAGTGCCTTAGCAGACTTGAGCTTGATTTGGCTGAGTCGCATTGATCACTCCAATTGCCAGATGAAACACAGTTTTGCAAGAGGATTAAGCCATGGGACCAAGGGGAGGAAAGATTGTCCCTGCTCCTCCTGCGGGTGAGCTTGGGGCCAAGCCTGAGCCACCTGCAGAGGTGAGGGGGGCTCTGCAGGGGCTGCTGCCTCATGCTCTACTCCCGGCTGCGAAGCGGTACTGCAGGAACTTAGTTCCCAACACAGAGCCCATGCTCCTGGGCAGATGGGAACATTATGCATTTCCAAACCACACTTCTTGGTTAAAATATTTCAGCTTTTTAATTACATTTTTCATTTAATTACAATTTCATTTTCATTCTCATTGAAATGAGAAAAGGCTCTTCATCACTAACTCAGACGAACGGGTGAGGGGACGAGATAGCAGCAAGTGACAAGACATGGCTCCTCACGCCTGCAGCCATGTGTGCCCAAACCAGCAGCAACCTCGTGGCCCGGAGCATCAAACTCTGCACCACCTGCCACCCAACTGCCGTTCTGCCCCAGCCCTTCCGCATCTTTTGTTAGTGCATCAATCGTAACTCCAAAAAAGTAGCAAGTTTTGACAGTTGACACTAAGAGGGGCAGTTGAGCTTCCAGGACAAAACCCATCCTTTTTGTACCCACAAACTCCAGTTGCGTGACTTTATTAGGTTACAAGGAGAAGGGGAGAGGCATTATCAAGTGAATGCCACAAAAGTCATGTGCATAGTGAGGACTGCAGATGAGATCATGGCACAGAGAGCTTCATCTCTACCCTACATCCTTATTTATATGTTGATAAAAAAAGAAGCGAGGGGAGAAAGAAGGTGCGCTTCACACTCTTGTTAATTTTGTTTTCTTTAAGGCTTCGGAGAGAGACAACCCAAAACAGCCTTGAAGCCATTGCACCCTCACCCTGGGTAACCCAGCTGCAGAGGGGTTTTGATGACCAAAGCCATTTCTATCCTCCCACATTGCCATGGTCATGCTCACACACGAGGGCACATAGCACCCTAACAAACTGCAACTGGACTTCAGTCTATGCAATGCTTTCATTTTATGCTGCATATTAACAACGTTAAAAATATACTTGAGCCTTGAAAGCTGTATGACATGTAAGAGTTGCTATATGACATGAGACGGATGATATATGCAGTTAAACTAGGCAGGAAATAAACCTGGTACCAGATAATTACAAAACATTGCTATAAAACAGTTTTTCAACACAGTTTTAATTCAGTCCCTTAGTGGAAACTCCATTCATTTTACCAAGTGCTGAAACACGTGTTGCTACAGTATTGCTAGGTTTCAAACACAAGAATACAGCAGAATTTACTAATCTATATTACAGTAATCGACATGATTTATAATTCAAATAGAAATTAATTACTCATTCCTCACTAAAGAGTCAATATCAGATTGCTGTAGTGAAGTGCCATACTATTAGAGCAGTCATATTTACAAAATATATTGCCTTTTGTTATGATCCTATGAATAATTAAATCCAGAATGTAGTTATAATAAAATGAACAAACTATTGCATTTTATCTCAATCAGGAATTAGAAAACCTGAATAATTCATAACAGAACTCACAGTCATTAGCATGGATTTATGATATTTTGATTATACATTAGTAAGAACAAATATATACAACTAGATACACGTGCAAGACTGAAGATCACACAGCTTCTATGCTGGATGGAAACTTTAAGCTATACGTATAACAGACTTCGAAATATTTAAACATTCAAACAGAGCTTTGTTTATTTGGGGCTTTCATGATATTAGCAGATTTAGAAGTAGATTTGCATCTGCTCACAGAAAACGAAGTCATTTTATTTGAGAACACCATAATCCTGAGTATTTGTTATACCGCGTGCATCTTCGGTATTTCAGAGAGTCATTTAACAAGACACCTGTTAAAGGATAATTTGTTATTTATTAATTTCTTCACTAGGAAAAGTAATTTATTTCAGGCTGTACTACAAAACAGCATCATGCCTCCTCACGTGTTTTCAATTTAGTAACTTATCTCCTACCATTATCACTCTACATCACTCTGAAGATATGAACTAAAGTACATTTTGGCCTAATCTCAAAAGTTTGTGTATTGTCTTTTAGAGACATTTAGAATTTAATTCAAATATTTAGAGAAACATTTTCCCCTCCTGAGAATTTTAACTCTTCCTTGACTGTGCTTTAAGACGTCATGTTGTCTCAGCGCCCGGTCCAAAGCTGACTAGCGGTGGGATGGCTTCCCCCGACTCAGGGTCACACCAAGGTTTTCCATAGCCACATAATACGCACACAGCTTTTTACATGCTGCTATCCAGGAATTTAATCTTTCAGCTAGAAAAATCTGGTATAGGGGGGAGGATGTGCATATTTTTAGAAGTTGAGGTGAAGCTCAAACATTACACTGAGGAAAACGCACAGTTAAAGGCTACTGTGTTATTTGCCCCCACTTACACAGTGAACCAGAAGTTTGTTAGAAGAGCAAAGGAGACAACAGGGATTTTCAAAAACTTCCTCCCCTTTTTTGCCAACAGCATTCACAAATTATGTTCCGAGAGTGATAAAACATGAGCCAGCTCTATGACTGGTCAAGAAGGGATAGAATATTTCAGTTTCTTGCCAGAGCTTTTTTGACACTAAAGTTTCACCGATTTCAGCTTCACCTGAATTTCCACTCAGAACATTTAAGCAGTTTAATGCCTCTGATTTCATCGCTTACTTCCATTCTCACTTTAGTTTTGCAGCTCTGCAGAACATTTGCATTGATTGACTAACTCCTATTGCGCAAATATCCATTCCTTCAGCAAATGCATTGACTCACTGACTGAGCTATTAGGGACATTTTATCCACTATTCTCCTGTTCTAAACAGTTCTTTCCTCTGAGCAGAACACAGCCAGACAAAACCTTAAGACCTCAGCATGCAAACAGTGAGCACTGACCAAGCCATCCATGCCTTCCACCCATGAGTGGCAAGTGATGGGTTAAATCTTGGCCATTAGCTTTAACAGTACCAAGATTTCATTCCGTTAAAATGAACTATTATTTTCCTTTCTACTAAAACTATTATAGCAGCCATGATGCATTAAAGAGTCTTAGATAATTATTTTTATCTACAGAGAGACCATGTAGGCAGACACAGCACAGGGACTGGGATATAACCATTTGATCCAAAATATAGATAAAGTTCAAAACTGGTATTATTCCCAAATCAGATTATCTATTAGGCAGGGAAAGGCAGTGCACTGTATCCAGATGAAGCACAAATCACTGGGAAGACTAGCATTTCAGGGCAGTGTGACATTGCTAGCCCTGGACAGCTATGTCTCTTCACTGCTGGCTTTAATTTAAGCTGTTAATTGCTTGATTGACACTCACATGTGAAAGCAGCAATGTTTATACCTCCATAACCGAGCTGAGCTCTTGTTCTTATGATGAAGCACACTATTCAGTCACTATACCTGAGGAAAATAATTTATCTTCCTTAAAAGTATAGTACTTACCTTTGGGGTGGAGGGGGAACTCAAAACCAATAAACACCACAGGATCTTGCAGGGAAAGGAGTTTAAGATTAATTTTGATGTGGAACCTTCTAGAAATGAGGCACTCCATTAAGATGCATCTTCATTTTGAGGATCTCATTGCTCATCCACAAGGGAAGCTGACAGCCACGACTCTCAAGCTATAACATAACTTTGAAAAAAGCAACTGCACAAGCTGCCCAAGTCCTGAGCCGGCATAAATCAACCACCCCACAGAGCTCGGTGGAGCGGGCTCGCAGCCCAGCATCACCTGCATGCAGGCAGCAGCAGCCTGCAACACATCAGGTTAACGAACCGGCCTCTGAGAGCAGTTAATGAGTCTCCCCAGCAGCACCCGTAGCAGATAATGAGTTCCCAAGTAGCAAAGCATGAAGGCTGGTTTCTGAAGTACTGGAGCACACCAGCACCTCTTCACATCTTAAAAGAAAGCTGTTACTTGGTATAAAAGCTGATTCAGTGGGATAGGTTGCTTTGACCTGCTGCAACCACCCTCACCTACCAGAAACAGAATCACAGAATTGTCTAGGTTGGAAGGGACCTTTAAGATCATCGAGTCCAGAGTCCAACCATCGACCTAACACTGCCAAACCCACCACTAACCCATGTCCCTCAGCACCACATCTACATGTCTTTTAAATACCTCCAGGGATGGTGACTCCACCACTGCCCTGGGCAGCCTCTTCCAATGCTCGATAACCCTTTCCGTGAAGAAATTTTTCCTAATATCCAATCTAAACCTCCCCTGGTGCAACTTGAGGCCATTTCCTCTTGTCATATCGCTTGTTACCTGGGAGGAGAGACCCACCTCCACCTCACTACACCCTCCTTTCAGGAGCTGTAGAGAGCGATAAGGTCTCCCCTCAGCCTCCTCTTCTCCAGGCTGAACAACCCCAGCTCCCTTAGTCGCTCCTCACAAGATGTGTGCTCCAGACCCCTCACCAGCTCCATTGCCCTTCTCTGGACACACTCCAGAATCAATGTCTAATGAGTGGAGAAAAAAACACAAACGGTACCAGAGCAGAACAGGAGCCGCTTCCATCACCTTTCCATGAGCACACGCAGTCAAGGAAGGGATCAGAGTGTTGCTTTTCCTGTCTAGTCAGTGCTCATGACTTCTTTCCCCACTTTCCTCATACTTTGAAAATATGTTTATAGTTTTATATATGTCTGTCTGTCCTTTTAAAGTAAGGGGTATCTACACCTGCAATGCACCCAGCACATACATTTCACAAGAATTGTTTGCCCACCCTGGAGAAAAAGGTATTGTCTTTTCTTATCAAATACCTGCCTGAGAACATAAAACCATATTCTATGGCAAATAACGAAGAAGAAATTCACAGAGTAACGATTAACTTGATGGAGTTCTTCAAATACTGAAAAATACCTGTTTCCAGTGGGTCTTTTTTCTGCTTCAATCTCTTCATCATTTAAAGCTTTAATAAATAAATAAATAAAAGTACTGTAGCTTTACCCCTTAATAGGTTGTCATTTCTTATCTTATCAACAGTCTGAGAGGCTTTATTAAATTCCCTCATTGCATTTCACCATTTGGTTGTGCAGTGTAACATGTTCTTAACTTGATTTATCCGAGATGGCTAGGAAGACATTTTAATGAGTAAAGGTAAAGAGGCGAACATTTATCTTGGCAAAGATAGGGGAGGGGAGAGTGACAACACAGCCCCAAAGCCAGCTGCTTTCACTTGAAACTGAACTATCACTTACGTCATTAGGACTGGTTAAGCTTTCTTCAGGACCTGTTCCCAGATAAATTAGCGTATGGTTTATTCTGTGCAGGTTACTGCAGGCTCCTCAAAGTGCCTCAGTGTTCAGGAGCATATTTGACCCTAAATCTTACTGAAATGAGAGTAGTGCTCGAGTGTTTCCATGATCAAATCCTCAGTTAGCTCACTGCTGGGGAAGGGGCTTTAACCCACGTGCGCTCATTAGACTTTTAGGCTCCTCTCATTGGAAATAACGAAAAAGCAGATTGCAGGAGAAATATAGGCTGAGCTGCGAGTTCAACACGCATCTCATGGCTTCCATCCAGTACCTAATCCTTCTCTCCTCTTTTCCATCATCCTCTTCCATTCCTACTGGACTCAATTTGCCATGTCATTACCACAGTAATGTAAGCGAGGTCCATCACACTTGCAGCAACCTGCCTTCATTTTAAACTTCATACAGCAAAACGTTTTTCTACGCTCTCCTACTTCCTCTGAAGTCACCTGCATCTCTTTAGAAATCCATCCCACCATTCATCCAGGACAAGTTCCTGTTATATTGCCTTCACTCCTTGGGAGGCATCTGATTTCCATTTCAACCTGAAAACGCTCTGTTTCCTACATTATTCTTTTTTCATGAATTCCTTATGCTGGCTTGCTTGGCAAAATATAAAGAGTTGTGTCTGCCCAAAGGCACAATGAAAAACTGAATAAAACAAACTGAATGTTCTCATTTCACTATGCACTGTACAATAGAGACATACATCAACATAACCTCAGCCAAGGATTGTCTGGCAGATTTTGCTCGAAGTGTGAATGAATAGCAACCTTATATTCCCTCCGGCTTTAGTTCTGGATAATCCTTGTAAGTCAAAACTTGTACTACCTGTGCCAGAGGTCAGATAATTTAGACTATGTTTGGTCTTTAATGTTTCCATGACAGCACCCTTTATTAGATTCTGGTTGAAAGAAGGGGGGGGGGGGGGCACGGGGGAAACAACTAAATAAATTCTTTAACCTTTTTCACCAGCTAAAAACCTAAGCAATTTCTCTTCCTGTCTTTTTAAAATTTGGCTTATTTGGATCTATCCTTCCGTCACTGAGTTTAAAGTGTAACAGGTCATACACAATCATCCTTCTATCAGCTACAATAATAACTCAAAGTAGGCATAGTGTTTCTTACCCTTCAGCATAGTCTTGGCTGTATTTTCCTCCTCAACTTTCCTTCCCCAGATATTGCACAGAGTGTATTTATGCTGTCTATTAACGTTCAAAAGAGCTGAGGCTTTGGAAAACCTGGTTCCGATTACCCTTGTAATTCCTGTCTAAAGAATTTTATCTTGGGGGAGAGCGTGCTCTTTGCGTGCTCCTTTTTGTGGCTAGGTAGGCTCCTTTCTTCAAAGCCGGCATTTCCACCAGCCCTATTTAATTTTAAAGTTAAAATGAAGAGGCATAGTGTTCATTGGGGATGTAGTCAGGGACTGTCTGTCAGAGCACTTGGGAAACTCAGGCAGGATCACTGAATCTGCTGCAACTCAAGCAGGTAGTAATGCAAGCACTTCCCGTACATTCTTAGCCAGTTACAAATTGAGCTGAGGTTGTAACGATAATTAAATTACAGAAATAATATTCCTTTCTTAAAGAAAAAAAAGCAAGCAAACAAACAGAAAGAGGCAAATGGATGTGTGTGTACGGCCTTAATTTAGCTTATGTGTTCCCCCTGCTTCTGTGTGTTTATCTACAGAAAAAAAATTCATTAGTTTCACCACGTAACTATTCAAACCCACACACTGCAGTACTAGGGACAGCCATCCATCAAGACATGCTGCTGCTTTACATTTTAAGAGTGTAGCAGTGAAAAAGGTCTTTGTTTTGGTCTGGGAACTTCCATCAAGGACAAGCCAAGCTATTGTGCCATTTTGGAGTTGCTTAACATTGCTTAAAAACGGCTAGACACACCTTAATCATGCAGCCCATTTAAATACATCATTTGATCTCATACCAATCACAGTAGAAATTGTACTTTTGTTTAAAGTCACAAAGGAGGATGGTACATTTGCATCTGAATCGGATCTTCTTCACTAGGGCTCAGATCACAGGTTTAGACACCACACACACTGGCAGAGCTAACACGTGAGAGGGAACTGGGTATGAATAATCAGATGAAGTCAACCCCAAAGTTGACTCGTCTTTCAGGTTGCAGCTGTGAGCTTTTAGGCATTTGAGTTTTGCAACTTTGGTTAACTGAAAAAAAAAATATCCCAAGCAGATGACCAGTGCTTGATTTGCTTCCATCAGTACAACCGCATGCAGCACAGACTAAAGATACGCACCCTTAGCTGCACTCTAGGACAGCCCATCCAGAAATTGTTCACAGAAAAACTCTTGGATCATTTTTGGGGGAGAAAAAGGCCAAGATTTTCTTTCTCTTCATGACCAATTCATGCAAAGTAGAAAAACAGTAAAAATCATCAGAGAAGTTATTCACTGTGAATTGAATGCTCTTCTCTATTCAGAACATTACTGAAACAAACTGGGAAAATTTCCTCCCTGACTCATCCCCAGCTGCTGGTGTCAGCTCCTTTTCTCTGCTACACTTCTCACAGCGACTTTCAAAGTCACTTAACACGGTATGTTAACGACAGAAGCAGCAGCCCTAGCCAAATAGTCTTGCACACCTTGAAAAGATAAGAAAAGATAAGATTCCACCATAGATAGCATCAGTCAGCGAGGGGCAGTGCGCCCCAGGAGCCTGACCTGCTCCTGGTGAAATATGTGCCCTCCAGCTCTGCTCGGACAGGGCTGAGCACTGTTGTGCAAACAATTCTGAATATTGGAGGAAGGAAACCTCTGAGTTTCATTGAGTTTCTAATTAATGCATAGGGATGCTTAAAATGAACAGAAAAGTTGTTGTAGGGCTCCAGCTCTCCTTATTTGGGTATCCTACTGTACTCCTTGCTAGTCCTTGTCAGGTTTGCAATCAGAAATTACATTGTTTATTTATTTTATGATGTTCTGAATAGCTCTCTCATTTCCTTTGGCTTTTCTTTATGAAGTTCTGCAATCAGCGTTTGTGCAAGAATTTCAGCAATAACGCTTGTGGCCCAGGGCATTTCCTGGATTAATGACAGGCTGGAAGAGCTGATGGCCCACGGTTCTGCCTTGATGCATTAACCCCAAGGAGGTTTCAATTCTCCAGGAAGCACCCAGCGCCAGAGCAGTTATTGCGAAGGAAATTCAGTGGGATACTTTAGTCAACAGCAACAAAACAAACTTCCTTTTATCCCGCGCAAATGTAGGAGGAAATATTAATTTGAATGGGCTGATAATGACGTTTGGAGTGTTTCAGGGGAATTTAGCAGCCGCTAGCTGGAAGCACAGCAGGAATTTTCTCTTTTGTCATGCAGTATGCATCAGAACCAGAGCTGTTCGGAAACAAGGTTTTTCAGTTCCCTAAGAAATTAATGATTTGGGGTGGAAATTAGGAAAATAGAGTTTTTAACTTCTAAATGAAGCACCTTGTTTGACACCGTTACTGTGGTTTCACACAGAAGCTATTGGGTCACTCATTTCACTCGTTTCCACTTTAGACTTTACCTCCAGCTCTAACTGTCTGGTCCCCCATGGTGCAGCTCAGTGTAACCCCGCTGCAGCCTTTGGCCACGGTATACCAAGAGAAATATAATGGCATGAACTGTTTAATTCCCTGATTCCTCCCAGTCAAAAATCTACACCGCTCAGATCACACACAGAACTCGTATGTTTTGTTTCAACTCATTGTTCCTAATTAAAAGGAGCGAGTCATGCTTGTATGTGTTCATCAAGATTAACAATATTATTGTATACTTGTAAGTGCTGTTACTGAAGTTACCTTGAAATAAGGCAACCATTTGCAAATTATTGTAAACTATGGCACAGGTGGGTGTTTTCACCTAAAGCCAGGGTTTGAACCAGTGCCTGTGGAAGCCCACAGGCCCTGTCTACTCCTTTCCTAAAAATTAAAGTACAAGGGCCCTGAATATGTAGAATAACTATGAACATGTGTATATTAAAGCAAGTCCTCAGTTCAGCAGCACTGATGAAACTTAGACACGTGCTGAAGTCCTTTTCTGACTCAAGTCCTTATGAGGCGCAGTGAGATCAAGTATGACAGGGCTTCCTACAGGGAACGTTCAACAAGTAACATCTGTCTCCCACAAAGTATGAAATAATCATAAGGCTGTTGTGAAAAGATTAGCATTTCATTAGCTGACAGCTTGTATCTGCCTCTACAGAAACTATTTCTTCAGCGATCTCAGCATTTTATGCTTTTTGTAAGCCGCAGAGACAGTTGCGATACTTTTCTTTCTCGAGCTCTCACATACACACCACTCAAAACAGGCACAAACAGGACTGGAAAGACAGAGCCACGGTCCAGCGCAGCCATGCATTCCGTGCCCAACTAGGAAGGAGACATCTCTTTCTGGTCCTGACCAGCCAGAGGAAGGGACCGTGTGCCACAGCAGCTCACCACCAGCTCCACCACCTCGCATGCAGCACCTGAAACAGGCGCAAGTTAAATCTCAGCTGGAATCCAATCTCCTGCAATGGACTCTGGCTACACTTCCTACTTGGAAACTACAGGCTGCCGCCAATTTTAAGGAATTTACATTCCTGAACATATTTTACTTTGGAACCAGAGATGAAGCGAGAGAAAAGGGACTGACTTGTGAAAAGCTCCAACTCTGTGATTTAAATGTGTTTTGGAGCATTTGGGATAAGGTGGCAAATTCTAATGAAGGGTGGAGGAGTCTCTTCATCTTTCCCACAAAGGCTCATTACAGTTACTTACTGGAGGAGGCATCTGAAACAGAGTTAAAAGAAAATATTAAAAGAGGCAGAACTTTACATACCACTTCATCAATACATTTCCAAACCCCAGGTTTTATTATGTGCATGTAAGTAAGTAAAGAGTCCACTGCTCGTTTTGTTTCTTTTTTAATACTCAGCCACGAGCTGGGGAAGCAGTGTCCATTCCCACACAGCACCTGTTCGGGCTGAGCAAACAGGACCTAGACGCAGGAGGCGATGACGGAGAACAGAAGTAACTGAAAAACAGAGCAGGGAAGTGGTTTTAGTGCTCCGTGTTTAAAGATCAAATTATAATTGAACGATCAAGGTATCAAGGATGGTTCAGTTTTGAAATTTCTTATCCAGGTTTCCAGTTCAAGCCAGCCTACTAATAGCTAGGAAGAGGTGTGCAGCCTTAGTGCTGTACTGAAGGCTGTTGATAATAAGATCCGTACCAAGCACTTTGTTGTGACAGAAACCTCTTGGGGGCCTACGTGAGAAAGGCACTAAGTGTCTATATACTTAAAGCCAGAAAAGCCTGGACATAGCTGCGGAAAGAAAATAACTTGCCGAGTCATCGTCCATGAAGCAGGGATCCAAGCGGATCAAACACCAGGCTCATGGTGGCTGAGGGGTTTTGGAGCACCACCAAATTGCACGGGCCCACGTAGACAAGCACAGTGCTTAGGGAGGCCAAGGTCCTTTACATTATTCGCTGAATTTTAGTTGTTAGCTTAACGACTGTGCTCCGTTAGCCAAGTTAGCCAACAGCTTCACATGAGACAGTGTTTGTTTATAGTCTCAGGCTACAAAATGTTGATGCAGAGTCAAGCTTTTTAATGTTTGCACATGTTTAAAATAAGTGTTTCTCTCACCCCTCTTGAGTTCTCAGTGGCCTACTAATTTCTAAGGAAAACGAGCACAGTCCTCGCATCTTCACTTCGAAGGGATCTGCCCATTTTTTCTGGAGAAAGGAAAAATGCATTCACAGCCCAATAAAGCATAAATTTTATCTTCGCATATGAGGTAATTACTTCATACAGAGCTGCTTGCATGCTGAAGAGCTACAAACACAAGCACAACTCTGGTAACTACTGACACATCATTAAAAGTGTGGTTTACACAGTCTGCGTTCAGTCCAGAGGTGGCTTCGCAGCCTGAACTCTGGCTGAAGCGTGCGGTTACCACCTCGGCTGTGGCGCAATAATCCAGCTGCATTTCCACCCTTGAAATCAAAGCCATGTATTTATAACCTGCACAGAGACCAAAATCACTAGGCAGGTATTTTTTTCAGTGCTTTTTTCTTCCTGCGTCAATACACCTCGTGAAAAACAGATTCTTTATATAAGGCAGAGAGCGCTGAGAAGACGAGGGGGGAGATAAACTCACCCCCTCCTGGTTTTTCAATAGATCCAGGCCAAGAGGAGAAATATCCTAGTGCTGACTTGTCTCGTGCTATCTAGGCCCACTGAGTGGCTATACGACTTATAAACGCTGACATCATTCTGTAAAAGGGACTGCAATGGAGATTTTTAATTAGGTAGGTGATTTAATCTCATTTGTTTTGTTATTTATGTACACGAAGCTAAATCGGCACAAAACAGGTCTTTTATAAGCTACTCCACAGAGGCAGGACTCTATGCATTATATTTGGTCTCTCCAGCACTTTTAAAATGACTTCTAGCTGAGATTGAATTTGTTTTTATTTGGATTTGCCAATTACACCTTTCTATGCTGTACCTGCAATCTCAAATGGATGTGAAACAGATCTTTAAAAGCAAAATACAACACTAGGGGACATCCACAGGCAATCCCATAGATCTCAGTGACGTGCCAGTGGTATCCCCTCATTTTCTTCCCCCCATTTTCCTCACCAGATGCAACTTCTTCCTATTAACCCCCAAAAAACCCTTCTCTTCCTGAGAAAGGCCTCTGAGGAACTAAGTAGCACACCCCACACATCCCAAATGGGATCCTGGAGGCAGGAAAGGAGGCAAACTCCTGTGGGAAGGACCCTCCTTACCTCTGCCAGGCTCCCGGTCACATTGAAACCCAGTAACTCGGTAACCTCAATAGCTAACTCACACGAGGGGAAATCCTCTCTCTTACAGCGCTAAAACTCAACATTTCAAGACTTCAGAGATGCAACATGACGTTAACGCACACATGAACTCCCGAATAATGTGCTTTCTGATGACACCTATGCGACAAGAGCTTCTGTGCTTAGCACTAGCTGCATTTCTACAAGGTCTAGAAGCTGCTACTCTGCTTTCCACCCTCCATTGCCCCCATGACCGATGAACTGATCTAGACCTCAGCGGGAAGGAGAAAGGGAGAAACGTGCGGGACAACACGGAACGGTACAGCACGTTCTTGGCAGTGGCCGGGCACCAGCCAGATCCCTCCCCAAGGAAGGAATGCATCTTTCTTAATCAAGGGAGAGGTTCAACTTTGAACTTGCTGCTTCTCCCAGTCAACAAACACTCTTTGTTAACTGCCAGCTGTTTCCTAATCACTGCGAGCCATCAGCTTTCACGTAGGACAAGGGCCACCACGCAGGGGTGAGAGGTGAACAAGTGTTCCCCTCTACCATACTGTTGGAAATAGGGAGTCAAAATCTGACTTCTGGTGTGGCTTTGCCACTCTGTATAAACCTGCACTAAAAAGGAAGAGAGGTGGAGGGAAAATGGGGTATATATGACTGTAGCAGAGTATCGGCACATATTTTCACAATGCCTGCAAACCCAAATGAAAACTAGAAATTCTTATCACATCAGATATGGGAGTCCTTATAAAAATTTGAAGAAAAATGTACCTGTTTCCAATACAGGAGTGCTCTGGATGGCCACCAACCCAACTAGCCCAAGATACCTAAGATGCATTTTGCTTTGAAGGATTTTCCAGTCCTTTCTGCAGACAAGACAGAAAGCTTTCTTGAGGCCTAACACTGCCCCTACGACTCTGATGTTCAGTACAGGGGCATGGGAGAACTCTGTTCTGTAACGGCAGCAGAATTAACGGTTAAAGCTGCCATGCCAGAGGGAGCTCCAAAGCTGCTGGGGAAGCACCCGCTCTGAGCCATGCTCCCTTCGGGGAGGGTTAGGACCACCAACAGAGTTTATTGGCAAGGCTGCTTTTAGGGAGGAGTTGTTTGTTTTTAAATTCAAGTTAAATGCACTGCAACCACATTATAATGAAAGATTGGCTATCTGGCAAAAGACAATATAAAACCTCTTGGGATCACAAGCTTTCTAGGCAATTTGTTACAAAAACTTTCATATAAAATATGAATATTCAGCTTTCAACACCAGGAAAGTACCATCCACAAGTTTCAGGTTAGGACCACTCTCTTTAATCTTCTTGTCTCACCCAAATTACACTGGGCAAAGGCGGTGCTGTGCGTGCAGCTGTGACCATGATCTGACTCTGCTGCTCACGTGGCACTGTACCATATTGATAAAAGCATCAGTAACCCAGCTGCCCAGGGGCAGACAGAAGTAACTATAGCAGCGACAGCCCCCTACAACGCTAAGCAATGTCCTCTGTGTCCAGCTGGCTTCCCGTAGCTCTTACCCTGGAAGGTTTCTCTGTTTCACTACTGGTTTTCGTCTCTGAGTCTCTTAGTCCTCTCCCTTTGCTACCTGCTTTTTCCTTAACTCCCCCCAAATGCTCTCTCTTTTCCAACATCTTTTTGGAAACTCTCTAAAATAAAAAAACCCTGTCCCTTTCCCTCCAAGTTCAGACGCAAAACCATGATCCAGCACGCCCGTGATTACTGATGCCACAGTTACTGGCCACCGCAGCACTCCTATGGTATATGTGTTTCCCCATGCCCTTTATCAGTCTTAAATTGTTTTGCACATGCGCTCGCTGACTCAGCAAAGCTTCTGATTTCAGTCAGCACTCCCAGTGGCTCAGTGTATTCAAAGCGCTCTTAAAAGCGCTATTAGCCCCCAAGCTCGTATTCAGCAGGTATTAAAGGTCTGAGAAGAGGAGATCCATTATACTGTTGGCAGCACCAGCACACGCTGTGCCTGCGCTGCACCACTCCCCTGCACAATTCCTGCTTGCAACTACCTCAAGCCAACGGATGAAATCAAAGTAATATGATACTTGCATTGAATTGGTACAATTGGAAAAGATTTTATTCCTGTGCAGAGGTTCATTGACTTTTATACGACTTTTAATCTTCAGTGTCTGCACGTGAACTGACTAGCACTATAAGCGAATGAATAATATTTCAAGAACTTGAGAGAACACGGAAACCTGAGTTAATAGTTTCATGAATTCATACTGATATTAAGATGACTTACATTTACAGCATATGAAGTATAAGGCAAAGCTGCCTGGCATAGCGTAACAATTTATTATTTAAGGCTAATTACTTTTCCACACCATCATCTGTTAGAGTAATGATTAGCGCAACTCTATGCACTTGATTTGTGGATTAAAGTTATGTAGTGAGGAAGTGATAGCGAATAGTGAAAGAAGTGAAAAGAAGCCTTCTAAATACCATTTTGCTTTCCACATTCTCTTCCTCTCTACAAATTTTCCCATATTGTAGTTGCTTAATTTCCTAGGAGTAGGGAAATTGTTTCACCACTTCCAGCTTTCCAAGGCTTTATGTCAATTTACCTCTATGACACAAAAAGTTTAATGACATGAATTGTCACTGGGAGTCAGTGACAAAAAAAAAGTTATTTTACAAACATCTGTACAGTGAGGTTGGCACATAAAAAACAACAACAAATGAGGAAAATACATTGGCATTTAAACACAGAAGGTCACATTAATTCCCGAGAGTCAACATCTGGCTTCAAACAAAATCACCCTAAGACTAGCAAGAGCCCAAATTGCCCAGTTCTCTGCCAGCAACATACAGAACTTTAACAGAAACAGTACCGACAGGTAAGACTTTCTAAACGCTATTTCCATGGAACAGTTCCAAAACACTTCATATGTTTAAGAAGTCAATTAAATTTGATATGTTTGCTTGACATCCAGTGATATTTGCTAAAAAGAAAGACTCAACATTTTTAACTCTTGATGTAATATTTTCACAACCCAGTCCAGTATAGGAAAACAAGTTACAAGTTGAACTTATGAACTATGTGTCCAGCACCATCCATTACCAACTCTGTTGGAAGAATGCAAGCGATCTGAAATTTTACAAAGGTGTACCTACAATCAGCAATTAAAAAAATGATTATTGATTATAACTACAAATACAGCTCCACAAATGCTCAAGCCTCTCACAATTTTTCCCCATTGCAATGCGCCCACTTTTTTAGCAACTATTTTATTACTTTAAATTCTGAGGACAGACTGACCTGACAATAATCAGAATGACTTCAAGCTGAGGATACTTTCCCTGCAATATGGCCATAAATTTAAAACCCAGCAGTCTAACTCACAATAATCTCTCTTTATGCATGTCTTGAAAATCTTCTCAGTGCCTTAAGAACTGTTTTGGCGGCTAGCATGAGGCATTGTTCCCATCTATAAAGTTATGTACAGCATGGCTGAGGTCATCTCCATTTCATACAGATCTCTTACTCAGATTACTTTTTCCTTCCTTTGTCACCTCAGATAAACAAATGGGTCCATCACACATCACTTTTACAGAATGATTTTTTTTAAAGTAGGATCCAAGCTAGCATGCAATTTCTATACATATTTTTTTAACCATCTTATCAAGGTACTTTTCCATTAATAGCAGTAAACTTCACTTATGAGAGCTGGTGTTATACAAATCCCCCTCCCAATCCTTCTTCTCCCATAAAAGAAAAGATTATGTGATTTTTTCATGCTTTATGAAAAAATACATTCATTTCCTTTTTGCAACTGGCAGGATCTGAGAAAACTAGGGTACAGGGATAATGACAAAAGATAAAGAGGTGGTGGGGCTAACGTCCCCTGGGCTCCTGACAACAGCAGGGAGGGACAGACTCCTCCAGACAACAAGGCAAAACATTTTAATTGAATGCCTGCTCCACGTCACCCTCGCAAGCAAAGGTTGCCAATTCTCATGCCAAAAGCCTTTGCAGGTGCCAAGTCACATCAGCTGCTAAGCCAAAGGGAGGGGACGCTGCAGGCATGGCTCCTGCACAGGAGGTGCCAGCAAATTCCCTCGAGCTGGATGGATGGACCAGCACACCCGAGTCCTGCGATGACCCGCCAGCACTGACTGGAGCCCTGTGTGCTCTTCCCGGGGGCCAGGACCCCTGCGGCTGGTTGCAGTCCCAGTGGCAGAGCCCTGCGCCAGCCCAGGGCTGCGGGGGACCCCGGGGCCACTGGCTGGCTCTGCTGTAGAGCAGCCCACATTCCTCCTTCACCTGGAGAAGGAGCCAACAGATGAGCCTTTCTAGGCTAAAGTTATCCTTTGCGAGCCATCCCCAGCTCTGCTGACACTGGGGAGTTCATGCAAACCCTGTGCATTGTTCGCTTGATTTACTACAACTGTGTAACGCATTCCTGCCTCCCCCCAGGAGGCCTGGCTCAGCTAGCCCCAGCTCACAGGTATGAGCATTATGTTAGTTATGATTTACTTCCACATAGTTACAAGTTTATTTCAGCAGACCAAAAAAAAAAAAAAAAAAAAGAGAGAGAGAGAGAGAAAAAAGAGGCCAGGCATATGTCCTATTAGATCCAGAGGATCACACTTTCTACAGCTTAATCTGACATTGTGACAAATGAAAATCTGCCTTGTCTCATAGCACGTGGCTTTTGAATGACATTGGCAAGGAGGCAAGGATTACATTTGTAAATAAGCCATAATGGGAGTAAACTGAAGGACACAGGTCAAAAAAAGCGATGCCCTGGCAAGAAGCCAACAAAAAGTAAGAACAACATGTACTACTAAGTTTCTTTCTGACTTCCTTAAAAATAGATAAGGTTATTCACCAAAAATCCCCCACACTTCACTTACTATTCTGTGTTTCTTTACAAATATCTGAGAATTTGCAGTGGCAAATATACCCATGTCTGTAAAACAGAGATGAAGCAGCAATTACCTACCTATTTCTATTACCAAGACACAACACTCCTTTTTTTCTCTTTCTTTTTTTCATAGGATTTCACAAACTGCAAATGACAGAAATGGACCTTTTACCTGTAGGGATTGATGCTGCTTATCACAACACAGTACCCGAAGGTAAGTCATTTTGTGTACATTAATTGTTCATAGGAAGCCCAGCCTTAAAACTGTAATGACAGCTGAAGTAGGGAAGCTGAGTGCATCTTCCATCAGCCCAGTCTCTACTCTGTAAGCCTCGTGGCAGCCTCAAACCCTGTGTGATGCAAAGCTGTTTGCTTTGCCAGACTGTAAGAAGAATGAGCTTTTGCTTTTTCTCTCCTGACCGAAGAGCCTGAGTGAATGACCTTACATCTGCCGGTGCTAAAGTGCGAGCAATCCACATAGCCCTGTGCAGGCCTCCTTGTTACTCATCGCTCCCTCAGCCTACATGTCATCGACAGGCTTCAGCAGCAGTGACTTTTAATTTTAAATTTGTGATTAAAAAAGGCAAAAGAAAAACCCTAAATGCTGTTACGGGACCCTACCGGAACAGCATGCAGATTCTCCTCCACTCTTTTGGCTTTTTCACTTTCCTACCTCATGGCAAAAAGTAATGCCCCACAGAACTACACATTGCGTGTCTCCATAACACTTTCCAATCTCATGCATTTTTTAAGTTGTTAGCCAGACTTCCAGGTGAAGTTGCCAGAAAGATAAGCGCTATCAAAGATGTCCAGCTCCTGGAGAGGCTGGGAGGCTGGCTGGCCCGGGCGGAGAGAGGCAGCTGACGGCGGTGCTCCAGGGAGGACCACACTGCAGACACACAAAAATCCTCTCTGGAGCATTTTTTGAAATATCTGCCTTCCCGACGCTCAGCTTGCACAACCAGTATTTAGGACAATTAACACCAAAATAGGCTTTGATCTTTTTAAAATTGGTAGGTTCACACCTCCTCACACACACACACACACACATTTTTTTCCATTTAGAGACTGGGAGAGGAAAGCCAGCTTTGCTAGACTTTGAAATCCCCTTCCCCAGAGCAGTTTCCAGGCTCTCAGGAGAGAAACGGTTGAACTAAACTGGTTTGGCCAGAATGCAGCCGATACTCTCTGGATCTGCAGCAGAACCTGCATTGCCAAACACTGATTTACTGCTTGGCGAGGTCAGGCACTGAGCGCCCAGGCACTGAATTCACCCCTTGCGACTCAGTTCAGTTCCCTTCCTTCCTTTCAGAAAACGTCAGCGGCACATATGAACTGTATGAGCAGCAGTAAGTTAAATCACAGCTAGCTCGTTAGTTAACTAAAACTATTTTTATTTTCCACACTGACACACCATGTTGCTCATCCTCCATTTCAGTCGCAGAAACCCTTCCCATGCAGGAGATATCTCTGTCTGCCTTGACCTTCCCAAAACCAGGTATTACAGTGTCACCAGCCATCCTCTCCTCCCAGTGGGAGGATTCTCTACCAAACCTCTCTCAGCCTGGAAGAAGCCCAGGGCAGAGTCACCCCTGCACATCCGTGGAGCCAACCCTGTGTAAAACCATCTTTACTTGGGCACAGATGCGGTGCAGCCACGAAACTTGCGTGTCACTTACCAAAGCAGCACCATATTTACTTATGTCATATTTCTTTCAACACACCTTCAAGTGCTCTTATTGATCGCCACAGGGTGACATTTCACTGGCGATGCTGCAGGACCAGGAGGATTCGCACTGCACTGGAGCTCTGCTGTGAGAGAGGCTTTCTTGGACCCACAGACTCCGCTGCTCAAGTCATAAGTACAGGTCCAGTGAAGAACAAGCTCAAAATCATTATGATAAATGTAACTCCTTCAAAAATAAAGATATTCCTAAATTTTCTTACGTGACTACTTCTGCAAAAGGCAAAACAATGACAAAAATAACATATTCATAGAGTTGGGAATCATTTAGGGCTTCACTCTGGCTGTACCAATTCCATCAAGTATCAAATCTACAGTAAAAGAAATATCTCTAAAGTAAAAGAGACAGTTTCTTATTCTCCTCTTAGCTACCGGGGGTATTTAAAATCAAGCTCCATTAAAACCAATAGAAACTACCACAACAGCCTGCTGCCTATCCGAGAGATAACAATTCCCATTTGTAAAAACACAGCCCTGAAGTGACAACCCAAAGTTTTAGAGTGATAGAGAAACCTGCTTATCTGCTCATTAAAAGACAATTCAAAAATAAATTTCTCATTCTGTTGAACCAAATTACTAGCAAACAGATAGCTATTCCATGCTACTAAATAAATCTTTGCAAGCCTCAAACTCTTAATTTCTTGATTGTATGCGTAATAAATACCAAGAGCTTGAGGCAATACAATACGCAAGAGGACTGAATCATTTTTTGGCCATACAAAGAGCAGATAATTTAAAAACTTTACGTAATCTTAACAAATTGACAGCTGAGGTAACCACCTCAAATGACAGATATATCTAAAGAACCATATGAAGCATGGCACTATCCCAAAACTCCTCTCTCTATCATCATTCATTGAGTGAAAGCTAGTGTCGGTGTGCAACTTTTAACACTGGAACCTGTTTCCAGTATGGAAAGAAAACCTTTACCCAAGTATGACCTAAGAACAATAAAAAGAGTGGAAAAGGCAATTAAAAATAAAGATGATCTGCTATCATGAATCGGATGTACATCTTGCAGTACAAGTGGCACGAGGATAACTCCAAGTAGTACAATAGGAGTGCCTATTCAGAGTGCTTAACTTAAGTAATGAAAGCCCTGGAAAAGCAGAACAAATTATTTATTCGCTGCAATGCGCTGTATATAAAACATCAGATTCCATTTTGCTCATAGGACGATGAGGATGACTGAAAAAAGGAGAAGAAAGCTTACCTGTATGGCTCAATGCTACCAATGACCTGGACAATGAACCTCCTGACCAGTAACACAGACCAACACTTGGGGGAAATACTGAGCGAAGAAGAAAAGACTGACTTGTGCAAGAGGCTTTAACTTCCTCCTCGCACGCACCCCCATCACCCACAGGACTCCTGGCAGAAACTCTTGATGTTGCTTCAGGATCAAAAATTTCTTGTAGCCTTAAGCTAACAGCAGAGGTAAGTCTTAGACGCGTATTTACAGCCAGGTAATTCTAGCAGGAGGGATACCCTTCTGACACCTGCGCCCTCCACTGCGTGAGCCCAAATTGCAAAGTGAGTGTCATAAGAGGTCCTGCTGTACGCCCCGAAGCTGACAAACATGTCACACTAGGAACACAAACATCACACAAGACTTGCCTGCAGCTGTACCGCAGCTCTGAGGGCTCTGAATTTAAATGTGCTAGAACATACTGCATGGAGGCATACAACGCTTCAGAGTACCGCAGCCCTCTAAGCTATACATTCAACACGGATTGCTTTGAATGCCGTGGTTGTGTTGCTTAGTACACCATCCACCAATTAGCTTTCTTAATACTTTATATTTACCTATAAAGTTCAGGAACAGAATCTCAAACCTTGTAAGACACGTGATAGGTGACACGCACAGAACTCCAAACAGACCCATGCACCACCCACCTCTTTTAACTCCTTGAAGTAAAGTTTAATTGAAGCTATAGGATGCACAGATCACACTGGGAATTCATTATACCGGCACACTACTCACAGAAAATCTGAAAGGAAGAAAGGTTTGTTCCCATTACACATAGAGATAAGGACTCAGAGGCATACATTTTTGCAATCTGGGCTTCTTAGCTGCAGATTCAAGACTTGAGACAACCTAAAAGCATGAAATATGAATTTTTAACCTAAAACTTTCTTAAAACTTGAGTTAAATTTAAAAGCGTTGCCAGCAGTGCCACTGATTTTTTAGCTGGAAGGAGAATGAAGTCCTTAGCGAGACATACATTTTCACAGCACAATAGCAACGAGAGAAGATGCTGATGATAAAGAAGCTGAGTCAGATCAGAATAGACAGCTTGAGAGCATCTGCAAAGCAGAATGGATGCGAACTCTGCTGTGATGAGTCACCAGAGATATGCAGGAAATGAGGATTACTCAAAACAGGAACAATTATCAGAGCAACATAATGTTTTTTAATGGGAAATTAATGTTTTATTCAAGTGATGTTTGCTAGATGTAATTCCTTGTATCCAAGCAAGTCTAGAACTCCAGCTCCACCTTTAAGACTTGGATCTGATTTTCTGCTCAGTTACGAACTCCCACAATTGCACAAGCCTCTTGAACGACAGACTGTGCCTTTTCACAAGTTGGGAAGCTGAGTGGTATAAATCGGATTTATCATACATAATGTGATATAGACGTGGATGAATGGGGTTTTTTTTAATAGATAAAAGCTCTTTAGGAACAAACATTTATCCCAGTATATGGTACAAAAGATAAACAAGCACTATAAAGTCTTCCATAGATTTTGAGAAGGACTGAACCACAAAGAACGTTCAGCTCCAGCCCTACTCAGAAATGTAAACAGTGTAAGGCGGCTGGTTGTTGTCCCCAGCCTGCAAGTAATTAAGCACTAATTCTCTACCACCTACTGAGCAAGAAATTGGAGAGGAAATATGACACAATGTTAAGTATGCCCTTTTCAGGCCAGACTCAACTGATGTGTTCTGCGTATCTTCATCATCTTCACTGCATCGGTACTGATTTACACTCCCTGTCTAAAGAAGGAGAGAGAAAATGAGAAATCTCCAAAGGCAGAACAGAACCCTAGATGTTTTCCTCGAAGTGAGGGATTTCCAGTGTTAGCTGTGATTGTCCTGATACATCCAATGCCACCCACAAAGCAGAGGGATAGGGTGAAACATTTCCCATTCCCTTCAGTGGGACTCATTTGTGAAAACCAAATCCTTGAAAAGACCTTCATACGTTTCACCGAAACATTTTCCACTTTATTTGCAGATTCTGTTTCACTGAAAGAAGATGAAAGGCTTAGTTGCCTTATCTGTAATTAGACACACATTTGCCACACATTCCTGGGACAAATAAACTGAATTTACCTTAATAGGATGCTTTTATCCAGCTGAACTACTTTAAATTTGCTGCTGCTTTGTTGCACAGTAACATTTAAAAAATAAAAATCAAATCCAGTCCCAGGAAAGCAGCATTCCATGGCATTTTTCCGAGCTCTACAGACCTCCTGGGGCAAAAAAAAAGGAGGAAAACGTTTGAAGCATGAAGGATTTTTCCCTTCCCAGAGTGTCCAGGCCCATGTGAATCCTTGCTGGAGCTGCTCAGTGACGTCAAACACATCCGCGTCCTCTGCGGCGCAGCTGAATCACTGACTGTGGCAACGCAAGCTTCGGCATGACTTCTCAAACCCACTCAGGTTTCACCACTCAGGTCCAAGTTTTGCTTTGGCGGACAGACTAAAAGCTTGGTCCAGACCTCTATTTTCAATTTAGACAAGTAGCTATGGCAACTACGATACTATTTTAAACCATTCCTATTCAGCCGCCTCCAGGTTGAAAGTAAAATAGAAAAAATACCAAGCCCACCCCACCACCCACTCCCCTAACAGCTCAGAGCGTGCGACAAAGTAGGACATACCTGTCTGTTAATCTCCCCTCCCTTGCTGAAAATTCCAGCAGGGCTCCATTTTCTCTCTTTAGTGACTTCTGTGGGTCTGAACAAGAGAAATGCTTTAATTTGGCTCTCATACTCCGAATTTGACTGGCTCCTCCTTGCTGCAGTGGCCTTCCCATGAAGGTGCTCCAGGTGCACGCAAGGAGAGATGCTCGGAAAGACGGCTCCCCCACCACGGGCTCACGGCCACCCCACCAGGGGCCTGTCACCACACTGCCCACAGAGCATGGTGGCTGGGGAAGGACTGCGACAGGGCTGAGCAGAAACACGTACGCGTTTGAATTCTTTTAATTCGCTATCTATTTACAAGGTGGAGTGGGTTTTGTTTGTTTTTAAGCACTTGAGATTTAGTTTTTCTTTTTAAGGAAGACTGTGTGGTTCTCCTACTTTTTTTTTGTTTTTAAATCTCTTAAATGAAAGGTGATGTTTTTGGGCAGCCTTATGACTCCAGGAGATGGAACTTTACAAATAACCTCAAATATCAGATTATTTGAAACGTTGTAGGATTTGGCATTCCTTCTTTAATTTTGTAGGTGATGTCCAAGACATACATTTCCGTGCTGGAAAGTGTTTATTAGTCTCCTTTACAAGCATGCACGGGACAACACTTGACGAGCAACTTGACCACATGTTAGCTTTTCACTCTTCCTTGTTCTCAACATGATTTGCTACAAAAGGCAGAAATTTGTCCAATTAATCAATTCGCATAACTGGCAGTTACGGAAGAAAAAGCCAGGCAAGTGCAAAGGCTCCCTGTTTCGCTAAAGATACCTTGCACTATGGCTTGACCTCAAGCTACCAAACCCATGGGGATCTCTGCAGCACTACATGTTTAAGGGACATGAATTAAGCCTCTACCTGTCTATACGCTAAGTCTTTATGTTGAGCTAGCAAGCACTCCTACAGCACCATGCAACCCTGTGGAGTAATTTTGCCACTTATAAACTCCCGCTTACACAACTTCTATTTTCAACGACATAAACCATAGCAATGGCCATCACTACTGCAGAGCTGAACTCTCCCCTGATTTACAGACTGATTCAGAGAACACGTTAGGAAGTGTTTTAGTGCCAGACTGAGGTGGTTTTTTTAAGTATACACGAGTAGTTAAAAGTTGCTCAGCAGTCTGAAAGTTAGTAACGAAGTCTTACTACCAGGGAATAAGAAAAGAAGTGGGCAAAAAAGACAAAGGCATTTTCCAGTCTTACCACACAGCTGGAAGTTACTTTGCACCTCTTTTAAGGCATTTGATACCCAACAGTCACACACAATCTGTAACCACTGTTGGCTGTATTTAGGCATTCATCCTGCGTGCTCTCTGTGGGTAACTTCTGTAACGAACGCCAACTTTAAATTCTATACTATAGCTCAGCCTGCACACCTATGCATGCGGGTACAGCTGTCTCCTTACTCTCCACCAGCTGCACGCACAGACAAGCTGGGAAGCTGGTCCACAGGAGCCCACATGTAGCATCTTCTCCTAATTAGATCGAGACAGGGCAGAGATAAAGCCTGAACTTTACCTTTCCAGTCCCATGAGAGGCACTGCTGAACAAACGCGCGCTGTACCACTACTGCTACCAGAGCAGCAGAGAGAAGGAGAGAGGTTATGAAGGCAGATAATCTGCTTTCCATTCCTGGGAGAATGCACAGATAGGGCAACACATACCCGTGGTACTGAGTGTGCCGCGGGCTACGACACCAGAAATACTGGTCCTCTTAACACCCATTGCTAACTTGCATTCTTCTTCCACTGCACCAACACTTGCTCCTTCTTATTTGTCATCAGCCTTGGCGATTTTCAGGTTCTGAAGAGTCTGGAGCAGATTCAAGCAGCAAAAGAAAAATCTCAGCAAGGTGGCAGCAAACAGCCAGCCAAAACAAACAAGTCGGCTCTAGAAAACCTCTCTAGTTCATCTCTGAGACTGGAATCAATCACCATTTCAGCAGTGTGGTCCTCTGGCCTTCCAGGAAATGGATTTATTCTTTAATCTTGCAGCATTTAAATATTTTTGTTTCTTGCCATTAAAGAATATAAAATATGAAAGTGCTGTGAAGATTTCTTCACGAGTACCAGGACCTACCAGTGTTGCAACTGCACCAAAGTAAGCCAAGACTTGCTCCAAGAATCACGGTATGAAGGTAATACACAAGGATGATTCTCATACTAACATATTTATACAATAGTGCAATTACTCTGGGTTTATAGAGTAGCAAAATAATTAATTGGTCTCTAATACCTGAAAGACAGAGCTATATTCATCTGCAAAACAGACCATAATGCAGATACTTGTGGTCAGGTGCATGATTAACTCCCTGGGGCAGTCTGGACTTTTCTGGGACAGATTTGAAACACAGCAGTGCAAACCTCAGTTCTGTTAAACCGGCATGGATGGGGCAAGCGTATTCATCTATCAACGCCAGGTCTTTTTTGACAAAGGACCGTGGTTCGTGATGCCGGATCAGTAGGCATCAGGCCCTTTCCTGCCAGTCATGGGAAGAGGGGCTCGTTCATGACCCTCAGCACCGTGTCGTGCCGTGGGCTCAGTCAGTGCTATCGACTGCATCTCCATAAACATCCATTACCCAGACATTCAATTTGTGGAATTTACAAAAAAAAAGACAAATGGCTGTAATCATGTATTTGTGTAATGATCGTACATTTTATGAGGTATTTGTTTACTATAAATTAACTGTAAGATCTAGGAGAGGAATTTGCACCTAACCAAAAAATATAACAGTCAAATAAGTTTTTTGTAACTGCGAAAAAAGCCTTGTGAAGTGAGACCAACTGTTGTACATTCATGTGAGATGTAAGGAGCTCTTTCTTAAAGATACCATTTAATTTTTAGGATTTCTAATGCTTAACAGTCACCCTTCACCATTTTATAGTAATATAGGAGGAAGCAATAAGTCTAAAATGAGTGTATACTTCACCGGAACTAATGGGGTTAATGTGGCATTGACAGGACAGGATTTGACCTTCAAAGTCTTTTTTCAAGATATATTACTGACTCCATTTAAAAGCTGCATAACAGTGAGCAATCTCTCTGACATATCAGGGTCAGATTTCAAGACTGTGTAAAGCTGTTCACCATACCAAAATGGGACTTTAATATTACCTAATAAAGGTCAGATCTCATAGTTTAAAGGAGTACAGACAAACAGCACTGCTGATGAAGCGTTCCACCTTTGAAGTCACCGACGTTACCTTAACACATGAGCCGCTTGCTCTGCCAGACTGTGCTGGCATTCTGCAAGGTCAGCACTCACCAAAGTGAGAATGGGGACTCGGGACTGAAAGGATGCTTAGTTTCAGCCCCAAAGTGTTAAACTCATTCAACCTTAGTACAGGAGTGTGAACATAAATAGTAAGCCTAAGCTGGCCTTTCTGCCACATGCCAGAATTTTTCAGCATACCAAATTATTCACACTGAAAAACAAATGTAACTGCTTGACTCCAAAAGCTTGTTGTCGGAGCTGGTTGGTTAAATTCATAAAGAATTCAGAAAGAATAAGAAAAACAGTAGTATAACTCTTTTTCCCATCTAAACTGGTTAGTTTTCACCTAATGCCAAGGCAGCGAGAATCCCTGCCCGTCCCACAACAGATTCTCGGTCATGCCACAGTATAAACGTGCTCCTCTTGTCCCCGGGGCCAAGTACAAAGGAGAAAGAGTGCAAACACTACCAGGAAAATTGCTTCCCATAGGCATAGGCCAAGCAAGGGAAAAGTCCGTATTTCAAGAACATATGTAAAGCACATTCATTAGTTTAATGCAACAGCCCGAACTTCTGAGACCAGTGCACAAGATTTTGGAAAGTCTCCAGATTTATCTTCCACTTCACTTGAAAATACGAGCAAAAACACAGCTTGCTTGTGATCACAGTCAATCCAAGCTGATTGAACATTTATGTAACCTTCTAATGTAAAACCTAGTCATTGCTGATGTTTACTATACTTTTCTTTTGATTTCAATGCCATGAGTTAAGACAATGCTTATCAACTTTGATCCAGAACCAGTAAAAGTACACATTTTATCATTAATACACGAGACATTACTTAAGTGTATGTTATCTTCAACGAAAACAGTTCCTCAGAGTAAATCTCTTACAAAATCATTTGGCTAGAATTTGAATCTGGAAATGAAAACTACAAGTAGTTTCATGTAAGGCTATTCCAACACAAGGAAAATTAATGCACATTGCAGAGGAAGAATTCTTGGATAAGAGGGAGAACTATACTAATCTTCAGCTGCTTATAGGCTATAAACAAGATGTTTTATAGAGGTAGCTGAAGAATTACAACTGGGTCAACTTGAGCAGTAAAGAGAAATAGCCATCAACTGAAAGCTTGATAGCCAAATACTGACAGCATTTGGCAGAGTTGGTGGGTGGGTGTAAGGTTTTCCATGCCACCAGGCAGATAATGGATTGACCTAATAGGCTTATCTAAAAGTCCTCCTCCTAGAGATTTCTCAGAATCATTATTAAAAAAAAGAAAGACTCCTTGAACACCATTAATATAGCTGAAAGTTTTCCATTCTGCTTGTTCAATGCAAAAGAGCTCTTTAACCTCACGGAAGGAGGAAATGGAAATGACCATTATATATAGTAAGATCCATTTTCATTAAAAAGATGTGTTTTCATTAATGATCTTTACTTTTTTAATGACAAACTAGACAAGTTTGATGATGAGTCTTCTACAAATCCTGTCCTCCCAAAACACAATGCCTGTAGGAAGCACACAAGGCTATCTGCTGTCTCTGCTAAGCTAGCTGGAGAAGATGACATGCTTTTCACTTCAGGGTTTGCTTTTCAGGAAATTCTGTTCCCCACCAAAGCAAAGTTTGTGTTTCTGGAATTTCTTTTGCATGTGCCACGTGCTATCGGCACACAGTAGGTTTGGTATTAAGTATAATAAATTCTATTTTACAAACCACTGCCAGCAGAATATAATTGTTTCCTAAGTCCCTGTAGGATGTCTCAATCAGCATACGAATACAAGAAGCACTTTTGATGCTTTGCTTCATACAAGATGTATAACTCTGTAAGATTAATCAATTTAACTTGTGCTCAGAAAATTATTCCAGTAAGTAGCACATACAATGTCTTTCAAAACTCAGACAGAAACTAACATATAAATAGTAAGAGGTGAGAAGAAAAGGAAGCTGAAGTATAGCCAGATGTTCTTGTTGCAAGAGCTCATTCATTTTCTTCTCAATTCTGTTCCCTGCATGTGAGCCAGCTCCAGTCAAACTCCAGCTCCCCTGCTCCAAACACAGCTGATGCTGTTGCTCACAATGAATGTAAGGAGGAGGTGAGTGCTATTACAGCTCATGCCAGACTGTAGCCCTCACGCAGTGCTATTGACCTTACTACTAAAAAAAATACACCAAAAGCCTCAGTGACACAGTAAGACCAGAATCTATTGTGTAAAATTGGCTTAAAATTTCTTGGACAATGTATCATATCCATGGCAAATACCACTTTTTCCCATCTGGCACTCTTGTGTCCCTTTTAGACAGTCCTCCCTGATGGTCCGGTACTGAGCACTTACTTGCCTTTTCAGTTTACTAGTTTTTTGGTAACTTGTTGACTTCCCTACCACCACTGGAGGCATGTCTGCCTCCATTTCTTTCCTGCAGCCCTTCCAGAAGTACCGGTCCGCAATGCCTGGTGGCCGACACCTGGCTGAAAAGTCCCTTTGCTGAGCCACAAAGACCCCGTGTTGGGCTGCAAAGTCCCCATGCTGGGCTGCAGCCACCCACAGCCACTGCAGCAGTCAGGGGCTGCCGCTCCATCTCCAACCTGCAGCTATCAGCACACCCCAGAGTGCTGACTTCAGGAGAAAGGACACATTTCCTTGATTGTAAAGCCACAAAAGTTGGCTCCTCCAGTGCTATGGGGAAGGGGAGGAGGAGACACACAGGAAACAAAGAGGAGGAAAATCTGCAATGAGGTCCAGCAACAGCCAAAAAAAGCAGGGAAGGCAAAGATGCAGCACAGATGGCTAATAGAGAAGATGCAAATTCTTCTTCTTGAAATAAAATTTCATACAAAATAAAGCTTATCCTAAGCACTTAACATTTCCTTGAGACGTACACATGTGCCCAGTTCAAATAACCTTGCTGGAAAGGTGTACAACACTGTGTACAAACCTGGTACTTGTGTGGTACAGGTCACTGGAGATGCAAGCAATAACTTGCCCTAGGAATGGTTTCATTTGATGATTTCCATTATTTTTAAGATGTGTATTATGCACAGAGCAACAGTTCACAAGAGCATCAACTTTCATAACATCTTTTAAAACTTACTGATGCAAATCCTCCCCTTTCATGCAACTGTTTATACTATTAAAAGGTTTTAAACCCAGAGTTGTTGGAGCCATAAACATTTATTTTAGTACTTGGTAATTCAAAACTAGGGTCGAACAACTCAGCCCTTTTGAATGCAGTCAGCATCCCAATGGTTCACGACAGCAACCAGCACTCATAGCAATGAGGAGGAAGGAATTATTGTTCTGTGTGAATTGTTTCTTTTTCGGGGTATGAAGTTGCAGCCAGAACTGCATGCAGCACTACCAGGCTGTAGAGGAGCGGGCAAGGCAGCTGTGCACGTGTAGCCTCCGCATGCTGCCCACGCAGCCCCGTAGCCCGAGACCCCCTTTGCTCCCCAGGCTGTCCGCAGGGAGCAGCTGCCTCCCTGTAACACCCCCGAGGACCCGCGTTAGCAACCGCTAACGCCTAATCAGGTACTCCATCACCATCAGTGCCTCCCAGTGATGGAGTAAAATCCAGTAATTCCACCGGGCAGTGAATAATTGTAGACCCAGAGGCTCTGTAATGTCACCGCTTACAAATTCAGTCACGGCAATGTGCTTGGTGGAGTCACAGCCGCTCCATGTGCAGTGTCAGAGCAAACACAAGGGGCTCCAGGGGGGCCCCCTGCCCCCCCAGGCAAAGGCAGGAAAGGGAAGAATGCGCAGTGGAGGTTTGCTGGTCCGAAAGACGGCACACTTTTTTCCCCTGTCCCTCTCCCAGACTTTGGCTTAGCACCAACACCACTAGTGCTTTGGGATCGTAGTTTAGGACTTTTTGGTGGCTTTGGAAGAGATTTGGTCATCTCAGGCACAGCACAGACAGACTGGGAACAGTCAATAAAACATAAAACCTGCTCACACATAAAGGTATCTTTATAAAATTCCAATTACTGCTGGCTTGTTACCCAAGAATCCCTAAGAGGTAAGAGATATTGCTCGCTGTGAGGCCCGGGGTAATGAAATTACAAATCCTTTCATGAGTAAGCATATGCTAGAAAGCTACATTTATTTGGCCTACATATTTGAAACTGTTCAAAAGGTTATTGTCTCACTAAATTTGGATCAGAAATTACTACTTATATTTGCCTTTCTCTAACAAGAAGCTATATTCAGGGTCATTTGTAATTCCTCAGTGATCGATGAGAATACTACAAACACTACTGCAAAGAAGTCTCATTTAAATTCTGTTTTCTGAAGAAGTATCAAACATGCATACAAAAAAAAAATACTCTCAGATACATACTATAAATAACCAGCAAATGCAGTCCCCTTGAGAAACCTGGTGAGCCCAACAGCCTTGTCTTTTCAAGTTGTTAATTAATTTGTACAAGAAAAATCCCATGTTATTTTCATAGTTTGTCTCCAGAATGTTTTAATTTCAGAATTGAGATCAAATGTTCTTGTTGCAAACCATGGATGGAGCTAACTTTTCACGAATGATGATGTTTACCTTTACAAAATAGGTACACAGGATGGGTTTCCAAAAATATTTTGATGCCATCATAGGTTAGGTGCTCAACTCCAGTTGAATTTATTATTTCAACACATAAGACTTAAACTATCTTGGTAACTAAATCCCCTGAAATTAAGGATACCTGAAATCCTTAGTCTGTGTTCAGTGTCACTGTGGAAAACCTGTCCCATGCAGACATTGCCTTTTGGGCTTGTGCCAGCGCCAGCAGTGCCAGCTCCTCCAGGGCAGGCTGGGCCACCGATACCGCCGACATACGCTCCTCAGCCAGGTGTGAATGTTTCATCCTGTTTCACTTTTTCTTCAAACGTTCTCTGCACCTCCCCTGGGTGCCAACACTTAACACAATGAATTTCCTTATAAAAAACTGCTCCAGCCAACTGCATGAGTAATAGTCCTTGTGCTGCAGCAAAAAGAACTCAGTGTATAAAATGCACTATCAGCGGATGGGAAATCTGACTACACCACATCATCGCACCAGATGCTGGGAAAAAGACCTTGCTCTTCAGAATGTAGTTAATGAAAGCAAGACTAGTAAGATCTGAAGGAACACAGATGTTTGTCCTACCTTGTACTGCACATTGTACCTGCCTGCCATGGTTCCCAGTGATTCATAGCCTTATCTGTAAGATCACACTGAGGTGAGGAACTGTTATCTTCATTTTATGGGCAACTCAAGAAGACAGAGAGCCACCTTCTCAAACATCTCTAATTACTAGATTGACAGGTACTGGGGTTTAAAAAGAAAAGACCTCGAGACCTGAGCATTTCTGTAAGTTGTTTAGGCTCTTAAAAATCCGCATACATCTGACTGTCACAGGTTATGCAGACAGTTTTTAGCAAAGCATGGCACTGAAACTTGGCATTCTGCATACCAGACTTGTGCGTGCACCACTTCACAGATCTTCACATCTTTAAGATCCTCTAAACTGTTTTATCTAACTAAAGATCATGAGCTCCTGTTTCAATATACAGCTACCACTTAAAAATACTCTCTAAGAGTAAGAGGGCCCAAACATCACTATAAAAGCCAGACTTAAAAGTATTGCTAACAAGGAGCTCATGACCTTTGGTTAATATCTCCATTTTAGCAAGGAGATGCACACAATGAATGGAAGAAGGTCTGCAGTGAGGAGGGCTCGGAGTCACCAGGGGGATTCTTGCAAAGAAAGAATAATGCGCAAATTCAGAGCTCACAGCTTTGAGAGGCACACTGAAGCCCAGCCAGCTGGAACACCAGCAGCAGTGGTCTGACCCATAGCAGTTCCCAAAACACAAACAGGCAAGCAGCAGTCATGCAGCAACATGTCCAGAGACATCATCTAGACACAAACACCAAAACATCAACACTGACCCCAAAAGTACGCCCCTGGGTAGGGCAAGTCTGGATACTCCAAACTCAGCTGCTGCCGGCATGCCCGGGCTGGCGGGCCAGCCCAGCCCTCCTGAGGTGTGCTCGCATTCCTCACGGGGGACTGTTCAAAGCGCTTCATACAGGCCTAACGCCGCATCCACTGCAAGGAAGAGCTTTGGAAACAGAAAGCCAGGCCACATCTGGCAGTCCAGTGCCTGGAGATTCGGTACCTTTGGCTGCTGTTTATTTCAGAGTCTGCAAATAATTAGCTTGAATGTAGTCGTCCGTGTTGCTGGGGCAGGCTTTGGTTTCCCTTGCACCCTTTGCTCACAAATTCATGCCACAAGCAGTGTATAGCGCGCACATACTCGAAATTACTGGTATTGTTAAAATGGAAAGCACCAAGAGGGCCCATCCCAGCACAAGTGGTTCCCTTCAACTTGCTGTCCAACCTCAGCCCCTACTTGTCCTTTTAGATATTGGAAGGAAGACAAATAAAAAGCCGGGGATACACAACTGTGGTGACTACTGCACCTTGGGCGGATTTCCTCCCAAATCTTGGGTGCAGAGGGGCAGACCTAGCCATGCTTCATCCTGCAACGCTCCGCTCCAGCACAAACTTGAAATGACAGATCCACTGTCAGCAGGGCCGGTTGGCGGGGGCCCCGCAGCCCAAATGTGCCAGCTGGCCCGAGAGAGGGCCCTGCACAAGCTGCTCACAGCTCCGCCGCCCGCTGGGCCAGTAGAGCTGAGCGAGCCACGGGCACTGGGGTCACAGCATGGGGGTGAGCAAGGGAAGGGGTCTAGGAAGAGCTTGTGCCTTAGAAGCCATGAGAGGATCAGGCCCTCACGTACCACACGTGGTATTTTTTAATTAGGAAACTACTGCATTTTTTCTTTTTCCTCCTAAACCGCATCCAGCTACTTAGTAAGGTATGAATGCCATTTGCAGCAGAACAGCTAGATCTCTTTTGTGTTTCTCCTTAAAATGCTTCTTCATTTTTTAGTATTTTAGTCCTCCTATTTTTGTAAGTATCCCATTCATGCTACCTTCCTCTGTAATCTTACTCGGAACTCTAACTACTAAAGAGACAACGGAACGCTGTCCCCTGGGGCTGTAATTCATGCTGAATCACGCTTACTTGCCCAGAGGCTTTTTCTCCCCGCGCTTCACTCTCCTGAGGTTTATTTTTATTCCTCAGTTATCCTCGTTCGAGGGCTCAAAGCTGATTTCTTCCTGTTGCAGAGAGAATAGGCATGAAGAAGACAACACAGGACTAAGCCTGAGGTAATTCAAGAAAACGTGAAAGAACACCTGATACCAAAAAATACAAAGTAACTGCAAACAGAGTTTGTGTTTCTGAAGCACCATCTACAGAATTCTCCCACCTCCAGTGCGTTCTAGGGTGGCAGGAGGAGGGATGAAGGGTCAGTGTGCTCAGGGAAAGCCTTCCAAACCCTCACTGCAGGTCTGCCTTATGAATCTCTTGTTTCCTGTTTGTTCTCAGTTAGGAAATTCAAGACCATCTTTCTTCATGAGCCTCAATATCAGCATGAAACATGCAGTAGATGGGATGTTTGAAACCTTAACTGCATCCTTAAAAGTTACACAAGAGCCTTCCAGTACCTCCTACCTGATCAGGATTCACATGCAATAAATGCCATTCTCACATCCACTGATTTTGGCTCGCAAATATTTACTTGGTGCAATTCACTTCAGTTGGAGAGCAATTATTGTTATCTCTAAAAATGACCGTGATAAACTCATCCACAACCGGTGATTTTTTTAAGTGGAAAAATACCTCTATTCTGCAACACAATGGTTTCAGCTAGACACAAATTGCTATTCAGCCTGCCAAAACCAGAATGCAAATCATAAAACATTCACAATGAGGCTGTTTGCTACCTGAGTTACATTTATCCAAGGAACAGCACTCGACTGCCAGAGCACAGGGAAATGGAAAAAAAAAGTGGGAAAATCATAACAAAACTTGACAGTAAGATCTTTAAAGATGTTTTATTCAAGCCTCCCCTATTTGGGGCATTTTTAGGATCAGGAAACAGGAAATACAGAAATTAAAACTCTCTCTGTTTGTTGCTCTTGCAGTAAGTGACAGGATAAGATCAATGTTTGGAAAGAGACTGTACAAAGAAAATAGTCTCCATCAATCTCATCCCTTCCCTTGGTGAAAGTACTTAATTTCCACTTTTTCAGCTGAGTAATTACCTCTACTTTACACTTACAGTTCCTTTAGGAATGGAGTAACTAGCATTTGCCACAGAAACTTCAACAGGTCAGTCCATTGCTGAAGAAAGTTGCTCTTTAGTCCATATTCAGGCCCTATGACAAGCGCACTCGCACACAGAGTAGAAGAGAGCTGTTTCCACAGCAGGGAGTGCTACGGGCTGGCACAGAGCAGAGGGTGGCAGAGACCCCTGAGCAGCAGGGAGCATCCCCCCATCAGCGGCAGGAGAGCGTTCACTGGGCTCACACAGCCCTGCAGAGCTGGAGCTGCACTGCCCGCCTTGCAAACAGAGAAACCAGCTCCCCAGAGCCACCGTTTCACCAGGGGGTTTGCAGCAGGGCCCATTTCTGTGACTGCAGCAGCACTCGTGTCCTCCCTGGGGGCCACGCTGCCCCAGAGAGCCGCCACTGCGGGCCTGGGTTCCATAAGTGAAGACGCTAAATAGATCATCTTAGCTGGCTGATGCAAAATACAGTGCAGTATTACATCTCATTGCACACGCTTGTGTCCAACAACAGCAGCTTTTTCCCGCAGGGTTATTCCCGCCCCCGGGCCGGGCACAGCGCAGCACATACCCCAGGGCAGCCTCCTCTCCCGGGGAACAACCCGCGCCTGAGCGAGAAGGGCAGCAGCGTGTGCCAGCCCCACAGAGTCGCACTGAAACACAGACGAAAAACCAAGCGCAAAATGAGAATCGAAACCCAAAATTAAGCTTTCCCGAGCATCAAAGTACTCCACGTTGTTTCCACCATTAGATTACATATGAGGCATCAGAGATTTGGGAGATGAAAACTCAGCTACATATAAAACCAAAGTGAGATACATAAAATATAAGTAATGAGGCCAAATTTTTAACCAAAGGCATCAGGGATCCAACCACAGCTGAGTTCTGGTGCCAGGATACAGCTAACAGGGAGAATAAACGCAATAGCCATCTAACTTGGGCTGAATTTGTAGTGGCAGCAAATGTTTTTGTGAAGCCACCTATGCTTTTCTAAACTCTGGAGAAAAAGAAAGACTACCAAAAAAAAGAAATATCTAGAATGTCCCTACAGTCACTAAAATGTATCTCTCAGTGACTCAGGAACCTAGATAAATTTATGTTTCCAGAAAAAAAGCAATTAAGATGAAATGTTAATAACTATATTGATGATTTCAAGGAAGGAAAAACCCAAAATAAAGAAAATCCATCTGCATACGCAGCCTGATGAGAAACCCAGGAAAATTCAATTAAGTGCAAAAGCCCCAAACAATCCCCTAAGCCAGCCCTGCTTTCTGAGGCAGCCGCTGCTGGAAAGGCACGGCCACTTCCAACCCCTCGAGCTGCGCCCATCTTCCCCGCGCACTGCGACCCTCTGCGATCACACAGCGTCCCCAGCAGCCAAAACACCCTCCCCAAGAGGTGAGCCGCGGCCTCTGCACCCCACAGCACCCCGCTGAGAGCTGGTCCAACAAAATCCACGCTTGCTGCTTCTGGGGGCCCACAGGCAGGGCAGGGTGCAGCCAGCAGCCTGCCAGCACCTACTTGTTTTGGGACACGAGCGACTCCATGCCTGCACGAGGGCTGGCTCACATCGCACCCCAAAGAGCTGGACAGGACCTGAACACTTTTTTGGGGTCACCCATGCACAAACTCTGAAGGAAAAGCCCGACTGCATCCAGAGGTACGGCACCACACCGCTGTGAGAGTGGCAGCCTCATCAGGAAACAGCGGAACGGCCTCACGGTTTTAAAGATTAGGGGGTTGATGCAGTTTACATCATGCTGCTGATTCTTGAGGGGAGAAAAGAAGTTATTTGGCAATTCGGGTAGATTATGCCATTTTATAGTTAGAAATACATGTACAAAATTTATGTTTTCATTCTATAGCTGAAGGCAAAATTAATTTTTCTTTCAAGTCTGACTAATATCTTCACTCACCCTCTATCACTGGCTCAGGAGTCACCAAAGAGAGAGAAGATGTATGCGTTTTATTACTTGAAACATATGGATCTACTCACATGAGTCACAATCACATCAATTAAAACAACAACAACAAAGCAAGTGAAAACACAGCAGTCCCTAGGCATGAGTGCTGGCACTAGCTATGTCAAGGGAGATTCCCGATTTTTGGAGAAGGTTCTGTAGTTCCTTTACGGCCTGTACACACCTGCTTCCACCAACTATTCCTAATGGGAATGGTGGAGCGGACGGGAGGCGGGGCTGCCTGGCCAGGCCCCACTTGCCAGCGGCCACGGTGTGATGCACGTGGTGCAGTGGCACTGGCACTCACTCCCAGGATGTGCAGCAATTCCGTGGGCCAGAGAACCAGCAGCCTCAGAGCTGCATTGTCTACAGCCAAACAGAGACTGCTGTGCTCCCCAGGGCTACTTACTTTCATGTCTACTTCTCTAATATTTGAAGGAATTTATATATATATATGTATATATCTCAGGTAAGGCAAAAACGGCATCCAGTGATTTTCAAGCCTGTTTCTGCAGGCTAGACAACTCATGCCTGGCATGACATCCATCACATTTCGCTCCTATCCAACAGGCATTCCAACCTAATCCAGAGCCCAACCAGACCTGTCTCAGCCAAGCAGCTCCCAGGAATCACAGACTGGAAATCACCCAAGGAGACTCTAAAATGTAGTAGTTAGCTCTGCTGCTAAACACTTTGACTCCAATAGGCTTTCTTAAAACCTCTCATTGAAAGTTTCAGGATGGTCCACCCATCTTTCCTTTTTGAGAGAGAGGAAAAAGGCAATTCAATTTTAAATAGATTTTTTTTTAAGCTACATCAGAAAACAGGTTACTGCATATTAGTCCTAACTCAGACCCATGCATTATGCACAGCCTTGATGCACAGCTCAGATCAGATTTGTGGTAGACTGCACCTAATATAAGGGAAGAGCTTTGCGTTTAAACTGCGTGGTAATACCAAAATCCTACTACAGATGAACTCATGTAGGCAGATGTTTTTTGGCACTTGCATTTGCACAGAGCAGATGAAGATGTTCTGGACAGATCCGCTTATTCAGGTTACAGACTGGAAGGCTGGAATCAGTTCACTGCTTCCCTAGGATAATCAGCCAGCCACCCCTGTTTGATTCATCTCTCACAAAACAAAAGGAGCTAGAAGTAAAATACAACAGGCATCCGTGAAGAGAAGGTAGCATAGAGGTAAGGCTTGGAGCACACTAACTATCTATTAAATCACTTTTGAAAGTCTACGCTTCCTAATGGCATCGCTCTGGATGGGCCGTGTGCTCAGCTAAAGTTTTCTTATTTCAAGGCATTGCGTTCAAACACTGCTGCCTGGTTTACTCCTACAATGCAGTGAGGTTCTTCAGGTAAGACTGGTTTCTAGAGCATTGTTTTGGTCTGGCTCAGACTATAGCTGCTATCACTAATTGTGAAGTCAACATTTACAATAAAAACTTAAGTGGAAGTGAAAGAAAAAGGCTGCCATGTCCATTCATGGACCTCATACATCTTTTGTTTGGTAAGCAGTCATGAGGCGCTGTTTGTGTTGGGACCTAGAGTCTCAGCCCCAAATCTGCTCTCCTCCTATCTCCCTGAAACTTCTTGAGTTGACAGACTAGGCAGCTCAGGACGTGTAAGGGCTACCTAGATAACCCAGGAAGAAATATCACCATCTAGGGAGTAATCAGTATTCGCTACTCAGACTGCAAGCATTACACATCTGAGTCTCATGAGAACATTTTGTGCCACATCTTGAAAAAGGAGGTATTACTCTTGATTTGATGAAAAATGAATTGGCAATATGAGCTGTGTATGTGCTAATTTATAGCGATGAAGTTTGCATTCATTACAGTAATGAGCGCTGCATAAAGCATATAATCAACATTCACTGCAGATGTCAAGAGGAATCCAGAGGCAAAGAGGAAATACGTACACTTGCCACAGTTGATCATAAACATCATAAACTTCCAGCCCCCAAAAAACACAAAGCAAGAGGCAGTCCTTCTTCTCCCTACTAGTCCTCAGGGGTATTTGAGTGTATCTATCAAGTTCTTCTACTAATGAGCTTAGACAGCCTTTCAACCATAGGATAAATATTACAACAAGTGTTGTAAATATTTTTGTAGTAGAAGCACAACTGTTTCACTTCCTCCCCAGCAAAACACAAAAGCTACAAATATGATTACATTCAGTTGGTAACTGGAGAATCCAAGCAGATAACTAATTAAATCCTGTTGTGTAGAGTAAGATGTTTCTCTAACATCACATTAGAAATTAAAAGCAAGTAATGGAAGGAAAAGGTCTGAGTTTAACAAATCATCGTCTGAAATGAAGTTAAAATACCAGAAAACACCAGCCACGGTCTGCAAAATCAAAGCAAGGAAGGCAATAGTGAAATGGTATCTACAAACCATCTTGTGAAAGAGATGAAAGAAGGTAACTGGAGGTTTGCTTGATTTCACGCCCATGTGGAGCAATAAGAAGAAAAGAAGACTGGATATGCACCACCGTTATTATGAGTAAACGTTCTCTAGACATCTATACTGGAAGTAGTTCTTACCTTCTGGTAACCTGGGGTTAGCGTGAATAGAGTTGGGGTCCCCATCTTCCTCGGGATGGTAACGATAAAGCGTCTGTGACTGCTTTTGTGATGACTGACTACGGTCTTCCTTCAAAGCAACAGGAGGAGAGGTTGTTGCACTGAACTTTACCTTGGGGAAAGCATTTCCCTCGTGCGTTTCATGGGAAGATTTCGACCAACTTGGCTCGGTTAAATTCACCTCTTTAAAGCCTACATACATGCCATTCCCTGGGTCTTCTTTTCTGGCATGCTTTTTTATCTTAGAGTGGGGGCCTCTTTCTTGCTCATGCCTCTCTTTGTCCCCTTGCTTCCCCTTTGGTCTTCTCTCCAATTCCTCCAGGTGTTTGGGTGTCTCAGTGGTGGCCGTTGTGTGCTCCGGAGGAGCACCGGTGGTTACTGGTGCTTCCCTATGTGTCACTTGCTGGAGGGATGCTGCAGTGGTGCGAGGCACCCTCTTTCGCTCACTTCTTTCTGCGGCACTGCGAACCTCAGAGGGGACCATAGCCACTGGTGTGGTGAGTGGCGCAGCTGTTTCCTCGGTGTATGGATCGGCTGGAGCCAAAGCTGAAGGAGCAATGCTGGCTGGTAGGTAGTCATAATCCTCGCTTTGCTCTTGGCTGATGCTCTCTTGCTCTAGGTGGGATGAATAACTCCTGTATTTTTTTGGAGACTCCACCTGAGTGTTGTCTCCCTCTGGTGCCTCCTGGTCGTAGCTGTACGGATCATCGTAGTGCCTCTCTGGTTCGCTATCTTCAGCATCTATTGGACTTGCAGTGTTTAAGGCGAACGCGTTACAGTCTGGAAGCTGGTAGCACATCAGCTCACCACCAGCGTTTGGGCAATGGCAAACCTTGCAGGGGGGCATGTGGAAGGTGTGCCCCGCTACATACTTCTGGCCCTCGTGAAGGCAACCTATTCTCCCGCACTGAGGACACCCATCAGCTGGCACCACCGCATCAATGCAGTTTGGGGGCAGCTCTGGGCACAGCATGAACTGGCAGCTAATCTTGCCTCCTCCTTTCGGGCATGAGCATTCAGTGCTTCCAAAGTCCACAAAGTAAGACTGCCCTTCGGGTACTTTGCCGTTGATAAAGCCCACGTTGACACAGTCGTAGTACTGGTAGCCTTCGCATGTGCAGCCGTGCTGCAGACATGTGGCACAGCACTCGCCAGGCTCCAGCACGTCCTCGATGCAGTTGTCCAGGGGCTGGCACTCCGCGCCTGTGCAGTCCCTCTGGGCACGGGAAATGCCGGTCCACAGCAGCACAAGGAGGATGGCATTCAAACAGCTCAGCTGCCAGCTCCGGTACCTATCCATAGTCTTCCCAAAGAAATATAGCTTCAGTCCAAACTTGCACATCTAATGTTTTTTTTTCCTAGAAGGCTGTAGATTCAGCTCCAAGTCTGCAGTGTTTTCCCGAGTTACCTTTTCTCATAGATCCTAGAGTTATGAAAGAAAACTCTGTTAAAGACTATACTCAGCACATATCCTGTTAAACATTAGAGGTCTTTAAAAGTTGGGACAAAATCCAACATCTGGAAACCTAAGTACAAAATTAATCATAATGTCTTCCAAGCATTGTAGGCACTATGTTTGGAGTTGCATGATTTCCCCCACCCCCGTTCTGAAAAGGAAAGAAAGAAAAAGAAAGAAAAAAGGTTGTGACTGTTCTCTTTTGAATCTGTTCACAAAATGTACACATATTTCAATAAAAAGAAGGCCGTTATACTTCAATGGCTTTTTGTTAATCTTTCTAGCTAAAAAGAGAAAGATTTTTTGGCAGATAAGAAGTAAATACACAGTTCTTCCTCTGCAGATGTAAGTGTAAGATAATTATTCTTTATGATTTAATTACAAAGACCCAAACCTTAAAGATCTTTCTTAGACAAAACTTAGCCTTGAGATGTGAGAATTTGTCTGTATGCACGTTAACTCAAAATAAAGAGGTTTTTTCTGCCTCCTTCCCTCACTTAGCAATCTTTTGCACTTCAGTCTTCGGCATTAACAGTCATTTTTTTGCCCCAGCAGTGCTAAAATAGAACTTCTTTGTATATTGCGGTTACTGTGTGGTTAAACATCATATTAGCTATCCTGTAATACATATTAGAGGCCGGATCCTCAGCTCACAGAAGTTGGCACAGCTCCACAGCAGGCCTGTGGCGCACAGAGGGATCGACTCTGACTTCACTGGAGTTACAACTGTATATGCAGTGGAGGTTTACACAACTGAGGATATGCCACCATTGGCAACCACTTCTTTTATTTTTGACACCACCACTAATACTTTATAGTGAATTACTACACTATGAACAGAATATATATATATAAATATATATATAAATGAATTGGCATAATAACACTTTGTTAAAATGCATTGAGGAAAAGTTGTTTGCTTTTTAATTACTAAACCCCCTTGAGCATAGAAAAGTTTAAGAGTTAAAGTAAATCAGCTGTTGTCCTTTGTATCAAAAGCATGCTCAAAAAGCTACACAATTAACACGGAAAAGTAGTTAAAACAGAAAAACATTTGCCTATAGAATTTTATAGAATTAGCAATCTGATTCTTTCTCCAGAACCCCTCCCATCATCAAAAAAATAAAGACCCTAAAACATTTATCTAGGGGGTAAAATGTAGTCACATCACCAAGAACAATAAACCACACACGCAACAGGAATCCTGCCAGAAAATTCATTCAGAAAGATTACTTCTCCCATTCAAACTGGGCTTCCAACAAGTCTGCTTCGGCAGTGCTGGAAAGCAGCCAGGCTGTGGGAAAAGCGTGCCTGTTCTGATAAGATACGGACAAACTGTGCTAAGAATTTCCACAGTTCTGCCCTGGAATTTGAATTACTTCAGTACGTTGTACAGAGATATAATTCTTGCAAATGTAGGTTTTCTACTACTAATTTGAGTATATTAGTTGAGTGTGCTAAAGGATACTGAAGGAAAAATAAAATTGTGAGAAAGTATAATAATGGCTTGGAAGAATCTCACTTTCTCACAACTGCTCTCAAAACTAGGATATTTTGTATGAAGGAGAATTTTCAATATGTGATGCTGAAATTAATGCTTCAGAATCCAGCCTGGGAATTAATAATTTATCCTACTTTCAGCAGCTTTTCCAGGTAATCCAAATTTGTAATTATTAGATAGCCTTAGCTGGGAAATAAAGAAAGGAAGGACAATTAAAGATAAGCTGCTTCTGTAAGGGTCCCACAGCAGGATTTTGTCACCATCCCCTCCCATTGGTACCTCCTGGCTTTACTGCTTCAGCGCGTGTAAGTCCCTTGGTCAAACCGTGTGCTTGCCAGAGCACTGCTGGTGGCAGCTGAGTGCAGCTCTGCCCTCACCTATGCCTCGCTCTCCCTCACCAGTGCCTCCCAGGCTCAGAAAGCCCCAGGACCCCAATATGGGGGCGTTTGGGTGTCACAGCCCCAGGTTTGGCCAGCCTCCGTGTGCATGAAGGTAGGGCACAGCATTGCCTTGGTAATCAGCACCTGTGGGCCAGGTAAAGAGCAAGCTTGCGTGCATCCAAACTTTATATCCAAACAGCAACTGCCCACAGTCACCTACTGCTGTCCTGGTGCAACACGGCCCGTCAGGTAAATGTGACAATGGCAGGAGGACACCCCATGAACAGCGTTTGCCTGCCCGGCTCATGCATTCAGGTTTCCCAAAACAAGCACTCACTTCGCAGGCATAAACTTGAACTCCACCTGAATTACCTCGCATCCTGAAGCGAGAAGCAGTCATACTTTATATCAGCATGCCTAGAAGTTTAAGCACAGCTGAGAGTTTATCATGGGACAGTCCTGTTTTCATGAAAGGAGCTGCTCGACTGCCCTCCCCTGTATGGTTACCTCCTCCCCTCCTCATCTGCACCCCCCTTCTGTCCAAGGGTTTGTTTGTTTGTCCAGGTCCCCTCCGGTTTTTCCTCTGTTCCTCTCCTTGCTCCCTCGGCTCTCGCCCACGGAGAGGCCCGGAGAGCTCGCGGCCCGTCTCCCGCAGCAAGCCCTGTCCCTGCTCGCCGCCTCTCACACTTTCTGCTCAGTGCCTTATTCAGTCCCTCTGTACCCCTTCTCTTTTGATCATTTCCTCACCCCTCAACATTTGGCTTCTCAAGCTACCAACCTCAAACTGATAAGGCTGAAATCCTTTTTCTGTCGATAACACCACAATCTTCCCTATCCTCAGGCTCACTCTCCTTCATCAGAGGCCCCTTGTTTCTGGTGTAATCATTCCAACAGAAGTATCTCTTTTTATTCCTTTAAACCATTACATTTTCCCTGTGCTTTCTCCATCTGTTCCCCACACCCATCGCTCCCCCCACCCCCCCTCGCCACCCCATAAACTTGCATATCAAAGAAACAGTCTCTACTTCAGGCGCAGAGAAAAACAGCTTTGAGTGAAGCGCACAGACACGACTATTGAGCCCCACTGAGAAAACGCATCCCTCCAAACAGAGCGTGTGCGCTCTTGCCAGCCCACGCAGCTGATGTGCAACTGCCTCTGGATCTATGCCCTTCCCCAGCGCTGAAACGATGCTCTGGAGACAGCAGCTAATTACTTGGTAATGGCAACAAAAGCTGGGGCTGTGAAATAAAGGTGCCTATACCAAGAAGGTAAAAAATGCACTCTCTCTGGAGGATAGGGGAGTTTAATATCAATAGATATTATTGCAATAATTTGTTTCCATTAACTATTTTAATGCTTCCTTTAATGTCCTTTTACACAACTGGGACAATACACAAGGGCTTCACCTAAATGAGAATCGGGTCTTTTTACTCTCAACTCTGTCCTTCCCCCACTCTTATCAACGTCATTGACTCTCACTGCTCAATTGGGTGGGATGTCACAACAAATTAAGCCCCGCACACCTAAAATAAAGGTCTTTCAAAGTCTCCGTTGAAAGCTTTACAGAGCTCTACAGCAAGATAACCCCAGTGTCACCCCAGTCCTCATGCATTGCTTCATGACCCAGAAGGCTTCAATTTCTGTCCTTTGTGGAGTTTCCTAACCTGCTGTGCTGCATACTCCGCTCTCCTTTGGTTCAAGTGCTAACTTCAGTGGGCTTCAGTGGGGTCGTACTGGACTACCAGTAAAGTAGCTGTTGCCAGTAGTGTGCACACAGCGCGTCCTGAGAAAGCGTGAGTGCCCATGCAAGGGAGGGCCAATGCCCTGGACAGGGACTAAGTCACTCAAAGTCAGCAGAAGTAAACCTGTGAGGTAAATCAGTGGTAAACAGAGGATGTTCAGACCACAAAGGAGTTCCTTATTCCTCAATTCCTTCTTTAAAAATGATTCCTAGGAAAGGCAAAGCAAAGTCACCTTACGGAAAAACAGCTTAAGAAAGTAAGAGTCCAAATGAACATAAACAACAGGCACACAGCTTCATGGAAAAGGAAAAGAGAACGCTTCACGTTGCAGGTGAAACCAGTATCTGTATAACAGGACACCCAAGGCTAACAGCAGCAACCATCAAAATTAGAACTAGCACTGGCTGAAAACTATCATATTCCTGTCTCCTGGCAGGGGAAATGGGTAGAACAAAACAAGATTTCAAAATGCTTACTTCAATTCAATTTAGGGCCCAAAAGTTATAAATTCTGACATTTTTGCAAAACAATATACTCAGAGTGATTTACTTCAATCAAAGCCATAACACAAAGTCGAAAGGAAGAATGTTGACTTGATTAAAACAGTTCAGCTGTATTACTTGAAAATGTTGATGAAACCAGTGTGTTCCCACAGAAGATCTGCACATTTTAAACGTGCAACTTCTTTACATTAAGAGGAGTATTTTATTGGGAGATTCTTTTTCCAGATGGTTTCATTTCAGTGCTGAACCAGAAAGCTTATTATAGGTAAGCAGAGGTGACAAGAGACACTTTCCTTCAAAGACTTCACATGAACACCATCTTTCTGTGTGAAGGTTGCCCCAGAGATGGCAGAATAACTGCAGAAGGTGCGCACATGTGGAAGAGATACTGCAGGATCAAGAGCATTCTTTCAAATGTTCACTGAGTAAAAAGAGTCAGCTATTTATAAACAAAAAGTAATAAATAAAATAAATTCAGCCCATTGCAGAGGACAACACCTGCATGAGAACGCACTGACTTCCAGCTTTGAAGATGTACCTGCGATTTAACCAGCTGCAGATCCCTGCAAACAGGTTTAGATGGAACAATTCTTTCCTTCATTCTACCTCTCAATTCCTCACTAAACTGCCCTTTGCAAGAATAGTAAAAATAGAAATGCTGTTTTGATATATATCTCCTTTTGAACCGTGTGCAGGGCCAGATGCAAGCGTGATGCGGAAGCAGAAGGCGGCAGACAGCCGTGTGATCCTCCTGTGTCAGATACTGGGAGCACAGTCCCTGCTGGAGACAACTGCAGGGGTTAGTCACTTAGTTTGTCCATTAACCTACGCCCGGGTTTCACGCATACAAAGGAAGAAGTCTGCCTCTGCACTAAGCTGTTGGAAACCAAATGCAGCAGTGGCACTCACCACCTGCGCACAAAGCAAGTTCACCAACCCACAGAGCTGCTATGAACCACTCTCCTGGTCTCCCAGTGCTACCCAGTCCAAACTGGCTCTCCAGCCTCAGGCTGTACATGACCAGGGACCAAACACAGCCCTGGTCTGTGATGCTGAATCTCTGTCACACCGGTGAAAGCACTGCAAAAAGCACACAAGTGCATGCGCACACCCATGCTGGACGACAAGGCTAACACATTTCACCAGTCTGCGCATTTTAGCACTTCTCCCCAGCCAGACCTCTCTGGTCGGCTGCAGCTGCCAGCAGCTCTTAAATGGCTGCGGTCATAGTTTAGACTAAGGGAGGAAAAAGGGAGGGGACGGAAGGAAATATCAATTTAAAAACAATCCCTTTTAAATGCAAGAGAAAAATGGAAATTTGTGAGAGATCTTGCTTGTATGAAAAACACAAAACCCCCTAAGCCCGGTAACTCCTGACTGGGCTGTGCCAGCCAGTGGATTAGCTCTTCCTTTCACACCCTCTCAATCCGGAAACTTGTGATCTCACCGACCGCTGGAAGGGATTGCTGCTGGCTGCTCCCAGCCCATCTCGCTAGCAGAGGTAACTGAAGTGCTGCTATTCGCCAGACAGATGAATGAAAAGTGGAGAAGGGTTTCCTTTACTGCTCTTACGCAATATGTGGTGCACAGAGCCAGTCGTTTCTGCCTGCTAATTAATGGAGTTGGAGATGAGCTGAAGCCAGCCTTCTCATTCAGGGCACCCAGGTCGGGGAGAAAGAGAAGAGGGGCGGGATAAACCCCAAAGTAAATCCAAATTCAATGAGCGGCTTTTTCTTATCGAAAGTAAAGCACGAGATGCTTAGTCACTTCGGTGTTGTCAACACTCCAGTTCTTGGCAAAATCAGCCCGTTTTCAGAAGTCATAGCTTTTGCAGGCGGTTTTCCTCGGCTTTATTTTCAATAAGAAATCGGTTACTGTTAACCCCCTTTTCATGGAAAAGCTTAAAAAATGGACATTTGGGAGTCTGGAGGATCATTATTTAATTCAATAGAGAACTCAAGAGCGGGACAAGCAAGGAGCAAGCAGCACAGGATCAAAACTCACGCAGTTTCCCGAGAGCGGCTCGGATAAGACCTCCCTTCCCAGCAGAAGCGCCCCCGGGCAGAGATGCTCCCGATGCTCTCCAGGACATTCCCCACGCTCAAATCCAAACAGGAACCTGACACGCTGCAGTAATGGAAAAGCATCACCCAAGGTATTTCAGCTGATGCAGCCAAGCATTAGCAATAGTGACCAGGCAGCTCTGGGACGTATTCTTCCAGAATGTGCAGCTTTTGAAGCCATTTTTGAAGTGCTGGAGAGTGAAGGCAGCCTTTTTCCAAGTGAATGACGGGGCAGAGCTGAGGAGGGGAGAATCATGTCTTGGGTCTATTGTGTCAGTGCTCCCCCTCGCCCCAGACCAGCCCAAAACATCAGGGCAGGTACTTGGCTCACTGAAGACTGAAATTCTGTGTCATTGGGAGTCACCACTGCAGCGGATCCAAAGTGACTCAGTGGGAGGATGGCAGCTGCAGAGGAGCGAGAGAGAAACGACTCACATGGGGGAAAGGAGGCGAACAGAAACACCGTCCCGCCCAGCGCACGTGGCTGGTCCTCGTCCCAGCTCTGACACGCTGGCAATGGAGAGCTCAGCTACGGGGCTGTGCGTGGCCAGGGGGACTAGAGCAGCTGAAACATGCCAAGTGCACTGCCACGCAGTCTGACAAACCAACTAAGATTCCGTTTCCCTCAGGACGATGCAAGTGCAGTGTCCATGCACAGGAGGCTCAGCATGTACTTGCAGCTGGGCCAGGGTCACGCAGCTCTGCTGCAGAAGGAGCCCATGTCTTTCTTTTTAGTGAAAATAAATGGGTTTGTTATTGATACGCTTTTTTTTTTTACATCACCAAGTTTCAGGTGACTATATATGCACCTCAAAAACACAATTAAATAATCCAGCTATTTCCACGACAGCCAAAAAAATCTGGGAAAAGATTAAAGCAAACTCAGCAACAGCCATTCAAAAACATTTCCCAAGGCACAGCCAACAAAAACTTGTCAAAGCTCATAAGTTATGAACTAATTTGCACAGAGAGAGCTCTTTTGGCAGCAGGCAGGCAGAGCGTGTCCCTCAGCACCACAGCACCTCGAGCAGCCGCATACACGCAGAGACAACCTCAAGAGATGTGGCAGCGCAGGTCCAGTGACAGCCCTGCCCCAGGTGCCATCACCGGCACTGGTTCAATGCTCTGGGCTCAGATGGACACTGTAAATAGCAGAAGCTGCTCTGATGAGTGAAAGAAAGAATTTTTTCTCATTTACTTAAAGTGCTGCACTCCTCCCTTCCCTCTCAGGAAGAAACAAATCCCTAGTTTCCGTGATGCTCCCCATTATTTAGATCTTTTTTCGTGGGAAAGTGTAACTCACTCAAGCAGACCATAACTCTACAGTGTCATAACCATGCTGCTCAAAAAGCACCCTTTCAAGGTCCCAGATTACGTTTCTCTCTCTCCTCCTTTCTTTCTCTAATCTTTCTCCAGGGTACTCCAGCCCTCTGCCCCTTCCCCATGTTTCACAGAGCTTACACACTTGCAGGGCTGCTGCTGGCTCTCACCAAGGAAAAAACCAGCTGCAACCTCAAGGACAGCGGCATGCAAAATCTGAGCATCTCAGTTCCACTCCCTCTGCAACCCCCTCTCCCCATTTCTTCTGTCTTCAATGAAATGACTATGATGCTACTTAGAACTTTCGGTAAGCAACAGAATGAAGCTCTGGGTTTGCTTGTTTTCTTAATCCAGCCTTCTATTACACACCAGTCCTGCCAGTGCTTTGAGCCCCACTACCCAAGGCAGTGACCAGTAATACAGGTCTTCTCCTTTTGTTGGGAAGCACCTTGGCTGGACCATCTGGGCATTAAAGAGAAGCACATCTGGATACTACCCACCTCTTTCAGGCAGCATTTTTGGAACAGCTGAAAATTAAGGTTTCCCCACCCCCACCCTAAAATACAAATTAGGCAAAATAAAGCCTACTCTTAACTGACAGCTTAGCAAGTGGCCTTTCCTGCCCCATGCACTGCTATGTGCCAATTTGGAAATAATTAACAACTGTTTTCATTGAGGGAAGACTGAAGGGAACTGCAACAGAGTCTTCCACAGCCTACCTGTGAGGCAAAACTGCTCACCAGCCAGAGGAGCAGCAGTTCCTCCATCATCTGGACTTCAACCTCAGAACAGAAGGATTTGATTGGAGACTTTCCAGAGTAACTCAGAGGGGTTTGCTTCAGTCTGCCAATTCATTCCAAATGAGTGTCAAAACAAAATGTCAATACAGTAATTTTGTAGTAAATAATTTTTCAGTAAATGTGTCCTGGCCTTGTCATTGTCATGATTAATAGTGAATTTCTATCTGCTGATGAGGTGAAAAAAACACATATTGTATGGTGAACATTTTATAGTCTCTTACTAATTTGGTTCACAGTTTCTCCATGACTTTTATAGAGAGCTCTGTCAACGTATCTCTTTTGATCCACAACACATACAGTTGCTGTCTACAATCAGGATTTCTCTAGGAGCAGGCTGTGAATCTTGAGGTGTTCCCCTCAAAAGCCACAATGGTTTTTCACAAAGTAGCAAAAATCCCAGAAGGACCGAAGATCAAACTCTTCTGCTTTATGACTCAACAGGATCCAAATCTGTCCCTCAAGAGAATAAACATGCTTTCGGTAACCAACTGTAGCAACAAACCATCTCCTTTCATTAGCTGTACTCTGCTCCACAGCTGAGAAAATACATCTTTCACTCTCCCAACTGCAGAACGCACCTAGCTGAGACACGCATGACAGTGGCGAACTTCTGCACACCCACTGTCCTGCCTGTGCTCTGGATCTTAAACAACACTTAGAGAGCGCACACAAGGCTATCGCTGTCATTGATCCATACAGAGAAGGCATTCTCTGCCCTATTCCTCTGGATTACGTCTGGGGGAAAAAAATGAAGAAGGCAGGCACCGTATCTGGTGGATAAAATCCTAGCTCAGATCCACCCATCACAAGCACCTCATACTTCAAGGAAATACCTCTGTCTTGTGTCACTGGCATTGAATTTTCTTCATTACAGTACATGTTCCCAAAATTTTTCATTTACAAAATTTTCAGCCTTCTGTGTAGCCCTGAGCATGTAATTACTGCTGGAATCATCCCAGATTTGCTAGTTCCGCCCCGAGAGCAATCCTGAAAGTTTGCTGTGCTCTAACCTCAACAGAAGTCTTCCTGTTAGAAGGAAGGGACAAGAATAAGCAGTGCAAGAAGAAACGACTCTCCTGACCGCTACTTCAACCTGTAAGGCTTATCTGAAGCCTACCATGAACCAAAATCCTCAAGCTTCACTGCAGGACAGGTTGTGTAGGACCCTCTACTGCCAGAGGTCAGTCTGTGCCTGAACCCGCACACAAGAACCACGGATAAAGGATGAAATGGACGTGTGAAAAATACAAGGGTGGATGCATCTCCCAACAGAAACTGGTACCAGTATCACTAAACAGTCATCTCCTTTGCTCTGCCACCGCTCAGCCCCATTTCTTGGTTTGCCAATCCTATGGTTTTCTACACGCCATGAAGGAGGAGATAGGGTTTAGAAATCAACTCCATGAAGACAGGCTGGGTTAAGGATCCAGCCTGGGTTAAGGATCCAGCCTTGTAATCTTGTATTGAAAAGTGTTCAGCTAATTAATCTGGTTGAGTATCTGCGCAGACATTCTTTGGTACAAAGAAGAGGGACTCAGATTTATTTCAGCACTCACATACATGTCCTCTCTCCACCCACGCCATGAGACAATGGGCTGCAGACAGAGCATATCTGTAGTAAGTGGACTGGATGTACCATGAGGCATATTGCCAATTATAAATTAATGAAGTCCAGAAAAAGCAACAATGATTATTTCTCAGGAACAGCTTCCTCTCATATGGTGACAAAAGAAATCTCGTATCAGGGTTATTACATATACCAATTAAATCCTTTAGCTAAAGCAAAAAATTATTATTTTAATGGAGGAGAAACTAGAACATTTGGTTAAAATGTTCTCACAGAAATGTTAATTACCACAGGCATTAAACAAACGGAAATCAAAGCCTACCATTTGTTGAGCACTTTGAAAAGTTTTAATGCAAAAAATGTGCTGGAAAGAAACCTTCAATTTTTCCTCATGAATGAAAGCAAATCGCTGTAAATGAAGCTACATCTATCATGCTGCTAATCAGTCAGCAGCCGCAGATGTAATCCATCAATCAAAACTGATCCTGCACAAACTTTCCATAAAAGATAATGGAATTAATTTGGTTTGTTGGATACCAAAATGTGAAAAGATGCCTGCTCTGATATTTCCTCTCAGAGCCTATCACTCAGACACAACAATAATGCCAGATGTAACTAATAGAAGTTACCCTTGCAATACCTCCCATCTTCCACCCTATGTTTATTCTTCACTGATCCTCAAAGACTGTGAAGAGTTGTGGTAGAGAAGTTGAGAGCTGCTGTGTGACTCCCAGTTTGGGAAACTGTCCTGAGCCTCACTGGCTGGGCATGAGGCTGGGGAAGGCTTTGCTTCTCGGAGGCCAGCGAGTCCTCGAGGTGATGGGACAAGCAGGTCAGGGTCCCATGCACCCGGCACACGCACGCTGCCTGGGACCTTTTATTATATCTGCTGTATCACACAATCATATGAACTAAACTCAATGCTGACCAGGAAGGTGTCTAGCTCCTACGCACAGAGAGATTTAGTACTCTGCCAGAGAGGATCTGGGTGGATTGTGCTTTGAGCCCTGTTTATCCTTCAAAAGACACCAAGGGCAGCAATGGTACCTCATTTACTGAAGATTAATATCTAGAGAAGTGTTTCAGAGGAGGCATCGTACTACATGTTGGAGAAATGTCTGGTTCGTTTCTTCAGTGATGAGACCTGTTCCCTTCTGGGCAGCAAATTTGTTTATAATCAACCTGAAATAGATTTAAAGCTATATAGAGGCCATCATAAAATGAAGGCACTGACCGGTACTTTGAAACTTATAAAAACAAAATATCTAGTATTAATTAATTTAGGCTGAGAGAGTTGGGGGTGTTCAGCCTGGAGAAGGCTCTGGGGAGACTTTATAGCCCCTTCTAGTATCTGAAGGGAGCCTACAGGAAAGCTGGAGACGGACTTTTTACATGGTACTGTACTGGTAGGACAAGGCGGAATGCCTTAAACTGGAAGAGGGGAGATTTAGATGAGATATGAGGAAGAAGTTCTTTCCTGTGAGGGCAGTGACCCCCTGGCCCAGGTTGCCCCGAGAAGCTGTGGCTGCCCCATCCCTGGAGGTGTTCAAGGCCAGGTTGGACGGGGCTTGGAGCACCCTGGGCTGGTGGGAGGTGGCCCTGCCCAGGGCAGGGGGTTGGCACTAGATGGTCTTTAATGTTCCTTCCAACCCAAACCATTCTATGAGTCTATGAATTCTTGCTGACAGATTTCAACATAAACAGATATAGAAACATCAATACACATATTTCTTGTACTCCCCTGGCACGTTTTTGCTCTCTAAGGAAGGTGAAAGTAATGCACAACCCTTTTGCCTGCTGCACATGTGGAACCCCGGATCCTGAACTCTTTCCATGGATTTCAGTAGCTTTGGACCCGATCCAAATTGTCCAAAGTGTAACCTTAATTTGGAGGATAATTTCCTGGAGATAGAAGTAGGTTTTTCTGTATATTGTATGGAATCTCAAATTGACATACTCAGCGATCACAAAGAGATAGTTTGCTATATGTCTAAATACATTTAGACAACTTCTGCCCTCAGATGTACGCATGTAGTTCTTGTTCATAATGATTTGTGGTTCTGTACCATACTTACCCCAAAAACCAGAATGATATTAGAAGAGCAAGTCTGGCTTACTTTGGAAGTTATACATTACATTTTCTATTACCACAGGAAGCTAGTACGGTCTGCTGTGTAAATATGCAACCCATACTCTTGAAAATTTTAAGTTATTGATCATCAACAAATACAAGTAAACCCATGATAACTTGCAACTAAAGGCAGAACATTCAAAATTAGAAATCTCAGCAATCCAGAAACACTGACAATACAAAATTTGACTTTGTTCTAATGGGGAACATACTATGTTTTTTAAGATATCTAACAAAATGGAAATTTTACCTAAACTGCTGCGGAGGAGAGAACTCTCATCACTGAAGAAACCAACCAGACTTCTCCAACATTTATAAGAAAAAGGCAGCTCTTTTCAAGTATACTGAAAAGTAAGCTAGCCCCATACTTTCATATAAAATTTGGGGGAATTGAAAACATTGATGTAAACTTTGCTTTTCATGTCAGGCCACACTCTCAGGTATTCCTCTGATGCTGAAGAGAGAATCCAGAGAAATCAACTGATGAGAGCACTATTTTTGTATTAAATTATGTACATGCAGGTTCTCCCACTAACATAAAATGATGACTGGATACCTTTTGTATGTTACCTTATAAAGGTGCATATAATTTAAACAAGAATATTTCTTTTCCTTTCACAACACCTTGTTTTTGTTGAACACATTAACAAAACAGTAAATTAAGTCTGATTTTCATTACAACGAACAATACTCCAAGAAGGTGGCATTGACTAGTGAGCACAGTTTGTTTGGTCTTGGTACATTAAAATACATATACATATGTTTTGGTCAATTTTCTCCTGGAAGGGAAGGAAGCTGTTTAATTTTCCAGCTGAAGAATTCCTACAACTGTAAAGATGATTTATGCAACAGGAAAGAAATCATTAATACAACGGAAGAAGGAGCTGATACTCCCTCCCTCCACGCTCATTATACACAGTCCAGCACATGACTGGCAAGAAAAATTTAGATGACAAAGTCACTTAATATGCAAAAGATAAAGTAAAGTCTCCCAAAATTGCAGGACATTTGGTATTTAAAAAAAAAAAAAAAAAGAACATAAAAACCCAACAGCAAACCAACCAAACAAACAAACAAACCAACCACCAACCCAAAGGATTAGGACCACATCATATCCTTCACAGTGAAAGGAGAGGTATTCCTGCTTTCCAATCTACTCTCAAATTCCTCTGTTAGTGCTTCCATGAATGCAGCCTCCGAGGCCAGGCTAACGTGCAGCCGTCCGGCAGAAAGAGGCACCTGCAGAGAGCCTTCCTGTGGCACGACCTTGCCTCACCCCAAAATGATTTTAAACACTTTGGCAGCCCAGTCAGACGTTCACACCCAGCTGACTGATTTTGGAGGCTGGGAGAGCGGAGACTACCACCAGATTTCCAGTAATATAAAGGTACTGCAACTTTGCAGAATCCCTTCTAAAAGCAAGTTGCTGATACAGTGATCTTGGGTATTCACAGTACAAAGAACAAGAACAGAACAAAGGGAACCATTAATATAAATGCTCTAAAGATCACAGGTTTGGTTTAACTTTAGTTTTCTAGAAGTTACCTAAAGGATGAAGCTTCCTTTACAGTCAGTGGAGAGGTGGGTAGAACTTCAGAGGGCAACCAATATCACTGATAATCTGTTTCAGGATGAATGGATTGCCCCCTAGATGTGAGCTTGTCTTTATGCACGATACGGGGATGTTGCATGATAAATCACCTTATTTTCAGGCAGACAAAGCTGAAGAGCCTGTGATTTTTCAATTTGCAAAGAAGAACTCTGTGGGGAATATGAATAAAATTTATAGAATTGTAAGAAAGACAGATAAAAGGAAGGGGATATTCATTCACCAAATGTGGACCACAGAGGTGCAAAGGCCAACGAGGAGAAAGCAATCATTCCCCAGGAGGCCAACTGGAAGGATCACAGCAGAGCTCTGAAAAATGATGGATTCCATCATCCTAGCAGTTCCTGGTCGTTTAAAAGAATGAAGAAGGAAAGTGATGCAACTTCTCACAATTCTGCCAATCCTGTTTGACTTGTAAGACTAACATTTATGAAGTGTGCAAGATGTGCATCACGATGGACATGTTCCACTCAGTTCTGTAGGGTTAGCTACATTATCCGTTGACATGATAACGACTGTCAGAATCTGGGTCTTCATTGCTTCCACACTATTCTCAGAGAGCCAAAGCTCTATAAATCAAATAAAACAGAACTTTATTGGATGGAGACAAGATGAAGACCTAGTCAATCTGTCTGATTATAAATGTAACATACCCTTGTTATACACAGTCAGTATACTGACCATGTTACATACTGACCATTGCCTTCCAAGTCCTGATAGGTAAGATTTCCCATTTGGGATCTTTGACCAAAATAAACGTTCACCCTTAAAATACTGTAAAGCAATGACTTTCCACGTTACCTTCCAATGCGTACTACCACCTCAGCCTGTTTTTCCTTCCGTAGAGGATTTCAAGTTGTTTGACTCTACCCTGTTTATTTTACACAAATGCTATTCCTTTCTTACAGATGGATATGATCTGTTGAAGACTTGGAACATTTTATCCCATAGCAAAACTCATTCAAAAGTACCATCTGTTCTTCCTGCAGGGGCACAGTAATGCCAGAAACTGTTTAACATTCCATAAATTAAGACCATATAATGGATAGCTCATTGTTAAAGTGAATCAAGGAATCGTTTGGAACCTGATGACAGACATTTTGGTGGGATTTCGCCTTAAAAATAGCATCCAATGTATTATTTTTGGTTTGCTTCACATACAACAACATTAAACAGCAAAGGCGTGTCACAATCTAGACCATCTTAATTCCTGGCTTTATCCCCACTTCCATCAGTGTCAGCAGGGTCCCTTCTATTAACTTCAGCGGGGCTTGGACTGGGCCCATGGTTTAGAACAGATTCACTGAAAAAACAAACTCTGTTCTCATTTACCCTGGTATGTGTCTGTTGTATCTGTATACTTCCTAAGAGAACAGAATCCAATCTTCAAGTTTAAGAGCCATTAAAACATGCCCTATTTTATAGATGTTCCACTAGTATATTACACTCACACACACATACACACACAACCCACCCCCCCACCGGGCTTCACTTACTGGTAAGAAAGCCCAGCCAGAAATGAACGGCCATTTGCTATTCTCTTCTACATCCAAATGCTAAGACAGGCAGAAGTTTAATCAATAAAAATGCTGGACATAAAATCCTGTTTTGAGTATGTATCATTTGAGTCAACATTAAATCACCTTTCATTTGCCATTCATACAGAGAAACCACAGATTTTTTTTTAAAAAAAAGAGTCTACAACAAAAAAACAAAACACGCACAAAAGAAATCAATATTCTTTAATTGGAAAAAAATGGCACTATAAAATCCTCCACCCAAGAGTGGGACTCAAGTGGCACGCTGCCCGGTTCTCTGGGCTTCCTGGGGACAAGCAGTCCTCCCTAACATGCAACTCTTGTCACACGCGCCGGGAGCTGCGTGTGAGCTGTGCTCCAGCGGCTCAATGCAAAACTTACACTTCTTCACTCAGAAAACTACTATATACCGGCGTGTTTCAAAACCTGTTAGTGAAACAGATAAGTACATGACACTAACAGACTCCAAGTGATAAGAATTATCATCTAAATATTGAGCTATTTAAGCCCATGAAGTCATTATTTAAGACTATGTATGTAAGCGTATACAATTATTATAATCTCTTTGTGAAGCTCTCGCATTGCTATAATAAAATTCGCAGAGGCAAAGCACTTTTAGCCCAACCATTCCTATTCCCAGAGACAATGCATATATTTTTCCATCACATCAGACCCTGGATGATGGGGGAAGGGCAGGAGTGGCGGGGAGAGGGAAATGCAACTTGAGAAGTATTAAGTGTGTCAAAATCTAAATTACTTGGAGATATTTTGCAGCACAATCATCCTTTATGCTTGTGCAGCTCAGCTCATATGGCTCACATTCAGCCTGTCACACTGAATCATTGCTACTTCTTGACTTACATTAACAAAAACAAACCTAACTTTCGCTTCAGTATGTGAGGTAAAATGCTTTCTGAATTCTCAGTCAAAAGGCCAGAAGTGGCATTAAAAATAATTGTTTTTGTAAGAAGCTCGCTTCTGAGGAGCAGATTAAGAAAAAAAGTCCGTGAAGATCTGACTAACAGCACAAACACATGTGTTGCTCATGGAGTATTCTGAAAAAAAATCCGTACTGCAAAAAAAGCTTTGTCCACGAGCAGAGTAGACACAGCTTTAGCAGTCTTAACTAACAAAGCAAACCCGCCCCTATATACATAAGTCTTTAACCTGTATTAAACAGAAGATATTTAACAAGAGCTTCAGACTCTGATGAACAGTTAGAAAGTAAATCTAGAAAACAAAGTACAAAATCAAAGAGAAACACAGCCAGATACAATCTTTGCAACTAGCAGAACACAAGGCACAAAGCAAAGCCAGCACTCAAACAAAGTTATTTTACGCTTCTCCCAGTAAATTTGCAACAACCGTCCAGTTTGGAAGGATTTCTGCTGACCTGTGGATGCGCAGCAATGTAGATGCAGTGAGTTTTCCTATCACCTTTTGTTCCCAGCCATGTCAGCTGTGCTCTGCTCCAAGTGCTGCTCACACTCCCAAATCCCCTTTTCCAGCTCTATCTTAGGAACTGCCCAGATTTTGTAGTGTAATCTGAGCAGGGAAGTACCATGTGCCTATGATATGGTTAATTCACTTTTTACCCCCTGCAACGCCTAAGGAAGCTGCTTCGCATTTCAAAGCCGTGCCTGCCGCCGCCTGACCCAGGTACAGCCAGGGCAGCACTGGGGCTGCCTCCTCCACCCAGTGGGGCCAGTAAACAGCCTGTTCCCACCCACCAAACCCCGGGATGGGGGATTCACTGGGCTGCTGAGGCGCTTGTCTCCCTCTCCCCGGGTGCCCAGCCAGAGGGAACCATAGCCCCCACACCAAAGGAGCCAGCTCTCCTTGCTCAGGGCCACCACCACAGTGCTGGGGCCATTGCCGTCCCCATGGCCAATCCCAAGGCTCTCCACAGAGACAGCTCTGGTAAGGCCCAGTGACGCCCCTCGAGACCCAGCGAAGCCTGGGCATCTGGTCTGGAGCTTTGGCAACAAAGACATTACACGGGGCGCACTGCAGGAGTCTCATCCATTCCTTGCCAGTGTTGCCAACAGCTAAGCAAGAAACAATCTCAGTTTCTTCTGTTAACAGAAGAAAGCTTTCTACTACTACAAAAAAGCAGCTCTAACCCTTCCTCTATTAATTCTTCTATTAATATTCTTTTATTGTTATTGACCTATTTCTGCTTTGTATTTGCAATCATCATCATGCTTAATGATGAGACGACTACACTTTGGAGAAGAAGGAAATAAATGCCTCTTCCCAAATTCTGCACAGGGAAGTTAGACCGGGTGTGAAGCTACCAAACACGCATGCAGCAGAGAAGGCACAGAGAAGAAAGGGTAGAGTAGTCCTCAACTCCTGCTCCTCCAGCCCCAACCACACCATCAGGTCCTACGCGTCACGCACCAAAACCCAGGTGATAAACAACTAGCACTGATCTGGCTAGGCTTTTCCTGAATGTTTAGGACTTGAAAAGGGTAAAGTGCAAACCGTCAATGGCTGTGCTATTCTCCAACTTTCTTGAAAGCAAATTCTGTGTAATCCCAATGTCAACATTGTCAATGTCTCAAACACTGCTGAATCAAATTGCACAGAGAGGCTGAAGGAGCCCCACTTGGCAAACAAAGGGGAGGTTTCTGTTACTCTGTCTGCCAACCCCAGGCAGACAGGGGGAGCAGCTTTTACACAGCTGAGAAAGAGCCCCTAAAAGAGATTAAAGGGGAGCAACAGTCAGGGATCTTGGGAAAGGAAGAATCTAAGACACAAAGATGGCAGAAAATAGAAAAACTTTGGGGGAACTTTAACTCTTGGCCAGAAGGCGGCAAAGCAATTTCACGTAAGGAACCTGCTTTATAAATCGCTGGCCTTGTGAGTGACACCTGCAAATAGGTTGTGTGGGATTTCTAATGATTGCATTAAGCATCTGCAGAGTTTTTCTTTCTTCAAACTCTAGACCTGTGGATAAACCAGTTTATTCTAAACCAAAGGTGCTAGTTGTACTTTCCCCGTTGCATAACTAACTAAAACCCGTTATGTCTGAAATCAGCATGTGTGTAAGGTAAAACTAGAAATAATGTACTATATAGGACTATTTCAGAGAAAAATACACATTCTTCAATAATGAATTCAAGATCTCAGCTTGGAAATTTGATCTCGATCAGTTATAATCATGATTGCTTACAAAAAGAAGTAACGAAAAGGAAATGAAGTGATCTCAAAGGTTAGGAATTATGGCCAACTGACGTCTCTCTTGCTGGTTGTCTGCATTTAGGTCCACAACTTGTACCTCTGCCAGGCACCGGCATCATCTCCATTGCGCCCTGGGCAGTGCTCCGTGGTCCTCACCCCATCAGCATGAGACTCGACGCTCCCCCATCCCTGATTCATGCGGGGGACGCCTCTGATTTCCGTGCACCTCAAGCCCCCCAGGTCAGGGCCAGGCGGTGAGGGCGGCACAGCTCAGGCAGGTCACAGCTAACCACGGGAAGCCAGCTCTTCACTGCTTAATTTCATTAGCCTGTAGAACAGGCTGTAATTTGCTGAAATGATGATTAATCAAATCTTATTTTTCTCTAAGGCAGTTAATGAACAGCCAATTAAGTGTCTCAGTAATTCTGAAATAACAAAGGAATCCTCTCCGAGTGACAACTAGCAGCTACTTAGCAGTGCAAGCTAGCATCACAGTAAAAGCCAGCCTGGCTGAAAGGGCAGAAGATACGTGACTAGAAGGTCCTTTCACCCACATCATCCCAAAGCCAACATTTTTTTTATGCTTCAGACAGTCCCTTAGGGCTCAGAGGCCCAGTGCTGGGCACTGTGCAGGCGCTGAGCGTGCCAAGTGTGGGTGCACCACCACCAGCCCTCACTGCTTACTCCCAGCGCTTTTTTCCTGCGCCCCGGGCTGCAGCCACCCCCCTTCCCAGCCGCAGCTCTGCAAAGGGAACCGACCACTGCCTCCAGCCCATGCCCTGTGCCCGTTGCTGCTCCTCAGGCCTGGAAAAGGGTGAGGAGGGCCAGGGAGCACTGGCAGTGCCACGCAGCCAGGGGACAGGCAACTCTGGGTGGGATGCTCGGGAGAGAGGGCAGCACGCTGCTATGGCACCCAACATCCAGCTGGAAGAGCCTGGGCATCCACAGCCTGCGAGTTTAGTAGGGCAGCGACTGTCTATCTCGCAGTTCGTTCATATCTTCTCCAGACTCCAAACAAATCCATGAAAGCTTAGTTTTGATCATATAAATCAGGATAAGATGAAAATATATAAACACAACTTAGTACAGTAACCAAAAAGCAAGGAATGACATTTTTAAAAGAATCCATAATCCTGTTTTTTTGAAGTATTTCTTCAGTGGGAATTCTGCTGGAGCAAAGAATGCAAAACTTAGAAGCTTCCAAGAGGGGGTCATGTGAAATTACTCTATTTCGAGATTTTTCCTAATCACTAACATTTCGATTCTGAATGCATTTGTGAGAATCTGCCAACAAACAATTTTTCACCATCAAAAGAGGCAATTTTTTGCAGTCTGTAACTGTCCTTTATTTCAGATTTAACAAAAAGATTTTGTAGAGAACTTATGCCATTTCTGTAGCAACTTCTGCAATCCACAGTGACATTGCAGATTTTTTCAAATAAAAACCAAACCCCACAAAAAAGAACAAAGAACATCCTTTGTTTCAGACAAAGAATTTCAGGAGAAACCACAAAATGTTCAAGCAAAACATTAAACATTTGATTTTCCACCCTTTTTGCCAGCAGTCTGAGTTTTCCCATAGTTCTAATATCAGTGTCAATAAGGAGGGGAGGTAGGTCAGATGGACTACACTCACTCTGCAACTTAAAATCTGTGCTAATTGAATGAGGATGAAAACAGGATGTTTCACAGAAGGCATTTTTCTTCTTTAACATAGATTTTCTTTTAGTGAGGAAACAAGACCTACTTAATTTACCCATCAGGAAAAAAATGCCATTGAAAACCAACTAGAAGTTGTTACTGGCATTATTACACAAATCCTGGGCTCTGCTCCTGCCCAGGTGCCTGTCTGCGAACACCTAGCTCTGCACCCCATCCTCGGGACTAACATGAACATCATGCGCTTTGCGCTCTCGGGGATAGAGCCCAAACATAAGGATACTGCTAATGGCAGATGTTACTTGGTCTCTTTAAACAAGTTTACAAAAGCAGACTTAAAAAGAAATGGAAACGTTCATTTTAAACCTCGTGGAGACTATTTTATTTAAAACACACACACAAACACTTGCCTGACACGCTTCACTGCCTATTTTAATAGTGCTTTTTTTCCAGTGCAAAGATACATCACAATCATGGCAGCACCTAGAACCTTAGTTGCCTGTCAGAGTACCACAGTGCCCAGCACTGTGCTATTTCCAGCCTCAGAGACAGGCAACCACAACCTATGGAAATACAACCAAGAATTAGAATTAAATATGTGAAACTGTTTAGTCTAGAGGCATGCTTCATCTTCATGATAAAGGTCATAAAGTGCTAATTTACTTTTTCACTCTTTACAGAAGGACAGATTTTAGTAACTGTAAGTATATATCAGTAAGTTTCCTTTTTTGTTACCAGCATCTTAGTTAATTTTGTTTAAATGTAGGTATAAAAGTGATGCACTCAAGTTAACCTGTTTTCCCAGACTGAAGAGACATTATTACATGTTCATGTTCTCTTACACATCCTAAATATTCAGACACTTGCAACACCCCAGGGTACAGTGTACTATGTCAACCCTTTGAGAAGAATGCAAAAATATTAATAAAAATGAAGAGAGATTGCTTATCACGCGCTCTTGCTATTAACATCTGTATTTTAGAAAAGCCCACAAATCGTTACATTTTCCACAGGACATATCCTCATGGATATGCAAGCAGCCATGCCAGGAACCAAACGGTATGTCAGAAGGCAGATTGCATTTTTGGTTTTGCTCTACAGGCAAACTGTTATGTTTCAGAGCGTACTGCAGTTCCTCTTACTGAGCAGATCCATTTATGCTATTTACCAATTCGGAACTGAGGGGTAATCCCCCAAATCAATCTGCTCTGTACAGTATCAGATTATATCCTTTCCAAGCGGCCATCCAAGTTTTATACATTAATCATACCCAGTCTTTCAAGATCATCAGACAGTATGTTATATTGATTAAATGACAGAGTTCTACACATGAGGCAGATTAGTTTAGAATAGGAAAACATGACATGCTACCAAATTTAAGTGTTCTGGTTATGAAAATTGAATAACTAAAAAATAAGCCTCAGCAGACCTGGTAGAGCCACTGGGCTGCCTCAGCAGCTCAGTAAAGAAAGATGTTCTCCTTCAATAATGACTTAATTAGGCTGTTAGTGAGGCCACGGTGGCTATACCCCCCTCTCAGCTGCAGCTGTGCTGGTGAGGAGCCCTCCAGCTGCGTGTCCTTACACCCAGCTCCCTTCAGATGTGGCTGGCCGAGCAGCCTCTCACAGTCCTCCCTAATTCACTTCAGGAAGGAAAGAGACAAACCCAAAAGCCAACAGGATTATCTTCAATAGTCTAATTAGTGGCTTGAGATAATCCACTTGATTTTGCCTAAAGCAAATTAGGAAGTGCTCATGTGAACTACGGAGCCAGCAGATAGGTGGACTGCTACCTCCTGCCAAGAGGCAGCGACAGCAATGGGAGGCAGTGACCAGGCACAGCCCCTGCCAGGGGAAAAGGTCCGGCAGTGGTCAGAGGGGTCGGATAGCTGCACAGATGCCCACCCTTGACCCCAGCCTCGAGGCCTTTCAGAAGGTGCAAGCCAGGTCCAATAACTCTGCCCAGTAGAGTTGCTAGCATCTTCTCTGCCAACACCATTAAAGACCAGTAATACATTCTGCAAGGCAAAACTATATTAAAAATAAAACAAAATAGGGCTTTGGTATCAAAACTAAAATCTGGCAGCCTGTTCCCATGCAAAATCCATCATGACTGATACATTTGTGGAGGACAGCTGGAACAAATCCATGACATTTAATGACATGGTAAAAGCAAACAACTTTAAATCATTTGAAATCCTACTGTGAATAGATGAAACTTTACAGCATTCACATATTACAATAATTAATCATTTCTAAACACTTGTTTTTAATTCTTAAAAAAAAAAAATCATCATTTGCAGAAGTGGTATTTTTTTTCCATTCCAGCCATATATTTAAAGTAACACTCTCCTGTGAAAAGGTTTCAGGCTACACAACACTTCAGAGTTTTAAATGTATTCTGTCTCTCTCCTACCTAAAGATTCATGACACCAACAAAACAGTACTTTTACATCTTCCATCTTTTTCTTTTTAAGTAACCTGGCCTCCAAAGCCCAGTGCACAGTATGAGAAAAGCAAAAGTCTGAAAAGTTGTTTCTATAAAACACTTCAAATGGGATTGTCACAGAAACACAGACAATAAATCACCTTTCAACTTAAATGGGAATTCAAATCTCATACGCACCCTCTCAACCTCGGTCCATGCATGCATATCTAGTATCATCCTAAATGGTTCACAAATCCTCAGGTAAAAGAATAGGTCTGTCCTTCCATGGGTAAAATAACTGTTTGGTCTGAACCACACAGACACCCTTAAGGAGTTCAGCTGGTCCCACTCCTGATGGCTGCCGCAGAGCAGCAGTGACCTGTGAAATTTCCCAGAAAGAACTGCTAATGGGACCTGAGCTAAGAACTGGGGGATAGGTGCCAAGCTGAAATGATTTAGGACAGCACGAACGTGAGTGTAAGGGGCACATCTTAAGCTGATTCTGTCTGACAAATGTGGTTAAGTTGATACTGGACAAACAGCTTGGCTCTCATTTAAGTAAGACCTGGGGGACACACAGACAGTCTCTCCTGGACATGGCTATAGCAAGAGTTGGCTGAAGACCAGCAGCTGGCTGGTAGTCCCCCACCGCATGTCTGGCAGGAGGGACAGAGAGAACATTCACTGCGCTAGTGCAGACTCAGCTAATTTAGTCAAAAACAAAGGTGGTTTGAGCTAACCTGGCTGACTTGGCAGAGAGGCGGATTAAGAACACCCATAAGACCCCTTCTGCCAGCTCTGTTGGGGATATAATCTTTGCTGGTTATATTTTCTACTTCCAAAAAGTCATGTATCTATGCTCCAGGAATTGCTTTCTCTCTTTCTCTCCATTGCAAGTCTAGACAAAACCACATTAAGATCCTTCTTTGACTATACATGTACAGGTGTAAGGGGTTAGCAGTTACTAAAAAGTTTTGTGGATACAGGAAAAAATGACCTCTTTGTCTCCAAGGTGTGTTCACTGAATAGAGTCAAGAGTAAAAACCAGAACTGAACTAAAAGAAGCTTCATGCTAAGGATAAAAAAAAGGGAAAACAAAAAAAAAGAAAATAAATTCCTACCAAAATAGGAAGGAAAGAGTCTGTGAGGTGAGAAGGGACACTTTTTTTTAAACCTTCACTCTTCACTTCACAAAAAAGACTGTGTGATGTACTTCTTCGTGACTTCTTCTCTCCAGGGTCCCCTGAGCCCAGACCACCTCCAGACCGCAGAAGCAGCGTGGCCGTCCGTCACTCCTGGGGCTGCACATGCAGCTGTACCACGGTGGGACCGCCAGGGCAGAAGCACTTCTCACGCTCCCGTCTCCACCCACGTCTCCACAATACCGGATTCCTGGCACCGGTTTGGACAGCTCGGCAGCCACTGCCTGCCTTCATTCATAAAAATGAGACCACACTGACGAAAGCCACAGGCTCTAGTGCACCGGGCAGTGAATGTCAGTGACATCTCCCGGTCAAACATTTACTTCCACAGCCACCCCTACACGGGAAGCCTGGAGGTCACATCTGGCCAGTGAAGTCAGGGCGAGTTGCATGTGGGGATCAGTGACAGTGCTTAAACTTCTCCCTTATATTGGATTCAATCCACAGAGTTCATTAGCAAACAAGACAGACAGGAATGTATGTCTTTCTTAAAGCAGACCAGGAGATGTAATTAACACAGCTTAATTTTCATGAATAATGTATTAGTTTTGTAACATGCAAGAATGAAAAGGTAACCCAAAGGGTCTGGTCTTGCTCTAATCATGTTCAGTGGGAGGAGGAGTAGATCCAGGCCACAAGTGAGCTGCAATTTCTTCATATCAAAGTGGGATACATGTTCATGACAACAGTTTGATTTCTTACAAAAAGACCACAATAATGTAAGCAGGAAAAAACAAAGCACTTTTTGGAAAGCCCCTTTCAGAAGTCTCTTTCTTTTAGCTCCTAACGTACATGAACATGGAATCGGAAAAGGACCTCTTGGGATATTAAATCCAGGCCCATTATCAAAGGCAAAATGTCACTTCCAGGAAAAAAAGAAAGGTTAACATTATGCCAACGAGCTGGAAGGAAATCCAAATTTCTAATGCAAGAGAATGAGGGGAAAAGCTAAACAAAAGCGAATGCATGAGAGCATATCACTAGATCAGAGCCTTATTCTAAAGACATGGGCTGTTGGTACATCTAAGAGGAGATAAGACGCAGAATAATTAAGAGTCAAGGTTCTTTCTGCCACTAGGGATCTGCATACAACTGAGAAAAGAAACACCTCAGAACAGTTCAGCCCTGGGACAGAGGAGGAAGGTGAGCTCCCAGCAGGCGCAGCCCCCTCCCAGGGCAGTGTGAGGCCACCTGAGATCATGTTTGCCCCAAGGTCGAAGGCTCATGGAAGAGGCAAGCAGCCCCCGGCACTGGTGGGCCAGCTAGCAGCTGTCTGGTTTCTTCAGGGTATGATGCTGAAAAGCCAGAAGGCAGCTGTAGGAAAGCATGTGCCCACTGCAAGTGGGCAACCACAAAAAGCAACCACAAAAATCTCTGAATAATTTAAGGGACACTTCTGGTTTTGCCAGAAGCTGTTAAATCCCACCTTTTACCCACAAAAAAAGGGGAAGAAACTCCCAGGCATGGAAAAATTCCCAAAGAACAGTCTGAAAGAGAAGACCAACATTGTAAATATTTGTCATCTCCCGGAATAAAGGAAAGAAGGCAGCTGTGAAAGGCATGCGTGGCAGTAGGCTTGGTTTGGTTTACACTGGACACAAAATCTAAGGGCACAAGGATGACAAGGAAGGACAGCCAAGGTACCTTACATACCCAATGGTCTCCATGCAGGTTTTGAGAAGTGAAAGCAGATACCAGACACTACAGCAATGAGAGCCATGGGACCCCTTAGAGGTTCCAACACACACAAAAAAAGACACAAAAAGCCTAATTTTTAACATAGATTGAAATCAGGTCACAGCCTGGAGATGGGATGTAATTACTGTCTGCTCCTGCGAATCCAGAGGAATGGACATCCACAAGGCTGGAGTGGTTCTGGCAGCACGGCACTGCCCCGGCACTGCCCCCCCTGTTGTTGAGGAACTGTCCAGCGAAACGAAATATTTCCAAAAGTGTACTAACAGGGCTGAACACCAACCAGAGAGCGCACAGTTGAGAAGATGCCATCTTCTCGCTGCGCTGCTGCTCCATAGCAATCTACCACCAGAGCCAAAAGCCAGCTTGGAATATCTGGTGAGCTCCATCTTGCACATATGCGGGAGTGAAGCTACACTCATGAGCACTCCAACGCAGACTCCTGGGTGCTCACGGGCCTTTTCCAGTGAGTGATCAGATCCTCAGCTATGCTCACCCAACCAGCCCTCAGGTACATAGGTTACTGCTCTCCATGCGACACTCTGCATGCCTGAGCAGGATAGAAAGTGCCAGTAGCACTGGAATGTCACCTTTAATGCCATCAAGCACCGTGGGACCCGCTGTCCATCATTGTTCCTGAAAGGCTACCTGCCACTCAGTGCACCAAACTGAATAAAGATGGCTTCTTCCAGCTTCAAGTAGGTGAGATCTAAATTTAGAAGAATACATAATGCCACATTATGACCCAATGTAACTGAAAAGGTGTAAAAGTGGATGGACGGACGGACAGAGAAATGGAAGGAAAAGAGCGAGAGATCTCCCCAACCACAGAAACTGACTGGAATTAAAAGGAAAACATTTTTGCTAGTATTAAATACACTGCAAGCCTAGAGTTTACCTGCTATTTATCCCAGTATAGCTTGCAAAGCAGCTTACTGCAGTATGCCCAGACCAGCAGGCCCACAAAAGTGGAATCCCTGAGGAGCTACCATGACTGAAGGCCTCAGCTGCTCTGCCATCGGTTTCTTGTCTTTACTGGAGAAGGTAAAGCTCCAGCCACCACACTGAGCGCAATAAATCCTGCTCAGAGCCTTGCCCATGAAAGAGAATACAGGGATACAATTACAATAACAGGGCTGTTGAAGGATAAGGCAGCACCAGAAAAGGTTTGCCAACACAGTAATGCCAATGTGTGACTTTTGGATGATATTTTTACACCGACACCAGCCCTATTAATGCTGGTGCAACTGTCTTCAAAGTGATTTTGAAGGTCCAGCTGACTCCATTTGGGAAAAGAAACAGTTAAAAGACCCTTTTATGGCCCCTATAGGCCCCATTCTGCCATTAGGGGAAAATCTTTCATATTAAAAATAGTTTCATCTGTTCCACTAATAAAGGTGTTTTATGCCTAGAAAGCTGTGCCTTTCTCAGATAGTTTTACACCCATTAACCGTATACCATAAGCTGTATTTTTTTGTTGTTAAATCACAGTTTAACTAAGTTATAAGTAAAGCCATGTTTATGGGATGTGCCCATAGCCTCCCTCTGCAACCACGAGGACATGGATGCCTAAGACAAAGATGTCCCATGAGGAGGAGCAGAAATGGAGAGGGTTAAGGTGCGGATGGTCTGTTAGAAAACAATAGGAACAGATAAAGTCTCAAGCACCACCTCTCTACCCATGGGTGCAAAGAAACAAAACTCAGTACTAATATAACTCAGGAATAACACCTTTTCTTTCAGTACCAAAGGCTTAGAGACAAAGCGTGGCACCAGTAAGCTCAAAGGACCTTCCTGCAGGTGGTACAGACCATGCGCCCGACCCCACCTCCTCCGGCCTCGCTCCCCGCGGGTGGCTCAGCGCCGGGCGGACTGACAGGCTCCAGCACAAGCCTTTGAGGGACAAGAGGAAGAGATAAGGTGAGGGGAGGTGTGGGGGCAGAGAACAGGCTGGATCTTACTCAAGCCCCCAACAACGTGAGCGTTTCTGCTTCCAGGGGCTGGATTTCTCCACCAATCCTGCAAGCTTGGTCCCCCGAATCTCCCCGACACAGCCCCCGGCAGCCGGTGGGTGTCCACACCCAGCACCGCACACTCCCAGAATCCAAGCACACCAGCAAAAGCAGGCAGAAAGCATTTCTCTTGGTTATCCCATGTACTTTCTCCTCTTCCTTTCAAACTTCCCGTTGGTTTTCGTTAAGCTCACATGAGGCAAGCAAGCCTGCACAACTTGGAGAACGCGTTTATGGAACAATTTTGCCACATTTCCCCCCCACCTCCAAATGACATTTGATTTGCAAACACTCCCACCGAACCGCAGGCCGCTCTCGCCTCCACCCAGGGAGTTGTTTTCAATAAAGCAACAGCTCTGAAACATCTACAGCAACTTTTTTTTTTTTTCTTTGACAATTTGCCACTTTCAGAACAACAAAAAATTTAAAAAGAAAAGGAGAAAGAGAAGAGAAACAGCGTAAGGAACCATTTGCATATTTGTCCCAGTAGCCGGGAAAGGGCTTTGGATCGCATCCCCGGCACCGAGGGGCTGCAGCCGGCTCCGCTCCACTCCACCCGGGACCGGGACCGGGACCTCCCGCTGGGCTCCGCGGAGTGGGGCGCCGAGGGCTGCTCCGCGCCCGGGGCTCCGCGCCCGCGCTCCCCCTCCGCTCCGCCACCGCTCGCACTTACCGCCCCGGCTCCGCGCCGCGCTGCTCCGCTCCGCTCCGCGGGGGAAGGGGCAAGGGGACCCCGGGAGCCAGAGGGAGGGGCCGGAAAGCTGCGGCGGGGCTGACCGACGGCGCGGGGTGTTTGTCTAACCTGACACCGCGGGCTGCCGCCGCCCCGCGCCCCGCGCCGCGGCCAGCCCGGCCTCAGCGCCGGCCCGGCGGGAGGCGAGTGCCCGCCGCCCCGGGGAGCCCGCGGAGCGGGGCCGGACACAGCCAAACAATGAGATCGGCTGTTCTGTAAGGCTCACGTGGAGGAGAAAAGTCTGCATCCTCGTTCCTGGGGTTTCCAATTAAAAAAAAAAAAAAAAATTAAAAAATAAAAATAAATTAAAGAGTGGGGGGTGAAAGCCGAGCCCCGCGCCCGCCGTGGGGCAGAGGTGCCTCACCGCCTGCGTTTGCCCAGGTTAAGCCCCCTCACTCAATGAAAGGTGGCTTCAAAATTGTGCTAAGAAGTGCTTTTAATTTTCTTTTCGTCCCACTGCTGCTTACAGAGATGTAAGCAGCGCCAAACTTACCTCGCCATAAGCCACCACGGAAGCATTTGGTGATTTTGATCCTAATCTTTACATCGAGCGGGTCCAGTTGTTATATTTATATGACAATAGAGACTGTTTATAGAAAGCCATCCTGGTATAAATTAGAGACAAGTCCCTGGGAAGAACAAAGTCACTGCAGCACTATGTCATCGAGAAAACATCCCTCAGAGGGTCTGAAGAATAACGCGGGGAGCCTTCTCCCCGCCAGGCAGCAGGGACGTGCTTGCAAGCACAGGGGGCTCGCTCCGGCACCCTGGCTGGGTCGGAGGGAGCCCGTCTTGCCCTGGATGGGGAACTCTGGGACCTCCCTTCGGGGCACCAGGCTCAGCTCCCTCCCGCATTTCTGCCCCTTCAGAACAAGCTGTTTCCAGCCCTTAGCCTGGCTGTAGGGCCAGCCCCGAACCTCCGCAACAAGCCCCTGGGGCAGGCAGCCAAGGGAGACCCAGCTGGGCTGCTTTCACACTGCCGAGCTCCTCCATCTCCTCTGGCATTGAGTTATGGGAGGAAGGCACCAACCAAACACCCAGTGCATGGATGTAGCAGAGCTGCCATAGTCTGGCTGTTGCCTTTGATTTTCCCAGCAACCAAGGGATGGAGCAGCATCTACCACTGCGGTTAGAGGTGGTGGCTCCCCGCAGCGCCTGGTCACCTTCTCCTGTCACTGCCACCCTGGGGGAGAGGTTCCTCGTCATGCCCTCCTCCTCCTCCTGCACTCTCCTCTCCTCCTCGTAGCAAATGTAGCTCAGTCCCATCTGTGACAGTAAAAATGTAACATTATCAGAGAAACTTTTGGGCTGCCTCTGGCTCTGGGCAGCTCCCATTCACAGGCAAGTTTGAAATCTGCACAGACAAAATGTGCGTACAATTACGGAGAAGCAGCAGTGTAAGAATTTCCATCTCTGAATAACGTGGTATCCCGTCTCTGACACAGCCAAAGCCTGGGAAAGTGGGACTGTCTTATTGCGTGAGGTTGCAGTGTGTGTGGGGAGGGGGTTTGCTGCCGATCACTGCTGGACACCCTCAGGGCTAGACCAACTATACAAAATTATTGTGTAACTTTAGCCAGAGAGAAAAATGCTATTTACTTTGTGAGGAAACAATCAACCCCCCAAAAATGATCCTACACAGTCTTCAATTTCATCCGAAGCAAAAAAGAAAGCACAGAGAGAGCAGAGGACTCCGATTTCTCTCTACCTCTGCAAAGATGCAATGTGAGCACTGCTGCTCTGAAGGTAGCATTTACAGTCTCCTGAAATCATCTGGTGACAGCCCATGTGTGCCACTTGCTGTCACCCAGCTGTGTCACGAGCAGATGGGAAGCAACAGAGCCAGTGGTAACGCTTCATCTGGTTTGTGGCTGAGCTGGGAGTGAGCCCATGTCTGCCAGCTCCAAACCCTGGGCTCCGAGTCACGCATGTTTGAGGAAGACCAGGAGAGACCACTGAAGTCAACCCCAGGACTGTGATAAAATTAAAACAGGAATTACAGGAGACTCCTGAAATCACTCCAGCAGATTTTGCTGTTGAAGCCATGATGGCCTCAGCAAGGAAAAGTCTGTAGGTAGGGGTAAAATCTCTCATCAGACCAATCGATGCACATGGGAAATACTTAAGAAGCTTTCAGGCACACAAATCCTTCCTGAGATCTAGAAGCGGGACACAAGCTGCACCCCTGACTCTGTTAGATCTTCAACTTGAGGTTTCCTCTCCCCGAAACACCTGTTGACTGTTACCATCATTTTTGCTCCACCAACCCAACCAGCACAGGCAGAGGCAGCAGGAGATCCCGACACCCACAGGCATTAAAGACAGAAGTTAAAAATCCTCGTCACCACTTGTACAGTAGCATTTCCCACACCCTTGCTATGCCCCGAGCTGAATGTGTAGCAATGGGAGGACTTCGGGAGGAAACCAGCACAGACTTGATGTGTTTGTTGGTGTACCTTTAGGAGGGGAGAACTGCGGGGAGGTCCTGCACAGGGGTCTGTCTCGTATCCAGCAGCTGAGGACTGAGCTGAAGGAGAGCAATGGCACTGTCAGGGTGGGTAACTGTGACACAGGGAGCAGACTGTACCCTGCTCTGCCAACGACTTCCTGACACATCATTAGGACAAATCAATTCATCCCTCTACATATCATTGTAGAACAGCAGTAACAGATGCAACGTAGCCCCAGAGGACCTTACTGTAGAGGACAGAAACTCCTCAGCACAGCAGAGCAAAATGGCTGTGAAGAACCTGCCAGCTCAGCTCTGCTGTACCTCACCACAACACTACTCACCTGGCTAAACCCAGGAAGTCCGAAACCTACACTGAAAGTTGGAGTCCTATGCTGGTGGCCTGTCCTCAGGCAGCGCTTTCACTCAATTTGCCCCAGTAAAGATATGGCTCAGAAACAGAGTAACTTTTTTAACATTATAAGATCACTTAAAATATTTGACTTTGGCTTCAAGTGACACTGAAGAACTAATATATCTAAGTTTTCGTGAAGTGAAGCTAAATGGAAATATCTATCATTTTTGAATGAAAGAAAACTGACAAAAAACATTGTTTGGGGACTGAAAGGGTAAGGCAGGCCGTGTGAATCCACAAAAGATGCAGAGCGGCCATCATCATTGGGGGGATTAGCACATACCCACTGAGGGACTAACTTTGGAAAGCAAAACTAATTCTTTGGAAGTCTGACTTAAAGAGGAAAAATGTTCCCTTGGACTTTCATTCAGCCATTTTTTTGCATCTCAAACACTCCTGAAACTCTGAGCTCTGCATTGGGCATCCAAGGGGAGAGGGGTAGCACTGCCGCCTCCCAAGAGACAGGCAGGAAACCTGGACACATAGAGAAGCCTCTGTACACGGTGTAGTTAATCCTAGAGAACTTGATGCACTTAGAAGCAACCGGAGCTTTTCCAAATAAAAGCCTCAAAGAAGAATCACCAAATCAGGAGAGAGAAAATGTGACATTTCAGAATTCCAGAGCTAATACAAAAAAAAAAAAGCATTTTCTAAGCAACAATTTCCTAATGGCAGACTGGTGGGAGCCGCACCACCAGTGTCCTCTACCCCTTTTTTTTCTGCCACTGTAAATTGCACTCTTTTGCCACATCTCTTCCATGACTCTCTCTTCCACATGGCTACAACGTTCCCACTTTAAAGCAGTGCTACTCTGGTTGAATAACCACCGAGCAGAGCTGAACAATTGTCAAGTGTGGGCAGACTCGGACTGAAATATTTTCTCACATGTCCTCATTCAACCACAGTTTTTCAGAATTTGGGAAGATGTCACAAAGCAACAGAAAACAATGCCTACTTGGCCAAAGTCAGGCCATTCAACAGCATGCCTTTTATTGCAGTGTAGGATTGAGAAACATAAGAAATGTATAGCTCACGCAGGAAAAGCTTTTAGCAGATGTTGCTGCTTTGAAATACCAGAGAGTCAATACTCTAACACATTTCAAACGAGAAAAAATGCACAATTTATAGGCTAGCCCAATCCAAACAAATCAGTTATAATATATGTCTACTCGGAACCCAGAGGAGAAAAGCTCATACTGTTCTGGAGATTTCTGATCACCAGGACTCGCAAAGATTTGCCGTGACCTGCATGGTTGAACTCTTAACAGTGGAAAGTTAAAGGAACAGCTTACAAGAGAAGATTCCTGCGGTGCTGGATGAATGCAGTGTGAGAATTACCTACTTGGACAGTTTAGAAGGAAAACAGCATCACCCTTTCTTTATCATCAGCCAGTTTTTCTGCAGGTATTTGGTCAAATTCAATACTCTGCCATACCCATTCAGTGCCCTTGGAGGAAATAAAGCTGTACATGGGAAACAGAATAAAGCATAATTCATTGAGCAAGGAGCAAGCATGCCCTACAGTGATTTGCTGTTAATTTCATGCACTGACAAACCAAGAGCACTTATAAGCAGCACTTGATAAGGTATTCTTGCAGATTCTCATATTTTACTGCAAGTGTTTGAGAAATGTGCCCAAATGTAAGATCAGAGGGCTCCACGAGACAAATGGCAGGAAAATGTTCTTCATCTTGGAACCTGACTTGAAACTATTCCTTGTTCTCAAACTTTTTCACCATCAATAAGCATGCAAAGGAAAGCATGGCTCTCAGAAATCAGCACTCTGATGCCAGCAAATGTCACCTTGTCAATGAGCTTTTGGACTGCAAATGGTGCTGAGGCAAATCCTCTGCCAAGGTGAGCTCTTCCTTTACTCCACAGCCATACAAACAGGTACCACAGGCCCCCTTCCAGGGCTTGTTACCTTCACTTCTGTCACACGTAAAGTTCCCGAGAAACCCCAGCTGAGCACGTGGGATGCACTTTAGTTTGGATTGATTTGTGATTATGCAGTAGTGGCTCAAATCTGACATCCATCAAACGTGCAGGGAGCAGGCAGAGTTGCGTTTTTCCCCAATCACCCCTGTTGGCATCTCCCATTTCCTCCTGGCAATCGCAGTTCCTCTGACAGGAGTTCTGTACCTGAACACTTTGAGAGTAAGGAAGTTGAGGATGCAATTGAAATGACAAGTTTCTTTTTATTGTTTTCTTTTTTGAAAGTGTTCAGTGTTGACCTTGAAAGTTTTCAAAAAACAGATGAAGCTTTAGCTCTTTTTGTGGTGGATCAGCTGACTAATGCAGACTTTTAAAATGCACTTCAGATTTGCTGCAGCAAATTGAATGTAGGTTGTAAACAAAACACAACAAATATCCAAGATAAGAATGACCGCCAACACGCTGCATCATGTGAAGCTACCCTCCAAGTAGTGCTTCACATTACAATTCTGAAACATGCTCTTAATTTAGAAAGGATAACAGTATTAAAATGTCATTTCAGCAGAACATTACAAATATTTAAGGTTGCCAACTAGGACCCAGAGCCCACGGGCTTCTTCTGTGTGGGCTCTTTTTATGTGGGTTTTTGCACCCACATAAAGCTCTGCTCACATCAGCAGGGATGTCCGTGGGTGCAGAGATCTGTCAGCACTGCACCCAGCCTCGCTGGATATAGCAGTAGGTAGGATGGCAGGAGAGCAGCCAGCGTGAAAGCCGGGATGGCTACAGGTTGCAAGAAGACAGTAAGCAAGGGGAAGTCTGGCAGCCGGACCCTGAGCAGGGCTGAGATGCCCTGTGAAGCCGTGCATGCTCTACATTGCTGTTCTTGTAAAGAGCCACTCCAGCTTTCAAAGTCTGGAGTCCTCTTACAGTTTTGTCACATATTGGTGCATGGAACAAATTAATGTCACAGACAGTCATCTGTCTGGAGATCACTCGCTGACAGGGCAAATAGGTGGCAGAGCCCAGAGCAATCCAGAGCAAAGGAGGAATTAAGCATTAGGGCATCTCCCAAAGGACATGGACTGAGCAACTGGCAGGCAGTAAAACCAGGAGGGACTGACTGCAAAGGAAACAGAAGGCAGCAAAGGGCCCCTGTTTGGTGGCGTTGGACCATTGCTTCCCCAGCCCGTTAGGATCTGAGCATGGGGCAGGGGTGCAGAGTGCTCTCAAGGGAGCAGGACTGCCACTGCTCTGTGCCGTGAGCAGCAGCCCTGGACAGCCAGACAGCGAGGAGGAAGGGCAGCAGCCACCTTCCAGGGACAGAGAAGGGATGAAATTGGAGAGGCTGCAGGGGCATGCAGCCAGCCCCAGGCAGAGCGGTGGGGATAACTTTAAGCTCTCCCTTAAGTTTGTGTGGGCTTTTTTTTTTTTTTTTAATCCCTTGCCCTTTCAGTGCAAGCGAAGACTTGCTGGGCTTTTAACCTGCAGTAAATTGTATCTTCTGTCATTCCTTTACTTAGATATGTAGTTTACATACCTCCCAACTGCTGAATTTTACCTGCTCGTCTCCTACTGCGAGGAGCTTTTCCCTTTGTGCAAATATTTCTGCTCAGAGCAGTGTGGTGGCTCATATTTGTATGGCCATCGTAAAATTAATAGTTCTTCTGTTTGCTTCCAAGACAAGCACATATCCACCTCCTGCTGCAGTATCTTATAGCCATCAGAAGGAGCTGCTGCTGCTGGAGTCAGCGTCTTTGCCCTTGTGCACACTGCCCACACCACAGAACTCCCAAAAAAAAGCATATGTGTGTTTGCCCCGGCACAGACAGCCCTGCAGGCAGGTTCTCATGCACACGTATTTCTGCTCTTGTAAAATCTGGGGTTTAATTCCATGGCCACAACATCAGCTCTCTGTATGCATTTTACACACACCAGCCTATGCAGGATCCCCTTCTTTCCTTTCCAAATTATATATTAATTTTGTAAAGGTTTCTTTCGGGGTGTGAATATTCCCATCTAGATTCCAATCTCAAGCTCGTCATCCCCATAACACACTCCATTACCAACCCAAAATAAGAAGATTGTATCTTCATCCCTGAAACGAGGTGTGATTTCCATCAGATATTTCTGCGTTTCACTGCACAGCAAGTGTCACTTCCCAAGTTTCTGCTTTGCTATCTGGAGTTGCCCACTGCCTTTGCCCACTCCCCACGCTACCAGAAAATTGTCAGAAACACACAGCTCTTCAAAACCAGGCAGAATCATAAATAAGTCTACCTCTGTCTCATCTCTACCGCTCACAAATGTGGGGGAAAACATGGTTTAAGTCTTCCACAGTTCTCCACTCTCCAGCAGTATCTCAAATCCCAGCAGCACTTTACATCACCTTGTTAACTGAGGCTGTTGCTTTGTCTCTGCTCCAGATACTGGGCGTTGCTCAGTCCTCACATACGACTCGCACACAGGAGTCTGTTCTAACCAGCACCTGAATTTTTGTGAGCAGCCTGGTGTAACCCCAGCCACAGTGACACATGAGACTAAGGCAGAGACTGCCACTGCTGATGAAGAGGTGTCCGGCTCAGCCCGCACAAGCAGAGACCTGCTGCCAATGGGTGCAGGTCACTGGCAAGAACCTGTGCGTTTGGGAGGTAAGGCATGGTCCCCTTTGACTGAGTGCATCAACCCTTATAATTTTACTTGACACAGATCATTGTCTTCCTCTGGTGGATGACTCAAATAAAAATGTTTGCATTGAGGCCAAGAATGCAGAGTCTGAGCCCTAGTAACATCCTGCATTTCTAATAAATATCTACAATACAAATACACCACCCAAATGGCCATTTCCCCAGATGTCACAAAGTTACCCTGTATGCAAGTTGCTGTTCGATGCTGCCTGCTATCCCGAAGGAGCATGATGGGCAATTCCTTGTCATAATAACTTTGAGCAGCTGTTACAAGCCATTATCAGTCAAGTATCTGAGCAGCTGCCCTAGTCCAGGCGTGGATCCAGCCAGGAGGCTGGCAGAGCTGTGACACACTGCCCGGCTCTGCCCCCCAGTAACACACCAACGCGGGGATGGACATGGTACAGGCTGCTGGTTTTACCACTCAATCTGTCTCTTGATCCCACTAGGCGGTGGTGGCCACCACCACCAAATACTCATTTTCAATTTTTTTTTTCTCCCAAAGCTATTCTCTCGTAAAAGCATCAGCCTCAGGCTTTCAGCACCTTTTCCAAGAAAACTAGCCTTATAGTAAAATAAACCAATTGGGTTAGAAACTAACCTACTAGAAACTAACCTATCAGCGCGCAGTTGTCATTCATTGCTGATTTCCTTGCTTGTTTCAAAATGCGAATGATCCAAAGAAACAAGTAAAATTGTGTTTTGACTGCTGTGGGGAAATGGGTGACTGTCACCGAGTGCTGGCAGACCGTATCTCTCCTCCAGCCAGGGACAAGGACTCATGTTAGAGGCTTCCCAAATTGGATAAGGTGTGGAGCTAATAAAAACTTGAATCAGCCTAGAGACCTGATGATTAAATCTTGGAAAGCTGAAGGTCATGTGAGCCGGTTAGTACTGACTTCTACTGTGATGGATCTCTAACAACATGTGAAAGTTATCATCTAGTGAGGCAAAACATCCCTGTTGTTGGGCAGCGCAGACACACAGCTAGCCAAGTTCTTAGCAAAACCATCTCATGAGCCCCACAGGGACTATTTGGAGATGTCATCCTGCACAAATATACCTAGTTCACACAAAATCATCTCAGCTCAAAGTTAGAAAGTAGTCCCAATGTTACCTGCTCTGGAAAATCCAACTGAGATGTTTCCTTTTCTTTTTTTCCACCATAGCTGAAACTGCAGCTTTGGAGCTGGATCCATGCAATAGACATCCACATACAGCACATACTTCTTTACTGAATTTATGGATGCTGCTGTGTAGGAAAGTAACAAGGCTGTAATACTAAGTGGCCCTGGTTAGTTTGTACTCAAAAGGCCAACTCATGATTGCCTTGGATGTGGTTCTCCTGTTACTACTGAAGGGAATAGATGACCCTATAAAACAGACAGCAGCAACGCCCCTTTCACAGCTGTCTCCAGTTTCTCTCCTGAAATTTGGCTGGGTGTTTTCTTCAAGATTCAGAACACAGATGTAAACTATTTAGGGATATCCCTATATCCCTGTTTCTCCTTAACAATACCAGAGAGAATGAAAAATGTGGCCCATTAGTTTTATAACCATCAGAAAGAAAAAATAAATAAACAGAAAAAAAAAACCCAACCTCTACAGTGAGGGTCTGACCTGCAGCAGCCTGGTCTGTTTTCTCAAAACATTCAGTTTCTGGGGAAGTGGTGTTCTGAAGAAGTTTTCAGGCAGCGATGGGCAAATCCCCAGCTGCCCACAGATCCCACGCTGGTGGCCTCCAGTATCAGCCATGATGAGCCTTTGCAGAGAAAAGGTCACAGAGGGAAAGTTGGGGGGGGTGTTGTTTTTTTTTGTTTGTTTTTTTTGTTGTTGTTGTTTTGTAGAGATCTGTAAACTGGGATTGCCAAGGCACTGTGGTAGCTGCTCATCAGAAGGGCCCCACTTACCTGTGTTACCTGCTCACCTTCTGGGTTTTTCTGAAATAGTTACAGCGGGCCCATGCTTTGCCACGGCACAGGGGAGGGGGACAGGCAAAAATCTGGAGTTCACACCTGGAGCCTGTGCAAACTTCTGCCACCAAAGGAGGAAGGAGGATCCAAGTTTTCCCCCATTTTAACACAGGCCAGGCATAGGAGGAGGAGATGCGACTCCGTGTGGCTGCCAAAGGCTCCGTTCGCGGGCTGAGCAGGTGAGGGCCCTGGAGACGCAGGGCTGCCCTTGCGAGAGCGGCTCTCCGTCCCCAGCACCTCTGTGGGCGGCCGAACGGGGACGGGACTCCTTGTGGCAGTCCCACCCATGCAGGGGCAAACCTGCGGGAGCAGGAGTGCCCGCCGAGACGGGCCTCAGCTCAGGGGGAGAGAGCAGGGAGCTAATTAACGAAGGGAAAATGCTGGAGCACAGCTTATGGCCGCCTGAGGAGGAATGTCTGCCACAAGCCATCAAGCCTCCGACTGCGGCAGAGGGGAAGAGTTTCAGTCCAGGGGAAAAAGGGACAAGCAGGAGGACAGTCTCCCAAGATGAATGAGTTGTACTTACAACTCCTACTGTATAAAATAACAGAAACAGAAGTGGGGAGAGCGTACCTCTGCTGCAGGCTGAGGGGCCGGGGCAGCCGCAGCAGCCCTTCCCTGGCGCTCGCTGTTGCGCTCTGCTTTTCAAATACCTTCGGAGCAGCGCAGTGCCTTTTGCTTCTTACAGTTTCCACACAAAAAAAAAAAAACCAAACCTTTTCCTCGTTTCTCTTTGTGCGGGGTGTCTGTGGCAAGGGGGGGCTGCAGGGCGCTCTGCGAGGGGAGCGGTGCCGCACACGGCCGGTTCCAGCCGGTTCCAGCCGGTTCCGGCCGGTTCCGCCCGCCTCAGCCGCGGCCCCACCCTCAGCCCCTCAGGGAGCCCGGGGCACCGCCGGGGAAAGGCGGTTCCGAAAGGTTAAAATGCTGCACGGCCGTGAGGAAAAAATGGGTTAGAAACGGCCCTGCGACACCCAGCAGAGGTGAGACGGAGGAAAGGGGTTTAGTTTTCGTGTTTCTGACCATCTCTATTTTAATCAGCAAGAAGTTAAATGCATTTTCCCCAAGAGTGCAATGCGAATGGCATCTGTAACAGGAAGCACCAGTCACTGAGACGTAGGAAAAGGTAATGACAGCATCCCTCTTAAGCGTTATCTCCATAAAGTAGCACAAAACACGATAGTTGGAAGTTATTGCTGTAAATAGAAAACCTCATGGCATTTGTGATGAGAGTTTCTCATCTCATTTCTCACGGTTTCGGGTGAAGCCAACCCGATGGCCGGTACCCCGGCAGCTCCGGCCCGCTCTCGGTCGCTCTGCTGTTAAATTTCACCCCAAGGTGATGCCTGCGAGGTGCAGTTAATCCCTTATTTATCCTAGAGGGGAGCTGTGGTGTTTAATCAGTGCTTGGGAACAGCTCGGAGACCCTCCGGCACCAAACCCCGTGGCAGAGACAGTCACGTTTCCATCCCTGCGCCCAGGCATCGCCTCGCATTTAGACGTTTTCCAGCAGAACTTTCACAGTCTCCACATGAGGTTCAGAAGGGCTAAATTAAAGCTTGCTGTTATTTCAGAAATGATTTTTTCTTTTTCTTTTTTTTTTTTTTTATGAGACATATCTGTGCGCAAAGCACTTTGTGGAAAGTATGTGTGGGTTTGAGGAGTGGGAGAGAGCTGTGAATAGATTCAAGTTCTTCAGCAGTTACCAAAAGTCTGCTGAAGATGTAAATGCATCCTTAGCCCTTAGCACTGGGATCTTAAAAACGTGTGGAGACCTGAGCTGATACTGCCTTTTTTATTTTGTGTAGACCTTTATCTTCAAATAATAAACTGATGCTTTGGCTTATGCAAGGCACTGCTGAAGAGAGAGAGAGAATGTCTTTTATCTCCTACATTGTTGTTATGTGGCATCAACACAGCATTTAATAAAAAGCATCTTGATATAATAATAGTATAAAGTTTGTTTTCTAAACAGAACTCTTGTTTGCCCATAGTAATGTAAATTTGCAGTTCTCCTTTACACTTCACAGATGACGAGAGAAAAAGATTTTAAGATCTCCCCGCAGGAGGGATTTAATTGTAAAACAAAGCACTAAGGATGACATTTAGCTGAGATTGTAAAGGCTACATTAATTAAAAAAGACTAAAACATATGGTGCGCTTCATGAGGGTGGTTAATACGAACTCCCAAACTGAACCTTTTTGGTTACTGAGAAGAAACAGGAAAATACAGCTATTCTTCTCAATCCTGAATCATAAAAGAAGCCTTCGCTTTAGTCCTGGTGAATCAGGAGTGGCACTCCCATTTTAATTCAGTTAATCCAGAGGAGAATGATTTCCTTTCATCTGCTAAGCAAGATAGGAGCTACAGTTGCGATCTATTAATGCGTTTACAATATGATATGAGGGAAGGAAATTGTCATTAGTGGCTTGTAATAGTCTGACAGCTGATGCCAGCGCATGATAGTGTCACACTTCAGCTGGAGGAGAAGTGTCACATAATCAGCCCTTAGGTTACACTTAGGGCACCCTCTCTAATCGCAAACGCTAGGTTATATTTCAGTGATGTTACAGAGGTAATACAGACCACAAGATGACCTTTGTCAGCAGGCTCTTTGACAGGCTTCTAGCTGGAGATGTTGCAATGCAGTCAAATCCCCTAAGGGCGGCGGACCTGGAGATAAAAACAAAACAAAACCCACAACAACAACAACAACCTTGTGTAATCAGATAAAACATACAAGCTGAAATCAAATCCTTAGCTGGTGTTAACGAGCATAGCTCTAGTACATCTACACTCACTTTCTCCATTCTGGGCTCAGTTCTCATTATTGCAGAGTTTTTTAAGCTCTACCTTCCCACTTCAAGGTGCAGAGAACAGACTATAAACTTTGAGCTACCAGTTTCAAACTGCATATTGTGAAAAATCTATGCTTGGTTAAAACCTGTGTCTTTTCCAAACATTTACGGTCTTTTGCTGCTGGGCATGGACTGGGTACACACAGCTTGGACTGGTAAAGTGTCCATTTCTGACATAACGTCAGTACCCGCTGGCTATTTAAGCCTTCTGTCTGAGAGGGTACTCTCAATTAAACTAAACATGATGAATATTCACAGCTTTGTCACTTTCAGGAAGGCAGTCCAAAAGGAAGCCAGGCTGATAATAATTACTGTGGCAGAGATAAGAAAAGCTTTGGCAATTGTGTTTTCCAGGGTGTTTCATGGGCGCTGTAAGGACAGTTTCAACAAGTTGACTCGGTGCTGCAGCTCAATGCATTGCTGCGGCTGGGCAAATGAATGCCTGCATTTAATCCAGCAGTGCAAAGCAGAGCACTGCTCTGATGAGCTATTGCAATGTGTCCTACCCGTGGAGAGGGAAACCAGAGAAGGCGGGTAACCAGGAAAAGGTGCATTTCTTCTTTCTGCTCCCTGAAAGGGAGGTCAGAAAAATAACAGTATCAGCAAAAGGCAAAAATATGTAAATGAAAAGAAAAGCAGATAAAAAAACACATTGGACTGCCATTGAGCCAAACATTACTTAGTATCACACACTTGCCCTTATGACCCAGGCATGCGATATATGCCTGGTATATTACATATATGCCATGATACATTGTCTGTATGACAAGAAGTGTACCTGATGCTAGGCTCATGCTGGTTCCCAGTGCGATCCCTGGTGTCACTGGTGAAGATGGCATCCATTAGATAAGCATGCAAATATAGCATTGACCAAGAACCCTCTTCCTCAGCCCAAGCAGCCACCACCACGTAGAGCTCCTTCCCTGGTTTCCTTTTGAATTCGCCCCAAATTCACAATTCAGCTACATTGCTCTTAATCATAAACATCAGCACGCAGGAGCGTATGCTATAATAACCACGCTCAGCGTAACCGCAAGCTCCATCCTCGCATCTCAGCAGGCAGGAGGGCTGGTTCAGCCCACACAAATTAAGTTGGTAGCTCCACTGATTCAAAGTGGCACCTTCAAAGGGCAGGAGAGGAATTTTGGCACATTTTCCCTGGAGGGACGCCTGAAACTTTGTAGCCTTCCCCCAGCAGTAGTTATGACATCATTTGCCCAATTAAATGACATCACTGGTGGAGAAAAATGGGCTGATCTGTCAGACGTGCAAAGCAATAGGTGTCGGTGACAGCAGCAGCTCGAAGAGCAAGTGCACAGCAACAAGTAGCCCAAACCTTTAGCAAAGGAAGGAAAATTCTTCCCTGAGATAGACCTTTCCTGTCAAAGCAACATCAAGCTCATAGAAGCTAGCAGTTTGTTTCTCTTTCCTTTTTTTTTCTTCTTTTGTATAAGTAACATGGAAACAAAACAGAAGAAACAGGATGATTTCTCTGGTATTAAAGTGCTTTCTGACTGCAACTATTTCTGGATTCCTCAAACCCAGTTTCATCCCGGGAGAAAATTGTGTGGCTTGCATTTGTAGGAAAGAAATTCTCAGATGAATTTGTGCAGTTTTGGATATAAATTACTTTCAGGCTCAGCTTCCATCACGATGGCAAGTCTTGTTTGTGACTCCACAACTGTCTGCAGACTCCAGTAATTGTAGCAGCCTGTAGGTATTCTCTCAAGTTGGGTTTGCTTAATTCAATTGAGTATGAGCTCAAAGGCAAAAATATGTTCTCTTCTACCAGATGCCTTATTTAGATGTGATTTACATAAGGGAAAAAAGTGTGAGAAATACCAATATTTGCATTTTAAACATGATTTCAGGATGTCTGTTGTGGTTCATTCATCTGCTTTTTGGCTCTTCAGTACATTTAGTTCACTTTTATTTGACTGCACTAGCATATGGGTCTCATTAGCTTAATGGCGAGCTTATTTATTCTTCATCCTTGCTAGCACTTTTTAACTGCAGTGGGGGGGTTAGGTGAACAGTGTTTATCATTCAAAATTATCCATATCATAGCTAAACTGATTGCTAACTCATTGATCCTGGCTAAATACCCAAGGAAACTTGAGGTGAGGATCATCTTGGTTTTCCTTTTTCCAGGGAAGATGTGGTACCTTTCTGCTAAGCAGAGGCTTTGGATAGGGAAGGATGGCTGGAAGTGTTTCCTGAAGCTGACTGAGGACTCGTAGCCTCCAGGCATTCCTGTTCTGAGCAGGCTGTCTTGGGTCCAGTACTGACACATAAAAACCAAGTATGAATGTTCTTCCTGCAGCCGGCCAGTGAGATTACATGTCCTGCTTGAGCAAGCAGGCAAAACGCCAGAGAGAAGCACCCTCCACAGGTGCTGGGTGTCCCCAGCTTAACACAGGCATTATTATATGGGCTGGTCACTACCCCGGGTGGCACTGGGGTGCCACAGATGCCTCCCTGGAGCCCAGGGCAAACTCCAGAGCAGAGACAGGGCAGTTACTATGTAGGTCCCATGGCCACCTCTAGCTTCGGTTGCAGCTCCATGACAGTTTTCCTTATAAATCTCTGCAGGTTACCTGATCCCCTGGGTGAGTTCAATGGGAGTATGCCTTTAACTTGAATAGTGTCAGAATAGAAGATCTTTTGTCTTTTCTCCTCCCTGAAGGAAAAGAGAGATAGATATCTAAAATCATTAAATGACTAAGCCAACTCCTGGGACACAGAAAAATACTGCGTGCTTCACCTCTGTGTTCAGCAGCCTCTGAGCCCCTCAGAGAGAAGGTGGGAAAGGAAGGAGTGCTGCTTGGAAAAGCTACTGAGAAAAAAGAAGTAGCTGTCTTTGCTAAGGAAATACTACAACAGCCATTTAACACTCCAAGCTGAGTGTCCTCACATGTCTAGGAAATACATGGGTAATTTACTGCTGACCAAGTATTAGTGTTGCATCGAGCCTTAGCAGTTCATAACCACTGGCCTGCTAGATATTTGCAGAAACACTCTGAGCAGATCTCATTTTTCACCCTAATCCTACTGATAGAAATAATAAAGCAGTTTTGACCTCCCTTGTGAAATGTTTACGTTACTGCTTCCGTTGCTATTTGTATTTCTCTTTTGGCCTTTCTTCCACCGCGGGCGCTGACTGCCTGTTGCAGGATCCCAGGCTCCCTTCCAGCAGCAATCCCGCACCGCCTGGTGCCCGCTGTCCCTCGCAGCGGCTTGGTGGCTGGCTGCGGTTGAGACCACGCTTAGACTTTTCTGTTCTTGCATAGCGAGTGCCTGCGGTGGTAACAACTTGAAAGCACTAATGCCCACCTGATGCGCCAGAGACAAGGAAACTGTTGAAAAATGTAGCGATTGAATTTCCTAGCTTATCAGTGGTGTTCAGCAGCCTCCCCCCCCGCTTCAAATTTCACACAGAAGTCTCTCACTTTATCTCTCTGTTGTCCCATAGATGCTGACAAGTTTTAAACGTGAAGAAGTTTGTAGCGATGGAGGGCTTGTTGCAAAGCTCCCATAACCCCACCACCACTGGGGCTTTCTAGCAGGGGCACTGAAAGGACAGACAGTTTAGCTCACCTGTCCTCGCTGTGCTTCCTGAAAAAGTAACTCCCCAGAGCTCACCTTATCAAATTCCATCTTGTAGCCTGCCAAAAATATCTTCCTATTTAAAGTCTACCTTTTACGTTATACACAAGAGCATAATCTCTGTAAAGAACTACTTTGCATAATATAGAAAGAGAAGTAACACATGAGAAAGAGGAAACAGCAAATTGCTTTTGTTTCAAGAAATCAGTTTCATGACAAAGAACCATCAGCTTCCAAAAGCAGATATATTGTTTCCTTTCAAATTTCTGCGTGTAGCCATCAGGAGTATCTAAAATAATTCTACTAAGATAGAAAAAAGGAAAAAAAAACCCACTCTCCAAGATAAACGCTTCTGTATGCAAGAGCAAGTGAAGCTGATCAATTTTTACAGCAAAATTCACTCTGTTGCAGCAGGAATGTCCCCGAGGCGCAGGGATTACATGGCTTATCCAACCTGTCCTACTCCTTGCTCCTTCCCACTTCGGCATCTTCCAAACCGGAGGCCCCATCAGAGCTCAGGGAGCCTGAGTTAGCAGGAGTTTGCTCTGACCCCTGCTAGGCAGTCCCATGGAAACTGGGGGGATGCTCAGAGACCAATTGCTGTTTAGCTCTGTTTATAATGCTGAATTCGGAGCGTTTCTTTACAGGGATGTTTGGTTTTGCATAAGTCAATGGTTACACCCTAAGCGGATCCCAAAGGCAGAAGTGCTCCACTCTTTGCGTGGGCCCAGCAGGAAGACAGGCAGCCTCTGGCAAGCCGTGCATCCTGCAGAGCTCCCCCGGCATCCTGGGCATTGCATTATCCATCTTTATCCCATTTCCCCTAATTGTGTGCATGGCTTTGCCACTTTTGTAGCCTTCTGTCTCCATCCTGGGCTGTCGTGTAAAAGGTGTCTATCTGCTAACCATCTGATAAGGGGTCATTAATGGAGAAAGCCATGAAATATTATGCTATTCTTACATCAAAATCTTAGAGAATGAGCCAGCTGGTCACCAAAAAAGTCACCCTGACAGCCAGGTCACCCAGTGGAGGTTAAGAGCTCAGGAGCATTGGGTTGGAGGCTTTGGAAAGTGACAAAAAAGGCAGAAGCAGTCTCTGGTCAGCTCTTCCCAGTAGCTCGCGGTGAATCACAAGGATGGAACTGATCCAACTGATGGAGCTGTTGGGCATGGGGTGCCACCTCCTCCACCCCAAGCACAGATTTCAGGGACTTTGGGAGGAGGCATGAGGCAGTGGGAACCCATGCCAAGCTCAGACCAGCCTCTGTCTGGGGTCTGTTCTTCTGTGATCTACCAATACCATGCTCCATCTTAATAGACAGCCTTAAAACGCAGGGGATAGTATCACCCGTCCAGAAAAATAACTTAATAAAGCAGTTGGTTGCTGACACGCTCCAAACTTTTCCCAGTTAGGAAGCGTTATGCACAACTATCAGTATCACAGGAGCTGGGACATGAGCAATAAAACAGTAGGTAACATCACTATGTACCAACATAGAGAGGAGGGGAAACGAAACTCACTTGAAATTCAGTTTGCACTTCTGGCACGGCAGAAACAAATGCAGTGAAAACGCCAGGGCAGCTCTAAACCTGGAAAAGAGGAGAATCTCACTGGAATGGCAGAAACTAAAAACCAGAGCTAATGAATGCAGCCGCCATCCCAATACCATTAGTACTAAGGCTGCAGTCTCTTCAAACTGGGGCTCGCAGGCAAAGTTAGTAGTGGGTTTTAGTTATACAAGGAATGTTGAATAGAGCATTAAATGGGTCTGCTGTGACAACAGAAAATCCTACATTGGAGTTAAGCAACATGAGCATTAACAATGAGATGTTGCAGCTCTGGGCTAATAAAACATGTACACACCACAGTGCGTAACAGAAAATCCAAAGCGCTCGGTCTAAGCCCAGCAAGTCTCTTCTACACTGACAGTCCTGCTTGGGTTTCCTACCTACCCTTACACAGGGGGATCTGCGCAGCCCATTTTGCATCATGGTTTAAACTAAGCAAGCTGTTTTGTATCTCTTTAACGGAATAGGGCCCAATATTAAGAAATGTTCCCTTAATATTTTGAGAATTAATGATGCATGAGTAATGCAGTAGTCTGATCCAAGAAATGTTCCAGTATACTTTCATATTATCAAGTTTTTCCAAACACCTAATTTCACTAACTACCCACAGAATATTGGAAGTGACTAGTCACCATCTGAGGAAGCAGTGGCTGCGGTTTCAGAAGCCGAAGCAGCTGAGGCCACACTGGTCCCTGCCAGGCTCACCGAAGGCACAGGAGAGGGGATCGTGAACAGGCATCTGTGACACATGCGCTCGCTCGCTGGAGGCTGTGTGGCTTCTGAAGCTCACCTGAACCAGTTATTTGCATTAATTTAGAATTTGCAAAGAAACTGTGCCGAAGCAGTCAGACAGAAAGCTGGAGACAGGCACATTGACACCGTTTCTGCGGCAGTATCCACAGGCACCAGCTGACTGTACAGTACAGCTCTTCTTGTGCTGCCTGAGAAGTTACAGTCCTGTTTTCTACTGCGTTGTCAAACCACAGGATTTCTTTTAACTGAAAGCCTCCTCCTAATCGGCATTTTTTGGAGTTGAAGAGGTTTTGGAACTCAGAAGATCATATGGGGTTACTTAATGAATTCCATGTTTTGTCTTGCTTCTGCTAGTTGATTTATTTTTTTTTTTTTAAGATAACATCCATTAGTCTGCCTCACTCAATAGTGTTTGTCAGCTGTGCGATACCTCTCACCAAGATGTTAATGTGGCTGTGTTACAATATATGCAATTTCCATAAAGCCTGAAGTTTCTTACCAGAAGGATGGCAGCAGATACTTGACTTTAAGAGTCTGATGTGCTTGCTTTGTTGAAGTAACCAGAAAAAAGAATCATTACTTAGCAGGAGGTACCACACAGATGGTCAATAACTGAACACTCTCCAGTTCAGCTGCATTTCTCTTTCCCTTCACAACCGTTACTGCCAGTTGCTAAACTCTGTGGTGAGGACACCAGCGTTGTCTGTATGAGCTCGTATGCATATTTTCAGAAGGATGGATGGATTTGGGCCTTTTCAAAAGTATTAGCAATTTTCTAAGAAGTTTTTCATGCAATACTTAAAACTGATCTACCTGACGCTGCCCAGTAGCGGAGCTGGCGGTGGCAGACACGCAAGGTGGGGATGCACAGCCCCCCGGGTTTGCAGGACCAGTCGCACACAGACCGCCTTTTGCTGCTGCTCTGTGGTTCAGCTCCCAGCTCCTGCTAGTGACCTCTTTTTTCCAGTGCAATTCCACTCTGCAGTTTGACATTGGGAAGCTGGCCTGCTGAGGTTTCACAATGATCTGGAAATCCATGGGAAATGATAATGTGTGCACAGTTCACAGCGTGATTTTTTCTTTTTTTTTTTTTTTTTTTAATTTATCGTAAGACTGCAAAACCAAATCTGGTATCTGAAAGGCAAGCTGGATTCCTTCCTTGTCATACCCTGGCAATAAAGATCTGTGGAAGAAACTCACTTAACCCTTCTGCCTAAGGAAAACCATGCGGAGCTCTGTCTCCTGACACTCTTCGTGCTCAGCAGTTGGGAGGAAGGAAAGGGCAGGGCAAGGGCAGGGCAACCAGCGCTGACTGAGATTGTACCTTCATTGAATTTGCACCTTCAAAAACCAGGCAGTGCTTTAAATAATCCTAAATATTTTCAATTACATATTTTCTTCAGCAATGAATACAAAAAAAACCCCCCACTATTTCTAGTGAAAATTCAGGTGATGATTAGATTTTCATCGTCACTGTTAGATTCTCCACAGTTCTTTAAACTGCCTGGATAGAAGGCAAAAACTTTAACTGGGAAAAACTAGAGACTTCCTTCAGTTCTCTCATTTCCCTACTTTGGTCCCAATCTTGCTTTCAAGTCTTTGCACCACTCCCCAAGGATTTTATCTGTTGCTGGCTGATCTGAATTTTTTTTTTTCTTTCTTTATTTCTGCCCAAGTTCCCTAGTAAGTCTCTTGCCCATTTATCACCCTGAGCCCTCTCTTCTCAACCCTCCAGTCTGTCTCCACCTGGTTGCAAGGCATTTAATATACAAAATCCTCTCTCAAACCCTTACTAATTAACAAAGGTAAGTGCTGTGGCTCTGCTACCACCTGCCCTAGTCCAACTGCCAGACTGTCAGAGCAGTAAATAGGCAAATATTTTGCTTGGCAGCCCTGGTTGCAGTAGGAACGTTGTTTTGCAAACTGAATTTCACATCCAGAGGAATGAGTTCCTTTTTATAATGCAATACACAGTATACAGGAAAGTATGCTCAGTTTTCTGTACCTAGTATGGAAAGAAAATTCATACAGAACCCCTAAAAATATTAAATCAGTGTATCAGTTGGTGGCATTGCTCCTGTAAGATGAGGGCCATGCTGGTAGCTGCAGTTTGAGTATATACACGTATGAAAAATCACACCTCGTTATATTCGTAAATAAGGTGATGAGATTACTTGAATAGATTCCTGAAGTGCAAAACAAAATTACCCCTTCTAGTTGTAAGACAGAGATGACAAATCAGTCAACAGTTGCATTTTAAATAGGTGTGCCAAAAAAAAAAGCTGAAGCTGTGCTGTTATAACCTTGACAGACAGACACAACCATGTCAACATTTCCCAATAAATCCTTATGCGGTGTGAAAAAATATATGTGGTTTATTCTGCTCCTGGAGAGCTAAACGAAAAATTGCTCCACCTTTATCCCAGAGCAGCTCGCCATGCTATTGTGCAATGGAAAGACATTTCAGCACAGTGTAAACTTGGAACTGGATTTCAAAAATGTTGCGGGTTTTCCCTTCAGGGTTAATAATGCTGTTATGCAAAAGAAGAATAGTCTTTGCTGGTACCAAACCCCTGTTTGGCTTCACAGCGCAGAAACCTTTGCATAGGGACGACGTGAAGCGGTGTTTGTTATATCACACACACACACACTCGCCCCCTTTACCTTCCACTTGGAGGTGAGGAGCAATTCTTGGGAGTCTTAAGTGGGAGCTTAGCATGGAGACATGGATGATCATGCTACAGAACTGCTCTCCATGTACGTAAATAATTAGTAGCCAGAGGTGCCCCATTTCTCCAGGGCAGTTAAGCACATGCAGCCTTCCACATCTGCTCCCAGTGGCAGTGCAGGGACCCTCCTGCTCCTGCCAGGCTGTGCAGCTCCTGCTGGGAGTGAGATTCCCAGCAGGAGGGAGGCACAATCCTCCTCTCACCCACATTACTGTAAGAATATTTTCTGCATTACTGTAAATACCGGTGGGTTTTCCCAAGAGGCAGTAGTGGCCTTCTTGTCTATCCTTTGGTCTAACCAGTCACAAAGAGTCGAGAGGCCAATTTGGAGTTGAAGGCAGTTTAGCAAACACATTAACAACTCAAAAAAAAAAAAAAAAGAACATTTTTCATTCCTCCACAGAAGGTGTTTATTAACAATTGGATTTGACCAGAACACTCACAGCTTCAATTAAGTCCAAGGCTATCAGGTCCAGTTCCCCGTTCCAAGTAACCAGCTCTCTGCAAGACCTCAGAAATCAGGCTGCTGCTTGAAGCACACTAGAAAGGAGATTTTTTGTAAGGCAAAGAACAAGTTAGTGGCAGTTGGTTCAATAATCTCATTGCTAGATCTGCCTCTTGCAATCTCATCCCAGCACTGTAACACTGGCTGTGCTCCTCGCTCCGACATTTCTACGCTTAGCTGAGAAGTGCCGCTCCGGGACCCCTTCCAGTCCCCCAGGAGAGTTCAGTTTCTCATTTCCACCACACAATCTCTCTCCTCCTCCTTTTGTGCCCCTTAACTTATTCTCTCTCCTGCCCTCGACAGAAGTCCAAATGAAGCTTACCCATACCAGTTGCTGGCCTGTTAGCTGTCTGCCGGCACCCAGAGCGGGGAGCCGGTCCCTTTGAGCTCCTTTTCTTGCGTTCAGGCTCCAGCCCCGGCTGAGGTGGTGGGACCTCATTAGACCTGCAGCCTCTCGGGCTTCATTTTGCACCAACCTTTCCTCGCTGCTCAGCTCCTTAGAGAAATACTGCACGACCGACTCATCAGAACAAGCACTTTTTCAATGTGCTTTGGGCACACAGGGCATTTGTCCCTATGCCTCCCTGCAAATCCTGGGCACACTCACCTTCCCATGTTTTTCTTGCTGCAGGTTGATTGCAGAGCAGCCGTTCTTGCAAGCTGGCCTCCACCCTGGGCCATACTGGGGGTACGTGGCCATCACTGTCACTGCTGGCAGCTGGAGGAGCATGTGGCATCAGCACAGCTGTATAAATTACGGGTGTCTCCTTATGGTTCATACAGCCAGAGGAAATGTTTTGTGGCTGCAAAAGATTTAGTACAACTTGACTGAGAGTCTTTGGGCTTGGTTTTGCTTATTTCTTCATGTGGTATACGGAGGAGTATGGTGTCTGGGAGAATGGGGTGGCTACAGAAAAAGTTTTAGCATGCAGCTGGTGCTGGAGCCACATAGGCTTCTGGAGTCAGGAGAACGCTGAGGCTTTGCATACAGCATGCTCTGAAATTCTTCTTTATCACATTCACATTCCCCGCTAACAACAGAGGCATTTCTGACACAGCAGTGGCCAACTGGCAGGCACACGCAGAGATCAAAGGCCTTCCTGCGGCTCCGTGGCTCTCCAGTGGATCGCTCGCTGCAGGTCAGGCCAATGCTTTGCGCTGTGAATTGTGTGACCCTCATGAACCTGCTGAATCAGGACCAAAAAAATGTTTGTCCCATCCTTGCATCTGTAAAGTCTACAAAGAGCAAAGCTATTTTTCATTAATTGCCAACTATTCCTCTTGGCAAACTAGTTTTCCTCCCACTTTTATTCACTTTGAAAACATTATCAAGAGCCCATTTACTCCGACGCTACAATGGGGCTGATAGTATATCCCTAGTTTCTCTTCCAAATTCCCATACTAGCTATCAAATGTTGGCACGTAACAACAACTAATCCAGCATATCATCTACTTGAAATCGGAGATAACTATATTTTTAAAGATACTGTTTAAGCGATGCTTAGCAGTCAGTCAAAACCAGTACTGTACCTCAGAGAGAGCTGCAAGCCCAGCTGTAACCAGGCACAGTGAGGAAGAGCAGTCAAACCCATCTTTCTCTTACAGCAAGAGGAGACTGTTTCTGTGATGACAGGATTTTGGAAGCTGGCTTCAGTTAGCCACATTTGTGTCTGGGACGTTGCAGGTCACCTGGCTCTGGGGCAGCCATATATCATGGACTGCTCCTGACCTGAGGCTGCTGCAGCCTCCTGCATCACCAGCTTCAAACTCCCATCGCTCCTGAGCCCTGGTTTCCACCAGCCGGGACAGGATGGACAGGAAAGCCACAACCAAGAAACATCGGGACTGTGTTTCAACGGAAGCCCAATCCCCGTGCCCACGTTTTCCTTCACAGTTCTAAAAAATAAATGCTTTGGGTGTCTCTGGTATTTTCCTGCCAATGTAGAAATAAAAAAAAATTCTGCTAATTGCTGTAAAACAGAATTTAGAGCTCTGGAGCCTCCCCAGCAGTGAAAGCGCTGACTTCTGATCCATTTTAGTTACAGCCTGATATGGCGTTCTGATACAAAATGTAAATTTCCTCTTTCCTTAATTTCATGCTAATTTGCCTTTTTACTTTACATAATTAGTTTCTTCTCACTGGTATTTACGAATTTAAAATATTTGTTCCTTTTTAGTCATCCATTAAATATCTGGTTTGTCTTTCGTGAGAGTGGAAAGCAGCACAGCCATTTCCTTATTGCCTGGGAAAGTCATCTAAGAGTTATCGTTGTATTAGCATGTCCGCAAGGTCTCCTTTTAGCTGTTACCCCAAAATAATTGAGGATTGCAGCAGACTAACAGCACCTGTCTGAAATTCACCCTCCCCGCTCCTTCTCAGGAGCGAAGGTTACACCGAGTCCACGAGACAGGCGATGCATTTGCTCACCTGAGAGGAGGGAGGGGGGAGCGATGCTCAGAAGTCTGTATCACGGTATCATTATCAAAGCAGTCCTGAGGACAGCCTAACCCACGATATCTTCCAGGAGTTTTCTTTTTCACCCATCCTCTTCCACAAGACTGGAATCGCAGCATGCAGAAGGGTTTGGATACAGCAGAAGCTGTGCCTCCCAAGCCTCCCCCAGGCCTCAAAAAGGGAGGGTTGTGCAGGTTCACTGCACTCCATACAGCTCAAGGGCTTTGTTTTAACTGATTTCTTTTTATTTCTTAATATCTTTCACTTCTCAAAGTAATTTTACGTAATTACGGTATAGATGGGTGGGTGTTTTTTTCTCCCTCGTTCACAAGTTGTCCCTGGAGCACAGAGTTCTTTGCACAGCAACCACCACCCTCAAAGAGCTTCCCTTCTCCCAGCAATTGGAGTTCAAGTTTTGATTCTGGCTTGGTAAATTTGGGAGAAACATTCCTATTTAAAATTATGAAAATCTGAGGGAAGAAACCCCCAAATTTAATTAATAATTGCATATCCTGAGCTGCTTGTAAGGCACCCCTAAATGTGTCCTCACCAAGGTAAGCAGATTGGCAAAGATAACTATCAGCTCTTTCTGGGTACCTGGCTGCTCTTTTCACTGGTTTGTCGATGCAAGTGAAGGTCATTAAAAAGCAGTGACCCAGGATAAACACATAATTAGAAATGCTGCCTCTTTATGAAGCGTCATTTGATATTCCTGAGACACAGGGTCAAAATAACCTCTTTTTTATATCCCCGTTGATTTTGTCACTGACTGGTAACATTGGCATAGCGATAGAATGCGTGTCTCATATGTAGTATTATATTAGGATCCAGTAGAAAGAGCAAAACCTCTCGGCTTTTAAAGACCATTGTAAACAGAATTTCCTCAGTATGTTCGTGGAGTCATTGAAACAATCCAAATTGGAAATAACAAAATACTCCATAGAGTGCAATTACACAGAGAATACATTAAAAATTTAATGCAAAACCAGTGTTACGACATTTGCCAAAAACACTGCAGAACAGTTTGTAAGAGCATATTGTGTACATGTGTACCAGTCTAACCGACAAATCTTTGGGGACAAAAAGGCATCTACCAGCCCGCAGGATAGTATTTCAACACTAGCCACCACCTTTGGGCAATATTCTTGTCAAGTTTTATATTAAATATATTGTACCTAGGGAATGAGAAAGATGTAAGAGAAAAATATTGATGATTAAAAAAAAAGAAGTTATGTACTTTCTTTTGAGTTAGTAGTTCATGAAATGCCTTCAAGGCCTCTACTTCAATTTTGTGATACAACACTGGAAGTTCATGCAGCTAACATCCCATGCAGCCGCTGGCGCAGTTAGAGATCCCAGGACAGCATTTACTAGACAAGAGTGGGGTTTGCCTTTTTTTTTTTTCTTTCTTTTTTTTCCCCCCCTCATAGTCACAAGATCCCGTGCCCTTCAGATCGCCTGGCTGACCTACACATGCCCCAGGGCGTACAGGAGCTGCACCGTGCTCCATCAACTGACCCCCTTCTTACTGTAGCTGAAGAACATGACGTGCTGCAGCAGTGCTGGCAGAAGCGTGGGTCTGCTTGTGCAAGGGAGCACGTGGGAATTCATTTAGAGCTTGACCAATCACCCACCTTAAAAAAAAAAAAAAAAAATATCAGCAACCAGATCTTCTGCAGCTATTGATTAGAGTTACAAAGAGACAGGGAGGCGAGGGGCACTCCAAGCACCTCCCAGTGAAGCAGCAGGGATCAGCAGGAAAACGTTTTATCGGGGCTACTGTTGTTGCAGTGTTGCCCTGAGTAGTAGAAGGCCAAGAAGGGTTCCCCTCCCCCCCAGGTTGTTTTGGCTGCTGGGGTAATGGGAGCTGCCAGGGAATTGCTGCAGTGACCAACAGCAGCAAAACAGCCAATGTGTATGGAAAAACACCTCTGGGATGACGCTCAGCTCATCTCCGCTCCTGCTAACTAAGGGTTCTCCGTAGGTATAAGACAAGAGATTTTGTTCTTTAGTAGGGCTATTACTTCTTTTCAGTCATCTCCAACCAAGTTATCTAATTAAACTGAGTTCAGATTATACTGGAGGCATACATTATTGGTTTGTTTTACGAACAGTATTTGACCCTTTTCTTTCTCACCGACCTTCACTGTTGCATCCCGCGTACCCTGCTAGTGGGTCTCCAGTGCTTGCCGGTGGTGTGTTGCATCAGTTCTGAGCTTTAAGGCCCGTTCACTCTTTGTATACCTTTGAAGTGGTTATGGTGCTGTGACTCTACCCAGAACAAAGACATTCTCATCCCTTGACACACTGCTCCGCCAAGGAATTTCATCTCCCAGATGGACTGCAAGTGAAGAATCGCCACAGATGAGAAGTGATTTATGGTTTCCATTAATTCCTGCCACCAACCACACTAACTGGCATTTATCAACAAGAAATAGACGAACAATTAGTCACAGCAATAAAAACGAGGGAGTAGACCCTTGAAACGAAGAGAGGATTATTATTGTTTAAAAGTCAAAATTTTATTGGCCCCTTTTTAAGTGATTAGGTGGAGAATTTATAGGAGACTATGCCAAACGCTCAAATGGGAACCCACTTAATTGTGGGGAAAAAATTATAACAGGCCTATGTGCTTTGGTGGGTACTGTCAAACTACTGCTAGTGTGAGACATTCGTCCAAGAGTTAAGCAATGAGGATGAATTGCCTTCAACCCTTACTGCCAAAGAGTCATTAACTTGTACAGTTATTACAGGGGAATTTCAGCGTTAGAGGAAGATGAAATCCAGCTCTGGGACAGGCAGAGACGGCAGCACCGGCCCTCCCGCGTTTCCAAATAGCCCAAGTTCCCACGATCTTCCCTCAGAAAAGGACGTGCTCAAGTTCTGCTGCACTTGAAGGCACTTAAACCCAGCGCCGTAGAGGAACGTCCTTATTTGAGACCACTAAGCCCATGCCAACCCCAGCCCGTGTCAGCGTCCCTCACCTCTGTACCGCCCGGGCAGTGTCCCAGGGGCTCTGCAGAGCTGCGCTCCAGCCACGGGAGTTTGTTTATACTAAAAGTGCTGGTGAGTTCCACAAATTATATGCGGAGCACTGCGTTTCCAGGTTAAAAGATTATATCTATAAAAACGTTGGTACGAGAGAAATATTCCCTGTGGGTTTTTAAAGAATTACAGAGTCTTTCCCTGAACTATGTCTTATATCGGTTTCTTAATAGAATGCAGCTGGCTTAATGAATAGAAATATTCAAGAATAATTTATTCAGTGACTGATGGGGGGGAAGTATCCCAAATAATTTATTTATATTCTATGAAAGCAATCTATTAATGAAGGCATTTATTCATAAGAAATATGTTCAATAATGATGGTGGAAATAATCAAACACGTTATTAGCGATTATTATTCCACCCTTTCTAATTGAGAGATAAAATGTCCTTTAGCTATAGTTTTTATATAAAGCACGCAGTGAAGTAATTATTCAGGTACCCGTGCCAGAAATAGCTCTGCAGATTTCAGGGGCAATGGATGCATCAAACAATATCAATTAAACCCATTCTGGCTAAAAATTGCAGTGTTCTCCTTGGGGTTTCTGCTACTTTCTAGTTATTTTGCATTATTAATTTGGAGTAATGCTTACACAGAATACCAACAGGAATTTGACAGGAAATTAATGTAGAGACTCCCCCCAGAGATCCTAGATGTTGCTAAGCCCATTTTTCCTTACCCACAGTTAATGAATAATCATCTCCTTGGCAATGATTCCTGGAGTAGAGACTTGTACTTTGGTTCCTGTTAAATGTAGAAAAATAAAAAGTGTCAGATAACGTAGGCATCGGGGGGATTTATCTAGAGAAACTTAGCGAGTAAATATCCTCCAATGCAGTGAGTCACTTGCTCCAAACTGTTAGGAACATTAATATAGCTGACTTCGGTTTTAAAGAAAGTTTTGTATACAAGTAACATTTATTCCTGGTCTTTCTAAAGATACCTTGATGGCTCTTCCACATCCAAAAGCAGCACTCCCTCAGCCCTACAACCAATTCATAAGTCCAGGGATTTCTTTCATTCTTTCTTTCTCAAGTTGCAGGGCAACTGCTTTCCTAGGTGCTTTTCTGTATTTCATCACTTAATTTATTGCAGGCACAAAAGGTGAGCGCTGGAAGTTGTTTTCCTGTTGCTCTTGTGCTAACGAGAAGCTGACCTCTGGGGCAATCTCACAGGGAGGGAGACTTCCTTGAAAAACCTGAGACTCTGAGCTAGAGCTTAACGCCCTTCAAAAAATTGATTAAATTATCCCCACTCGCTGATCGCTGCAGACCGGGGGCTGCTGCGGCTCCCGGAGCAAGCTCGGCTTTTCCCTCCTGGATAGGCAGCATCCCCAGCACCGGCACGTTGAGCTTGTCAGTGGTTTCGTGCAGGATAGGGAGACCAAGAGTGAATTCAGGCCGCGGTGGGAATCCCGCTTTCCGTCCCCTCCAGTGCATTCCAACGGGACCAGAAGGGCACAATGGCCACTTCCAGGATCAGAGCAGTCTTTACAGCCTGATCCATAACATCCTCCCCAAGGAGAGAGAGAATTACAGTGCTTTCTCCCGAAGCAAATAATCCTGTCTTCTCCAGAGTATATTTTTCATCATGAAATGTCACCAGCTACTGCCCTGGTCCCTCTCGCACAGCTCACGGGTTGTCAGCCGGGTATGGACCCACTCCCAAGCATTTTATAAAAGGCATTTGCAAGGTCTAGCAATATGCTGATGTCAAGTCAGACACTGCGTGTAAATAGGAACGAAACAGGAACATATAAATAGGATCCCCAGGCATCAGGGACTGAACTACAGATACACTTAGGGACAGCGATGTGCTCCCAGACCCAGCTTGCACAGGCAGGTTGTGACCGTGGGGATAACACGCTCCTGCCACCCTCTCGAGTCAGAACCGTGCCCTGACTCCGGGAGATTGTCCTGGCCCCGCCATCCTGTGCTGCGGGGGCACCCGGTGGGTGTCCCCAGCTGGTGGTGGCAGCTGCCCATCACATCCCTTCTGTTGGGGTGCAGGGAAACACCGTGCCTGCTTACCCCCTCGGGCCACAGGGGGAAAATCATCCAAACCTGAAGCAGGAAACATTCAACACAAACCTTGAAGAAAGGAAAGGGAGGCCGAGGGGGGAAAGCGTACCCTGTACACGGGTGCTCGGTGCAGCAGGCACTTCTGTGGGCCCACCTTGAGCTGGGCGCTTTTTCATTTCGTCCTGGTTTCATGCCAGCTGGCAGCTAGAACCACACAGCCATGTGCTCACCCTCCCAGTCGCGACGGGGGAGAGAATCAGAAGAGTAAGAGTGAGGAAAAAACTCATGGGTTGAGGTAAAGATAGTTTATTAGGTAGAGCAAAAGCCGCACACGCAAGCAAAGCAAACCAAGGAATTCATTCCCTGCTCCCCGTGGGGAGGCGGGTGCTCAGCCATCCCCGGGGAAGCCGGGCTCCAGAACGTGTAATGGTGACTTGGGAAGACAAACGCCATCACTCCAAACATCCCCCGCTTCCTCCTCCTTCCCCAGCTTTACACCCTGAGCATGACATCACATGGTATGGAATATCCCTTTGCTCAGCTGGGGTCACCTGTCCCGGCTGTGTCTCCTCCCAACTTCTTGTGCCCCCCAGGGTGGGGTGAGGAGAAGAAAAGGCCTTGAGAGCTCAGCAACAACTGAACACACCAGTGTGCTATCAACGCTATTTCTCACCCCAAATCCAAAATCCAAAACACAGCTATAACATATACTATACCAAAACACAGTATAGTATACCAGCTGCTAGTAAAAAAGGTAACTCTATCCCAGCTGAAACCACAACATATTTCAGCAGCCAAAATACGTAGCAAGGAGATACCTGAAGTTCCACAAAATGGTTAATATTGAGACCTAAGCTCCAGAAAAGATATCAAACTTCCCCCTCCCCCCCAACCATCTCTCTCTAAACACTAGGACCAAATTAGATCCAAAATTCTTTTTTTTTTTCCGCTCCTCAGCCACCTCCCATAATCCCCTTTTCCCTTTAGCCGGACCCTCAAGGAGAGCTGGAAAAGGCAGAAGAGGATGCTCAGGACCTTGTGTGGTAGGAGACCAACCAAAACGTAACTTCATCATCACTGAGCATGAAAAGCGCTAAATGCATAAGATATAAGAACTGTGAAGGGCAGATTTGTGCCCATGGCGGAGGGGATGTCCCGAGCTGTGTCCCTGCCGCCCCTTGGATTACCACAGGACACAGCATGGCCACGCCGCCGGCCACCCCGGCACACCTCAGCCCGCGTCAGCGCAGCTTGGCTCAGCACATCCCATCGTTACAAAAAACAAACGCTTCTTCCATCATGAGTTTTCCACATGCACCGCAACACGAGAATGTATGTAAACTAGATCAGATCTTATACAAACCTTTTGAACAGACTAGCAACATGTGATCTGGGATCATTTTCCATTTTTATATGTATTAGAGGATGTGATGTGCTAAACCCCTTGAAATTCTTGGATTTTTAATGCATAGCATAAATAAGGGTAGAGTTTGGGGTTTTTTTCAATAAATGTTTAGAATGATAGCACTGCCATAGAGAAAACTCTATTTACAAGTCCCATCTCTATGCCCTTAACTGCGCCACGCTCAAAATTATCAGTTTGAGCAAGGACTGCGGCAACAGCAGCAAGTCCCAGAACACACCAGGGAAAGCAAAAATCAAATCAGGAGCACAAAAATAAAATATGTAGACAGCTTAAAACGTAGGTCCCGATCTAAAAAAAAAATAATCTCACGCATATGGAATCGTACTTCTGTCATTAGTGCCGCAAGGAGACAGTTCACTTACATTCGTTTCTACCCACGTGCGTGAACGCGGGCAGGGCTGGCATCAGCCCCGCGGGACATCCAGCGAGGCCGTGGTGCAGCTGGTGTGCCACAGCTCTAGTGGAGGATGGTTACGGGGGCTCGGGGCTTCTCAGAGGCCAGGCTGGAAGCAAGCACTAAAACCAGTTCCCAATATTTCACTTGCATGGGTTATAACTGAATTTTTCTACTTTGAGGGTTTCGGGGGGGGTTTTGTTTATCCCCCAACCCCTTTTTTTTTTTTTAAACAATATTCTGTAGTCACACTTTGATTCAGTTTAATACCTAATAAATATATCCTTTTTCCCTTTTCATCTGGTCTATGTCTACACATTCCTCCAAGTAACCCTTTCAAGAGCCACTTGTTAGAACTGCTCCTTGCACCACTTAGAAGTAAAATAATCTTACCAAAAAAAAAAAAAAAAAGGCAAGAAAAGTAGAAGCCTCCACCCCGCAAAGCCTTCAGATTGGTGTTTTCCACTCTCTGAACCACGCTGGGCTCTGTCACCCGAGCCTGCAAAAGGAGCCTGGCAGAACGAGCCCGGAGGTTGGGGAGAGTCTAGAAAATGAATGGCAAGCACAGGCGGGGAAGGGGCAGAGACGCCAACGGGTCGGAGTGCAGCCCCCCAGGGCAGTCCTGGGGAAGGGCAGGGGCGCGTGGGGACACGGTGGCCACGGCAGTCCCGCAGCGGGGCTCCTCCATGAACCCCCAACCAGGGCTGAGCTCTCCCTCCTGCTGTTTGATAGTGTCCTGGTTTGAGCGACACAGGATTAATTTCTCTTTCAGTTATTTTACTTTCCAGTAAGGTCTCTTCCAACACTTGGGAAAACTGCACGTTTAGAAGACTCCAGTGCCTGAATTTGTGAAAATATTGACTGTATAGCCAGCTATGGTGTGTGGGTTTCAAGGTCTCAGTGTTTTCGAGCTCGCCAGGTGCAGGGATGAGGAGGAGCGAGACCCGGGCGCTTGACCCACAGTGCCCAACAGGGTTATTTCACACCATGAACAGCACAGTCAATATAAATTAGAAAGTTTGGGAGTTCTCTCTCTCCCGTGATGGCTGGCGTCCTGAGAACTCCTTGCCCCGGTGCCGGAGCCCTGAGCCCTTCCCTTCCTCCCGAAGCCGCAGCGCTCGCAGTGTCCCACATTTGCTGTCCCTGCTGGGAGTGCACAGCTTCTACTGATAGAGTGGGCTGAGGATAATCCTTGTGTGTTTTGTATTGGTATCAGGATCAATATTGGTTCTTTAGTGTTATTAATGTTAATTATTTAGTCTTACTCTATTAAATCTGTTTCTATTTAAACTCCCAGGCTTCCTTATATTTCCTGATAGCCCTTCCCGGGTGGGGTGGGGTCATCGGGGGATAGAATAATTGTCTAAACAACAAATTGTTGTGGGTTCCTCAAACGATAACAGATATCTGACCCTGAAGAACTGGCTTCATCTCTTCGTGCTTTCCCAGGTGCGGGTGCCCACTGTCGGTACGAGCTGGAGGTGAGCTGGGGGATGAAGAACCAGAAAAGGCAAACAGTGCACAGGGAACGCTCTTGCCCAAGCACCCACTGCCTTTTTGTAGGACGTGAAAAAACAAACGTGGTTTTGAAGTTCAGCCGTCCCTCAAACACAGATGCAGCTGTAAATTCAGCCCTCTAATCATGAACAGCAAGAGCAAAAGAAATCAATCCAGCCAGCCCACTGGGGACAAGTAATCAGCTGTGGGCACTACCCCATTATTTGATAAGCTCTTATTGACGTCATTAAGTCCAGGTTTCTGTTTGGAGAGTTCAGTCTCCTTCACAAATAAAAACCAAAATCAAACAAAAAAGGTAAATGTACAAAAGGATCTTGCTTATCCCAAGGTCTCTGGTGGGCTCCGAAGACCTCTGAATAATTCAGAGGGCAGCTCTCCTCTGCCATCTGCATTCAGCTTTCCTCTCCCTGGGCACTGACTAGGGAATCGTCACCTTCGCGATAACTTCAGATAATACTCTGAATTTGTGCAACGTTTCTACTGTTTCCCAGACTCCCTTGCAATTATTAGCAAGTTCAGAGCTAAAACGGTGATTTTTGCAAGAACTGCAAGATGAGGCTGGCAGAGCTTGCCGAGGTGCCGGCAATAAGATCCAAATTAAAGTGACTCCCTTGAGGTAGCTCCGACGTGCGACTGAGGGCAGTGGTAAACCAAAGCCTATCCATCCTCCCTGCAGGAACATTTATCAGTGAAAAAAGCAAGTTTGTTTGCATGAGCTGTAGGAACTAATCACTGCGATTGCCCCAGCAGCAATCACTTCAGACCTGAGGGAGAGACAGTCATCCTGGGGAGCTTAATAAGAGAGATGCTCATATGCTGTCGCACACCCATCGCTTCATTTGGGTGTTTCTTTCTGCTATCACCATCCTTTCGCTAAAGCGGTCTGGGGAATTAGAAGACTCTGAATGCACGTGTCTCAAGTGCATTCACGGCTCTCAAGTAGGCACATGTCTGAATGCGGATCGTTCCTCATTGGTTCAGGTGAAAACAAAGGCATTTTAAATAATATCCGCATGCTGTAACAGCTCCCTCAGTATTCACGCAGACCAGGGCAGCAAATGGAGACTTTGAAAAAAGCAGTAATTACGTAAAAGTGATGTTGGGAAAGCAGGAGGTAGAAAAGCACAGGCGAAAGCCTGTATATGATGTAAAATTATTATATTGTTTAATTGATATACTGCAGGATATTGTTCTAATGGTATGGCGAAAAAAGAAATAATGATCAGTTAACTCATTATTAATGTTAATTTTCTTTTCCAGAATTGCCAGCGGGTTGAGTTAATTATTAAGCATGACAGTTGGGCTTTAATATATCAGCTATAGATTCCAGTCACAGCAGTCTAGTTCAATAATTGGGTTTCTTTCTGCTTCATTTTGACTAATAGCATACTTACAGCAATTATTAAAATTTATCGTAGCACAAAAATAGGCCATTTGAAACCTCACCAAAAATGGCAGCCCAGACCTCTGCTCATTATTTAGCTGCAAATTCAAAACAGCTCCTCGGAAACCATCGAGCAGCTTCTCTGATAACTTTGACAGTCACCGCATGGACATGGACATCCAGTGAAAACCAACAGTGCCTCAGGCGAGCCAAGGCAGTGCCAAACAAATAGGCTACCATCGCTAAGAAAGTGCATTCAGACTTCCCAGGAAAATAAACTTCCCTCTGAAAATGCAAATTCCTACGTGATTCTTCAGCTACAGGTAGTTCAGCTGAGCCATGGAAGCGTTTGTGGAAAGGCAGATGTTTTAACGCTATATCATCAGACTGTTCATTGAGACTTGACAGTCTCCCTTCAAATGGCGGTAGGTGCCAAATGGAGATAGCTTCTGCCGTGAGGAACTTGAAATCCTCATTGCTGATCTTGCAGACTCTTTAAAGAAGTTTAACTTCCAGCATGAGCACAGCTCTGCATGAGCACCCTAAACTTAAGACCTACAGGTATCAAGGCACCAAGCAGAAATCCGCACCAGAGAGGGATAGGGCTTACACCAGGACGGGCGATTAGGTAAGGTTTCGAGTGGTGAAAGACAGAATTAATTATCAAAATATAGACTGAAAATAGATAACTTACAATCATAGAATTGCTGAGGTTGGTAGGGACCTTTAAGATCATCAAGTCCAACCATTAACCTACCCTGACAAAACCCACTCCTAAACCATGTCCCCAAGTACCACATCTACCCTTTTTTTAAACACCTCCAGGGATGGCGAATCCACCCCCTCCCTGGGCAGCCTATTCCAATGGCTGATAACCCTTTCAGTGAAAAAATATTTCCTAATATCCCGTCTAAACCTCTCCTGACATAGCTTAAACCCATTTCCTCTGGTCCTATCACTTGTCACCCGGGAGAAGAGGTCAGCCCCCACCTCTCTGCACCCTCCTTTCAGGTAGTTGTAGAGGGTGATAAGGTCTCCCCTCAGCCTCCTCTTCTCCAGGCTGAACACCCCCAGCTCCCTCAGCCGCTCCTCACAAGACGTCTGCTCCAGACCCCTCACCAGCTCTGTTGCCCTTCTCTGGACACGATCCAACACCTCAATGTCCTTCTTGTAGTGAGTGGCCCAAAACTGAACGCAGTACTCGAGGTGGGGCCTCACCAGTGCCGAGTACAGGGGGACAATCACTGCCCCAGTCCTGCTGGCCACACTAGTCCTGATACAGGCCAGGATGCTGTTGGCCTTCTTGGCCACCTGGGCACACTGCTGGCTCATATTCAGCCGTCTGTCCACCAACACCCGCAGGGCCTTTTCTGCCGGGCAGCTTTCCAGCCACCCCGCCCCAATCCTGTAGTGCTGCATGGGGTTGGTGTGACCCAAATGCAGAACGTGGCACGTGGCCTTGTTGAACCTCATACCATTGGCCTCATCCCATCGGTCCAGTCTGTCCAGATCCCTCTGCAGGGCCAGCCTACCCTCAAGCAGATCAACACGCCCGCCTAGTTTAGTGTCATCTGCAAACTTACTGAGGGTTCATTCGATCCCCTCATCCAGATCATTGATAAAGATATTAAAGAGAACCAGCCCCAGCACCGAGCCCTGGGGGACACCACTTGTGACCGGACACCAGCTGGATTTCGCTCCATTTACCACCACTCTCTGGGCACGGCCAGCCAGCCGTTTTTTTTTACCCAGCAAAGAGTCCACCTGCCGAGGCCATGAGCAGCCAGTTTCTCCAGGAGAATACTGTGGGAGACAGTGTCAAAAGCTTTGCAAAAATCCAGGTAGATAACATCCACTTGAGGAAAGCCTGGTGTTTACAGCCACTGGAAAAGGGATGAAAGGACTGCAAGCTGCGTACTCACCGTCTCTTCCCGCAAGCCCACCAAAGGGACGGAGCCTTGGTTTTGAACAGCCCCATGGTACGATGCAGGCATCGAAACCGTCGTAGACTTGAGATCTATTCACAAGTAAAAATAAGGACAGAATAATCAAGTTGCTAGAGAGACTAGCAAATGCCTCATTACTCCAGCAGGCTGCAAGAAATGTGTGCTTGAACATGACTGACATAAACCATCATGGGTTCCTCTTGCGTCCATCGCTCAGGCGACTGCCCTCAACACAAGCCCAGCAGCCACTCCCGCACCAAGGTGGAACTGTGGGGTTGTGTCTGGCCACGGGCTGGCAGCCTTCCCTGCCAGTGCAAGGACAGAGCCTTTCTGCAAGAGCAGCCGGTGTCACCACAGAGCAATAGGAGGAGCAGGGAGAAAATTCTTATTTGCATCTTGGAGCTGAAAAGTGGTTGGTTTGAGTCTGAACCGCACTTTCTTCCCCCTAGATTATCTAAAAGCAAAAGACTTAGTAATTAAGCAACCCTTGGATTACTATCTGAGAAAAACTAAAGACTGGGGAGACGCTGAAGACTTATCTCACAAGATCATTCGGTGTCACGCTACTTGAGAGCTGAAGATAAAACAGGTCACAACGTACCTCATCCTCTGGCCATGATTTAAGAGTCAGTAGGAAAAGATTGTGGAAGTGAGAAAACACAACTATGTTAGAAGTTTTGCTCGGAATCAAAACTCCTTTGGCAAGGGAGTACCAAGCTTTCACGCACGGTGCTTTATCGTTTCAGGATATTGTTAAAAGCTTTGGTTTATGTGTTCAGCTGCTGCATAGCTCATCATTGAGTGGGCTGAGCAGGCTGAGGTTTGGAACACTAGAGAATATTGTTAGAGCAGTGGAAATGATGCTTTAATTGTTGGTTTGCACAGTTATCTGCTTAAATGATCATCTGGGAAAAGAAATACTGTGTATGCATAATTAATCTACTTAGATTTTTTTTAAATTAACCATATTGGCTATTAAAAATATTCCCTATTCTCATATTAAGAAACAAAATAATTCCTCATTAATTTCATTCTGATTTTAGAAATTATAAAGGTGGACTTTGGTGTCTACTTCTTCTGTTATTACCTATTGCACTGTCAGGAAAGTGTTAAATAAATGAATTGCAAGTTCCCTGCAGCAGAGAGCTGATCTTTTAGGTCCTCCGACATACAGATACCAGAGAGCCAACCAAATAGAGCTGTCTGGGTGTCCAAAAGCCTGTCTCTCTGGAGGTGTTTGCAGTAGTTGGTCCCAGTTAAGAGGTGAGCAGCTGCACGGGTGACCAGAGGAACCGCAGCCGTAGGGTTGTGTGTGCTATGAGATAACTTAAGTATGGCCCACCCGGACCTACTTTTTTTTCTTGATCTTTTAATTTTCAGGTTTAAGTTTTATATTGCCACAACCTATTGGCCTGAAAAATTCCTGAAAGGTGCAAGTCTTCAGGAGGGATATGAGGGAGGCAGTAGAACAACAGAGAGGTGTATCTAAGAAAGAGATGGAGACGCTGTTCAAGGAGACCAGGGGAAGATGATCCCAGGGGAAGATGATCAAGGTAGAAGTGTAAGTAGTACCTAAGGAAAGATGCCCATAACAGTCAATGGGCCATCACTTTCGGGAGTCTTACGTCAGCATTGGGGTGGCAAGGTGGACTCGATGTCAATAGACACATCAAATAGACAGGGAAGTCAGCAGTACAGAGAAAAAAAAAAAAGGAAATAGATTTACTCTGGATGAGTAAAGTAGCTATGGAAGGAAAGATATGAAAGGATATGAAAAGATAGGAAAGTTGTGGAAGGGAGATATTCTGGAAAATAACCATAAATCAAAATTAAGGCAGAAAATCAAAGACTAAGCCAGCTCCCCAATAGCACCATGTCCCTGAACAGCGTGTGCGGGTCTCTAACCAGTGAACATAACAGACTCATTAAATAACTGACAGTAGCCGAGACCAGCGGGCAGGACTGCGACACAGAGTCAGAGGCAGGATAGAGAGGATAAGAGCCCATTTTGGCTGGGAGAAATATTCTTTGAAATAAAGCTTCAGGGCCTTACTGTAAAATATTTATGTCACTGGTTTGAAAAATTTATAGGCTATCAGAGTCTGTGACAAATCTCAGTATCCCTTTTGTTGCCCTTGTATTTGCCCTCTACATCCCCAGCTGATCCACTCTTCCTGGGAAAGAAAGAGGGCAAAGCATACCAGCCCACACCGCATGCTCTGCGTACATCTAGTGCACAACTACACCAATGTACGTAATCCTGTATGTGCATATTGAAAGCCAGTAGATTTGTATTTTGAAATAAATTTAGAAAATGATGAGCAAAGACACTGCATTATACTAGAAACACATGAACTGTGAGCATGACTGCAAGGAAGGAAGGAAGCAAGCTATAAGAGAAACGGAGTTAAAGGAATAAATATTTGTAATACCACAGTACATATGTAGGGTATTTTTCTTTCCCCATATGGTGAGGCTTAGGTAAACAATTCCTAGCATCTGCAGTAAAAGATGCAAAGCTTGTTTTAAATACAACCTTTCTTAAATACAGTGTTTTGTGCCAATATACGTGAGAAAACATGGTTCAGACGATGTTGTGACAAGAGTTAAAAATTTTCTGTAGCAAGGAGCTCTCCAGAGATTTACTAAAATACACAAGGTTTTAGGTGGAAAACACAGACGTATGCATTCACTTGATTTCTTCCCAATTTTGGACAGTAGCTTCCAAGTACATATTAATCCCGGCTCACCTGCTTTACGAGCCTTTGCTTGAGAATTGCCCCAAGGTATTCAATTTGCACAAAGGCGTGAAATATTCTTTCAGACCCCTGGACACCCTATAAGGTTTTCTGCTGGGGCTGAGTTGTTGGGTTTGGTCTCTTTTTTTTTTTTTTTTAAACACTTCAGTTACAGTTAGTAGACAGATCACAGAAGATGTAAGAAATCCCCCGTGCAGAGGCGGTGCCTGTCCCAGGGCAGAGGCTTCGCATTCCCCAGTCCCGTCTTCACCACTGATGCAGTGTGAGTCGGTTCAGAGTTAAGACAGTCAGCTGCTGCTACGTGTGTAATGAAGGGAGCTAAATCAATGGAAAATGCCTTTTTTTTTTTATGGGCCTAACACCACGGCATTAATTAGTTGTATTTACTGGAGACTGCAATACAAAACACTAAACCAGCATCCTGCCGCACTATCCACCCTCTTGGTTTGCCCTTGCACAGGCAAGGACGGGGCTTCAGAGGAGCCGCTTGGGCTCCTTCAGCTCCCCCCGCACCCACTGAGGGCAAGGCAGGCTCACTGCCACGCTCACGGCTTGTCGGGGCGGACCTCCCCAAAACCTCGTCGTGCCATTCATCTAACGCACCTCCTCACTCCTTCACCGCAATTGCTACTTACCTCATTGATGAAAAACACAATCTCAAGCTGAAACGGTTGCCACAATTTTCTTTTGTTTCTCCCTTTCAACCTTTTAGACCACTCATTCCGCTACAATAACCAGCATCTGGGAAAATAAATTGGAAAAACAGTTCAGTTACCTGGTAAACCAGCAGACGTTGCTTTAACATTTGAAATAACGGCAACTCTAGGCTCAAACACTGCTGTAGCAAACTCAGAGCGGCTCTATGCCGGCGTAGCAGCACAGAGAGAGCGCAGACCCACCAGCCCAGCAGTCCTCTGCATCGTGAGAAGCCCCTGCTCGTCTCCTGCACGTGCACAGCCTACCAGCGTAGCGCACGGTAGCATGAATACTAACACCGAAAAACATACAAGATTAATTATCCTTGACTGCACATCCCGAGATAGCATCAACATCCCTTCTCAAAACTCAGCGCCACACTTACGGCATGGAAACAGGTGTACGTTCTTCAAAACCCCATCAGAGCACTTGCTGGCGCTGCCACCTTTCTCTAATTAGCTGTTTGCATTCACTTTGCAAATCTCTGTTTAAAAAAAAAAAGCAGCTTGTTGAATTAAAAAAAACAACCAGTAATAAATTATTCATTAATCTCCTCAGGCAATTTCATACTTTGCCATTCTAATTAACAGTAGCAATTAGAAAATAATAAATTGGATTTGTACAGTGCTCCTGTCTCAACCATCTAATATGTAACTTTTAAACAAAGTTTGCAGGTGTTCCTTGTCTTTAATATTAAAACATTAAAGAATTCGAATGGCTATACCCGAAGCCAAAATACTGCTGGGGGTGGTGTCCGTTTCCCACCCAGCTGCGTCGCACGTCGGGTTTTCACCAGCTCACAAGTACATCAGAGAAGGAACGGAGGACAGTATTGAAGACCCACAGAGGCCTTTAAAAAACACAAATTTGTTCATGTTTCAAAACTGGGTTTTGTTTCCTCTTCTTGCCCTGTAGACAACATATGTGAACACTCCAAACCTGATGCTTTACTCTTGCTCCCCTGGGACGCCCACTTCCTTTAGAGCCACCAGTCTCTCCATGAACATCATGTCTGGGCCCCAAATGCCCAAGTTTTTAATTTTTTTTGGTCACTTTTAGGGGAAAAATTAGATGCGTGTTCCAGATGTATCACTCTACTGGACATAGTACCTGTTCACGTGGGGTTTTGTGGAGCGAGCAACCTGCAGCACGGAGACACCCTGCAGAAGCAAGCGTGGCTATAACTGAAGTTGCCATTTTGCTTATATTGGCGTTTGGATCAGGGTTTCCAAATCAATCATGTCAGAGCATCAAGTAGCTCAAAAATATTGATATGCAGGCAGCCTGCTCACACAGTAGTGGTACATGCAATAGAAACAGAAAAATATCCCTAAGAAACAGCAAAATGTCCCTAAAAAGGCATATTTATTCTTTTCTAGGACAATTGCCGACCAAGTGCTGTAACACAAAGGCACTTTTTCAGCACCTCATCTCTACAGATTCTGCAATGCAAATCAGTTGCTGAACACCACCTGTACACAAATTAGCGACCAATTAGCCAAAAAACCCTCTTTCTTGTCACCAACCCATCTTTAGCTCTGAGTCTGCACATTCAGAAAATACATAGGGAAAGATTTTCTTCTCTTACCAGCAATAATGCAAGATTGTAGCAGATGCAGTTTTGCATTTCAGTTAAAACCCACGGTCCCCAGAGGTGCTCCAGGGTTACCCGACTGTTCAGACGAGTCCCAGGTCGCTCAACCACGACTGCACCAGCCAGGGACACTGTGTTTTGTGGCCCGTGGTGGCAGAAAACCGCTGCTCTGACACCAGCGGTCCCTGTGACAAACAGAGCGGATGCTCTCTTCTCTTCCTCTGCTCCCCATTTTCTTTGGCAGGGGCGGAGGTGTAGGAGCAGTAACTATTGACGTTGATCAATAGCAGCACCTACAAAATTTGTTTTTACTGTCCCTACGTCAGGGCTAAAGAGAAGAAAAACCTGCAAGCTTTTCAGCGGTCATATTCTGCTCTCAGCCAAAGGTGCTCTCTCTGGGAAGCTCCCGTCCATCTGCGCAGCAGAGTGATTGCCATAAGCTGGTGTCGTTGTCCCTTTAGCAGGTCCCAGGTCATCATCATCCTCCATCACCCTGAGGCCACCCAGTCCCCTCGCTGGAAGGGTCCCAGCCAGGTACCACCAGGCTCTGCCTGTGCTGGGGACGTCACCTCCTACAGACACACCTCATAAAAGCGTTATAAACCACCGGCATTATAGTGGTGTATTCACATTGCTATAAAGTTATGTCACTGCTTCCATAATAAAATTGTTTCAGCGGGTTGTAAGGCAGGTGTAAAAACTCTCTTTGGGCTGAAACTTGGCACGTGCACACAGGCAAACACACACACAGAGCCCCATTTCTGGGAAGGGGAGAAATGGGTCGAGATTTTGCATTACTTCTGACTCCTATGCAGGAGCAGAGGATTTTCTGTGGGGTATTTTCATCTCAGAAGCTGCAGAGCTCCTGCAAAAGCAGCGGGGAAGGCAGGGACTGCTGGAGGGGGCACGGAGACAAAAGTGCCCTGCACCAGCATTCCCAGTCCCCTTCTTCCTACCTCCGAGCTCTGGAAACAAAAGGGGAAAGGCAACTTGTCTGTCTGACCTTAAGGCCCTTCAGGCGAGGGGTACGTGGGTTCCAAGCTCAGCCTAAAACTATGAGGGTATAGCAACACTGCAGCCTCCCCTCCCCCACATCCCACTGTCCCCCAGTGCAGCTGTAAAGGAGGATTTCTTGGAGACTGGAGACAGACTAAACCCACCCTTGAAACAAGCCTTGTTTGAGATTAGTTTGGATGCACCTGAATGTTACTGCCAGCTGCTGAAGAGAAATGCCTTTCTATAAACCAGGACTTGACTCGGCCGCGACCACAAAGAGTGCAGAACCAGCTGCTTACAGAGGTCCCTCCTGCAGGGGCCCTGCAACTCCAGCGCTAGCATTGAAAGAAGAGATCGTGGGACTGGAAGCCACGTCCAACGGTGCTTGCACAGGGCATTTTCAGTCCCAATGGAAACAGGGGAGGAGTTTTTTTTAAGAAGCGTAAACTAAGAGCCAGCCTCTTGCCATCTCTTGACACTTCATCCAGCTCTTCATTTCAGAGCTGGAGCCCTCCTACCAGAAGAGAGCAGGGCACAGATTGACTGTAACTGCAGCATCCTTCAAATCCTCTGCAGTTTAAGGTGTTTAGTATACTTGACCTTTTGTAATGAAACCATAAGTACATTTTCTTCACGCTTACTTCACAGCCTACAAGTCTGTTATAAAAAAATTGACCAAACTCGAAGCAGACATTTGCTGTGACATTTTGTTCCCCGAATAACACAATGCTCCACCTTTGTGTCAGCTTTCCTGGGGTTCGCTGGGTCAAAAATCCGTGTCTAGCCCGTGGGAGGTGAGTCATTTCCCCACGTGCTTCCACTCCCGCTGCAGCTGCAGTCCTCCTAGAGTCCAGATGATGAACATATAGAAAGAGACATACAGAAAGAACTATAATAATATATTACCGTATTATCTGGTAATAAAAAGGGGAATGTGGTTGACAATAAGGGTATTCTTATTTAATCTCATGCAACCACATTTAGTGATATTAGTGGTTTGAGCACTACTATCCATCATCCCAACTAGAAATTATCTGACTTTCTGGTTAGACACATCCTCGGAACTCAGGAACATGTCCCAGCTATGTCTTTTCACGGCACACGCAGCAGCAGGATCTCCGTAACCGTTCCACAGAGCAGACCCCGAGCACAGCAGTTTGCTCCAGCGCCAAGCACAGGGTGATCCCAAACTAAAAACTTTCGAAGGATAAATTGTTACGAGTATCATTACAGCAGGAACTCTGATGGTTATCATGAGATAATCACCACACATCTGTATTTATAAGACACAGGGCATAGTCTGGTGCTTTCTGTTCCCGAGTGACATGATCTCATCACCACACGCCCCTGGAGCGGTACCGTGGCTGCTGTTAACAGAGCGCTTTATGGTGGAGGAAGCATTTCCATGCTGGAAGAACATGAAATTGGCAGCTCGGAGCTGTAGTTTATGAAAGCTGTTTGTTTCTTGTAAACAGATTTATTTTCCTTCAGTGGTAGGGACCCAGGAGACCCACCGTACAGCAGCGTAACAGAGAACATCTTCCTGCAGAGCAGTAGCAGGGGAAAGATGGACCTTCCGGCACGGACAGAGTGCTCCCATGATGATTGTTTAAATGAAGAGGTGCACTGAATATGTAAGGCTAGATAAGGTCAGAAAATCTTTTACTGCATGAATGAACTCCCTATTTGTGTTGCAGAGGTTTCCAGGATTCCTGCTGTGGGGCTGGGCTAATAATTCTTCCCAAATGGAGGTGGTGCCATATTGCTCATCCCCCGGGTCGTTCCTCACAAGCTATGGCTCCAGCCCAAACCTCTGCCTTCTCGTCAGTGGCAAGCAAGATTAAAATGGTCCTTACCCTCCACCCAGAGAGATCTATTGACACAGACACACACTAACTATGAAAAATACCCATATCCAAAACGTCCGCCTGATACGAATTCAGCTGGTGCACCCTCCCTGTGTCAGCCCCCAAAGGAGAGCAGGAAGGAGAACTCTGCGGGGGCTAAGGGTCAACACAGAAACTCAAACACCTTCAGGACTACTGTCATCTCAGATGGACGTGGGACATCTCTGCACCCAGCCTGCCCCACTGCTTCTCTCAGTGAGGAAGGACCAGTGCCCACTCACCGCCCACGCTGCACCTTGCACAGATGTACTTCAGCTCTTTCTGATCTAATCAGGTTGGTGTCCGACCACAACCTCACCCACGGTGCTCAGTACGGGCTGCAAAACCTGCTGGAAACGTACAGCAATATTTAGGCAGTTTTCTACACTACTCTCCATTATTCTTTATTCTGTTCCTGGTCCCTGTGCTGGGTGAAACCCGACTGCGGATGCGCTGTGAGCGGGGAAGAGCCTTTGGGGCCAGCTGCCTAATGGCATGGAGGTGCCACACTCCTCAGTTAGCAGTGCCCTCTGCCTGCCCTGCTATTAATAGCCACAAACCATTTCTCTCCCCTCTTCTTCTCCCTGGTCCCTTAGCCCCTACATGAGCTCCTCAACCCTTTTTTCTGTCTCTCATCTCCTCTGGGAGTCGCAGGATCTTCTGTCCCCTTCCCAGGCAAAGCGCCATAGGCTCCTTCCCCTTCCCCAGTCTTCACACCTGCTTTATTCCTTCCACATTCTGGGAGATGCATTGGAGGATGGAAGTGGACAAAACAGCGGAGAGCAGACCAAGCCATTTATATGGGAGAGAAATTAGGAGAGTACTCAGTTACTGGGCTTTTTTCCATTCCTGTTTTTCCTCCTCTTCCTTCTCCAGCAGCTGAGGGAGTGCTGTAGAGGCTGCCTGACCCCTTTTCCTTTCTCCCATGCAAAGCTCCTACAAGCTCCTGAGAGAAGAAAGGAGATCTCTGACCCAGGCTCCAGCACGCCTCATCCTCCTCCTCTCACAGCAGAACTGCTCACAGTGGGATTTTTCCCTCAAAGCAGTGCTGCAGTGCGACGGCTTCCCACAGCAGCTCCTGCTGCACCCAGGCCCAGCCGAATGCGGTCATTTACGGTGTCACTAAAAGGTGGCGGCTGTGGGACCTGCCCCACAGAGTGCCCGTTTCACACGCTGCCGCTTACCTGCTGCTCTGTTCTGCTTGTATTTCCACCCCGGGAGATGGCAGCCTGCCTGGTTTGTCCAGCATCCGCAGCTGGGCTTTCCTCCACCTCGTGCGCATGGCTACACGTGTCGGGAGTGTTTGATGGATGGGGCTGAGGAACCTGGGGAGAGGCAGCCCCTCTGACACGGTGGAGGAATTGCTGGTGATGTGTAAGGAACAGGGAAGTGGAAGAGTCCATTTACCTTTTAGGAAAAAAAAAAAAAAAGGAAAAGCTCTGCAGTGAATGTGCTAGTTTTTTATCACAAGTATTTCAAGCAACAACAAATTATTTCTTGCAATTGTAGTTATTTACTATGAGCAAGAGGAGAAAGAGCTAGAAACACACAAAGCCATATTGGGAAACGTTACGCGCTCACCTTGCTCTGCTCATGAGCTGGGTGGCTCAGAGGAGCCTGGCTGGGATCAGCCCCAGCAGCAAGGGCTCGCCGCACCTCCGCAGCCAGACCCTCCGCCCAGGATGCGCTGCTGAGCAATGGCACGAAGGTCGTCTTGCAGCATACAGTCCTCAGGGGAGAAAAACCATCATCACCAGAGAAGGGCAGAGAGACTTGGGTCAAAAAAACCCCAGAAAACTCACTTGCGTGCTGGAGACCATAAAGTTCATTAACAGCACTATGCTCTTCACAGCATAAAGCTTTAAATGCTACTTATTTACATTTATAAAGCCAGGGTTATGTTGTCACTGGGTTGTTTGATTTGATTCAGGGGAACCAACAAATCTGTTTTACGCATTTTTTTAAAGATTGCCTGGGATGCCCAGCACCGTGGGTGGCCGCTCTTATTACAGTCAGTAAAAACCAGGAAACAAAGAAAATAGGCCCAGCAGCTTGGTGTGGGGTGCCGTGCTAAAAGAGAGCCCGTTCCAGCCTCCAGCGGCGCACACACACACACACCGGTACCGATTTTCGTCTGGGAAAGCTGCTGTGAATTCATCGTGCAACTTTTGCAGCTGAAATAATATGTCGACCTGTGTGAACCAAATCTTCACAGTGGGCACATTTTTTCTCCTACTGTTTCCAAACAAAAATCAAACATAAATAGTAAGAAACCAGCCCGTCTTTAGTAATGAATGGCAGCATGAGAACATCAGTAACGTTTCAAGTGGAAGTCGTTCTGGTGCACTGAATTAGGCTTTTCCTGGAGTGGAGCAAGAACCTTTGTACTTGAAAAAAAAAAAAACTCATTTTCCAGTAAATTCATGTGCTATGGGGAGAAACAGCTTTTTTTGCTTAGTCAGTTTTTCATTTAGCCTTCCATACCTTTTAATTACTAAATACACTGTTAAATTAAGTAAGAACCTGGTTTAAAACACTTAAAATGAATCATTCTGTCAGCAAGAAGACATGGGACTGAAGTGTCAGTTTGTTGTCTGACTTATTCTATTACTGATGGCGGTTGGCGCCTCTCTGGAGCAGCTCGTTCCCCTCTCCCCGCCTGGCACGAACATCCTTCAGAGCAGCAGTCATGCGTCTCCATGGGATAAGGGGCTTTAAAAAGAAAACTCAGTGCAAAGGCAGATGCAAAGGGGGCAACGCAAAGGGAGATGCAAAGGGGGTAACGGGAGTTGCAAAGGTGGCAACACACCACATGGAGAATTGCAGAAAAACATGACGTTGCTCAAGACCACACCACTCGCCCCCGAACAGGGGCTCCAGTGGGGCTCCCGCTGGTCTCCAGGTCCCCGTGGGCACCCAGAGAATGGCAAACCCCAGTACACCTTCCCCAGGGGCGCCTCCTGTACACCTCTGGCCAAAGCACATCTGAGAAGCATGGAAAAACTGCTCATATCGAAAAGTGAACTTTTACCCACTGATATGATGCTGCTCTCCTGCCCGGCCTCCTCCTCCTCATCCCTCGCAAGGACACGGCTGCAACTCACGCCATCCAGCAGCGCAATCGTCCCTCAAGGATGTCCCATTCCTCTGTTATGGTCTGAGGAACCCACAACAATTTATTGTTGTTTAGACAATTATTCTATCACCTGATGATCCCTCCCCACCCAGGAAGGGGAAATCAGGAAAAATAAGGAAGCCCAGAGGTTGAAACAGATTTAACAGAATGCTACTAAGTAATTAACGCTAATAACACTAAAGAATCAGTATTGATCCTGACACCAATATAGAATACACAAGGATTATCCTCAGCCCACTCTATCAGTAGAAGCTGTGCACTCCCAGCAGGGACAGCAAATGTGGGACACTGCGAGCGCTGCGGCTTCGGGAGGAAGGGAAGGGCTCAGGGCTCCGGCACCGGGGCAAGGAGTTCTCAGGATGGCAGCCATCACGGGAGAGAGAGAACTCCTCAGCAAACCTTCTAATTTATATTGACTGTGCCATTCATGGTATGAAATAACCCTGTTGGGCAGCGTGGGTCAAGTGCCCAGGACAGCTCCTCCTCATCCCCGCACCTGGCGAGCTCGAAAACACTGAGACCTTGAAACCCACACACCACAGCTGGCTATAGAGTAAATATTTTCCCAAATTCAGACACTAGAGTCTAAAAGTGCTGTTTTCCCAAGTGTTAGAAGAGACCTTACTGAAAAGTAAAATTACTGAAAAAGAAATTAATTCTGTGTCACAAACCAGAACACCCTCAAAGTGGCTGCCCCATCCCTGGAGGTGTTCAAGGCCAGGTTGGACAGGGTTTGGAGCACCCTGGGCTGGTGGGAGAGGTCCCTGCCCAGGGCAGGGGGGTGGCACTGGACGATCTTCAAGGTTCCTTCCAGACCAAACCATTCTGTGATTCTATAATGCTATGAAATTCAGTGAATCATCTCTCACCAGTAGATGCTTCCAAATTGGACTCATTGACCTGAAGGGCTTTCCATAGAAACGGGAGGACCAGGACCAGCCGAAGCACAGTGGGGAGAGCGTCAAGGCAGGCTGCCTGCGGGCAAAGGCTGGGGCGATGGAAAATCCGCTGTGGGAAAGAAACAACAGAGCATCTGGTATTTTGAAACACGGCTACAGTTTTCCTGTGCACTCTGGCTATGAGTCACCAGCAACAGGCGGAGAAATTCCAGCGCTAAGCTGATGTCCGTCTCGCCCTGGCTTGCTGCACCCTCGGGGCCAAGTCATGGGATGCAGCTCAGGGAGGAGACCTGGGAGAGGTCCCGGAGTCAGCTGGGGTCCCCCAGAGCAGAGCAGAGCCCTGCAGTGGCATCCCACCCCGCAAATGCGACAGCAGAAGATTGTTGAGGAGATACGTCCCTGCTCAGACGGATGCTCAGAAGACCCCGGGGGCAAATATTACAGTGGCAATCCATCGCCTGCAGCAAGCCTCAAGCGGCAACAGTGTTTTGCCCCGGGTAGCCACGTGCACTGAGCCCAGCCCAGCCCCGGGCTGGGCCAGGAGGAACAGGAGAGCACAAAATGGGTTTTGCCAGAAAGAAGAGAGGCCCAAAGCAGGTATTTCAGCAGCAACAGCAGTGCTGCTCGCTGCCAGCCAGGCACCTTCCTCCCCCGGGGGGGTGTCTCTCCCGTCCGCGCTGGGAGCGGGGCAGGGGTGCCAAGGCGATGGCCGGGGAGCAGCTGCCTGCAGGAGGGGGCCGCAGACCCTCCCGTCCCACCGCGGCCAAGCACCAGGAAAAACAAGGAAACAGCAACTGAGCAGGGTATTGTCTTTCCGTTAAAAAGCCAGCGGGAGCTCAGGCTGCTGTTTGTGTATAAAAACGTCAGTATGAAGGCAAAGGAGTAAACGACCGGTAACATCTGCTTCGAGGAGCCTGTTGCAGAGCGATGGTGCGTGCCGGGGCAGCAGCCAGCCTGCGATTCAGGGGGGCAGTGGGGTGGGGGGGACAGAGAGAGGTGGTGATGTTCGGCACCCTCACACTCCTCCTGCGGGCGAAGGGGTGCGAGAGATGCCACGGGAGCAATCGTCTGTCCCTCAGTAGCCTCCAGGAACTCAAACAGGGAAAAACACCATAACATGACAACACCCTTGGAAACCTTTCGTGTCCATTCTCAGGGGCTGAGCAGGGAGAATGCTCGTGCAGGGTGTGTGCAGCCCCTCCTCGTGCGCGAAGGGCAGAGGATCCGGCCTGGGGTTGGTACTTCGCCTGGGGAATCCCTGCAGAGCTGGAGGCGGGTCCCCACCGCCAGCACAGCCTCCGGCTCAGGGCTAAATCCACACAACCAAGCCACAACCGCAGCTGTGGTTCGCAGCCCCTGCAGCGAAGCTCCACAGGTCTCCTCAACACAAACCTGAGTGCTGCATCCAACAAGCACCACGCTTGGTCTCACAGGCACTTGGGAGAAGTCCTTCCTGGAGTCAATGCCTTTTTTTTTTTTGCTGTTCCGCTGTATCCCCGCTCCCCTGGTGCAGAGTCACAGTGAGATGAGCTCTCCGGGACCGGGGAGGTGCAGACAGCTGGACCGCCTGCTGCCGCCTGCATTACCGGGCACCAGGACCCCACCGGCCGGCGCCTGCAGGTTATCCATCACGGTACCCATCACTTCCACCTTGCAATGCCTGGCAAGAGATACACGAGGTACTGAAACAGTTAGAAGGAGGCAGAATCCCACTTTTTACTCTCAAATTAAGTCTTTGAACAATACACCACAGTTCTTAAAGTTCCCGTTATTGTGCATCGGTGAAAGGTGTGAGCACTTGCATGTGGCTGTAGAAGACTGAATGAATAGTGAGAAGACTCGGATAAAATTCATCTCAAGGCCCGCAGTGAAAAGGAACAAAACCATTTTTCCCCCCACAGAGGTGAAACCGGCATTTCAGAAACCCTGAGCCTGCATTTCTTTGAAAGGCTGCCTCCTGCTCCCCAGGAAATTCCTAGACTAGAAAAATCACTCTCTGACTACATAACAGCGGTGATAAACAAGAAAGGATAAATTAGTATCAAGAGATACATGAGCAGATAAAAGCAGGTATCGGCTGTGCAATCAATCCAGATACCGAAAACAACTGCCCATAAACAAATCCCACTACCTTACAACCTGGTTTTCTACAAGCAGCAGGGTTTTTTCCCCATCAATAATAAATTATATTTAGACATAACTCCCCAAAACAGCGGAATGCACTAGGAAAAAAGAAAATAATAGTTTCTGCAGTATTACCTGGGAACCTCAGCCATAAATCAGGGCCCCCTTGGGGTGCATATTGCAGAGAGTACTGAGCAACAGCACCAGCAGCAGTTGTGCTTTCATAGACTCATAGACTAGTTTGGGTTGGAAGGGACCTTTAAAGGTCATCCAGTCCAGCCTCCCTGCCATGAGGAGGGACATCTTCTACTCGATCAGGTTGCTCAGAGCGCCGTCCAGCCTGACCAGGGACAGGGCATCCCCACCTCTCTGGGCAACCTGGGCCAGTGTTTCGCCCAGGTTTTATGCCTCTGCATAAAAAAATGCTCATCCTTATATCTAGGCTGAATCTACCCTCTTTTAGTTTAACACCGTTACCCCTTGTCCTAGCGCAGGAGGCCCTCCTGAAAGGCCCCAGGTGTGCAGGCTGCTGTCAGCGTTCAGCAAGGCCACACGGGCTCGAGCGAGCTGAGGAGGCACCCGGAGGTTATGAGTGAGCTACAGCAGCGAGGGGAGTCTCTCGCTCAAACTCTGCAGCCAGCCAGCAGCTCTTCCGATATACCCCGGCAAGAACCGAAGGCTCCTCCTACCGAGACAGGAAAAGAAATCGAGACATGCTGATCTCAGCACACGTGGCACGTGAGGGCAGAGCAGCCTCGTATCTTTTCTCAGCATGGCCGTTGTGCTCGGCTGAGGTCCCCGGCACTGACGGGTTGCTTTCTCCACTCTCAACACCATTCCACATGCATCTATCCTCCTGAAAAACAGGTCCCCATAATCTAACCATGAAGTATCTGTTTACATTTGGAAGTCCATATCCTCTTCTCCATAAACTTCTCCCACAGGATTTTATGACCATTTGTTGCCCCCGAGACCCTAAAGCCTACAGCAGGCTGCCGGCCAGCCCAGAAGTGCTCGGGGCACAGCTGCCATGGGACAGCCCCGGTCCCAGGAGTAACACGGGGGGCACAAAACTGTGAAACAGGTTTCCCTAATGCAGCCTGGGAAGCAGAACAAGACAGCTCCCGCAGAGCTCCCAGCCACCAAACCGGGTCACTCCCAGCTTCTGAGCCAGGGCATTTCAGTTTCTCTTGGACAGCCAGGCACTGCAGCGCAGCCCACAACAGAGGAGGGTCCCCAGCAGCCCCCCATATTCCAAGCAAACAAAATAAAGCGAGCAAAGAGCAAAACCCTCTGGCTGCCCTCGCCTGCAGCCTCCCTCTGTGCATCGCTGCAGTACTGTGACTATATTCATTTAAGAATATCATGTACATACATTTATTTGCCTTGCTGTGCCACCCATCCCCTTTCCAGAACCACACGAGAGGGGGGGACATGCCAGCAGAGAGCAGCCCAGGTTATTTGTATGACAGAGAGAAGCAAACACTGTGCTTCAGTCCTTAGCTGAAAAGGAAATACTAACATCCTTTTTCTTTAGTACCCATTTGCCCCTGGAAGCCTGTCTTTGATGTGACATCTTTTTCTCCTCCAAAAAGTAATAAGTGAAATCTTCTTCTGTATCTAGTTTTACATCTGTGTTGACAGAGGCAAATGAAAAACAAACAGCGTGACAAGAGGGGAACACAAGCAAGCACCGGGCAGTGTTTGCCCAGCCGTGGGCTGTTACCCTCCATTTATACTCCAGGAGTCACACACCGAGACTGGAATTCGCTCTCCGTTTCACACTTACATGTCCTGGCCAGAGCCCGGCCCCTCGCACCCTGCACAGCTGGTTTCAGGCCACCAGCCCTATCGCAACTCAGTAGCTTTTAATCGAATTATTGATTTTTTTTTGTCTGAGTGTGCGTGCATATGTGTCAAACTTCACTAACAGTAACACATTCCAAGATCATTTCCATCTTAAGAAACATGTTCCTGGGTTGTTTGGGGTTTTTCTGAAAAAAACAAGCTATCTGTGAAAAAAAATAAATTGATCTTTTAAATAGATGGGTTTAGCTAGTATTGTTGTTTTTCAAAGAAATGACAACATAAAAATGATTTTTCATTGTAAAGAAAACCAAATGGTTGTCTTCCTTTTCCCCCACCAATTCAGCGTTTACTTGTCAAAATATTTTCATGGTTCTGGGAAGCCAAAACTATTCTAACATTTCTCCAGGAAAAAAATAAATTACACTTAATTCTTAATCTTTACTCTAGGAAGCACCAAGACACCTTAGTGAGAACCAACCTGCTGGAGAGGCTCTTTTCCGATAGATTTGTACCTAATCACAACCAGATAACCCACAACCTTGGCAATGCCAGTCTTCTTCAAAGATATTTTTTGAGGACTTTTGTTCTTTTGTGTGTTTGCAAGAGTACCTCACGTATCGGGCATTTCTGACAAGGTAACCTGTTAGTCTCCAGAGACGGGCTTTAAGCACAGCAGGCTTTGGGAAGCTCTCAAAGACACGATTTTGGTTTGCTCTGGAAGAACTCACCCTCTCTTCTAAAACAGGAGAATTGCTTTCAGCTTTCTGCTGCTCTGCTCCATTTCAGGGCTGTCCCTGGCGAGCGGTCCCCACTCCTCCGGCTGGAGATGCAGCCCCGGTGCGGTTCCCGGCTCGCTTTCCCATGGAACTGATTTTAGTGCTGTAAAAGACATTACCTCTGCAAAAACAGCTCAGCAGGATTTGAGAAGCTTTATGTCCTTGTTTACATTAGCTTGTTGGATTCTCTGAACAAGAGTTTAGCTCTTGTTGAATGATATATTTCACCTGGCAGAAGAACTGATGCTCCGTTTCTTACGGAGGCTAAACTCCCATTGACTTTAATAGCTGTCTGGCCAGCAGAAGTCCTGGAAAACCATTTAATGGAGCCATTTAGTACTGAAAATGGCCCAATATATGTATGAAAAGAAGCTTGTTTAAATGTTGCAGCCGATTAGAGCATCCCTTAAAGTAGTCAGTGGCAAATCTTTCTCGGTCCCTCCCCTCAGTGACTCATGAGCAGCATGTTTGACATAGTTCTTTTCCCCAGAAACCAAACTGCCTGGTTTTATTCTGGAAAAAAAAAGTAAATGTGTTGTATGTTCTCATCATCATCAGAATGAGCTGCTTAATAAAAATACATTGACAACTCAGACTGCGGAGTTACTTCCTCCGACCACAACGCCATATCTAAAGGATTTCTATAAACGGTTACCAAACAGGCTCTATCATCCCTTGAAAGCGTAGAGGTGCTATGATCCTTAAAAGCAGTTCGATGCAACGCTACAGCCTGCAGACATAACCCTGCGGTCAACCACAGCAGTGTGAAAGCTTCAGTGATTAGGCCAAAACTGATACCGATGTCTGTCTCGCATCTGGAGTAAACTGCACCAAACCACTTCATACCTGAAGAGAAGAGCGGTGTCTGGAAAAGCGCAGGCTGCGGGCGGGCTCTGACTGCGGGTAACCCATCGCTCTCGGGACCAACGCTGTTGTCCTGCACTAGGATTATGCTTAGATGGAGACCAGTCGTCATATCTGGCAAAAGGAAAACAAGGCCACAAAGGTCCCTGGAGTCCCTTGGCAGGCTGAACAAGGTGCCTCCCCGCGCACAAGCGGGTCGGGACGCAGCTGAAACAGCCCACCCAGCAGGGCGGCCCAAATCACCGCGCTTGGAGCCGCTCCAGGTCTGCACAAGCACAGAGCTCAAGCTTTCTTCTGAAACTGCAGCAGTCAACTGAATAAAATAAAGAAAATATGTACCGGCCCAGGTTGCCCCGAGAAGCTGTGGCTGCCCCATCCCTGGAGGTGTTCAAGGCCAGGTTGGACGGGGCTTGGAGCACCCTGGGCTGGTGGGAGGTGTCCCTGCCCAGGGCAGGGGGGTGGAACTGGATGATCTTCAAGGTCCCTTCCAACCCAAATCATTCTGTGATTCTATGGAACACTTCAACTATTTGGAACAAGTCAAACCGAGCTACCTCATAGCCTTGCTGCTCTGGTCACTGTCCTGCTTAATCCCAGCTGCACCCTGCTGTGCTCTAAATTTAGAGTAAACTGCTCTTATTTTCTGTCGGATGTGTCAGGGTCACGACACCGAAACTCTCAGAAAGTGAATCAGTGTGAGCAGACAGCGGTAGCCCAGCTCCTCAGAGCAAACACAGAGACCTGTGCCTGGAAGATAACCTTCGGATATTTTGAGAGTACAGACTTGCAGCCCTGAGGGGGGAAATAAAAGTCCAGGGACATACCGTCTCTCAGTTTATCATTCTTTATAGCTAAATATCCTCTGCCCTGTGAGGACAGGAGCTTTCTCTCTGTTTTTCTGACATTTGCTTTACACTGGAAGAGACAAGATGGATCAAATTTATTAGGCATCTTCAGTAACTGAGCTATGAGCCAGCTGCTGTACCTCTAATTAACAACAGCTTTTAGAAAACTCACCTCAGCTGTTTTCCTGTATCACCAGTCCGCAGTGAGCCCCCAGCTCCAGCCCTTTCTTAATAAACTTTTAGCACCACTAAAAAGGGAATTAATATTTTAAAAGTTAAAATCTTCTTCGACTGTCCCAGAGGTCAGAAAATCTCCCCCTACATGTACAAAACCAAAAGTGCAGGATTTTAAGTATCAAGATACAACTGAAATGCCAAGATGACAAGTATTTTCTGTAGTAAACAAGGAAGGGTAAAAGTTTTCTAAAAGCTTAACAATTTCCTAAAACACACAAAACCAAACCAAAAAACAACCCCCCAACCTTATCTTACAGGAGCAAGACCTGTCAAGTTCAGAGACCCCTATTCTTCGTCCTTCAGAGCATCCCCCAGCCTGCCATCTCTCCCTGCTTCACATCTCTGACTCCCGACAGACTCAGGGCTCCTGTGTGAGACACAAAAAACAGAAAAAGGTGCCCGGAACACTTTGCCTGATGTGAAAATGCAGGTGGCATAGCGATAATCACTGAGGACACGAGCCAAGGTATGTGTGCACTCTCACCCTTGCAACCGCTGCACCCTTGGCCTCTCCTTCAAAGCATCTTTACCTTCTGAAAGCAGCCCAAGCCCTACGCTCAGCTCCGGGGTTCTAGAGAAATAAATACAGCGAATGCGATGTGGCGTGAAAGGGGAAACGGAGGGCAGCTTTTCAGTACTGCATACCCCCGTCTTAAAATTCTGACACATTAATTTTGCTTAAAAACCCTTCAAATTTTACATATTTTTCCACTTGGGTGTAAAAGAAGAAAACTACCTGCAATGGCAAAGGGAAAAGCCCCAACACAACCATGTTGTGCCTACAAAGAACAAACAAAACGCTTTTGCCGATGAACTCTGTACATGAAGTACCGCAAGTTCAGGTTTCCTGCCAGAGTTTCATGCCGCCCATCCAGACAAAGTCAAAGTATTTCTTTAATAAAAAACAAACCCAGGAACTCTGATAAAAAACTGGTTTTAGTTGTGACCAAGGTAAATGTAGACGTGGAACAGAAAACAGTGTTGTAGTTGGACTCGGCTGTACGGCCAAATCACCTGAAAGCAAATCCCTTGCAGTTATTGTGGGCACTTTAAAATGTGTTTGTTAACTTTGAAACGAATAATGAAAAATGTCTCTTTTCCTAAAAAGACAGCTATATTGTTGTGTAATGAAGAGCAGATGTCAAAAAGTATTTCAAAGACTTGGAAAAAAAAAAAAACCCTTAGGAAAATAGCACAAAGGCTACACTCGCTAACTTTGCCAGAGCTGCTCCAGCCTCCCTTACAAACAGCGACGCTCCATGCGTTGTCACTTTGCTTTAATTTGAGAGCAGGGTCCCTGGGAGCGCCGGCATGTGCGGTCTGGCCGCATCTACCCCTTCCGCTGCACAGGCACGTCATGAGTGGGGAATCTCTTCCCAGCAGCGGGAAATTTCCCTTAGTGCAACCGGCAGCAAACAGCCCGTCCTTCTGAGGGGAAACTGCAAGCCAGATGGGAAGGGAAACTCGACTCAGAATACAGTGTGAGCCACAACCAAGCCCGGGAGATGCCCGGCAGGGATGCCCAGCGGGGATGGGTGCCCTCCCGCCTGCACCGCCGGCCCTGCACATGGGCTTCGGGCAGCGCTCGTCCTCATCCTCCCTGCTCCGCAAGCACAGCGGGGGCCAGGGCAGGAGCCAGGACTCTCCCACCAAGAGAAATGGGCTGGATCCTCATCGGATGTATGGCAGCAGACTTGGCTTGGCTTTAGGCGGCATTGCTGGTTTACACCGCTGGAGGAACCAGCTCATTTTTTAAGAGTGTTTAAACCACAAAACGGAGTTCAAGTTTCATGTACAATTTTATTAGAGGCCAGAATTGCGGCCAACTGTTTATCTGGTGTCTGGCCTAAGTGCTGATAAAGACTTGGCTGAAATTTCTATAATCTGCCATTAATAAAGGCAATTTATGATAGTCTCAAGGAAAGACATGACCACTGCTGGCTCTGTTAATGGTACGCTCAGCGGAGGCCAGGGATTTAGCCTGCACAGAGACAGGACTTAATTCATTTCTTGTCCCTAAATGCTGGTGATTTAGGTCAGGCCCAAGACAAAAGACTATGTACATCTAAAGGCTCCACGTCAGAACCGCCAGGCTTTGCTAATATGAGCTCATTCGCTTTAATACAACCCAATGCCCTACTTTGTAATTCCAGCAACCCATCTAAAGCAAATATTGGCTCCCATAACCACACTCCAGTTAAAGTGATAAGCCCTGAACCTGACAAGATAGATGTGTGAGCTTAATTTGACAAACTAGCAGTAGTTCTGTTGAAGTGCGGTGGGGCAGAGCCTGGTCCATTAACACCTCTTAGGAACTGGAGGCATCGAGATCAGAGCCAGAGAAAACCTATTACATTGTAGAGTCCAGGACCCCCAGGACCCCTCTCCGCTCAACACACACAACCCCCTTTTTTTTTTTGCTGCACTTTGGTAATTTGTGAGCTGGCTCTAAGGCTGTCTTTGTGCTTTACCTTTGCCCCTCGCTTCGCCCAAGTGCCAGGACCCCAGCTCTGGACGGGGTCTGCTCCGTGCTCTCTGCAGGGCAGCGGCTGAACACCCCACTGCAAAACGCTGCAAGCTGACAAAAAAAATATGAATATACAGTAATAACTTTGGTTTCCATCCATGCTGCCCGATCAGAACAGAATTAATTCAAGGAAATAAAATTATTTGGCAAATGCTGTCATATTTAAACCCCGCTTAATATAAAGGTGCATATTCCATTGCCTATAACGCATTTAAAATTTACACTTAGCATTAACAGAATGTATGCAAATCTGATCCTTACGTAAGCTCTGCATATTTAAAGGAACCTATATTTAAGTGTACATGCACTTTATAGTTTGAATTCATCCTTTGAAAAATTCCATGGCCCTCTCTAAAAGCCAAGAGACATTTCAAGATCTGTGATGAATGAGATCCAGACACAGGACTGTTTCACAAAGTATCATCCATGCCAAAATCTTCATCCAAAGAAAAATTCCAAGAACAATTATGAGGATCTAAATATCAAAGACCTAGTTCTGCTGTATTCTAAGCAAAAGAGAAATTCATAAATGCATGGATAAATCACTTAAAAAGTACATGTCAGAAGACATTAAAAGGCAGGCACCTAAAATGATTTCTAAAATATTACCGAATGAGTAATTTTTGGATTGTCTTTTCAGCGTCTAATATAACATCATTGTGATTTAGTGCTAAAGGATCCCAATATGTTTACTCATTTTAACATGGAATTTAATCATCAGAGTTTAATTCCTCTAGATAAACTGACTCTGCAACAGGGTGAAATTCAAAGGAGACAATGCAAATAACAGCAAACGCTGCAGAATTTCACTGAAAAATATTTTAAAACTCATCTTAGCTCTTTTCTCTCTCTCTACACCCACCTACTTTGAACTACTTCAATACTCCCAACCAGACAGGACAAAAATTCTTGGCATCAAAGGTTAGGCCACTGCTAAAATTTGGCTCCAGGTATGAAGTTGATCAGAACAAATTTTCTCTGGCAGCTCTTGCCAAGAGACCCAGTTCTCAAGTCCTCTTCCTGGTCTGTCCACCCTGCTCCCCACCTCCATTCCCTCCAGACCTTCAGGCGGTGGGATCCCTAAGCCCACTGTCTATGGGTTGCAATTCAAGTCCAAACAGTTCCAACATAGAATCACAGAATGATTTAGGTTGGAAGGGACCTTAAAGATTATCTCGTTCCAACCCTCCCGCCATGGGCAGGGACACCTCCCACCAGCCCAGGTTTCTCAAAGCCCCATCCACTTCTGCCAGACACCTCAACCCTGACGCTGCTCAGCCGTCCCTCACCACAGCGATGCAGCCAAAGCCTCCAGTGGAAAACCAGGATCGATCAGAGCCCTGAAGACCATCCTCAATTTGGCTCTCATACACGGGGGTCCCTCAGGTATTGAGGTGTGACTGAGACCACTCTCATTGGCATCCTAAGCAGAACGGCCCAACCAGTGGGTATTTCTGTCCTAAAAAAACCCACAACTGAACCTTGGCGTACCTATAACCATTTTTGTTAACATTGATGAGAACAGATGATGATTAAAAGACAGCAAACATTACAGTGCCTAGGCCATCAGCCAGTGACTCAGCGATGGTGCTGCTTTAAAGAGCAGAAATATACGATAAGACTTAGGTGAACAATAATACTCATATATCAAGTCATTAAAACACTTTATAATAGCACTATGCTTGAAAAAACATTCCACAATTTCAGTAGTGAACACATCCTGGGGTCCATCAAGAAGAATGTGGCCAGCAGGTCGAGGGAGGTCATCCTCCCCTCTGCTCTGCCCTGGGGAGGCCGCAGCTGGAGCACTGTGTCCCGTTCTGGGCTCCCCGGGTCAAGAAGGACAGGGAACTGCTGGAGAGGGTCCGGCCAAGGGTTACAAAGATGATGAGGGGATTGGAGCATCTTTCTTATGAGGAAAGGCTCAGGGACTTGGGGCTGTTCAGCCCGGAGAAGAGAAGACTGAGGGGGGGATCTTATCAATGCTTATAAATCCTTAAAGGGAGGGTGTCAGGGGGATGGGAACAGTCTTTTTTCACTGGTGCCCAGTGACAGGACAAGAGGGAATGGGCACAAACTTGAACACAGGAAGCTCCATCTTAACATGAGGAGGAACTTCTTTCCTTTGTGGGTGGCAGAGCAGTGGCCCAGGCTGCCCAGAGATGGGGGGGGAGTCTCCCACTCTGGAGCCATCCCAAACCCGCCTGGACGCCGTCCTGTGCCACTGCTGGAGGTGTCCCTGCTGTGGCAGGGGGTTGGACTGGGGGAGCTCCAGAGGGCCCTTCCAACCCTGACCAGCCTGGGATTCTGTGATTTATGAAAAATGCTGCTTGTGAACAACGAGGTTATTAAATGTGCTTTATAAGTTTTTGTCACATGTGGTCTAGGTGGCTTTCAGTCCCACGCCGCATCCACCCAGGCTGTTCGCCTGCAGCAGGCAGGCATCCCTTGGCAAAACACGCGAGACAAGCCAGGAGCGTGGTTAAGGGAATTAGACACTTCCTTGTCTCAAAGAGGGACTGAGAACACATTTGGTTACACAGAAAATAGTGACCGTAAAGAAAAGAAACAGCTTTGATGAGAGCATGGGGGGAAAGAGCCTGTTAAACCCCACAGTCCGCCCTCCCCAGGCTGTGCTGCTGGAGCCCGTGCCGGGTCGCCCCGGCGGCAGGTCCTCCCCGAGCAGCCTGGATGCCGCACCACAGGGCGGCCGAGGGCGTCCCTCCTATCGCTCGCTCTGCCTCAAGGGTGGCATGTCGGCGTTTTACAGCTCTTCCATCAAACCGTGCTGATCTGGGCGACCTGCCCATTTCTGTTTGTGGGGTGATTTTATTGTTTTTCTTTTAATTTTGTGAACATATGCGGAACCTATTGAGCATACCCCATTTCAGGCTGTTTTCATCACAGATTTAACTCGCGTTTGCTGCACTCAAGTTAACTCCCCTTGCATTAGCTGCACTTAAACGAGAGCAGATACGGCACTAAACAGTATTCAAACTGCACAGAGATTGCATTAGCAGCTGGGGCGCTGCGCTAGCTCAGGCTGTAAGCATCGTCCCCGGAGAGAGGAGCCAGCTCCAGTTCAAAAACACAAATAACCGTGTGCGTGTGCAGACAGGCCCGAGAGGTATAACTAGAGGTAAAGCTGCAGTGAATGCTGGCCTCAGCAAAAAGCACCTATCATCTGGCTTGACACAGAAAAGAGTTATAAAAACAAACCCAAACGCTCTCCTAACACAACGGACACAAACCAATTCACATTTATCATTGCTTATGTAACTGATTTGGGCCTCCAGCTGCACAAAAGTGATCAAGCTCTATATATTTCTATATACGGACAATTATTAGCTAGCCATTCTTGACAGTCTCTTTTTCCAAGTGGCGTTGTGTTCTGAGCTCCCCCTGTTTTTACCAGATGCTTTAGGGCTCCAAATCTCAGGCATCTGTCAGTCAAAACTTTGTTTCTCATCTGGCTGTCTTTCAGTCAAACTCGAGCCTCAAGAGACCTTCGCACTAAAACCATTCTCGAAACAACAGAAAAGCTGCTCAGCCTACAAGAAAAGAATTCACCGCAATTATAACAACGGAAATTAATAAAGCTATCATGCATTTGTAAGTGAAATAGTGCTTGCTGGCAGCATCCAGCATGGAAATCTGCATAGATACTTTCTGACTAAGGCACAGAAACACTTCCTAGGAAGTGAAAAATGTGCCAGTTTACCTTCCAGATACAGACCCTGCCGGTGGTGTTTACTGGGGTTCATACACCTGGAATGCAACATTCATCTAGCTTTAGACAATTCTATTATTTTTCCTCTTTTTTAAGCTCCACGAGGTTCTTTGCATTTCCATTATTAATATAACAATACCAGATTTTCAACATAAAAGGGGTATTTGGGATAGCTTGTATTTATGGGGAGCAGACACTAGTATGAATATTCATCACAGAGGGAGCTGCTGAAACCCAGCGAGATGCGTTGCAGATAAAAGCAGATTTTATCCAACGCACATGGGTACACCAGCACTGACACTGCATAGGAACTGACTGATGAATACTTCCAGACCATCCTGTCTCCTCACAGTTATAACTCCCCTTTATCACAGCTGAATTCACTTTTAGACACCTCAGTGATTCACAGCAACTTAACAGAGCCAGTTCCGTAACTCAACCCAGCAAATTGCCTCTTTCCAGTCTGCAGGGTATGGGATACACGAGGTACAAGAAAATAAGCAGCTCTTGGAGGAGATGCATTTATCTCATTCATAGGGACGACTTCTCAACTCAGTAAGTTCATGATGCCATGGAAATGAGCTGTGGGATTTAACACAAGGATATCTACTACTATATCCAGGTATTCCTCGTGGTTATAGTAGCTCTGTGAATGTAATCATGACACTTAAAAATCTAGATACATTCCTGCTACCACCATGGGACTAGGTTAAAACTAAATACTCTGACCGGTGAAAGCAGCAGTGAATTCTATAAACTCACCCTGAAGCATCTCTGTATTCTCCTGTTTGGATCCAACTATAGAAAAAAAAATGCTTTTTGATGGACAGCCTACTTTTGAAGCTCTTTCTGAGATGAAGACTGAAAAAGAATTGTACCTTCCTCCTTCCCTTCCCAGAGGAAGCAAAGCTCTGCCCCCAACACCTTCACACGCCAGACCTGCACACAAGTCTGGAGCACCATCCACTTGGTGGCCTCCTGCTTCTGCCACAGCACAAGAGCATTGTGGGCTGGTAAAGCATGAGATCATCATACCAACTCTGCCATCACCAGTCTGCCCATTCAGGAGAATGCCCAACAGGGAGAGGGGCGCATGTCTTTCATGCTCCCTCTCAGCCAGCTGCCCTCTGTCTCCCTGCGGAGCTGCTCACAAGGGTAAGGCGTGGGATCTACCTTCTCGGACAGTCAGTGCGCTTCAGAGCCAAGGCCAAAGCTTACCGAGCCTGGAAGAGACTGTAACAATAAACATCAGCCTGACCGATTGCTCACAGATGAGCTCACCCAACTGATGCATGGCTCTTAATATCGCAGGGTCTTCTAGTGTGGCTCTGCTTTCTACGAGGCACCGAGCAATAGGACCGGGTATTTGCTCTCACCTGGGGAAGGGCAGTGGAGCTGGCTTTCTTTGGGCACCGATACAGCACAAAGTAGAATCTGAGCATATGGCAGCACTGTGGATAGGTACGGTGCAAAATAAAAAAGAATAAATCTTATCTGAGGTTAAGTTAAGCCAACAGAAAGACAACCCTGGAATTTAGCATTTTCAACATGTAATGATTAATTTCCCTAATAATAATGAGGCAGTGTCCTCTAGTGGTTAATGCACTGGACATGGAGTTACAGCCCAGCAGCCCGTCGTCCACTCTGCAGGTAACTTCTGTGCACCCTTTGGCAACTCACCTTGGATGAGTTCCATAAAGCCATGCAAGTGCGTAACATGCCTTTGACTCAACAGGAATTAGAAACTGAATGAGCCCAAGGTGCCCAAATATTCTCAGAAATTTGGGTCTCAGCCAACACTTACTGATGCCCTAACTTGCAACGTTTAGGACTTTTTAGGACCTTTTATTTCTTTAAGAAGTCATGAAGACACAGAAACACCTCCCAATGCTAGCATAGCACTTCTGTAAGGACAGAATAGGCACGATATTGAAAAGGGCATGGACCTTCACCACATGGCCCACAATGCAGAATATTCTAGTTCTGCTTCCCAAATTTCTCATTAAAAAAATGGATGTCGAGCCACTCACTACGGAAACTCATGAAATCAGCTTGAATCATGCACATCCTAGAATAATGGGGGACTAGGGGATCCAGTGCATCATAGGATCAAAAATATTGAATACACTGAGACTCCATGGAACATTAGTGCCCTGTTTTACTGTGAAATTACTGTGTCATCAACGTCTTTAGACTGGAGTGGTAAACAGAGGAAGAGGTTTTTTGGCTCTGTATGCAAATCACACTGTTCTTTCAGTTGAAAATGATTCATTAAATAATTTGTTGGGCCACCTCTTAACAACTTGCTTGAAAACACCATGCCAAGGCCAAGAAAGGTCTGTTGTGAGATTTCAGTTACGCTGTAAGCCAGTTCTGGACCAGGGAACAGGCGCACTGCAAGTATTAACTTTGACTAAGCGAAGCTTTCTGTATTTTCACCCAGAAAAGAGATATTTCATAAAAAGACCAGCTAAATACGGTTCCTACAAAGATTTGAAGATCAGATGTACTGAAGTGAGCCATTACCATAAGGTTCCCAGTTAATTTGGTTATAACAAGATGACTCGCACAGGAATTTTTTAAGATCTCCTTATGCCAAGTACGCTTCTGACAGTATAGCTAATATTTGCTCTAGCCTGGATTTAAGTGACTGGATCCCGAACATATTATACCAGGTTAGCTTGATTAAAAATATTGTAATTAATAGAATTAGACTAGATAAATATTCGTGTAACTAAATTAATCTCATCCAAAGCACGTAACATACAGTAAAACAGCGGCATGTAACACACATGCAGTCTGGAACCAGAAGGGACGGAAATTATTTTAATCAGACCTCGCTGCTCAGAGAATGCCATCCAGCACATGCAATAAATGCTCTCAGCTCATTGCGAAGTTGGTGGATTTCCAAGCAATAATGATTGTGATACATGAAGACACGTTACTAGGGAACTTGATGAAATGCTATAGTTGAGAGAAAATTTTTTGACCTAGTGGGAGTCCTGGAATTTCTCAGAGCATTGCATATTTCTATCTACGGTTCAGCCAAAACCAGCAGGCCAGCCTTCAACATTAAATGTTTCTCCAGAGCACTTACAGCCTCTACAATGGAGACAGAAAGCCTAATCACATTTTAATTGAGCCAAATCAGACTTCCAAATTCAACACACATTCAAGAGATTTCCTCCAGTTAAAATATAAAACCGCTAGGCCCTTCTGCAATAAGCAAGTAACTCGGAAAAGACAGATTGGAGGGTTTAAATATGACCACGCGCACAGATGAAAACACATCTTCTAATAGCGTTACCATAAAGAGGATAATTGGTATTGCCTTCTCTTCAAGGCACTGGATTTTCCTCTCCAAGATGATGCAACCTATCAAAACAGCTGCGTTTCCCATTAGCTTATTGTAAACACTGGTCATCTTTCCCATTACCGTGTTTTTTCAGGCTCTTCCCTGTGGAGAGAGGCTGAATAAGGCATGGTGGGGAGATCGCCACGGGGCCAGAGAAGCGATTTACTAGAAGCAAGCCGGGCCACACGATTACATTACACGATGAGACGGACCAAGAAACAGCTCATGAAGGGATTTACACAGTAGCTCAATGCTTGTTAAACTGAGCGCTTTTGGTTTTTTAATTGCAGTGGACTTAATTTGTTGTAAATGCAATAAAAGTTTAAATAACTGAATTTTAATAATACGTCTCATGTTATTTTACCTGTTCAATAGCCCTGCAACATCTCCGTTATGAAGGGATGCTTATCCAAGACGGCACGCTTCTGACAGGCTCCATCCTATAAACTTTACAACACATACAAAGACACTTTTGACAAGAGATGTAAAGGCAGCAACAATCATTATTGATGTTTATTGATGTTTATTGATATATTCTAAACCCTTATCGCGCCTTGTTGTGATTCTGCACTATTCTCCATGACATATCAAAAGCTCTTCCCAGTTATATCCATTTTTAATGCTACACAGAGAACTCAAGATGTATTTTACGGTAACAGAAGTACCAAGATCTGCAAAGTACCCCAATTATCTCTATTACTTGAAGGAACAAGTGTGGTTTTGTCCAAGAATAAGTAATGTTTACAATTGGTCTGACAGTGCAGTGACCACAAACCCAATTCAGCTTCTGATAAACACTTCTATTTATTTTTCTAGGGTTGTTACAAAATGTCTTTAAAAAGAAGAAAAAAGCAATCCTCAGCTCCTTGACTAATATAACCATGTCCTTGTATATAGTGGGTTACTTTAAGACACCCAACTTTTCCCTCACTGCTTTGACAAAAGTTTAGAGGGAATTTATTTCCCTGATCATCATATGACTAAGTTTAAAGGAAATTTATCATTTGGTTCAAGCAAAGCATTGCTATTTCCTCTATGGAAATGGAAACACTAAATCATACATTTTTCTCACATACCATATTTTGAAAGGTCTGCATTCTTTCACGTTTCAGGCTCAAATGTTCCCACAACTAAAGCTTATTATAAAAGCATTCAACTCCTAAAGCACTCCCACCTCCAGTAACCAGTCAACCCAAAACACACCCCAGTTTTACATGTAGCCTTGTTCCTCCAAAACAAATAACTTAGTCTGTCCACTGGAGATTTATTATCTTAATGTGCTCATTTCGGTGTTGGCCTTGGCAGAGATGTCCAGGTTTAGAACGAAAGATAGCAAAAAATTGACAAACCTTAAATCCCAGTGTTACAGAAATCTATTAGGTAAGAGATGGAAAAGACAATCAGCCTACAACTCAACTATCACATGCTTAATTAGGAGCCCCACTCCTATCAGATGCATTCTCTCAGAGATTTTATCTTCATGACAATAATGGCTATTGTTTTCCACCACGGGTCCTTGAACTGGCAAAAACAAGGCCAGCTCTTGAAATCTGGAGAAGAAAAAAGCCTATATTCTTCTCAAAATTCAGTGGTTTGCTTACACGTTAGTAATTTGCAGCTGTAAACTGGCCCTGGGATTGCTGTGCAGGAGGTTCTCTCGGTGACAAAAAGGACAGCTCAAGAGTTTCCTAGCCAGCCTCTCTTTGCAAGGGAGCAGTTATACAATCCTCGGCAGCAGCAGAAACTTGTTAAACAGTCATCATGCAGTACAAAATAAATATACGTACGCATACATATGTCAACAGCAGTGACAGTTTCCTCTAACTTCCATGCAGTCAAAATTTAACCAGAGTCTTGCTACCTCTGCTTACGTTTGTAAGCAAATACTGAAAGAGACTTGTACGTCTTGGTCCTCTGCTACACAGCTCTACACTTAATAAGAAAATATTCAAAGTAAGTGTAAATAGATGAAATATATTTTAATATAAAATGGCTTGTTGAAATTTGTACATTATTTATATAGGTTAGACCGATTTTCCTCCGGAAAGACCTCTGGCAAAAAAAGTTAATTTCTAGGACTTGTGGCCTCACTCTTCCTCGGCAAGTTATTTATTGATAGGACAAAACCTCACCAGCTGTCAGACTCGAACCCCTCAGCCCCTGCAATGTCTATAACTCTTCAATCATCGTTGTGATACTCTATATTAGGAGTCATATTTTCACTCCATTTATAAACAGTTAAAGATTAATAATTACATCTCTGGAAAAGAATTGTGCACTGATTTATTCATATCACACAGATTATGTGCAGTAGGGGAACCCAATTAAAGCAGAGCAGAATACCACATACCTGGTAACACATAAGAACTTTCAAAGAGAGACTTCTACACATAGTATTCATCTGTTGATGTGTAAAGTCACTAAAGTCACCCGTCTTCTGGTTGATGACACTGAAAAACAGCTTGAAAACCACCCATATAGGGTGCAAAAGAAACACAAAGGATTTCCATAGAATCAGGGGAAGTAGCATTACAAAAGCAGTGTCTTTTTTTCAGATCTTCAATTTTATTCTCAATGGAATTCTTCCAAACAGTCAAAGGCAGAACTGAGCGTGCCCTTTGATTTGCAAAACTTTCTCCAATCCCTCTTAAGTAGATGACCTGCAAAACAGCTCCAGCAGAGGCAGAAGGAGATGAAACACAATCAGAGCCTTAAGTATTAGATGCACCAGCTGTCCAGTTTGGTAAACCCAAGCCGCTGCCAACAATGCAAGGGAAATATTAAAAACAAAAGTTAAAACATTTCTAATCATTTGGAATAATCAGCTTCAACTCTAAAATAAGCTTTGCTAGCTGCCAGTCTCTGGGTCTTCCCTCTGCAGAGGGCTGTTGGCTTTCCACCTCTAGACAGCACAGATTAGCAGTCGCAGCTCAAGGGTGAGCAACAGCCTTATTTATTCTCCCTGAGATGAACTACCATTAAAATATATCTGCCTGGATATTACTCCTGCTGCAAACCTCAAACTGTTCCTGATGACTAAGGTGACCCACTGATTTAAAACACTGCTGAGCATTATTAAAGAAAAAAAAAAAGTCTACTTCCACATTTGCAAGTGCCCCCCCAAAGAGCCATGTTGCGTGTCCCCAACAGGATGCCACCCACCTCCCAAGCGCAGCAGGCTACTCTCCCCACCTTGCAAGCACAGCGTCAGGAGGAGGTGTACGTGCGTTCTCTAGGGACAGTAACATCATTCAGCGTGGAAGGAGTGTGCACCTCGGAGACAGCATTTTACTGAGACACACTAAAAGACTCCATTTCCCACACTCTGTAAAATTTCAAGGTCTTTCAGCACGCCTCAAAAAAAAAAAAGCAAGCAGTGTACCTCTGTTGTGTGAGCACTATTGATTTCATCACATCCACAATATGGTAATTTGTGGAGTTGTGGGTTTGTTTTTTTTCCCCTCTAACGATACCTCTGTGGTGAAAACTAAATCAAAGCCAACCCTCTAAACACTGTCCTTGTTGGAGAAATGCACAATAAATCAGGCCCAACTTCGTTAGCACTGACCTTGACAATTCTTTACAGGTTTACACTGTCCATATCTCAGCTGAAATATTCCTTGTCCTAAGCTGGGAAAGGACTTGTATGTAAACTAAAGCTTACAAACTGCATTTCTTAACAACTATCATGTCTTGCCTACCCCTCCCATTTTTTATTTTTAGTAAAATTGACCTTAATAACAAATTGTTCAGATAACAGTGCACCACACATAGTTATTTGTTTTAGACTACATTAAGTGGGGTCGAAGTCAGGATTGGTCATCTCTATGGAAAAATACAAGATTAGTCTTTGGTTTTACCTGTACCCTGAAAATGTGTCATTTAAATTTCCTTAAATTATTTCCCTAAGAGTATGAAAGAAGAACAGCATATATCCTTCTCTAGTTGCGAACAACACGAAAATGGCCATGCTACAACACAGGAACGCCTGATTTTCATTGCAGCATTTGGGAGAAATCAGCCTTCCAGTTTTAATGAGGAGAAATATAAAAAAAACAGATGGCAATTGTTTTGAATGCAGTTTATTGCATTCTTCATTTGGTGACTCAGCTTTATTTCTCAAGCTGTGCAGACCCTTGTACATCAAGGGCCTCAGGTATTCAAAAATAAGATAGAATTACTGCAACTACACAGTGAAGAACAGATCTCTATTATAGCTTGTTAGCTTTCAGACATTCATATTTACTTTTCTGAGGTCAAAATAAGGTAGACTTTTTGAATTTTTAATATTGTTCTCAAGCAAATGCAGTCAGCTCCAAAAAGCCACGTCTGCAGTTCATCAGCACTGCTGCTGCCACACTTCATGAGACCCTTTAATTCAATCAGCGTGCTGGCACGGAAGGCTACACATTTATACTGCAACTCTCACCTTCCCCGTTCCTGCGTCGCATATGCTGTCGGGCTGTGCAAACAACATTTTCATGAGCAGACGGAACAAACAACAATTTGCACGTATGAAACAACAAGCCCCGAAATGAAAAGGCTAACAGTGATTGTTCATGCTACCTCTTCTGCGATAAACCAAGAATTCCTATAAAATGAGGCTACCTACCCTTTCTTTCTCCAAATCCAATATAACATCTTAATTGCTAATTCAGACAGTTCACTATTTCTTAAAAGTACTGTTACTGTTTGAACAGTGGTTAATAACTGTCATTATTTTAGCGTTGCTGTGCATTCAATTTTCAATTTACAGTTAACTGTGAGATTTCAGCCTTGAAGTACGTTCCCTACACTCAACACTATTCAACGAGCTGCAGCATTCAGACCGATAGCTACGCTGCTTGCTGGCCTGTAAGAAAACGCCCGTCTACAAACGCTGTATAAAACCAGATTAATTCACAAAATAACTAGTGAGGTGGTCTAATGTATCAGTGCAGTAGGAGACTCACTTTTATGGCTGCCGTTCCATGCTGACCATTATTTAGATAGCACAGAACTCCATGGGTGGCATAACGTGCGCAAAGAGGAAAAACTGATCTATGTAAAATAGCCGGCTTCCGTGACCAAGTCATGAAGATTCTTTGCATATGGAGCGCAGAGTGGGCCTTACGCTGCTTAACTTCTGCTAAACTTTACATGGCATCTCCCACTGTAGCGGTTTAGGAAACGTACCATAACTTCATTAATGACCAAGTCCTTTTTGCGTAGCCATGCACCGATCTTCAACACCTACACACAGCACGCTATAATTGCTACTGACACACAGCTTCTGTGGGCAAGCAAGAATTCTGGAAAGAGTTTTTAAATAGCATTAAAAAAAATCAAGCTTTGCTTTTCATCCTTGGTCTTATGGCTTAGCAAGCTATACATTCAGAAAAACATCACCTTTCTTTAAACAGCTCTCCGCTCCCCGCCCCCCCCCCAGCATATCTTTCTTTGAACTAGTTTTTCTAATTAACCAGCATAGAAATACCATCCATATTTTTATTAACCAAATGAAACCAGACTATGGAGCATTTAGTAACTTTCTAGATTTATTTTTATGACAATATAGGGAAAATTATCCCTAGCAGCAGATACTGCTGCTGAAGCATTAGAAGTTCTACGGAGTTGTGTTCATAGCCAACGTTACATACAGTTTTCCAATTAATTTATCAGCATATGGTCTTGTATCTGATCGCAACGAACAGTGTGAAATCTTGATGGATCATAGAACCTCTACAGCTCTACCACTCACCAGTTTTGTTTCAATATCCTACTCCCTAAAGAGTAAATGAATGCAGACTAGAGAAAATACAAAAGACTTCCCTTGCCTTTTAGTGTAGCCACTGCACATTGTGCTTATTTTTCTGTCAAAAGACAGTTTTTACTGTGTTGTAAAACTTGTGCTGAATTCAGGATTGGGTAAAACAGACATCTATTCTACAGATCAGCAAAATAAGTAAGTCTGAAACAATTAAAGTGTTTCCAACTTGTCAATAGCATTGAGACCATAACCCTTGACTGGGAACTCTTAAAGCTTTCTAGCACTACCAACAGTAAACAGAAGAAATCAGAAAGAAAGTTGGCTTGAGATACACTGGGTTGTTTACCTTTGTCTATTACCTATTTGAGTTAGTAAAGAGTTACTTTGCTGTCTTATGACTTGCTGTGTTTATAGGTCAGTATACATAAGATAAGGAGGAATTGGAGGGAATCACCTGGGAAGCAAATCCGGGGTGATTTTCCCTCCAGAAATCAAAACACAGCTGTTTTACTATGGCTTCCACTCCAAAACTGCATCTTTGTGACACCATGTTTACAACTAGAAACAGTAATAGAAAAAAAAAAAGAAGAGACAAGAGATTAGCATCATTTACAGAGCCAACGATACTGCATACCACAGAGAATGAGAGCCCAAGTTTGGCTTTTCTCCTTCTCAGACTTCTTTGTTTTTATACAGTCTCATCTATTTCTACCATCTAAAATAATTTGATTTTCAGTACTTATTGGTTGCCAATTCTAGTCTGGTTTTATAGTCTCATCACACGATATTTCTTTGAGCTGTGAGTGCATCTAATTTTTGTTTGTAGAATTTTGCTCTCTGATCTTAACATGTTATCAATAGCTTTAAATGTATTATTTAATTGCATGCCTTAAAGCATTTTCTCATAGTTCCCGTGATGCATTTAGCACTGTGCATACAAAGCTGCCCAGAAGTTTGGGATTTGTTTGTTTGTTTGGGGTTTTATTTGTTGTTTTCATTTAATTAACAAAAGACAACTTTGAGAAACAGCGGCCAAGATAAAGACAATTAACCTCAAAATTGATTTCAGAGACAGCATACCATGAAACTGAAAAAATTCATCCAGAAAAGGGTAATTTCATCAATATTTCTGTTTGCAACTTCCAATAGTCTAAGCACTTACTCGAATAGTATTTTAGGGAATTCTTATAAACTCAATTAGAAGATATGGATGGCAACAAGCAGCATGTATTGTGCGATCTCACGGGGCTACCTGAAAACAGGCAGGAGGTGTTACTGAGATGAGAACTGGATGCCCGTTGTTCAGAGGTGTTATCAGCCAGCCATGCTTACGGGCTGCAGCCGCAGCTGCCTCTGGCGGGCAGGCACAGGTCCAATCCTCCTTGGCACGCCTGAGCCACAGCCTGCGCCCAAGCTCTCCTCCAGACTGTAGCTGAGCTGCGGCCATTGCTCATAATGCCATTTTTAAAATTCTTCTTACAGAATCTGTAAGAATAGTTTATTTTTTTCTTTTTAAAAAAAAGAGAACTCCAATGTCACAATGTTCAAATAATTACATTTTAACTGTTCCGTAAGAAGTAAATAAATAGGAATTAGAAACTTTAGAACCACTTACCTGCTTCAGAACTTGACCCTCTTGCTTATGTCCACAGAGCAAGAAGCAGGGCTGTGTCTTATTATGCTGTTGCTTCCTCTGCTAAGCCAAACCAGTGCTATTGTGAAACTGAGAATAATTACACAGCAGTCACATCACGTCACCTGCAGCTATGCCTTTTCCTCTCTGCTTTCCATTAATCCGCACTGCTGTGATTATCACAGGATGGAGTCTTGGCAAAGACTACCTCATCTAATTTACAGTAATACTCCAAGACAATCGTAGTATCTTGAAATTAAGAACCATCAGACACACTACTTTTTGGAGGTCCCACAAAAAAACCAAACATGTACTTCTGATATTTGTCAACTTGTTTTGATTTTTAAAGGAATAAAATTAAAATCAGATTCTGTTTCCATTCTTGAAGAAGATATTATGAATCACTTCAACTCAGGCAGCAATCAAACATCTCTTTCTGATCTGGGAGCCTATTGAGCTGCTCATCCCAAAACACAAACAATTGTCAACAGAAGTCGCTGTGTCTACCTTCCACTGACTCAGATCCTCAGGTGCACATGCAGAGCCTGCCTTGCCACATCCATTTCCAAAAGTTTCATACACTAAACAAGACCCAAACTCTAATCTAGCCACAGACCAAAACGAATAAGCCCAAATTCCACTACGCCCTGGTGCTAAGAATTTCTAAGTAGCTGGAGGCTTCTATGAAGTGAAGATCAGTCACCAGGAAGATGTACAGCAGCTGGAGGACAACGCCTACAGGAAAACTCAGCAAAGAATGAAAAGAGATAGAAGCTAGCAGCTAGCATACAACATATGGAAGGAGCAAATAAATATGCCAATACCTACATGTACCAGGAAAGATTCTACTTCAGTCGGACCAAAAGCAAAGAGCTCTTGCTGGCCCCAGCTCCAGCGTCACGTGCAAGGAAAGCAGAGAGCAGGCTGCAGCTTTTTCTTTAGGAAATGTTCAGGTTTTTTGGCTCATCTCCACTATAGACCTAAAAAGACCTTAAGTCTATTTTGCCCTCTTCTGTACCTGTAGCCAATGCAAGGGCAAAAAAAGGTGAATTTTTGGCTAACAGGATTAATTACAATCTTTCTTAGGTCTCAAAAGTGAAAGAAAGGAGACATCTCTTTGCTCTTACAGAGCACTGCAATCTAAGTCTACTAAAGACTACATTTAAGACACTATAAAGACAAGATGCATTATTTTAGGTTGGCCTTGAATATGTTTTTTTCCTTTTCTCTCTTTTTTTTTTTTAATACAGAAATCAAACATGCATTTCCAGAATAAAGATAATCAGTTCCAGTCAAGCTCAGAGGACGTCTACTCAACTGCAAATTAAAACAAGAGTTTGGATCTTATTAGTGAAATGCATAACTAGCCTTATATCTGACAAATAGTTTAACTAATTACCTGTAATGTTACTTTTGAAGGAAAAAATGATTTATGGAAGTGTACCATGGCTGTACAGACCACTGCACTGGCAAAATATAGCACTGCAGGACTGGTAACACAAGATGTGCCTAACATTACTGGCAGTCTTTTCATAATTTTTGTACTTAATTCATCTCCAACCAGAAGTTCAATCTCAGGTAAGCTGGAGGGAGGGAGGTCAGAACTGCCCCAGGCTGGCAAGTCACAACCACAGCCCCACCACAATCATTTCCTCTGCCTATTCAATCTTTTCAATCAAAATGGCATTTTTGTCTTACCACAACATTCTGAATTAAGTTTCAGGAAGTCAATGCTATGTGCAGCGCACAGTACTCTCGCACGTTCAAAAGGCTGCAGGAAAGTAGGGCAGGAGTTACTTTGTCCTAAGGATCATCTACAGGTCGCACCGTACTTGCATTGAGTCAGACACTGAGCAAAACCAAGCTCCTGTTCCCACTGCCACGGTAAGCCCAGGAGAGAATCAGGACTAGTGACAGAAATTAGTCCTTCATACAGCTTACCAAGACGTCATCTCTTTTTAGAAGGAATTAGTTCTATTGATCTTTGGTTAAAAGTGACTGGTTGTAGCAAAACGATCTGCGTAAAGGATAAGATAAAGGAGGGAAAATTAGATGAGCACAGGATGGCAAATCTAAGAGATCACCAAAAGCATCAAGGAAAAACTAAAAAACTGAAAATCGCACCAATTTAAAGTTTACGGTAAGGGCTGGCACATACTGAACAATTCGCAAACTTGCCTCTAGAATGGCTGGGGAATACACCACCCGTGCTAAATTCAAGGCAAGTTCAGGACACAGCCTCACTTGGGATTAGGCCCTTTATTATCGCTTCTGATACGCTCTGCATTTCAGAATCAGCCCGGGGCTATAAGGAAGATCATCTTCCATTGGGCAAAGATAGCAAGTGAACTTTCTTCTTTGCCAAGGGATAGCAGTTTGCTTGAAAGGAGAAGGTTTTCAATTACTCCAACGCTGGCGTAGCAGACAGCACCAAGATCCTAGACCCTGCAGTTTTCTGAACTCAGCAAGCTCCTTCAGCTCCTGGCAGCACGGTGTGAGCAGAGTCTAGATCCACCATTACTAACTTCATAGCCTCTGCATTTGTCAGAGAGGGTTCTCCCCAAAACTGCTATGTTCCATGTAGGACACAATTGTACAGTACACCTTGTAAAGCATAAGAAATTCCTAAGTGTCACTTCACAGACAGCAAAAAAACATACACAGCCAGCACTGAAAAGAACGGTGTGCCTTCTTGTATATGCAGAGGCAGAAACACTGCTGAACAGCTTACTCTGGCAGCAGGGCCAGAAGGCATCAGGGAACAGTTGCAGGATCATTAGGTTCCTCAAGCTGGGAGGAGCAGCAAGGAGTAGAGAACCTGGGAGCATGGTCATTTATGACTCAAACATAAGCGTTACCTCCCCCTGCTTCCCCCAATAAACTGCCTACCAATTAATTTTTATAAACTTTTTTTTTTAATCTCAGCTCTCTGACTACAGCATTTCCCAAACTCCTCCTTGTATTCATGATACAAGCCTGGGACTTCACAATGCAGGGTGTTTAAAAAAACAAAGTCAAACAAACAAACAGAAATCATATGTTCAGTTTGAAAGAGGCTGATATTACCACCTAAAGCTAAGATGTAGTCAGCTAAGACTAAGACCACAACACCCAGTGTTTTTAATGCCACGTTCTATACTGTGTCAACTGTCAAACAGAGGCAAGGAGGGGCTGGAGCTCGATGCGCCAACTGTAAAATCAAATAGATGAAAACACCAACTTTTCAGCCTATTTTTTAAATACATTTCACGCACAGATGACTAACAAGAAACACATGTTTGTACATTAACTGTAAGCTACTGAACCACCCTCACTATTTTTTGCTTAAGGAATTTGAGTCAAAAACTAATGTCTCCTATTATGAAAGACAAGAGCTACTAGGTCTTTCTTCAAGATAGTTTTTTGGTTGCAAGTTAGGGCACCAGTTCTGAAACATGCCTTCCTATTATGGGAGGATTTTACAGTTACAACTGCAATTAAAAAAAAACAAACCCCCAAAACTCCACACTTTTTCCCCATAAAATTTGTGACTGCATGGTGTTGTCCTAGCAGACTTACACAGGTCTTTACATTCCACAAAAGAAAGCTAAAAAATTTTCACAGTGGTAGGTCAAGGGAAGGTTTCACGATTAAATTCTCAGTGAACTTTGCCTAGTGATAACTGTATATTAACTATGAATCATGTACTCTCTGTGGTCTAAATTCAACTTCAAAAAAAAGTTTCACCACTTCTTTTCAAAAAACAGTACACATTTATCTTGGACTAGTTTCTTAGTGTGTAGAAATTAATATTTTGGTTTTAAATCCCAAGTCAAATATTACACTAAATAACATTTTTGAAAAATATGAAGCAGGAGTTGTCTGTTTACCAAATCTAACTTCATTATGAACACTGAAAATGCAGTCAATATGCCCTCTGCTTAACAGTCACAAATTTTACAGATGAGTCTGAAAGCTAGCAGGCTCTTCTGCAAGCATTTAGTTCTCTCTGGAAAGATACTGATTTGTAAAAGACCTCTAAAACTACTGCAGCCTTAACAGAACCTTAGTTTACAGTTTAATACCTATAATGATAAAATACTTAAAATAGGAGTTACAATATAGGTAATGGGATGTAACTTGGAACTAGAAAGTGACTTTAACCCCTTATGATGATACCTTAAAAAGTATTTGAATACAAAGCTTCCAAGCTCACTTTAAGAGGTCAACACATTAACTCTCAGAGAAGGCATCTGCTGGTGACAAACCTTGTACTATTCACCGTTAAGACTCATTGCAGTTTCAGTTACGTTTCAAGTATGAAACCCACATCATCTTGTCTTTTCAATAAACTGTTCCTTTCAAAGTTTTTGACAGCCAAGATACATGTGAAGTGAAAAGAAAAATCAGTCAACACTGTTCAACATCATTTTAATCTCCACCGAGGGAAAATATAAACATGTTAACACAAACAGAAAATGCTTTGGAAAAGACCACATGGTACTATGACAGGGTTTTAGTTTATAGAAGTGTAATTTATAATTTTATAAAAATTATATGAAAGAATAACAACATATTTCAGTAACATCAGATAGCATAGAAAAAATAAATCTCAACATTAGTTGTACTCTGATGGTCCTACTAAGAAATTTAAAAGTGCTTTTTAATAACAGTGTTGCAACTCAAGATTAGTGCAATATGTCAAATCTGTTTTAAAGCAGATATTTATAGCAATTGTGCAAGTTCTTACAATTAACAAACCCCTTCAATCTAAAAATTAGCACTAAGTGAGGTAAGTGTTCCAATTAGAATGAAACATTCCTTAAACAGCTTACACACCAATTGCACTACAAGGAAAATATTGGTGTTTCTTCATAGAAAGGCTCAAACCTACACATGATGCAAAACTTGTACTACAAATCAGTGAATACTTGGAAGTTAAAAAGTTCTTGCAAAATATACAGTTTAGTACATCTACGACCCAATGCTACAAACAGCACCCAATGCAAAATGTACCAGCTTAAATAAAACCAAACTTGACAGTTAGTGTACTGCATTTGCTTTTGAATACACTATTTAGTACCCAAATCCTCCCAGAAGCTCCCATATAAAGTTAGCACATTAACTTAATGTAGAAATTTAATTGTATTTTTATCTGTAAATATGAACAATTTGTTTACCAACTATGACTGCAACTATGAGTACCATTACTCTTCAAGCAAGTGAAAAACACAGCACTAGTTGGAGGAAAAAAATCAAAATTTACTCTTCGCTGTTTTATACATGACAAGCTGGCAATATTAAAAGATACCCCACATTTCTACATACTATTTTCTGCAAGAATTCTGAGAACTTTAAAATCAGTTTTCATTCTACTGTAGTTTCTTTACTTTGTGATTTACAATGCATAGTAACTATTGCCTTTTATATGCAGGCCTCATTTTAAGAGAGGCAAGAACTAGACTGTTAATGCTGAGCCCTTATAGCTCATCTGCAAATGGAGCCAAAGGCATTTCCTATTTTATTTCTCAAGGTGTTTATAAGTAGGATTTAAGTCACTATCAACAACAGAAATAAAATATAAATTAATGAACTTTCGTTCTAATAGGCTATGGCTTAAAAGCCTATCAACTGAACTGTTTTTTTATAGTATTGCACTTAACTTTAGTATTAAACTGACAGCTGAAGCCCATACAGAACTCATTGTTATAACAGTATTTCAATAAAAAAAGCAATAAACAAAATGCAGTATCTAAAAAAAATGCCAGTAGGTTTAGTCCATATTTCTCCCACCACAGTCTGAAATGCATCACCTGCAATAGGGCTGGGACAGTCTTTGGATACCAACTGCATAGTTCTTTCGACATAACAGACTACCCATAACAATAAGAGAAGCAATTGAAGCTTTCTACAGTAATATTACAAACTGAAAGACAGTACCCTTGAGTAAATGTCTCAATTAGCTTAAAAGCCTTTGCTCAAGAGAGCTTCAGAAGTTAGACACAGTTATTCTGTGACTGCATATTATCCTACCGTGTTATTTTACAGGCAAGTTGAGTCTCTTTAAAATATGTTACATTAACCCTGATAATGATGTAGAGATTTCCTGCTCCTAAACCAGGAAGTTGTTTCATAAAATTTAGTAACTTGTCATTGCAGCGACAAGTTGCTTAAGTCTTTAGCAGAGTCTCTAATCATCTGTTCTACCTTGGGATTTTCAGCTCCACTGGTTGCTAGCTCCTTGTCAATAAGCCCCAGGTTGTGCAAATTGAGGATGGAATCGGCAATAATCCGCGCTGTCCTCTTCTGGTAGCCTCCAGATGTCACCATCAGGATTGGGATTCTGCGGCGTCTGGCAGCCTTGAACACAACTTCATCTCTCTTCACAATCCCCTGCAAGTTTACAACAGTCACATACACAAACACACACAAAAAGAGTAGGGATATGAGTATATTTTAGTTCTAGCCTATGGTTTATGGATATATAGTATTGGATGTCTGGCAAGTGATTAAGCCCTACATTTTACAATAGGAATAAAAGAATTCATTTAAAAGTTCTGTTAGCAGGTTTACATGCATAATCATTAAAAAAATAAAAAAGGAAAAATGGCAAATCAAAAATTCTTGACATGGTTTTAGAGGACACAGCAGATAGGAGTCTCTAGCATAAATTCCTAGAATTCCTGCTCAAAGGCCATGAAGTCTAAACTGACTACAAAGTTTATAAATATTCACCCTATTTTACAGGGGAGGAATTGCAACTAAGAAAGATTGTCTGAATTCAAAGTGCTTTAGTTTGTGCTCAACTTGCATAGCACCCTCTGACAGAAGTTTAGCAATTTGATCAAGATTTCACAAACCTACAGAAGAACCAAAAATTCAAATCAGATTTTACACGTTCACAATCACTAGTTGAATTACAAGCTTCCAGTTTCTTTAATAAAAGCTAATACTAAAAGAACCTATGGCTGAAGGGGGAGGTGCAGAATGTAAGTAATGGTAAATCCATAGGAAAGAAAATAAATTCTAAATAACCTCTTACTAATAGAGAAGGATATGGAACCAAAAATTAACAAAGACTGCTGACCAAGAGGTACTGTAGTATCACTGAACCCATACAACAGAAGACTTCAAGTCTCCTGGGTTTCAGATAAGTACATGTAGGAAAAAACAGAGAATTCAGAAATCAGTGAGAACAGAATTAAAATCTACTTTTGTGGAAAAAGTAAAAGCAGAGCGTTGCAGAGACACATAGAAGGCATAAATAATCCATTACAACTCTTTCAAAAAAAGAAAAAAGTAATAACATAATAGACAACAGTTTACAATGGACAGCTCAAAATTTAAATAACTGCAGAAGTTGGAAAAGGGGGAAAGGGATTAAAATGTAGTCAAATTAAAAAAAATTAAGGAAGCAGCAGCAGAAGTGTTACAACAAAATGAATATGCACTACTCAGACTGGTTAGAGGAAGACTGGAAATACATCAAGAAATATTACCCTCCCATTAAAAAAAAAAATTAGACCACAAATAAATGGAAAAGGGAAAGAACAAAATTCAAATAAATGTAGCTGAAAAAATATTTTGTAAAACTATACAACAGTAATGGGTTTTGTATAGTTTGACACAGCCCTGTAAAAGCACAAAGGGAGTAAGGAATAATAACTGAAATATAAGACAAAGGAAACTCAAGAATTATATTAGGAACAGATCCTGAAAGGAAGTAACGGAATTACAGAATGAGCTGTATGTCCCTTGGGAACCACCGCTGGATGCAGCAAACATTATACCACACAAGAACTGGAAGCAGTCACTATTCCCAGGAGCCTAACCGCCTCATCCCTGCTCCAGCAACTCTAGTGGCTGAGCCTGGAAAGACTGAGGGGAAAACACATGGGCTTATTTCAGCATTTGTGCGTTACCAAGAAAGAAAATACACCAAATGAGAACAATAGCCTGATGGAGTTTCAGCTTAAGAGGTAAGAGGGACTTACCTGCTGCACCTCAAGTTTTCTGGCTATAGCCTCAAGCACCAAGAAACTATCACTCAGGAGGCATAATTTTGAGTAGCATTAACACTGTAGCAAGATTTTAAAATATGAATGACATCTACGACTGTAGGACTGAAGACTGGACTAACGAACCTCAAAGAGATGAATTATCCAGGCTCAATGCCTTCAGGTTCAGCATTTCCAATAGCCTGGGGTTTCAAGCTTGGTGAAACATGCCATTCACACCTAAGCCAACGAGATCAGACAGACAAGAAACCCTGCCCTCAATTCAGAAAACAAGGGCTTGAGCTACAGAAACTTTTTCTCCATCAGGCACCTGAGCCGCTGGTTGCACAGAGAAACAGCACTCTGCCTTTCATCTCTGCTTGTGACCAGACCAATCATTCCACCTTTCTTTCCCCACCCCTACATTTTGTCTCTTTCCCTATGCAGCGCCCAACGAGCTACAGCAACTCCTTTTTCTTGGCAATTAATGCTGCTCCTTCTCAAGCAGCAGAGAAACTTTTGAAAAGGCACATCTTAAAGTATTCTCCTTCTATCACTAACTTCCATTCCACTTGGTGGCCACTGCTTTCCAAAAAGCTCTGCTCCACCAAATGAGATCTGACACCTCAGGTCATATCCTCTCCAAGGTCAACACCAAACAAGTCCAAGCCCCTCAGCTCTCTTCCCTTCTCCTTAGAGACTTCTACACAGTCGCGGAAACAACAGCTGGAGATTCAGAGCAGCTCCCAAATCCTTCCACCTTGAGTCCGTCAAGGACTTTGCAGGTGGTCAGAAAGCAACAAAGCAGCTGCTCAGTGACAGAGACAATAAGAATGAGGAAATACATAAGGAGGCAAATAAAACCCAGCAAGGAACTACAGCTCTGTGCGAAAGGAAGCATTTGAGAACTAAAGTACTGCAAAACAGACTGAAAACAGAACAGATCGAGTGATGGCTCAATTAGAAGGGAATCGAGAGCTCACAAATCAAAAAAGCATTTTTCTGTATTGAACTGGTGGACGCAAAGAGACCCAAGTGTGAAAACAGGAGAGAGAACCAAGGGCCTGTCAGAGAAGGAATCGTTGAAAAAAAAATGGAGGAAATGAGATCTGTATTTTTTTTTGTGCATTTTGAGAAAAGCAGACCTGTTGTATCTAGAAGGTGAAGACTTCGATGAAGCTATACAGAATAAATCAAAATTTAAATCTGGTACCAAACTAGGGAGAGAGAAGGTAAACTGCACTGAAAAAGGGTAATGATATTTGTATAGAAAAGAATAGGGAAAGGGAAAAAGTCTGTTCATTTGCTAAGAACACACAAGACAGGCAGCACAAAATTGCTAGAACTGAGAGATACCAGAAAAGCAGTTTAAAACAGCTGGGAGTGCTACAGAGGAAATTAGGTGTAAGATACATACTGGGGACAGGGGACAAAAGACACGCATCACAAAATGGCTTATGGGAGGGTAACAGAAAGAAAGAAAGAACCAAACAGGAAAAATAGGAGTTAGGTGGAGTGTGAAAATATATGCCTCTCTGGTTACTGCCTGGATGTTCCAAATCAGTGCAGTTTAGAAAGAAGACGAAGGATACTGGAACAGGCACCTGAAGAACAGAAATATTGTCAGGAAGAGACAACAAAAAACATATGGTGAAAGAGCAATACAAGAGGAAAATGTTCTGGTTTAGTGTAAAGCATGCACCTTATCTTCATCTAACAAACGGCCACAAGTCACTCTCAGGCCTGCCTTTGCTATCTAGCCAGGAGTAAAGCCTGTAGGTAATTTTAGTATTATACAAACCTGCGGTGAAATAGCAAGTCCTCCCAGTGGGTCGCCATCCAGAATATCAGTCCCAGCATTATAAACAATGATGTCCGGTTTTAATTCATTTAATGCTCCTTCCACGTGAGTATGTACCTTCTGAAGATATTCTGTGTCCTCTGTACCCCACTCTAATTCCACCTTGCGTTTTATGGCACCTTAAAAAAAAACAACAAACAAGTAAATGCTTCAATGTTACTCAATAAACAAAGCATTGCTTTGAGAGAAAATGCAAGATTTAAGTAAGCAAGAGAAAAAGATAACATTTCTGGAAACTTTGTAAATACATTGCATTTTCACAGAACCTTGAATTAGAGAAGATTACTCAACTACCTGTTTTCCCAGCAAATGTAAGCACAATGACCTTGAAAAAATTCCATTGAAGAGAGAAAATTAGATGCAGGGGAAAAAATAAAAACCTGAGACGCAAGTGGAAAATGTCATTGAAAAGCAGCTGATCTACGTGTCCATTTACCAGTCAGCAAAGAAATCAAAGGAAATTATTAACTTAAAAGTAACCTAAATAAAGCATAAGGGAAAGCAATCACAGAATTGCTATTGCAGAGGAAACAGTTGGGGGAAAACACAAGATAAATATCACTGAGAAATTATTAAGATGTTTTATTTTTATCACAACACAAAACTTAACAGCACGGGATCATGAATCTATGTGAACTGCTTTATGAATGTATAACAAGATTCACCTTTGCCCCAAGCATTTTCAATTTAATGTTCTTACCCTGTAATCCTACCAGAAGAGCAAATATCTACCCTTAATTCGAATCAAATTATTTCTAGCACTTCTAATAAAGCATCGGAAGTAGAAGAGGAGGGTTGAGAAGGTAAAGGGGAAAAACCCAAGGTTATGCAGCCTACTTTTGGGTGCTTTCACGGAGCTACGTGTAACTCTAAATCTGAACTAATCAAATCTATGTCAGAGGTGTTTCAAGGTAGGACTTCCACCTCACCGTACCCTATGCCTTGAATTCAATGACTTGGAGTCTTAAATCTTAAGTGCGGATTCAGCACCCACCAAGTGGGCACAAATGACAAATGCATTCAACACACAATGATATTTATTCTCATGATTGCTGGGTAGGGTTTTTTCTGCTTTTCATCCTCGCTCAACATTAGTGAAGCATTCTTTTTCTTTCCTTTATTTTATTTAATCACCATTAGTTTCAAAGACTTTTGTTTCTTTATGATATTCTTCCTGAATTCTTTTCTTATTGTTATATAAATGGTCATGTAAGTCTGCACAGCTGTGCTCTTCCGAACAGCACTTAGAGCCTCTTCAGGGTAAAGAATCCACTAGCTGGATAGAGCTTTAGAGGAGGAGGTAAACACATTAGCATGGGGAACAAACAAGTATTGTTCTGATGAAGCCATTAAAAAGTTGAGATGATGGTGAATAAGATTCCATGCCTCTGCAGGTCTTTGTCTTCACCTCCACCACAAAACACAGAATTACAGCGATTAGTTATTATCCAGATCGGGGACTACTGATGGACACAGTGCTGGATCAGTAGGTTAGAATGAACACAGATTTGCACTTGACAGCCTTTTGTCCATCGTTTGCTAATTAGTGAGTATACTTCTATGGCTTTGAAAACAAGTAAAATGACACTCAGACCAACAGGAACGCTTTTTAAAGGCCTGAGCTTTGAGTTTCAGCTGTCAACTTTTTATGCTCACCTTTCAGTGAACTAGTCCTTTTTCCCATCCATCTTCTCCTTTCTCTCCCTAAACTTCCGTGTCATTCCAAACTACTCCCCCTTAGGGTCTCCAAATGCTTATGGCTATGCACTAGGCAATGTTAACTAGCCTTTTCCCCCCCTTAGGAAGTGCACAGGGCAAAGAAATGCACAGAAGAGACTCCTGTAATAAGACACAGTGAAAATGAGTAGACAGTCCAGGGAGACAGTGATCAGTTAGAGTTTACCCTAAGGATTCAAACTCTGGTTCAAGCCCCTACCTCCCTTCAAAAAGATGCCCTCTCTGATCTGATCTGCACATGGTCACCTAGCAGGAGAAAGTTTAAAGGATTTAGGCACTGAACCCCTATTTAGACACCTTTATGCAAACTACAAGGAACTACACATTCACACGCCTTTGGCTGCACACTTCTGCACCTCATGCTTCATCTGCAGACGGGGAATGGCAGTATTCCCAGCTTCACAGGACAAGGGCGAGTTCAGGATTCCACATTTGCTAACAAGGGCTTACTCTGTTCTGGTCTTAATCCATCTGTTCAAAAGGTTGCCATTTGATACAGGAAAAAGGGATGCTTTTCTTAAGAAAAAAAAATTTAAAAATCATTTGCTTGCAATTTGTCTGCTTACAGACATGATATGCTTTATTTAATACCTTGAAATACATACACTACAATTTCCAAAATCGTTACTAGTTAAAAAACAGAAGTACAATGCACTGAACCTAATTCTTGCCAAGAATCCAAATTAAGTAGGCTTTTCAGAATGAAGAAATTCAACAGCAGAAGAACATCTCCCCCAGTAAACTATCATTCAGATAACAAATGAAGCCTGTAATAAATGATAGCATAACAGAATCAAAGATCAAATAAACTTTGGCCTTTTGCATTCCCATTTAACCATTATCAAAACCCCACTAATTAATTGTGACAGGTCACCAGACACAATAGGCACATCACAGTAGGGAAAAACAAACAACAACAAAAGAATCAAGCACCAGCTCTTAACATCTGTATGACTTCCTTTTGCTTGCCAACTTGCTTCACATTCAAATGCATCTTCTTTTCTCCCTGCTTATAAAACAAGTTCTACTGGAAAGACAACACCTAAGCACGTTACAAATTATAACTTCCAAAAGAATATGAAACCTTTTTACACAGTATTAGTTAATACGGAGTGAATTCTTTTATAAATTCAGCATAAGGGAAAGATTAAATTTAACAGTCATCTTCAAATCAAAAGGATTTAACTCATTGTTATAAGCATGAGCTTTCAAATGGACTGCTAACAAAGCCCACCTGATACCCACACCTTGCACTCCAGAAATTCATTCCAGAAGTGAGGGAAAGCACTACAGTATCAACACTACCACGACATATCACAGTGATCGCTGAAAATCCTATGTTCAATGTGAATTTTTTTAAAAAAATAAGTATCTAGTTAACATTGTTGCAAGGAAACTTAGTAGTAAGTGAAGAAGTTATTTAACAACACAGTAGGCCTTTCATATTTCAGAATATGAATTTCAGTTATACTTACGTTTAGCAAATCCATCCCCTGGATAAATATATCTATTGTATGCATCCATAATATACACCCGATGATCATCCATGAAGTCTCTCTCATGGCCATTTCCCTGAAGGAAATTTACAGTTAGCTATTCCTAGCACACTAACACAGAACTAAATCTGCAAAATCTAAAATAATTAATATTAAAGCGATTTAATATTTAAAACTCCTGTGTCATTCTCTTATTTATAGTCGTGAAGGTTATTTTGACTTGTAGAGTTTTAAGGGTTTTAACAGTATCAGTCTGAAGACCCACGGGCATTATGAAAACCAACATCCTTATATCTCTGTGAAGGTAATCATCATAGATCTCACTGCACATAGAAGAAAAATAAACAAAAATTAGAAGCTAATTGTCTTCAGCAGCATCACAAAAGCAAGTGTGACCACCAAATAGATTCCCCATCTTCCAGCTGTGCAAAAAAAGTCCCTTTCAACTGCTGCAGATACACTCATATTTTTACACAAGGACTGAAAAATAAATAAGTAAATAAAAATCAGACTACAGCTCTTCTGATAATTCAAGTCTTGGTGAGATAAATAATCCCTGGAAAAGTTGCAAACACTAAAGACCCAACAGTTTAATGTTTTGTTCAACACCAGAGATCACCCACAAAAGGACTGTACTGGGTGTAAAGATGGATACTCAAGAGAAAAGAGATTCTGAATATTTCCCCCTCCCCTATTTCTAAATTTAAATAGTATACTTCTCACTCTCATTTAGGCTTTTTTCCACTAGTATAAAAATAGTCTTTTCACAGCAATCACTAACACAATTTTCTTGAAATCAGTGTATCACACAGAACCCCAGCTCCCACCCCCAACAGAATTTCATTTAAACTATAGAAACAGACATTTCCACAGATATACCTCCTGTAATCCAGTTACATAATTTATGTTCATTTTGTAACTCTCCCTGGACAGTTAAGCTGTAGTTCTGGTATAACCTCCCCTCCTGGAAACAAACAAACAAACAAAAGACTCCCTGGGCTAAAGCCAGTCAATGTGCGTGAAAAGGGGAATGGGAAGCTCCAGAATTGCATTTCTTTATGCTAAAAATGCCAACTCCTACTTATTTCTTCAGCACCCTTGGTCCACAAATAAGAGTTCCTGAACAGAAATGTAGGAATATGAGAGCCTCTGGGTGAACGATTCTCTTATGAAAGGTGAAATTCGCCAATGCACCAAGAACTGGAACACTTACAAGATGAGAATATCCGCATACTTAAAAGGGATCTGCTGAGCTGCTACTTCACACACACCTCATTCCCCAAAGAAAGGAAACAATTACAGAAAGGGGTGATTCAGTGTGCAGACTGAGTGGTAATCTGAAAAGCAAAATACATTCCGAGAAGTTTTTAAAAAACAAAAAACAGCCCAAAAAAAGGCAGAAAAAAATCCACACCCTGATGGAGGTGGCTGAAGAGAATCATGAATGCAAACCGCCTTTCGATTGCATAATCTATGTCCTTATTTTATGGTAATTTTAGGATGCCTTAACTTGCGGATAAGAGAAATGATAGAAGACGGAAAATTGCAGCCATTAGGCTTCCTCACTGCAATGGAGCTACTTAAAAAGGGTTTATTCACATGTATTAAATTCAGTGCTTTAGGTTGGATATAATTCTGGTGCACTAGCTGCTTTTGTAAAAATACCATTTCCCTCCTTTCAGGATTTATTTTGGAAATCCTACCAAAGATGAGATTTGTGGTCAGTACCCACAGTAAATCGCTTTCCCAGGTGAAGAGATGTATCCTTTACTTCATTAGCCTGAAGCCAGGCTTTCCATTAAAACACTGCAGGTCAAATGCATCCCCTGCAGAGGCTGCTGCAACAATCACACATGCTGAACTCACTGTAGTTCTGTTTCACGGGATTCTTGTTTCTTCTGGGATGCTGATCTACTCTGGACACTGTTGTGCCTCAGATCAGTATGCAACTCAAATATTTTTACATCTAGCCACATGATGGAGCTACAACTCAGTTTAATTTTGTTAAACCCGCTTAACAGCCTTTTGGACCATAAAATAATTGAACAACTAAACTGTTCACAGTTTCCACCATCTATGGAATAGATATAGACAGTATATCCACTCTATACTCTAAGTTGACAGTTTATACTGGTAGAAAAAAAATGGTATCACACTACTATTTTGCACAAAACACCTGCAACACTGAATACAAGCAGGCTACTCACCTGATGAGCATCCAGATCAATAATTGTGGCTTTAGACACCCCTTGTACTCTTTCAAATAAAAACTGAATATATAAGCAAAGAAAAAGATGGAGAAAGTTAGGTGACAGATTAAACTAGAGGCTTGAAGCTTGCACAGTATATTACTGTTCAGATTTGAATGTAGCGCGTGTCTGTTCATTTCATTCAGCAAATAAACAGCGAAATGATTCCAATACGTTTAATTACAAAAGCTCTAGTTATTTCACATAAGAAGATAATTTCTTTCGTGTCTTTCTACAGCATCCCACACTAACTTGTAAAGCAGATTCCGCAAACGAGGCATAAGCCCAACGATGCTGAATGACGCACTGGAGCGCAGGGCCATCAGCCCTGTTGTAGGAAGGCTGGCCCTGCCCCAGTGTAGCTGGTACATCCCTGCATCCCACCCCAGCCGGCCAGGAAAGGCCAGGTCCAGCTCGGGATGAGAGCGCAGATCGATTGTGGCATTGGCGCTGGCAGAGGCTGGAGCGGAACCAGCAACAGCACCAACTGTGGGCTGGGACAGGGGGAAGAAAGAGCTGCACAGGCCCCAAAAGGTCAAGGAGCTAACTGCGTGAGACAAATGACAGCACAAGGGGGGCTATCAGCAGGAGGGGAGAAACAGTCCACTGTGATGGCATCCAACTGTAAAAGCATAAAATCCACCATTTTAGGAAAAGCTGCTATAGACACTGTATGCATTAAAGCCACTTTTAGTAATAACTCATTTCTTATTCCACGTCTGTGAAGAAAAAAAAATTTAATTCTTTGAGTCTTAACTTTGACAAGTTACTATCTTAATATAGACATGGTAAAACCCAAAGATTTTGTACAAACTGTCACCCACCGTAATTTCTCAATCAGTATTTTAATGATAGGAAAACCAGAACACTGTGGATTACTTTTCTGCAAATTACCACATACAGAAATTAGGATGTTATGTCATATAGTGTTCTGCAATCACTAGAGCTTATGTTTGATTATTACTGACACTTTATAAATATTCCAGTATACAAATATACCATAGTACATTTGATAAAACAAAGTCCTAATTGCAGAAGGCTCTTGCTTCAGCCTTTCAACAGCTAAATACCAAACATGTTCGTTCATGTTCAGTGATTATTTTGGAGACATTTATGTTTTTATGCATGAATTTGAACCACTCTGAGCACTGTATAGTGCAGCTTGATTCAGAGAGAGGATTTCTGTCTCTGCATTCATCTTGATTATAACCACTGAAACTCATGTGGAATTTTCAGGTTCAACTGCAAGGCTAGGATAATTATCACTGAGGATATTAAAAGACAATCTGGTTTGATTTCAAATGTGGTTTTTTTGCAAGACGACATTATTAATGCAATTGTAGTGGTTCATATTTACATCGATAATTCTGACCCCTGCAACTCTTGCCTTCCACTCAACAATACTACATATGCATTACATTCTGCAACATCAAGTACCACACCATTTTCCTGTTCCCACCCATCTACAGATGGCATTATTTTCTCCTATTAAGATGTAAATTAGTTCTTATGAATTTATGTGGATTTTTTCCATTTGCACAAATAGTAGAAAATACTGGTTTAAGAGTACTTCTTACCTTTATAGCCAGTGTGATATCCGCGTATGCACAAAATCCTCCACCTTTGTCACTTGAACAGTGATGAAAACCACCCCCTAAACATAAAAATGTTGAAGAGGTGAAAAGCTATATACTAAGGAATATAGATGGTCTTTGCAAAGAGTCAGAGATCACTTATGTGTGAGGCACGTTTTTTCTTTAGCAAATACAAGCGCCTAAGCTGTCAAACTCCTACCTAGCACCACAAAACATCTCACAGGGTTTCTGTACACATCTTGTTTGGGGGCTACCACACCATCAGGCAAAGGATCTGCAGATGCCCAGTTTAAAGACAACTGTCCCTTTCATCTAGCAACCACGCTAAGAGCCGAGAAATGTATGTATGTAATATGCCGTGCCTCCAGGACAAAGCATCCTGCTGTAAAAGTTGAGCTCCCCCAGGCACACCGGAGTTGCCCTTGGTTAGTGCATGCCCAGGCAGGACATCCTAATGAAGCCAATTAACATTAGGAGGCAGGTGGAAAGGGCACGTGGAAAGCTCTTTTCTGTGCTGAACACTGGCTCAAAGAAATAGCAAAGTGAGAACTACAGCATTATCCTTATTTGCACATGCCATTGTCTTCTGCAAACACTCAGACCAGAAGAAACTTTAAGTTAAATTACTCTTTAAAACAAACACACACACTCTTTACAACAAAAAAATACTTAGACCTCCCTTATATTTTTACATAATAAAACAGAACTACTTACTGAGAAACCCACTACAAACAACTAAGCAAGAAATTTAACAAGCTCACTTTATAGATCAGTAAATATGATGGGCTTTTGAGTTTGTTTTTTATGTCTATTTAATTTTTAATACCAGGTATTCATGTTGTAGAAGATGTGTGTAAAATAATGGAAAAATCCCAGAATTGATGAGCTCTATGAAAACAACAAGCTAAGTCTTACATGACAAAATATTGCTTCAATAGTTCACTGGTTTTGCATTGCTATTTGCGATGAGCAGGAGAGCAGGTTTATACTCACTATATTCTTCACGATTCATTCATTCATGTCTTTTTCAGGAAAAATTGCACAGCCAAAAATAGACACTAACTGGTACACCCCTGCTCTCCAGCATATCAAACAATCCCTTGATCTGGTATAATATATAAGTTAGCTGATGATAAGATCAATGAAAATTATTTTATAATTTAATGAAAGGAAAGATTTTATTGAATTATTTACATTTACTCCAAACACCTTTTTCCTTAATTTTTTTTCACACTACTTCAATTCAAATACTTTTCCTTATATCTGGTATCGTATCTTTATCCAGTTTTTTTTCTTGCCAAAAAATATTTTATTATGCAACTTCAGTATAGGTGACAGCAGATGAGCAAACAAATCCAGTACTTTTTCCTTTTTTTTTCCCCTCTAGAGTTATTTTAAAAACAATCCAGTCACTTTCTGTTAATATAAATAGAACACACATCATGCTAAATGAAAATAATACTACGTTAAACACAATATTTCGAGGATCATCTAATGCACTACATTTGTACTTACCCACATTGATTGCCCAGCCTCTATCAACAGCAAGTTTTCCTGCCTTAAGAAAATTACAGTGAGAACTTCACGAATGAACGAGGCAAACATCTAGCACCCTCTGCTTCCATCCCAAATGCAACTCTTGACATTGACACGTCCATTGAATTTTCAGATGTTTTACCACTGCACAACATTCTGAATCAGATCTCTGAATACGAACCATACAAAACTATCCTCAGCATAATTAATTGAAAAAGTATTTGATGTCTCATGTGTATTTCATTCTCTGGCAGTTCAACAGATCTAAAACCAACTGCGCTTTGCAGAGATGAACACCGACCCCTAGCAGTCAAGCGAAAAAGGGAAAGTACAAGCGTTGGTAAGAGTAAAAAAAGAGCAAAAATATCCTAATATCCTTCCTGTTCATGTAAAAATATGAGGGATGTAAGCTCAAAATCCTGAAAATACACATTAACATAGTTTCAGCGGGGGGTGGGGACAGAAAAATGCTAGACTGTGAAGTGTCCTGTAAATATATAACATACACAGTATAGAATATTACCAATCTTTTTCCCTCCAATACAGAAAAACTGTACCCGTATCTCTCCTTTGAACTCAAATGACATTCAGGGAAGTGAAAGTATTGACAGAGAAGAGATACACATATACTGAAATTTCAATTGAAAAACCTGACTTATTTTGGCCAAAAAGAGTCAAACAAGTGTTTAACTGCAGTATTCCTTAAGCATCATGTTAAAAAAAAGAATATATTACTAGTTTTAATTAAAAAGAACCAAAACAACAGATTGTTCTCTTCCATGATTATGGAAAAGAACATATTACATCATATATGAAAGAAAGTTTGGACAGGTGAGAATTCTTCATCACCAATATTTATATTTGAACAGTTCTAATTTAGTATTAAGAAAACTACAGGGAAGGTAAACATCATCTTGTTATGAACGTACTAACTTACACAAATTAGATCTTGAGAAAAAGATTGTAGCTTCTGAACTACAAAACCCATTAAGTCACAGGGAAAGCACATTATCTGTGATGTAGCATACTTCCTAGGGATTCCTCATGAAAAAACAATCTTACCATATTGCTAAAAAAATCATTAAAAAGTACAAACTCAACAGGAATTCTCATGATAAACAAGGCCATCAGGAACTCCTTTTAAAGTACATACTTATTTCCCCATAACAAAAATTTAAAAAGGTAAAAAATAACAGCATATGGCATCAAGATCAATCCAAAAGTGACCACTGATGCCATCCGTATTTCCGGAGGCACGACACAAAGACATAATAGAGAACTAGTGGCTCTCTCTTCTATGTGACCACATTTATAACAGTGAACACACATTTATGAACTAAAGATAACACAAGCACAATGAAAAACATCACAAAACTATAGAACTATTGACTAGTAAGAACCATGTTGAAATGGATTTCACACATGCATACTGTAAAGACCCTCAAGAAATATCAAAGGTAGAATATTAGGAAACTCTAGACTGTTCCCAACGATTTTTCTCTTCTACCATTTCCTTCATTCCTCCTAACTATTGTACAGAAAGACAGCATGGCTATAATGAGAGAAGACGCTGCATGTTCCTATTCAGACAGGACTTTGCAGACCAAAAACCCTCATCTCAACAATCACTACTGACTGCACTCAGAATGGCACAGAACAGAGAACTGACCAGGCCTCTGAAGTGATGCTGAAGGACTACTTGGAGACAGAACGGAGCTACTTCTTCATCTGGGAGTGTTAACCAAAAATTTTTAAGCACCTTGAACTATATGAACCATAAGAAACCAGAATTCTTTCTCCCTTCTACTCTCCAGTCTATATCATCAGGTTTAAAAAAAAAAAGAAAAACCAAACAAAAAACCTCACCCCACATAAAAGCAATAAAAAAAGTGAAACTACCCCCAAACTTCCCAGCCGTCCATTGAAAGCAAGATGACTACAGAGATATCACCAAAACTGAATTGGTGCTCTCTCCAGCCCCTGCTGGTAAATTGCCTGGAGAAAGCGTTCCAGGTGGTTTGTGCAGGTTTGCCTGAGGGAGACGCACTCTCTTCCACTTCAATCATCTCCGCTTTTCCCAGTTAACACCTACTGAAGGAGGTAGCACTTTCTGTTATCTAGCCTATTACCATAATCCAATAAGTCTAAAGATTTATCCGGAACTCAGCATGTTCTTTCCAAACTCATATACTAAATTGTCCTTAAGGGTTGGTTTAACATTTTTAGTAGTTTATCTGGTTTTCTCACGCTTATGTAGACTTTTAGGCTTCAACAAAAGCACCAGACACCGCTACGCTGTACAAACACTTCCACATATTTCCTTACCTCGCTATTCTTTGACTTTAAATAACACGTACATCCAAGAAGACAGAGCAACACAAGAGAATTGAAGTAGAATTAGGAAAGGGGATTTAAGAGGTGAGAACAATAGTTGGAGAAACAGTCCAAGGTGGGCAAGATACATACCATTTTTATTCTATAAAAGAAAGCCATTTCCCACTGATAAGCCTGAATTAAAACCAGAATCAGTAACCTGCAATGATACTTAAACATGGTAAATGTCACAGACCTTGCTATTGTCCTAATGATTTAGGAAGAAGCCACTGGCTGGTCTTATTTAACAGCTCAGAGCAATAAGCAGCAGTTAACTCACTCCTCTCAGACTATTTCAGCATCAAGGAGGTGGCTTTTTGATCTGCTACCCCCATGTTCAAAGTCTTCCTGGAAATCTTCCTTTGCTACTGCTCTGCTACGATCACGACTCTCACCTTTTCCTCCATTTCAAACAAGATTTTTCTGAACACATGCATATGTATGTCAGTATATTTTCTGACTACTCTGAGTACTTCACAGACCCATGAAGAGCTCCATTATGTAAACACCGCATTCCCCATTATAAATAATAAAACGCACCAGTTTGCAACACAGCTCAAACCTACACTCAAACTTTCTAGAAGAGCTCCAAATATTTAGATATCTATGACCAGCACTTTGATATTACAAAGGAAGGCAAGATGACATGCTTAAAACACCTCACACTGTTAGAAGATGTTTCTGAATCTTAACCATAGATATCTAAGCCCAATCACAAGGTATCTAGTCCATTCCATTCCTTTCTTTACTACCTTTCGGTAACAAAAGACAACTGGCACAGTTAATTTTACACACACACTTGCAAATCCAGCAGCTGGATGGGACACACATTTAACAAGAGTACTAAAATACTGAAAGAAATTTGCCATTTTTTTCCCCGACAAAGAATAAGGCATTGAGTAGTTCTATCATTAAAAAGGTAAATACAACAGAAAAGGAGGATATTTCATCTTGCCTTAAAAATCTGCTAACAACTGGCTCTCTACTTTCATTTCACATAGTAAAACCCAAGAGGGCTGAAAGTTAATAGTGTCCAGATCCACTTCAATCACACACAAATGACACTAGCAACAGTTAATCTCACATCAGCCCCATGAAATTAAAGAAAACTTAGAGAACTGCTTCAAACTTTTGGCCTGGCTCACATCATTCTCACAAGACAGACTCAAATGATTCAACCTTTTCCATTGTTTCCGAAAACTATACTGCACTGCCTTTTATGCACTAGTCACAGAAGAGAGCTTTATATTATTTACGTCTTTAATGAATTCTTGATACATCCACGAAGGTAAGCACTTAAAAATAAGAAACCTTGATTCCAGTGCATAGATTACTAAGTACCTACATTTCTGTTGACAGAAATGGGAAGCTACCTACTAGCCTGTTTCTGAAAATAATGCCATTACTTTATCATTCATTTATGGCTTCCCAGTCTCGCTTACCTTTAACATCTAGTGGTTGCAATAAATAGTATTCTCGTATCTGGCACAGACGTTCCCTGAAAAGGTTGCCAGCCCACAGAATAGTGTTCTTCAATAACTGGCTTCAAATAGACACCAAAAAAGCAATATAGACTTCTATCCTTTTCACAGGCACCCACCGTAACAGCAACCTTCAAGAAGAGTAGCTAAAATGCAGAGATCTACCTGTACCATAATATTAATGATTTCAGATAGTATTACTTGTCTTCCATTTATGTAACTATTACAGCTCAGCACCTGCACAGAGAGATGGGGACTGTCACCATCCTCTCCCAGCACCACACTGTACAGTTTCTGAACTCTAGCTCTAACAACAAGGAATAATAAAAAGGGCAGAAAAGTTTCCATTAGTTACCAGTTGACTATTATGAAGGCATCTTTTCCTCAAAGCATGGTTTAAATAACTCATTCCTGGCTCCAGTTATTAACTGCTTTCTTACCTCCTACTTCCTCAACATCTCTAACAGCAATTCTCAGGCAAAATTAAACGTCTGGCAATACTTACACAGCTCTTCTGACCAGAGCACTCATTTAACTAATTAGAAAACAATTCTGTTAAGGTGAAACAGGCTACATCTCACACGAGTTCCACTGAGCTGCTTATGTAGTATTTACAATAGACGTAGACAAACTAACCATTAAAATGGCAAGGTGATATGATATTTAAATTTAAAAGCTTATCTAGTCGCAAGAGCAACCAAGCCATGCATCTCTTCCCATATAGTACCAAGGCCATTTGGTAAATCTGTGCTTTAAAAATAGCTTCTATATGATCAATTTTGAAACCTCCCATTCCTCGAATTAGTCCATATTTGAACTATGCTCAAAACTAATTCAGTCTCTGTATGTGCTAGAAGCCGTGCCGTATCTCTCATTGCTTGCCCAGGCCGCCCCCTATTGTCTCTTCTGCTTCTACAAATTACAGACCAGAAAATTAGGTTCGTCCTTCACCTTGGTCGTTGCTAACAAGCAGCAAATTTTGCTCGTGTTTAGGACCGTACACTAACTCATTCCCTCTACAGGCCTCCAGGGCTCAAGCCTTTGAGTTATACAAAATATTACAGCTCACGGGTTTGTAGTGTTTTGATCAACAAGTTTAAATACGATAAAAATGAATCAGGAGCACCTTACCATTATTGTTCCTCCTGTCTGGGTTCGCAGAGGTTTCAGAACTTTTCTCTGAACAACAAAATTGGGAAGAAAGGCAACTGGTGGAATTTCCGTGATTGTAGCCACAACAAATGACCACTACAAGGAGGGGAAAAAAAGTTCCAATTAATGTAGCCCGTCTTAATGACGACACTTAGATCTCTCATCAGTTGCTATTTACTAAAAAGGAGCTCACAGGTTCTGCGCAAGATTTTTAATATTTTTAGATGGAGTTGACCACAACAGTCATTATTATTAATCTCCAAATACGGTCATCCTCAAGTTGTTAACCATGAGAATCACCACTTTCAATCACCATCAGTAGGTTTTTCAGATTTTAGTATCAAATGGTAGTAAATCTGCAATTTTTCGTCAAGCTAGTACTTCAGAATGTCTAATATCCCTGGGCTTGAGCGGAAGAATTTAGAACGTCCTTCAGCAGTATTAATAGCAAGCTACACTCGATATATTGTTCAAACCTAAAATATCTTTTCCAGTGTCAAGTCAAGAGGATATACCAAGGAGAAAGGAAAAAACAAACAAACACACAACTCAACTAGAAGTTCAAATACTTAAGTGAACACACAGTGCAAGTTTTAGCATGGAGAACTGATTAAAATTTATTTAGCATATTAAACATCGCTGCAAAAGGTTTTAAGGAAACATTTTGTTAAAAACCGGTATCATCAAGAATATGATTTGAAGGTTAGAACACAAAATATTTGCAATATGCAAATGCTTTGTTCGCAAACACATATAAATTACTTCAAAGAACTTCTAACATTGCTACCAGTGTTAACATTTCTAAATATATTTCAAAGCATAAGTCACAAGCAAGAATAGACCTCTTCATCCCATACTAAAACATTCAGGTACCGAGAATTATGAATTTGACACCCTGTACAAAGCTTCTGAATAGATCCTATTTTCTTCAACATTAGGAAACTTAACTAGATTCAGTACATTTGTTGCCTGATTACTGTTAGCTGCCTGCTTACAAATGACAAGAGGTACCACTGGTCAATTTTAACCAAAGATAATGACATGCCAGTTTCAGGGTGCTCAGATATTCAAAAAAGCTTAAGCTACTTTGGCTTCCCAGTTATCAGTGTTTCAACTACAAACTACTATTGGGTGGGGTGGAAGGGTGGCATTATTCATTAAGTTCTTAAGTGCTAACTGTATTTTCTCAACTCTTCATTTTAAGCTCTTACTACTTTTATATTTGTAAGGCATTATTCTGTTACTATACTATCAGCTCTCCATCCTTAACAAAGTGCTTTCATTATTTTGTAGTACAGTCAATCTTGGTAAAGTCCATTTGCAAGATATTTTAGCTTTTAAACAAGCACAATGTAAAAAACTAGATTTAATCCTGTTGCTGTAAAATGGAATTGAAAAGGTCACATTTGGACAAAATACATTTTGATCTCAAATGTGAACGACGACCACAAAATTTCAGAAAGTTTTAACACAGTTCAAAAAATTTTTCATCTCAATGGGAAGAGAGATTATTTATTAAAATTTTAATCTTGAGTGGGAGCAATAAAGACTCAAATCAACGCATACACTGCTGCAAGTTTAAGTGAGTGCAAGAAATCCATACAAGGTACGAGTAAAGAGTAAGCAAAGCTTTCTACGTGCAGCTGAGGACCTGTACAGAACGGTGCCAAGCCCAAAGACATTCACTGCATCAGCCTTAGTCCTTTACTGTGTTTGAGTAATTCCTAAAGCACAGGGAAGAAGCCCTTTGACTGCGAGGAAAGTCTTAGAGTTCAAGAATGCAGCTATAGACTAACGAAAATGCCTCTCAAAAAACACCACTATAATAACTGAGAAATATGTTGCCTCAAACTGTGGACAAATTTGGGCTTTTTCTCTTCAACGTGTTAATTTTGTTTTCCAACATTTCCTGCAATAAATTCTCAGAACAGCTATGTATATACTTGAAAAGAGAAATCAAGAGGAATTGGTTTTATATAATTGTATATTTTTTCATGTCGCAAAAATAAAGAGTTATTTAGAATAGACAAGGACTACATTAATTACATTTTCCAGGCTGTCAGTTGGCTTCCATAACACAAGGCTTCACACAGATTAGTTTTATTTGCTAGAGAGCAAACACTTCAAATTTTGGGGGTTTTTATTTAAAAATACCACTACTTTTTGCATCCAAATTGCATATATCAGACTAATATGAGTTACTAGTTCTTTTGGTAGATACTTGCTCTCACTCAGCCATCATCAAATTACTGATTCTCTAGTAAAGTTTTGTACACATGTAATTACATAACTGAACAGAAATTAAACCTTGGTCTTGATTCAGGGAAGAATAATGCTCATATGTGAACACTATTCCTTAACAAGACTTCACTTACTCTTTTTAGTTATCAACTCCATTTAACTCTTTACTTTTATTGCTAATATCATAAGATTTTTAAAAATTATTTACCTTGCTGTGTTTCAGATAAATAACTCAATTTAAAAAAAAAATTAAAAAATCACTCCCTGTTTTCTTAAAAGGAGTAAAAAAGTTGCGTTAACCTTTAACCAAGTGTATTTTCCTTTAATACAGACCTCCTACCAAATTAACTGCTAAGCAGCGTGTTACATGTGGCTACAGTGTAACACTATACCAAGATGTTACATCCAAAAAACCCCAAAACCAAAATGAAACAAACAAAAAACCAAACACAACCAACTTCAAGAGTTCTTAATTTTCCCTGCTTAAGCCCAGACTCTGTAACAACATACGCATTTAATGAGGACATTGTTGCAGGACTTGACTTATAAAGTATTATTACCATTAACTTTAATTCCTTAACTACAAAAGCTCTTCTTAGTAAGGTAAAATGACTCTACAAATTATTTTGAATTATAGCGTTCAAGGACTAGAAGTTAAACTGAAAAACTAATACTAGGAAGATAAAGCTAAAGTAGCTGCTTTTATGCTGATACATCCTGGATTAATACAAACAGCACATTAATGATCAAAGCCAACCTCTGATGTACTGCCTTTTATGTTATGCATTCATTGTATTCCAGCATTTTAATAGCCAAAAACACGTGAAGTTTTTTTTAAAATATGCAATTTTGTTCCTTAATATCTGAATTGAAACTGTTTTTAAATCTTTGATAAGTTCCTGGAGCTAGTCCCAGCTTCAAGGGAAAACTCACTTACAAATCCAACATCAAGCAACTAATGTAATTTTTTATTTAGAAGCTCACCTGGGACAAAGCTATTTGGGTCCACCTTCAATAGATAAAGAAAGTAAGTTTTTAGCTTGAATTAACATAAGATAAAATCATAAAGGAGAGTAGGAAGCTTGTAATTTTCACAAAAGTTTCCAGGTGAAGGTATGAACGTGCTATTATCATCAGGAATAAGATACGGCACTGGTAGAAACCGATGATAGGCAGCTGACTCACCCAAGAAAACCAAACAGCCAAAAAACAATTTGGGTGCATCAGTCACCCAGCCAATGAGTTGGAAATACTAAAAGGAAGGAAACAAAACTGCTGCTAGCCAAATGCTACCTCATCCTTAAGAGGTTTCCCAGTTGCTTTAGCTGCAAAGAACGCCCTACAGCATTTGCAGAGCAGCGTAAATACTGAAACCTGTCAGACCTTGTTCCCCATGACCAAGTATTCTTCTTCAGTGTTTTCTCCAAACACACTCAAATATCATTCCCTTTAAAATAACATTTTTGTATACTCCTACAGACCTTTACCCGACACATTAACATTTACATGAAAATTTAGGTAAAAGGGATCAAATTCATTTATCTGCTCTCATGACCTTTTGAATTAACATTTTACAGCAAACCACCACTTGCCTTCATAAATTTTTCACCAATGAAGTCTGAAAAAATTGAGCAAGGAGAAAAACCAATGTAGTCTGCAAAGAGAGACAACGGATGACTGCATGAACTGAGGAACCGGACAGGGGAATTTTAAGTGCTTCTGAAGGTGCCCATTTTACCCAAACCAAAACCGCTTGTTTTCAGCTGCCGAGTCACCTATGGTCGCTAGCAGAATCCCAGACTGGTAGGGGTTGGAAGGGCCCTCTGGAGCTCCCCCAGTCCAACCCCCTGCCACAGCAGGGACACCTCCAGCAGTGGCACAGGACGGTGTCCAGGCGGGTTTGGGATGGCTCCCGTGTGGGAGACTCCCCCACCTCTCTGGGCAGCTGTGCCACTGCTCTGCCATTCGCAAAGGAAAGAAGTTCCTCCTCATGTTAAGATGGAATTTCCCATGTTCCAGTTTGCGCCCGTTGCCCCCTGTCCTGTCACTGGGCACCACTGAAAAGAGTCTGGCCCCATCCTCTTGCCATCCGCCCTTTAGATATTGATAAGCGTTGAGGAGATCCCCTCTCAGCCTTCTCTTCTCCGGGTTGAACAGCCCCAGGGCTCTCAGCCTTTCCTCAGCAGAGAGGTGCTCCAGTCCCCTGATTGTCTTCATAGCCCTCCGCTGGACCCTCTCCAGCAGTTCCCTGTCCTCCTTGACCCGGGGAGCCCAGAACTGGACACAGTGCTCCAGATGCGGCCTCCCCAGGGCAGAGTAGGGGGGGGAGATTGACCTCCCTCGCCCTGCTGGCCACACTCTGCTGGATGCACCCCAGGATGCCATTGGCCTTCTTGGCTGCAAGGACACATTGCTGGCTCACGGGCAACATGTTGCCCACCAGGACTCGCAGGTCCCTCTCTGCAGAGCTGCTTTCCAACGCAATGCACGCCGCCCACCACGCATTCTGTGCTGGTCTGTCTGAGCACCTCAAACAGCCAGAAGTACCACAGGCTGAACCGATGATTTTAAGAGCCTGCTTCTCCTGCCTTCATTCCAGAGAGCCCTACCACCCTCCTTCCCCAGGAACACGGCCAACACCACCACACCACAAACAGGCGGGTACCTCTGGTCTCTTGGCAAGAGGCAAAGCACACAAGCCCTTGAGCACCAGACAGCACTCCCTATAATCACACCAATCCACTTTTCACTAGGCATAAAAATTTACATTTCTAATAAAGTGATTAACTTTTTATTTTTAAACCTACATAATTTGCAAATAAATAAAACAGATTAAAATTCAGAAGTCCAATTGATCAATCATCTGTTTTGGATCACTTTCAGAAAAGCACGTCTTGCATTCCACTGACACCCAAGCTCTATCCTTGTCTTTCACATTTCAGTATTCACTCATGTATGTTATCATAGAACTTCTCATATATAAAAATGGTTCAAGTGAAAGACTTACACAGTCTGAAACGAGCTTTAACCTTGTTGCCTGTCTCCTTCCAAAATTTCAGAATGCTGGCATGTAGGAAATTCATTACTTTACTAACACTAGAGAAAGGCAGTAAGTGGAAAAGTACTGCAAGCAAATTATCCAAAATCCAGTCATTACCTTAGAGCTCTAAATTCTCCAAAGGAGTAACTGAGGGGGAATCACCTCAATTCAAAAGGCCAAGTTTTGTTGTAAGGACTAGTCATGGTACCTGAAGCAGGGAAAGAAGGAGACCCTTCCTTCCAACACAGAACTGATTTCCAGTACTGTTTGATCTACTTTGCACATACCATTTTGTTTCTCTTCAACCGACACCCAGCCAGCTTCTTCAGCTGCTGCTAAGATACCAAACACCACCTCTTCTTGCAAGTGTATGGGATTTCCTACCAAATTCATGCTCAAATTTTAAATGAAGAATAGTCAAGTGATCCGTTATTTTAAGAGGCCTAGGCATTCCCAGAAACGCAAGCACCTTTGTAATCTTCAGAGCTGATCTAACGTAAAACTATGCCATTTATTGATAGATCTGTATTGGTCTGGATTTAAGTAAAAAAAATACAGCACAGCAGACCCGATAAGGCAATACAGAGGATACCCAGTGCCTTTTCATGTCTAGCCACGTTATTTTTCATTCGCAACTAAGCACTTTTAACTTTACTGCTTGGCAGGAATTTGCTGGCAGGGCGAATACATCATCTTCCAGTTTCCACAGTTGCAGGAAATATTCTCTCAAGAAAAGGGGAACGAGATACACACTTAATCACATCTGAATGCACACGACAGTACTGGCTTTGAACACCAAGACACAAGTTATACAGACAATTCCCTGTGAAGCCATCCTGTAGGTACTACAAATATTATTATGGTATTCCAAACTGAGCTATGCACATTACACCCTGCTTCAAAGAAGTGATTCAGTAAAAAGAGGTGGGTGGTTCTGTGGAATTAAAAGCTCAATATCAAGAATGGCTGCAATAAGATCATACCTAATGATGTATGAAATTGCATTTAACTTTATAGCACAGAATGAAAAAGCATAGGAGAACTCAGAAAAGGAGTCAGAGTGAAAAAAGTTCACACAAATAACAGATCCCTTACACAGAAAAATAAAACATTCCAGAAACAGCAATACAAGGACTCTCTCACTGTGGAAGGACAAAGATGACTCAAAATAACTTCTTTTGAATTATGAAATGGAAGATTATTTCTCACATAAATCCATTCTCTGCCCTCCAAGTAAAGAGTTACAAAATAAAAGCAATGTCACTTGTGCCCATCTACTATCCAATTCCACCTACAGAGGACTGAATATATTCAGAAACAGAGATCTCGCATGTTTATGTTTTAAAGCTGGATTGAAGTTTAACAAATGGGTGTTTCATTTAAAAATACCCAATGAATGTTCTTTATCCCCTGTGAACCTGTAATCCTGTACGAGCTGGTATTGGAAACCTTCAAACACAGACAACGTGCAAGGTTATGCCCCTACATTGACCTTTCAACTCTCTCCCTATTCCACCAGTACAGGCCGTGTGTAAGCATGAAGCCAGCACTTCCCCCCACAACAGAATCCCCATACAGCTGCTCTTTTGAGATTACTTAAACCCCAAACCCATAAAACAACCCTTGCATTAAAAAGCATCCTATAAAGTACTCCATTTTAGCGGTCTCCAATGTATTTTCAATTTCAGAACAGTATTTTACTGGAGTAAATCAAAACTTACACTTTTGAAGACTAAAACTCTAGTACTAAGGAGAATATTATTTACAACTCAAACATTAAAATTTTCCTTATGTTCATTTAACTTTCCTGAAACATCATTTCAGGTCACCTATATAACATGGTAGACCCTCTTTCTACTCCACCCCTCTATAGGGTGCATTGCCTACTATTTCTATGTTCTTCTTTCGGTATTCTCAATAATAAAGTTATCAATGTTATCAAAATATACAGTTCTATAACCTGTAAAAGTTGATCCTATAACCCTAGGATATTTCTTGCCTTTGACACTAATTTTAGGTAGTTTGCTTGAAAAACACATTAAGTACAGCACCTTTAATTTATTAAGGTAGCGCCTTGTGTGAACAACCAAGAGATCTTCATCAGTGGCTTCCCGTGCCTGTACAATCAAGTCATCTGCAATTAGTTTTTCTTCTGAAACAGGAGAGAAATAACAATTGGCATTGTATACCATTGCTTAACATCCCATATTCCACCCTGCCAAAGAAGCTACTTTGACCTTGATGTAATAACTTCATCTGTAATGCAAATCACTGAAACAACTTTTGTTTGCTTGGTGTTTACAAATTTTCAAATCCATTCCCTCTATACATGTAAGCTATCAAGTGAATGTGTATATGATAAATATTGTTTACATAAAGTTTTCAGAGTGTCATCATGGTAAATCCTTGTTTAAACTAAAACAAGACATGTAGTGACAGAGGATGGACACAAAAGAATCCTTACAGTGTAGGGCTCGATACACTGGGGAGATCTTGGTGCTCATACCATCAAATATTCACCACTCTAACATGCTTTAAGAAATCCCACATTTGATACTAGTATTTAATTCCCTAAATCAGAGGAGAATAAAAAAAGGATGTTTATGGAAGCAAACGCTTAACTAGGATGTTTCTGTCACACCCCTACCTCCATTTAATTTCAAAAAATACCAATGACCAGCTATAATTCTTCCCCTTAGAGACCAAAAGATAGTTCATTTAAAAACCTAGTTTTATAAGAGCAAGTTACAAAATATCACCCCAAGATTTCACAATATGATCAAAGATTATACATTCGAATGCATACATCTGGATATACTTGCCAGAAAGTTCAAGTTAGGGTCAACTAAAAAAATCCAAGCAGTGCAGGAAAACAGTGTTGCTTCGCATATGATCACTACAAACAAATATAAGGCACCACTCTGATCTTCCCAGAGAAGTTTTGATATTTAATTGCTGCACGGCTACAGCCTAAGACTGCACCTTTTCTCCAATTTATACTTGGAGGAGGAAGAAAACAACTCACAAATGTGAGATTTTGTTCTGAAGTGTTATACAAGAACAGCACCTGCAACAATATTTGTTTTGGCAAGCTCATGTTTCTCCTGACTGGGGCTTGAGAAAAGTTTCATTCATTCATTGGTGTCAGACAGAAAGCCAAACTGCTAACACTTTCATTCTTGAGGAAGGAAAAGGTAAGTGTAGAAAGATTTTTCGCTGGTCTTTTTCTAGAATATGACTGGGAACAGTGTAGGTTAGCTGTTGGCAGGAGCTGCTACCCAGACAGAAAAAAAACGGAGCGCCCTGGGGTATCCTGTGGCTTCTTCTTTACAAGGCAAGGAGAGTAAAGCGATTGGGAAAACCAATTCTCTGGGAAAGACTGAGAGTAAAGAGTAGAGACTACACATAGAAAAGAGCTGGAGGAAAAGACTTTACACAGAGAAAGAGCAGAAAGGCAAAAGTTTTGATTAATTAAGAAAATGGTCGTGGAACCCAAGACTTAGTTCTTTAAGGTTTATTAGAAGGAAGATCCAAAACTCAGCAACTAAATGGAGCGTTAGAATGCATTTAACCTTGGTTAAATGAATACAAGGCAACCTAAAGTCAGAAGGGCAATACTTAACTGCAGAAGTTCAACAGTTGAAGGAGTCATTAGGACCACATAAGCAGGAGAGGCCTGGCTGTCAGACAACCTTTGTCTTGGCAAAAGAAAAAGCTTTTTCTTTTTTTTAAACTTGATGAGCAAGCTTAAACTTCAGATGAAGAGATGCCAGGATTTTATAGGCCCTGATCCTAACCTTGGTTCTTATATTTCCATTTCCTTAATGTATTTCTGCTTATGTCTTCCAATTTGTTTAAACAGCAATAGTGAGCACCATCACAAAAAGTTTGCCTGTCACCAGAGGCATCTCAAAGCTCTTCCCAAACATTATCAGAATATCATGAGGTCGATAAAGAATGGATTTATACAAGCTGCGCTCATCTTTCAGCCTGAAAACTAAGTTACACCCTGCAGCAAGGTAGTCATTAACACCTGTAGTTTCCCAAGCCACGAGGAATGCCACAGTTCTTGCCACACCAGGTGTAAAGCAATGGCAGCACAAGGCTGTGGAAGTTATACACAGTACTCCCTAAATGCAATTCAGCCCTTGCAAGCCAAACCACTTGCAAGCTTGCAGCTAACGCAGGAAGGATTTTCCATTCATTGCTACAAAACTGAAGGCTGTGTTCTGTTTTAGACCCAGGCTTGGTCCTCAAAAGAAAGAGGAAACTGGAACCACAAACGGCAGCTATCCTCAAGAGGAAACTTAAAGGAAATCTTGTTCACATACATTAATCTAGAACTGAAAGGAAGTGTCTGAATCATTAAAAATCTGTCAAGTATCAAAACACAGCACTCCGAGCTATGTCCGCAAGGCTCCAGCATTCTGCACCTAACTCGGGCTAGGCTGAAAGTCAAGATTTGGGCGCTGACTTCAGAGGTGGAAACAGTTCTCAAATATCCCACATGAACATTTGTTGTAAAGGCCAAGCAACGAAATTCTGCTCAGTTCATGCTTTCATTCAAATCGCAAAGACCAGAAATATTTTAAGAAGGTCTAAGACATCGCTATGCTCATATTTCTCCTCACTCCTTTTTACTCACAGCCTTGTAAAGCTCTGGGCCAGAGTGAAATGAACCAAACTAGTTACTCTGACTAGTATTATTCATGCCTCTGGGGAGAGCAGATCACGTGACGAGCTTGAATTTTCAATCATATTTCAGCAGTTTCACTCTGCACAGACACCATGACTGAGCTGAAAGCAAAACTATGGGTTTATTTAGTGGAGCAGGCTAGAACATACATTTTCAAAGGACTGTGGAACAAACCTTTGTATAAAAAAAAACTCTTGCTGTAGGATGTTTGCTTTAACATTACAATTTCATCTTTTAAATATTTCATAGGCAAGATCTTCAACAATACATAACACATGACATTCAACCCACCTTAGAAATCCTACAATCAATTTAACTTGCCAAGATTTAAGTCTGCAAATATATAATACTAAAGCACTCCAAATATGATTAAAGAGCATAGCTTAAGTCTACACAATGAGCAATGAAGATGTACAGTCACTATTATATCGGTGATTATTAACATAAGTCTGCAATAACTACATAATTTCTATTAGCTTTTGTGCAAACGTTGGTCTAAGAGGTACCTTCTGTTATTTTACCTTTCAAGAAATTGATTACTTTTCCCCATTTCCCTGCATCGAATGGATGCAGTTTCTCAAGTCCCATGAACGTGATGTTGTAGTCTGGAGAATATACAATAGGCCAGCATGCTGAGGGCGCATCCTCATACAACTCGCTTCTGTGAGGCCTTGAAAAGCAAAAAACGTTAAACAAGTCACCATTTTTAGCAAATATTTACAAAGTCAAATGTTTTTCACTAAAAATCCCAAATTAGAGTCCTTATTAATACCAACTTCATATTAGGAACGATCCCTGAAGATGCTATTTCCCATGGTCACTGAAGGAAACACTTGGTTGTTTAACTGCTCTTTAGCAGCAGGGTCTGGGACATCCCTCACTTCCTTCCAACCAGTACAGAACTAACCAGCAGTAAGGGAAAAAAAAGAGTAAGTGAAGAATGCACATTAATGAATTATGCATATGAAGTTCATTACAGACATTAGTTAATGGAACCGTTTGCTTCTCCCCTCTCATCTTCCCAAGTTTATCAAGCAGCACCTCTGACTTAGAAGGTGCATCTGCTTTTACAGACAACATAACCTTTAACAAACACCTTGTTAGACTCACATTTTAATGTCTGTATCAAAACACAAATTGAAAAAAACCAAACCAAACCACACTGCTCCTGCACATGATGCTTACAAGATTGGTAGGATCCTTTCCTAGGAGCAACAGATTATTTGTTCAGCAAAGTTGAGCTCAGCAAAAGTAAAGAGGCTTGGTTTTGTATCTGCGTAGCATACAACCGCAGGACATGCTGCTCTCAACTCTAGACCTCGTGCCTGTAATCCTTAACAAATATTTTCCTTTGCTCCCCCTCCAAATTCTTGTATTCTCCAAAACTCAGCAGCACGGCCAGCTCAGAGCCCTCCTTCACACCCTGCTCACAGAACGGGCAGGCAACGCTGTGCTCTGTGTCACAAACGCACATGTGGCCACCTGCATGTACACACGGGTCAACAGCCAGGCCAAACCCGAGAGGTGACTCTGTGTTCACACCCAGCTGTGGCCTGACCTCCTCTGCCCCAAATCCCAGGATACCAAGTTAAGCTGAGCCCTCACTTGTTCCCTGAAATTTAGTTGAACTTTGCAAAAGAGTTTGCAATTTACTGAGCAAGACAGAATGGTCCTTTGTCAGGTGAACAATACAAACAGAAACACCCTTAATTCCAGCCTGAATATGCTCAAAAATACCCTTTTAAAATCCAGTTAAAAACAAAACAAAAAAAGCCAACCAGTAAGACAATGGAGGTTTTTCACCAGTGCCTGCAGTCCCGGCCCCACACACCGCCCACAAACGCAGCCAGGGCTCCCTGGATCCTTCCCTCGTCCCACCCCGCAATAAAAGGCGGCTTTTGTACGGTGTCAGGTGCCGGCCCCGGCCCCTCTCCCCGCCTGCCAGCAAGGCCCCGGGGAGAGGACGTCTCCCGGGGTGGCCCCCTACAGCGGGACACTCCCCGCCCCAGGCCGGCCCCGCGGGGAGGGGAGCGGAGCGGCTGCCTCCCGCCCGGGGCTGGCGCTGACAGCCGCCGGGGGTCGAAGCGGCCCGCGGGGGCTGTCCGGGCGCACCTTGCGGCCCTGCCCCCGGAGCAGGGCCAAGCCTCCCCCGGGCCCGGGCGCCGGCCAAGCCCCCCCGCCGCCCCGAGAGCCGCCGGCGGAGCCCCCGCCCGCCCCTGTGCCGGCCCCGCCCGGCGCGGTACTCACATCCCCCCGCCTTCCGCGGCCGCGCTGGCCAGCCCGCGCAGGCTACGCGGCCACCCGGCACCCACAGCCGCGGCGGCCCCGCCCCACCGCGGGGCGTGGCCGGGGCGTGGCCGGGCGGGGCCGGGGCGGCGCGGCGGGGGGGCAGAGGGCAGAGGGCAGAGGGCAGAGGCAGCCGTCCCGCGTGGGCAGCGCTGTGGCGGCCCGGGGAAGGCCGTCCCTGCCGCAGGGGCGAGCGCCATCCCCTCCGCGGGAGCGGCGGGGCGAGGCGGGGCCCAGCGCGGCAGGGCCCGGCTGGCCGGTCCCGGCTGGCCTCACGCTGGCGGAGTTCCAGAAACGCAACGCCAATGGGCGGATTTGCGTCTCGGCTGCCGCGATTTTACACCGAGGGCCTCAAAGCGACTCCGCGCAGGCAGCGTCTTTGGATCGGAAAATATGATTCTCATCAGAAAATAAAATTAGCAGCCTACCAGGAGGTGAAGAGACGTAGCAGGTCAGCGGCAGCACGAGGCGAGCAACGGTGAAATAACGTATTATCCAACTCAGCAGCGGAACTCCCACTGATTTTGTCAGGTCAAGATTCGCCCCAGGAACACCATCCCTAAATTCAGGCACACGAGAAAAATAACCTGGTTTCAAGTCAAAAGCCAATTTCTAAGTCTACTTTACTAATCCTGCTTGAATGTACACAAAAAGCATTTCTTAGGCAGTTGTACCACTAAATCAATAATACTGCCATGAAAAACGGTGCATCAATAGCAGCGATATCTATCAAACCAAGGGGTAATGCGCAGAAGCCCTCTTTTCTCATGCGGAATAATGCCTCTTTATGAAAGTTCCAGCTAAATGTCTTTCTTCTTAAAATATGCTGCCTTTGGCGTGGCATTCAGTTTTGATGGATGCCTGGACTTCACCTTGGTATTTATTTAGCAGCAGGAGACTGTTATCCCAAGAAAACATTCCATCCCTTTGACATTATCTTTTAATTAACATTTCTTTTCGTTCTGGCCCTTTGTGCACTCGCCTCAGTATTAGTCCAGCAGATCTACCTTTTATTCCTCATTACCGACTACTTAATGCTCGGTGCTTAATTAGAGTTTGAGTGTTGCTTGGTTAACTAGATAAAAATATAACATGTTATTTCATTTTCATTTAAATTAACTTTTAAACTTAAATTGAACTTGCAGACTAGGTTCCCTATTTGCTGGACATTGTGAATTGGCTTTCAGATGCGCCTTCCCATTAAATCATTGGCATCTAAACTATGCCACCCACACGTCTCCAAACGGAAAGTTTACTAAGTCATTCACTTTTTCACCCCCAAAAATCGAACGAAAACTTCTGCTCCTCCGTTCCGGCTAGCCGTGAGGTCTCTTGCTTTTGTTTTCCTCCTCTCGTGCCACAGTAAGGTGGACCCTTCCCCGCAGGCTGATCCCCCACCACCCCCCAACAGTGCCTTTTCCTTTCTGCGTCCGGGGCGGAGGCGCGCTCTCTCGGGGGCACCCTAAGGAAGCGCTGCACAGATTTACACCAATGCCTGCTCACTCTTGCTGGGGTACCAGTCCTTTTGTCTCCAGCAAGAAAAGAAACACGATCAAGATGGGAACCTATTTCAGTGTAGGACACGCTATTTAAGATATTATAAATGAGAAAATGTTGTTTATAGTACGTATTTACCATCTGGGCATTCTGTGATTGTTATTCTTGACGGTCCAAGGAACTGCAGCTGCGGACACCGAGCACCCGCCAAGCCGGCTGCAGGTGGGCAGCGCTCACGCCAGAGGAGGTACAGCCCTACGGCGGAAACATTTACAGTTACTCTCAGAACCCCAATGAGTTTCAAACAGTTTTTAAACAAACCATATGGGGCATAACATTATTGATCAGTCTTATATTTTTGGGTAGGGAGGTAATTACTTTCTCATGAATTAGGCCCAAGGTACGCAAAAGAGAATGACTCGTGCTGGATTTTGGACATTCCCCGAGCTCTAGTTTTCTGCTAGCAGACTTTCCAAGGCAAATGGATTGGGAAACTTTACAGCGTGGTAGAAGAAACAGAGCTGACGAAATAACGACACTTTTGGTTTGGTAGTCACTTTGAAAAAAACTTTTTTGAAGAAAATTTGGGGTTCTCATTATTTTTTACAACATTGCAATATTTAAAATAAAGTGAAATTTTTTAAAAAGTTAGCCTGTCCTGAAATTGTATGTTAAACATGTATAAGTGAAATATTTTGATTTTAAAAAAATCAGACCCAAACAAACTTTTAAATTAATATACATCCATAAAATGTACTGAAATAGCTGAATCCATACTTTGGGATGAAAGATATTTCCTTTAAAACTTCTGCTGAGTTCTCATCATCTCTTTACAAATTAGGAAAGCAGGGCAACAAGCGTAACTCAGCAGCAAATAGGAGAAGATGACCTAAGTCTCTTAGAATAAAAGCCCGTACTCATAACAAGTAGAAAATAGTTACAGACCATACAGAACCCAGCCCTCTCTAAGTTTCTTGGAAACCTTCAAAATTAGGCCCCAAATACACCATCAAAGTGAGAAAATAGATGAATTACAACCCAGCCTGTGCAGTGTACTGATGTTGTTTCTCAACTATTTTCCCAAGACAAAGGAAATGTTTTCTCCTTATACCATTTTGCTTCTGTTGAGACAAAGTGCAACTTGAACAGTTTTGACAATATTATGGATAACGCTGAGGCCCTGTGGTAAGGGAGTTTATTAATTGCTGCATACTTGAAAGCACAGGCATATCATTGTTACAATAAATAACCATCAACCTATTAACTCTCAAGGTTTGGCCTGTTTAACATGCTCTTCAGCATCCAGGACATCACTTATCTCATGTTCAAAATCACAAAAAGCACCTCTGGGAGGACAGACTTCCTTCCACAGAGAAATACTTGTTTATAACAGGGCTCCAGTTTGAAATTGATTCAGATACTGGCCCTGTCCTTCCGGGGAACTCTTTTCAGGCTGCTCGTGTGACTGGTCTCTTTAAAGTCTAAGGATCCACTTGTGCGGATCCATTTGAAGGCGGGTCCCAGAGTCCCAATTGCTAGCAAAACCAACTTTTAGCAAACAGAAAAACGAGGCTGACTAATGTCGCATATGAAAGAGACTGGCCGGTCGGGCCTGCTAGTAATTGTGCCAGTCTATTAAAAAATCTGTTCAATTTATTCGTTGCACATTCATTCTTTAGTAGAATATGGGAATTTGGCAAAAGCCCTTCATCACCTTCTCAACCTCCCATAGAATAGAAAATTACTTCCTAGTTCTGATGTTCCATGATGGTGAAACTACTTAAATGTGATGAATGGTGAAATACGATAAGGGTTTTTCCACATCAAGAAACAGTGAAGTTAGAGACAAAAGTCAGTGGTGGCAAATTCATGATAGAATGAAAATTGGGACTATGGATCCAGTCATCCATAATCTGTATCACTGTGGTAACCTTCGGATCACTTGCCTCACAGGCGAAGCTGTATGATGCCAAATTAAGAGTTATTGCAACTTACAGTATTATTTTAACCTCCTAGAAACTTTCCAGTTGCTGCCTGGAGCTGGAATAATGCAAAAGTTGGAACATTCACAGGAGGTTTGATCAGGCCCGACACGTGCGGCTATCCTCCTCCTCTGGACGGCGGCAGCTTAGCTGCCTCCAAGGTGTCACCCCCGTCTCTTGTCACGACAGCCTGTCCTCTGTGGAGAAAAAGCAGTGTGCAAATCAGCTCATTTTGTTTCAGTTGTGAGATGCAACATATCCTTCCTTAAAGGGCGAGACACCCGCAGGACTGAAATAAAAGCCACGTCACAGGCAGTTTGCTGTCAAAACTACTTTGAGTTGAGGCTTTTGAAACAGGCTAACACGAAGAAACGTGCTACAGATAAAACCAGGGATGAACCACTTTTAAAGGAACATAAAGAAATGGGATTTTTACTTACATTGAGATGGACTTTTCCTGTAAAAAGTTTTACTACTAACTCATTACATGGATTTCTACAGAAATTTTAATAAGTGCTTTACAATCAGAAAATAATATTTTGAGGACCTGTGCTACTTTAATCTCTTTGATCCTGAGGGCTTTGATCTGCCATGTGGTGACATGACTGAGATCAGGCATTTACTTCCGCGGTGGGTAGAAAATGTGAAATTATTGATTCCTGTAATCCAGCAGAGCAGAAAAAGGTCTGTGCTTTTTATAGCTCAGAAACTGATACAGTTTTCTTCCCTTGTTGTTGCTCAGAGCAGCTGGAGATGCAAGGCCTGAATATTCCTTAAAGATATCATTATTCTCCTCACAGTCTTATCTTCACTCTTATTAGCCTAAGTCCTTCTCCCTCGCTGAATTGCATCGAACTGAAATCCTCAGTTTTTAAAACAATAGAGCATGATACCACTAACCACCGCTTTGTGCTGTCAGTGTCATGCGATTTTCAAAATGAGAGATGTAGGCTATCACAACAGACTTCAGACTATACAAATCCCAGCAAGGGTTTATCCAAAACAGACTTTAAATGGCCTTTTCAAATTCACTGGAGGGACTCAGCTTAATGCCATGAGCCGACGACCAGTGAAGGAAGTGTAAGACTTGATTTACTCTCATAGGCTGTAAACATCTGCAAGTTACCACCAAAATGGAGAAAACTGTGTTTAGTACAGTGAGGTGCTTTCTGAAACAAGAAAATTTTTCCAAGAAACTATTCATTTGCAGATCCCTTCAGAGGTGCAGGTAGCCACTTAACAGGGTGACCAGAGCACAGGAGAGAAATACAATTAAGTTAATAACACATTCTCTGTTACCTCAGATTTGTCTCCAAATTAATTTGTATCCATCCTCCTAGAGCATATTTATAAATGTATGTATGGTATATAATTTTGTAACTTCATTGCCAGTTATGGAGACAACCTGAAGTCTAGTACTCTAGTATCTATCAAAATAAATAGTTGTGTATAACATGTAAAGTTTTCATAATATTCAGTCCCAAGAATAACCAGATACACAAAAAACGTTTTCACCTAATAATCAGCATGCTCAACTGAGCAGGTTTAGTCGATATTTGCTCTGTTCTGATCTTCAAGTGCTTTGATAAGATAAGTGATATCTAGTCTGTTTGTAGTACGCAAGAAAGTGGCGAAGTAAAACACAAATTTCTGTCCTGTATTTTCCAAGTGCATTCAATAGAAATACACTCAGACATCTGGTACTCAGCTGGTGGTAAAAGTGTAATAAGCATTGGCAACATGTTTACAAGTACACTATTCCTTATACTGCCAGGAAAAGATTAAATCTCAGATTTCTGGACATCTTTTTGCTTCTGATGGCCTCATGCACCTTTCTCATTATCAAGGTAACAATTTCTAAAATTTTCAATGAAACAACTGTAACAATTTCCTACCAGTTAGTACTGGTACTTAATCAAATCGGGAGTGCAGGGGTGGGGAAGGAATGCAGTGTTACAGAATATTTCTAAAGGTATCAAAAGTAGAAAGGGGAATTCCCACTAGAATAAAGTCTAGGAAGGGACTAAAATGTCCAGTCCAACAGCCAAAAGATTAATGAGAATCATTGATACGTCCTTTATGTACATATTACACATTTCTTGGCATTACAACATTCTTTAGAAAAGGTACTGCACACTAAGTAAGGACATTCAGGCTTATGCTGGAAAACATATACACATTAAAGTTCAAGTTCCCTTGAAAGAATCTCTTCCAAAAAGATAAGTGAATATAGAGATGTGGCTTAAATATATAGGGCAGTTATATTTGACTATTACTTTGTTACAGGTTAAAGCCAGGCACATAAAGCATAACCAGGAGCACGAATTTTCTGCCACCAGCAGAAATTAGCTTTTGCAACGACTAGGAACACTTCTGGTGTGCCAAGAGAAGTCAGGGGTTCAAGGAAGGACGTGAGGCGTGGCTTGTGGGTGAAATCAGCATGACACAGAACATACGTGAAACATTTCCAAATCCACTATCCCTTTTCCATATTTTCATACTTCTGTACTAGTTTTAAATTCATACATTGCAATGTAACAATGCTTCAAGAGATATCCTGAAGGAATTTCATTATCAATATTTACCTGAGCGCAGTCAAGAAAAGCAAAGGAACTACAACAATAGGAACCGTTACTAAACAACCTGGCTTTATTCCGGGCCTTGTAGGTTTGATAAGCTCAGAACTATTCAGAAACTCCCCTTCAGAGTCAAAGGCCTTCAGATGAAATTCCTCACCGGCACCATGAGATGTTTACACGTTTAGATAGGGATGTCTTGCGATAACTAGAGCGGACATTGTATTTGTTCTCAAATATCCCGGCACAACTTAGAGGTGAATTATCAGATAGCTGGCACTCAAACTATATTAGGCACCATGAATTAATACCAACATTCTGAACCGCTTGTTTTAGCAAACAAGCAGCTAGTGCAATCCAGCTCGATACGGCTGGCATTACTGAACAGATGTTTCAGTTGCTGAATGACGATGATGTAATGAACACCAGAAGACAGACATGGTACAATGTAGCTGAATAAGGCCATGCAGCTTCCAAGACAATTGCCTTACACCACTGCATTCAGCCAAACTGTGGTCATTGAAGGAAAGAACTAAACTATTAGATGAAGCATTTCAAAAGACGAGTGGCATACATGGGGGGATGCTAGGGATATTCAGTGTTTATTTTTAAAGGGTGAAGAATGCTCCTTCAAGTCATCATGATCAAACTCCCTAAGGAACTTCCCAGTGGTATTTTTTAATCCTTTTCTTAGTCACTTTAAGCAACTTTTTTTTTTTTTTTTTAATGAACTTAATTACTATTGATCCAGAATTGCACTTACTGCTTACAGAAATTAGAGGGAGTAGACAGGACTCTGAAACAGTGCTTGCTCTGCTTTGTACCCAGGAAACTCTTAAGGAAGCCAGAAATCTATGAAGTGAAGATAAACCCTACCAGCAAGGAAAAAAAGTGCCAAAGGAGAGCCTGCGTTGGCGCTGTGTGGCTATAGCACGACTCTGGGGTGCTCTGGTGGGTGGCCAGAGCAGCTGTCAGCCAGAATCTACTCAAAATTAGTTGTGGCAAATATTGCCGTATCACACTCCCACATCTGGGACATGATCCGTGTTTATTTTCCCGAGAACAAAAGAATATTTCTTAGTTGTATTGCAATAAAAATTCCTACTGGTGAGGAACCATAAGAGAGATATATTGAGATATGCATATATTTATATATACAAAGATAACAGAAGCTATATGGGAATGAAGATAGATGTAGTGCACCCTGATGCAATCCCAGTTTAAGAAATACTTGCTTTTTAGAAAGTATCAAAGCCAGGGATCCTTCATAATGTCTCACAGAGGAAGAGAGTTTCAGAAAAAGATGAGCCCCTTGTGTTTCCTTCACCATCCTCCATCTGACTAACTTACAATCAGAGCAAAACAAAACCACATTTTTCAGCCACCTCAGCAAAACTCCTCTTAATGTGTAAGGAGCAGCTCATTTCTTATTTTTATTCCACAGGAAGTTATTTTGACAAAGACATGCTGATCACACAACGTGATAGTAATAAACCTCCCTCATTTCTAAGGCTAATAGGCTGCTCATCAGTTGAAGTATGTCAATGACCAGCAATTAGCACCCTTCCCATTTAGCTACTGTGATTACACCAATTCTTATATTAGTGCTGCATTAATTACAGCTTATATCATCTTGATTTGGGGTGTGTGGTGATTTACAGCAGCAGCAGGGGGTGGAGACTTTTCTTATTTCCCTCACTGCCAGAAAAGCTGGGGGAAAAATCACCAAAACAACGGACGAGGCAATCCAGCTCCCTAACTGCTGCGTATTGCAGGCTTCCAGTTCTTCTTCCTACTCAGTCCTTTAATCAGTGAGACTCAGGAAAGTTTTTGGTGTTCCCTCAAGTTTAACTATCATTTTTTTCATATGAAATCAGGGATTAACTTCAAGGTGAGTAAATTCATCTGGGTCAGCCTGGTCTTTCCTAGTGCTTAAGTTAAAATGATTTCTCTCTGTAAAATCTCTATATCCTTGGGTTATGGGACTGCTAGGAGGGAGACAAAATCTCCTAACTGGGACTTAGCAGAGTCTTCAGGAGCCTGCAACTTCACAGCTATGTAAAAAACTGTTACGGCAGAGTATGGTGAACCAACACATGCAATGAAGTTTATTCTTTCTGGGCTCTCCCCATCCAAGAGCAGTATCAAGCCTGCCTCTAAAACTGAGTTCTATGTAATTAGGACCAAAGCTTTCCACAGATGCTCACTAATAATGTGCTGTTTAGGGGGTGCCTGAGGTTGGCACTTTGTAGCTTGTATTACAGACTCGTTCATACATAAAACTAACAAAAGTAAAATCTAAATGTATCAATGTCAGAAATCCTTGAGTATGTCCCTAAACCATGGCATTTTGAATGAGTAGTTACTTGTGAATTGTGCATCCGTGGCTCAGTTGTCCACCAGTGTACTTAGTAGTAGTGTTAATACCACTACTCCTATAATTATGACAAATATGACTTTTCTGGCTTGCAGAAATGTTGAGACTTGTTCACTAGTGGTGGCTCTTGGATGGGTAGATGTGACCGCAAAGGAAATTAATTATTCTTCTCCGTAGCATGGTTTGAATCATGTGCAGTAGATAAGGCTTCAGGGCACACTCTTGAATAATGAGGAGAAAACAAAATAGCTATGTATCATCCTTTCTGTGCCCTTGAGCAGAGCCGGGCTTCTTCTGAAAGGTCCCTGTCCATACACCAGCACTGTCTGAACGCGTAATCAAAGATTACAAAAACCTTACATGCGAAAAAAGAGGCATATTAAATTTGCCTGAATAATCTTATTCTGGTATTTCCTAAATTTTCAGTGTTCTTTTAATGTTTTAATAATTTTTAGCATATTTTTATTTGAACTTGTCTGTATGTTTTGTAACAGCCTGTCTTCTGGCAAGCTATTATTGGTTTATTTGAATATTTGCATGATTGTTAATGATTGGCAATTGTTACAAAAGGAAGCAAAACTAAATAGTGGGGTTTTTTTCCCTGAATGGATTACCTTCCTTATAAAACACAATATTCCCCTCTCCACAGTGCAAAACTAACCCCAGTTGGAAGCCACCTTCCACATAAGCCCAGTTGAACAGTTCCAGTATGTTCCATTCATTTAAATTTTCAAGAACACTAAGCCTTTGGGGAGGCACCTTCTCCGTACTTTCAAATGTGTTTAAGCTGAAGGCGAGAGGCAGGAGATCAGTCATCACAGATTACTTTTATTCCCCTGCAAATTCTCCATTCATTTAGTATGATGCCAGTGTCCTCCTGAGAAGCCCACAAAACCTCATAGCGTATTTTGGACTCAAGGTGAGCTGACAGATATGTCAAGTTACAGACAACTAGAAACAAACTTCCTAGTAAATACCTAGCTTCAGAAAAAGATTGTGACTGATTCTGGCTGGGTTTGAAATCAGCTATGTGTAATATTTACACAGATTGATGCTGTCTCCTGGCAGGGCAATATGCTCTGGGTTTCACTATACTTCATCCTTCCCTCTTCCTGGAGCGCTTGTACAGAGCTGATTGACTAACAGTGATGTAGTCAAGGATAGGTACTGTTTATCCCTTTCTAATTTTGGCAACATACACACTAATTTGACCTCTCTAGAGAACGTTCCTCCTTCCTGGTGTCTGCCTTGGACCACTGAGCAGTTTACCCACTTTGTTAATTATTAGACAATCACATTTGTGTGCCCTTTCTATAAACCAGGATACAAGGGATAGCTGGGAGAATGGGAAGGAGGAAAAGGGGTGAAGGACAGTTCCATGTAAACACAAAACTTTGGGCACCTTCTGTTTTTCAGTATTGGCTATATAACCTGTTGGTTCATTAATCAAAAAGCAAATCCTTACACTTTACAAAAAGCTAAATTTCAGCAGTTCGCCAAGTATATCTGTTTATTTCAACTGCATTACTAAGCCAAGTATGTAATACCCATTTGTAATACCATAGCTAAAAAGTAATTAATGTTATTAATTCATTATCAATGTAGGCTAGCGCGCCAGGGATTTGCTCTGCTATCAGGCAAAAAGGCAACACGGATGAAGAGTAAATGATGCACTGCAGCAAAATACAAATGCATAAGGTAAGTAAGTACATAATCGGATATAATCAATAGCCAGGTATAAAGTCAGGTCACCAGCCTGACCTAGAAGCCCTGGCTTGCAGGGCAGATAAGCTCTGTTTTGGGAATCGTGTGTTGCCTCTGATTGTCTCTAATCTGTTAAAAGACAGACATTTTTTAAACTTTTCATTTAAGTAGAGAAAACATTAAAAACCATCTATTTTCTACTTGGCAATTCATTACAGTTTCCTCTGAAAGAAAAGTAGATTTATCTGGTTAAAAAGGTATCTTGCTTGGCCTTTTAAGTCATTAAAGTTGAACTTTGGTCTCTACCCACACCAGCCCAGTGCCAGTGTAAAGGAGTGTCGCATCTATAGCAGGATTCTGGACAGTATTTGCAAAATGCAAGCAAATGTGAACTCCAGGCCATATATCCGCTTTGGATACACTCATCTCGCAAATCTGGATCAATTTATAGCAAAAGATGCAATTTAAATATAACAATTCAGAGGGCATGAAGTGTACAAGGGTAAGTACATGCATAAATCTGCTGAGGGGTGGAGCACCTGTAATTATAATAACGCAATTTTTAAAAGAATTTGGAAAGTCAATAAAATATTTAGATTATTTACAGATAGTTTTTGGACTGAAGGACCATCTTGTGCTCTACTGAATTGTTTATAATTAAATTAAGTCCTTTACAAGAAGATCTAGGACTAAGAAAAGAGCATAGTTAAATGAGATAATGCTTAATATTTCAATTCTGAAGCAAATGATGTTTTTTGGCAAATACAGTACTTGCACGTGCACATACTCCTGCAATATAACTCATCTGGTTAGTTCATTGCAAGGTGAAAATCAGGCATAACTTGGAAGAAAAAAGTCTTAATGGAGCCTTCAGAGTAATTTTTTTTTAGTGGAATAGGATTACAGTCCCTAAAGCTAAGCAGATGCAAGATCAGATCTGAAAGAAAGCTCCATGAAGGTCAAACAGAACATGTTTTGAACTCACGAAAACAAAGTGCATCATATGGCAAAGCTACAGAATAGATAGTGTACGGAATTTTTTTTTTGTATTAAATTTTGGGTTTCAATTTAAAAATAAGAGCTATTCATTATTTATACAGAAAAATCTCATTTGTCTTCTGCTTTTCACCAAGTGCTTTTCAATTTGAAAGGGTCATTTGATTGTAATTAAGCCAAATGTTGGTGAATAATTCACTACCTTTTTTCTTCATCCTGTCCTATTAATTACTTAGAGCCAAAAGGCTCAAACTTTCAAATAATAGCAAATCTTTATTCAAATAATTGGTAATAATCAAAGACTCAAAGCTGTTACAGCAGTCAGTTATGAACAAAGAAGATTCTGTTTGTGAAATGAGAATAAATGAAAAATTAATTTTTCATCAACCTAAATATTTCCAAAAACTTAGGCCTTCATACAACACACTATTGGGAATCTCTGTGTAATTTCATTTGATAAACACAGAGCAAAAACTGGCATCCTTGTAATTAATTTACGCTATGGCATAAAAATATGGGGAGAATAATTCACGAAGAGAAACTACATGCTGCAGAGTTGCTTTAAATCTTTTTTCCTCTATGAATTATGTCAGCTAACTAGTTATATAAAACAGCATGGCACTTTTGGGGGCTTTTATAATCTGAAACACTTAAAGAATCTTATAAATTTTAAGTAGAACTCTGTAAAATAAGCCAATATTGGGGTATACAGAGATTCTTCTAATTTTATTCATGTGTTTCACACAACTTGTTGCAAACCTCTTACATGAGAAAAGTAAGAACAATGTTGGTCTACTGTTACTAAAATGAGCCAAAATTTTAAAATTGCATGAAAGTCTGTTGACAAACGCACTTCTGTGGTTTCGGTTCTGGGCTACCACCACAACTACAAAGGACTGTTTGGCAGTTCCACTGGAGAAAAAGTTAAAAATTGCAATTTTATGCTGCAGCAGAGTTCATCTAACAAAACTATTTAGTCTTGCAGGATTACTGTTGCTTATAGCGTAACTAACCTTGGCTCTAACCTCAGCGTGTGTCATGCTAATGAACTTAGAAGTTGATCTTCCTGTCTCTTTATCCCCTGATTAGTATGCGTGTTATGCAGAGAACTGATCTGAGATAGTGAGAACTTACTCAAAAGGAGCCAAAACCAATACAAAAAGCAAATGGGGGGAAAAAAGAGAATACAAATGTGTCTCCAGAATCCCAAGAGGAGACGTTTATAAAGAACATAAAAAGCGGTGTCATCAAGATGCCAGCTAGTTAGGAGAAATAAAATGGAAGATTGATGTTGATGTGCTCAGGGTAATCATAAACAAATAAAAGTAGACTGATGACACCTTGTAGAGAGCAGAACTTCTCTTGATAAATCGACAGAAGTACATTCAAGAGAGTATCACCAAATGGCACTGAGCTTGATAATGAAAAGCAAAGGGAGGCAAACTATCTTCACGGATTCCTACACAACCCAGCATGTGTTATAACAATGGGCTTCCAGCTTCTTGCATCAGAAACAAGAGAGACCTGAAGATGGATTTAGCCATTATTAGAGACACAGCCCTCTCCCATCACATCTCATGTGAGATGGAATGACCCTAGCTTTTTGTAAAGTTTAAAGTAAAACTGAAACTAGTATCTTTCCACTGTATTTTGGGTCTTTTCTATGCTATTTGTTGTATTACAACACCTTATTTAGATTTGGACTGCTGCTGGGCATTGAGAAGCATTTAATTGTGCTGGGTGCTCTTTTTCCCTTAGCAGTCAGCAATAAGTTAGAACAGGGCCATGCGTACAAGCAGTTCAGATTTTTCAGTCCAACATGCTCTACCCTGCATTTGTTAATGTCTGAATTTCAGCAACCATTATGCTGCCAATTTGTCTAGTTCTGTTTCCATGAAGTTCACAACAGCCTCCTCTTACAAAGACTTACACTAAATAATTTTGTCATCTGCAAATCCTGCTGACCTCATTTTTTTTGTTCTGCCCCTCATTTCTGCCTTTCTGGAAAATTAATGAATGTATTAAATACTAAGTACAGTACAGATCCTTGGGACATACTAATATTAACCTCCTACTGAATTGAAAACTGACAGCCTAATGAATTAAACTCTCTACACAAGAACAACAGTGTTGACAGTGAAAAGCAGGATGACTTGTGATTTATCCCTAATCTGAAGGAAAAAACAAACCAACCAACCACCCAAACCTCTGCAAGTACAAGCACCTGCAATTTCCACTGACTTCTATGGGACTTGTGAAAAAACAGGCTACTTAAGGAAAAAACTAAAACCAATTAAAAAAAAAAGAGGAAATATCACCTCTGTATACTTGTTTCACTTGCTGCTTATAGAATCATTGAGCTACCAAGCTGTACTGTAAGCATTTTTTTTCCTCCATGAAATTGTTAAAAGTGCCTTGGCTAGAATATCCTTGGAACGTCAAAACTTGTTTAGGTATTTAATCCCGAGAGGACAAGGTATAAAATTTATAGCTAATCAAGCCTAAAGTAAAAGATGAACAAATTGAACTAAACTGATGACTACTATAGCTATAATCATGTTGGCAGGACATGCTTCCTTGTCAAAGTCATTTAGTTTTTTCTAGGTATCAGAAAATTTCTCACACTTCTCTGACACTTTGATACAGTATCTGTAGCAGACATTTCTGGAAGCAAAAAATATATTTGGAACAGACATCACCAAGCCACACAAAAAAGGGCAGTTTCTTAGTGTTTTGCCACTAATATAAAAAATAACGTATTAAAACTTAGATAAACATCAGCAGAACGTCAAAAGTGATTTCTGAAACTGTTATACTTCAGCATGTAAAAAAGTGTGTCATTTATACAGCAGCTTTAAAAGACTCTAATTAGTGTCTTCCAAGTACAAATCCTGTTGTTTGAACTTTGTACCAAAGAAAAGTTAGAAGAACAATACAAAAAATACTAATGAATATTCACATGCTCTTGAAATGAACCTCTGTGATTCATGAAGATTTTGGGAGATCAAATTTTATTAGCACAAATCTTTGCAAAAAGTATACAGGTGTAATGATGCATTTAAATTATCAACATTTTAATTACTGAGCTAATAGGCCTTTTCATAGGAAGCCATGGGATTCTCTGGGAAACGTGCCTTGTTTTACTGAGGTCTTCAATATAGGTTCTAGTCAAAGCAGATTCCTTTACTTAGGTGAGAAGAAGATTTTACAAAATGCCTGAAGGCAGATACAGGTTCCTAACGTGTGACACTGAGAAAATTCTGCTAAAGTTTATAAAAACAAAAACAAAAACATGGAGCATTCTGCCTTTTAAGTCCTGTTGGATGCTATCTGCATCACTAGGTACAGGCTCACGTTTAATCATCTGGATTGCCAAATTTAGAAACTAAGACCCAATCTCAAATATTTGAGATAAATTAGGGACCTAAACCTAAGCGAAGGTCATTTTAATGAGACTAGACTCAAGATTCAGTGGTTGTGCCAGAGTAGGGCAGCATTCAGTGTGTCCCAAATCTTCTCCATATATCCACTGTGGCGATTCAGATGTTTGCTGTTCAGGGGAACATCAGGCCAGACAGTACAGTCAGATTTACTGTACTCAGATCTGTACAGACATTAGCATGCACAGCGGCTGCGTGCAAGATTTTCAGGTGTCCAGCAAGAGCTAATGCTAATGTCCTGCCTGAAGAAAGTCCTAGTCAGCCTCCAAATTTCACCCAGATCACATTTCCAGGCATCTTATAGGCCACCTGGGAAACTCAAACATATAGTAGACTGGGAAGGCGCGTGGTATGTCAGACAGGGATATTGAAAGTTAAGAATGGAATTTCTAGCATAATCTATGATTTCTTTCATGCGTTTTAGTTGCACGTCTGCAAAATGGGGATAATGGGGAGTTGTGAAAACACAGTAATTAAATACCTGCGAAGCACGCTGTACCAGTGGTAAAGTGGCAGTGGAAGATGCAGGATGGAAAGGGCAAAAGTGAAAATGAGGCTTGTGTCTAACTAGGATGAGCAGGAGTCAACACAGAAACAAAAATCACAAAAGGAATAAGTTGTACGCATGTAGAGGTAGCTACAAGCAGCACAATTCAGACCTCAGTTTCAAAGGCCATGGAGTTTAGTTTGCTGTGCGTACTTTGCTAGCCTGGGCACAATTTTAGTCATGCAAGCTGTGTCTGTGTTGCTGCAACTAGACCATGATTTGCCAAGATTCTGAAAGTATTTTTAAAAAACAAGAGACCTTTAAAATCTCTGTCCAGTGCCCCACTATCTGCACTGAATTTGTCTCAGTGACACTTTATCTAACTTTTTTGTTACAAATCTGCAGTTGCAAAATCATATCAAAGATAAGGTTTTTTGTTTCATGAATGGTATCTTTACTCAATGTTCAATATTCCATTCCCCAAGGTAACTTGGTTGGTAGGTGGCCTACCTGGAAAAGTGACCTTGAAAGGAATTAAGGAGACAAAACAGAAATCAGTTCGCTTCAGTGCAATGTGTACATGATCTGTTATGTTCTGTTGTACATTGCAGCACCTCCTGCTTTTCTACTATCCTTCAATTAGAGTAAGTGAAATCTCCTTTGGAAGGACTTGTTATACACATAACAGAATTTGTGTTGGGTTTCTGCAAGGTCAGCAAAAGGAGCTGAATTTGTTCTACTTATGTATATATCCAAATGGGAAACAAAAATAGAATCTATTTTGAATGAAAAAAATGTAATTTTACAGTTGAAATGCACACTATATACTGCCAGTATACCTGCAGAAACAGAGGAAGTCTGACAGCCTTGCTGTGTAGGTACAGAAGCGCTCTAGATGATTGCCAGTGCTGAGGTAAGTGAGGTCAGAAGACTACTGCAGGAAGTTAATGGTAAAAATAGAAAAGATGAGGGAATTTTCTAAATTGTCCTATGTTGGTGTTTAAAGCCTAGAAAATAACAAACCAATTCAGAACAGTGTTAACGTTTAAAAAGACTCAGAATTATTGTACTTGATTGCCCACTTAACATTTCTGAGGTGTACATACCATAATTTGAAACCAACTAACCTTGAAAAGATCATAATTCACTTTCTGTAGTACTATTAACTAAGTCATTAAACATATTCACATGTCTATTTATAAATTGTATTAATTATTTTCAAGATTAAAGACTACTATGCTTTCCTAAATTTCCCTGATGTATTTAAAGCAGAAACAAAGGTTGGGATTTTTATTTGTTTGTTACTTGTCTCTTTCTTGTGCATTCTCATCACTCATGCATTCATTCAGTTGTTCAGTGAATAGCTCATTAATATGATTTCTATCTGTGTATAAAGGCACATGGCAAAAGCACTATTATGTAACAGTTTGAAAAGACAGCTATAAATAACCTGCTTTAATAACCATAAATTTACATTAGAAAGGTAGATAAACTCTGAAGTGAAAAACGTTTATTTTTATCTGATGTTACTGTTTCATAATCTCAGTGTTATCAGACTCATCCCGAATAATTTAGTAAGGTCTTGGGGTTTTATACCATCTGGGAAAGGCTTGCATATCAAATAGATTTATACGATAGGAACAGAGATTTAAAAAGCACTACATTTCTCTTTTGGGACTCAATCTTACTTACCTGGTACACATTCAAAACTCCCAGTGACATCCCTGGCAGATTAGACTATGCAAAGAATGGCACGTTTGGCCCTTTTACTGATTTGCTAAGCACAAGTGCTCCTTTCTGAATAATTTGAAGGAAATCAACCTTGATGGAATTTTAAACTTTCCTTCCTTATTACTATTAACTGGCTGCCTTCATTTTAGAAATCTAGTGAAATTATGCCTTCCTTTGGCCAAACATCTTCTCTTGGAAGGAAAATACTGGCAGGCATAACCAAAGCCTTCAGTTTTATAGATGCTATCAATCCATCATTATCTCTGTAGAGAACGGTTGCAAGGCTGAGAGGATGTTCTCATAAAATCTTAAATAGGTATATGAAAATACAGAAAGTCTAATACAGTAAATGGCACATGATAACTCTACTAGTAGAGAAAGTGATAAAGAAATAATTGAAAAAGGAGTGTTGTTTTAGGTACTTTGTAAGTGTACGATACCTATTTTAAAGTAATGAAGTATAATGCCCCCTCTTACAATTCGATCTCTGTAGGTAGCCAGGAACAGCTGAATAGAGGCATAATACAGCGGCAGGAACACATCCCCTGCACTTCTGGCAGCAGGATCAATGCTTAATTAATGAGTTTTGCCAGTCAAGCTTAACTGCTGTGTACATTTGTATGCAAGACCTTCCATTTGATTTTTAAATAATGGATGGTTATAACCACATGCTCAAATACAATGATCTATGAACTACTAATTCCCATGAGCCTTTTGCTAGTACTAAGGGATACTAGTCGTAATCTTGTTCCTGTGTCGACTGTTTTTTAAGCATCTTTTCACATATTGGACTACTTCAAATACTACTTTGATGTTTTCTTTGGGGGAGATATTTTACTAGGCTCTGCAGCTATGAGGGTGGAACCAGACAGCAAACTAAGCAGGAAAAAAGCACAGCAATGAAGGCCATAGAGCTGGTCAGCCAGGAAATGCACGTAAAGCGCTGTACTTTGAGATCAGCGATGGGTAAGACACACACAAAGTGGGCAGCTGAAGTGTTATAAGATGCAGCCTGATAAGGAGGAAGAAAACTGACCAACTTTCCCAGCAATTTTTGCAGGATACTGTTTTATTCTTCAGCTTAAACACAGACAGCATCAGACAAAAAAAGGCCCAATGCTGTTATTCTCGCCTTAAGTTACTATTCCCAGGCCACTTTCTTTCTCCAAGTCTACTAACCTGCCCTTTTCGTCTCCTACTCAGCCTGCTGTAGGCAACTCCCCATCTCTTCTCAACCAGAGCTTCATCCCTAGAGGAACAGATGTTTTTTCATTAAAAGTGTTAGTATTATTTGCCAGTCAATCTTTAGCCTTTAAATCAAATATTATTTTATTTGAGAGGTTCAGAAGCATGATAGCGCAGAATATTTTTCACTGTTCTACTGTGTGAGCCCTGATTCTTCCAGTGTAATGAAACTGTTCTTACAATTACATTGTACACAATGCATTTAGCTGCTGATACTACACAGAGCCAGCCCTATACTGTTGACACCCAAGTACAGACGTACCTGCAAGGGTTATGGTCGGAACTGTTTTGAGTTAGCTTGACCCAGTACACTTTGAAATAATCTTCCATACCTTATCATTTTGGTGGAATGTCACCTTCTGAGTTGCAATAATTCAGAGTCGGGGATTTTGGGGGGAGTTGGTCTGGTTTGTGGTTTTGGTTGGTTTTTGCTGTTTTTTTTTTTTTTGTAGAGGAGCATTTTTAAATATTTTAAATTATTCAGACATTTTAAAATATGAAACGCCTGAAAATAAAGTCAGGTGTTGCTTGGCCAGATGTTTTTTTTAGTAATCTTTTTTTCCTGAATGAACTCTAGAACCTGAGGTTTTCTTCAGGTTCTTCAAAATTTGTCAGAGACTCAGGCCTCAATCCAGGAAAGCACGTATGCATAACCCTAATATTAGATACATGCTTAGTACTCATATCAAGTTGGTTTAGCCTTCCTGAACATGATGAGCCCCGCAAGTCCTTGTACTGCCGAAAGACATGAGACACACATATTGCATACCCTTGAGATTGGAGGGCTGGGCAAGCATTGAGGCAATTCAAAGGGAAGACAGGCACTATCATCATTGTGCCATTCAAATACTCTCTCTTTTTGAACAAGGATTTAAAATTATTTCACTACAAACAGAAGATCACCCCATGATACACTGATACAGGTTTTTTTTTTGCTTTATAAAAAATATCTTTCTGCTAGAAACTGATTAACTTAAAAGATCAAATCCAAGTAAGTTTTCTTGCTTCCTTGGCAGTGTTTTCAGATCTTCAGACCAACCAAGTGAGTTTGCAAAATCTTTCAGTAATTCTCCCTCTTTTATTTTCAGATTTCAGTAGAAACATTATCAGCACCTGGTGTTTTGTTGTTTACTGCATGTATTTTGATTGCCTCTTAAATCTCTTTAAAAACATAATTCTTCCCCAAATGGCTCAGCTGCTTGGAGAATAACCATTTATTGTTTGCCTTTATCCCTCTCACAATTAAGCAGCTCATTAAAGTACTCTCTCTATCGTTCTATAATTGCCTTCTTTGTGACTAAGAAATTTCCATTTTTGTTTTTTATCAGACTTACTCAGGTGTACATTGATACGCATGTAAAATTAACTCATATTCCTAATCCATCTATCCCATTCCAATTCTCTGCCTTTCCAGCTAACCACCCCACTGACTGGAGGTATTTTTACGTTCTTTGCACTGTCATTTTAGGCTGAGAGGGATGCACCAGCTCCATCCTGGTCTCATCACTGAAGTATGGAGAAAGACAGTAGAGGACTGCAGCGACTATGCTAAATCAACCCATGATTTTAGTAACTTTGCACAGAGCACGCAGCTGCACTGTCTGCCTCCTAGCCCACTCTCCCTTATCCAAAATAGTCTCTAATGCTAACGCAGCGCTGCAATGCATGGCTTTCAATTAAAGTAAGCAGAAAATTCACTTCATAATTTTACTGTGTAACAGAAACGGCGGAGTTGCTCATCAATGTCTCTTGCCTTACAATTGTCTCCTCTTACAATTCCTTAGCATGCTTTTGAATATGCACTGAAAGATATGTCAGACATTTAATTGCTGTATTTAACTGTCATGTTTCATCAAAAAGCTTTGAGGTCCTAAGTGCACTTTGCTGTTCCTTATGAAAATCACTCAAGTCTAAGAAGTATTTGAGAACAACAATAATTCTGCAGTAACACACTGAATACTCATCACCATACACTGCTGATGAAAGTAAGTAAAGACATAGTGAGATTGCAAAACCTACTTTTAAAGGCCAGGAAGTACTGGGATACAGACATTTTCTCACCTCATTCACTGCACAGGATGCAAAGTACTCACTATCTACTTCTTATCTGCTCAGTTATAATTATACTAACAGTAAACACGTTGTATTGATTTAATCATGGGCTATTTTATCACATCCCTCCCTAATATTGGAGTCTTTATTGAACTTATCTTCATAACATGCATATGAAGGAAGGTTATGGATTGATTGATAGAAAGAGTAAAGAAACAAAATAACTCTATATTTTGGGGATCAGTTTAAGGTGTAGTGGGTTGATTTGCCAGTGCTTTTAATACCACGTATCTTTCTGGGCCCAGCTCCCAGTCACTTAAATTACAGCTGTAAAGTTCAGCTCTTCTCTAAATCAGACCACACAATTTCAAGATATGCATTCAGAAAACGAGTAATAAACAAACAGAAGCTGCAGGGAGAAGTGAACTGTCCAGCAGGACGCAATCCTCTGGGATAGAAAATTGAATAGTCTTGCTGAAATACTGGTAAATAAAACACTAGGTGAAAAAATACTGGAAAAAAAATACTCCTAGGTAAATAAAAAGTCCTGTATAAGTTTACTTGCTTAGAATAGATGAGAATTAGTTAACTTCTATACTAACTAAATTAGAACTGGTTAAATTCTCAGGTGGCATGCTTGGACAGCATTTGATCTTCCTGGGCAGAATTCAAGTAGCTTAATTCAAAGATGACTCTCCCCTTCTTAAAATCCCTTCTCTCACTAAATATATACCATCCCTCTGTCATAGGTAATGACAGACAGATCCTCCACACAATAACTTCATTCACTAAATTGCTTTAATTAATTCCAGGAGCATGACTTTTCCCATGCACCATGAATGGTGAAGAGATCCTACCGTTAAACATATGTTGAAATGATGATACATATGAACGCATACTGATAACAAGGACAAAAGAAGATTGCAATACAGCCTGATTTTTTACTTACAAAATACAATAGTCTTTCAAGAGTACTTTCAGGTGTGTCCAAAGTTTCTGAAAAAGCAAACTATTAAATAAATAGAAATTCCATCATACAGAATTGTATTTATCCCTCTATATTTGTCTTCAGCAAAAATATCTGTAACAAAGTGAACTTAGTACAATGTCATCCACTACAAAGTCCAATCGCCACCAGGAGGTAAAATATACATTTTGCAATATGTTTACAAAATATAGGGTGAAAAAAAAATATCAAATTGAGACTTGCGATTCCTGAATTCCATTCCAGGCTCTGAATGCACTTTAATAATTAGAGATCTGCCAGTGCTGGTTAAAACTTCCCTCTTTTTTCTTCTTCTTCCTACATTGTCCTACTTCCCATGATGTTCCACCACACTTTTGAGCAATACACAGGAAAAGGTCAAGCTCGTGTTAGGCTGGCTGATGAAATCTGGCTACTTACTGTGCTCCTTGGAGGAGCTCCAAGCGGCTCAGACCAACACCACTGGTGGTATTCACCTGGTTTGCAGAGTTCACGTACCACCAAGTTCCTCATCTTGACTTCTTCACCTTTTTCTGCACTTTGGTCTGCTCTGCCATTTTTTTCCCCCTAGGACACAAAGAGTACAGGAAAATAAGTCTTCTTACTCAAAGGATATAAGGATAGAGAAAAATCAGTATTTTTATAACAAAAGAACTGTTGTTTAGCTTAGCTGTTACCACCACTGTAAGTCCTATAACTTACACGCTGAAAAAGCATAGTATGTAACACAATATCCATATCCTCGATGGATTTTTTTAGGGTTTTCTAATCCACAGGATTTAGGATGCAATCCGTTTAGGGTTTGTTGGCTTTTTTTTTTTTTTTAATCCATAGGCTCTATTTTATAAAAAAACACCTCACCCCACTCTGCCTTCAGCAGGCCCTGTGGAAGGTGCTACCCAGGGGGCAGCCATCCTCTTTGCCCCACGTCCCCAAGTGGGGTGGAAAGAACACGCTGAGGCGGCCACAAGCATCACCCAGGCTGGGCGGCTGACCACAAAACCCACCTCCCTCCCCAGCCGCTCGCACCCTTTGCCAAACACGATGTACCCCCGAGGGGAGCCTTTATTAGCTGCCAAAACCGGCAGCAGTTTGACTTAGCAGGCAACCCCCTCGCTCCCCGCTGTTGGCGCCACCAGAATTTACCTCAGGGAAGGCGGCCCCGGGGCGGGGGGGCGAGGAGAGGGCCGGGCCTGCCCCGTACGGGGCCTGCCCCCCCCCGGGGCGCCCTGCCCCGCCGCTGACGTGCCTCCGCCCGCGGCACACAGCCGCCCTTTCCCGCCCCCACCGGCGGCGGTTGCCCGTGGCGGAGCATGGCTCCCCCCGCGCCGCCTCTCCTAGACCTCCTCCTCCTCTTTCTTTCCCTCCACCTCACCGCCTCCTCCAAGCTCAACATCCCCAAGGTACTGCTGCCCTTCACCCGCGGCACCCGCGTCAACTTCACGCTGGAGGCCAGCGAGGGTTGCTACCGATGGTGAGTGCCAGGTGCCGCCGCCCTTTGTCCGCCGCTTCTTTCCCCCCTCCCGCCGCCGCCGCCCGGATGCACCTGCGGCGTTTCCTCAGCCGGCGGCGGGAAAACGCGGCCCGGCGGGGCCTGGGCGCTCCCCCCCTCGCCCCCGCCTCGGAGCCGTTCCCCGGCAGCGCCAGGCCCCCCTTCAGCCGGTTTCACGTTACTTCGGGCGGTTTTTGGGGTGGCCCAGCAGCGTGAGGGCAGAAATGGAGATAAGCCCTTGAGGGGAAAGGCTGGGCTTTACAAACCATCGCTGTTTGCTTTTTATTTTTTTTAATTTTTTTTTTTCCCCCTGCAGCGGGCGTTAAACCCGCTGGAGAGGGGTTCTAGCTGGAGGCCGGGGCTGAAAAGGCTCTGAGGGGAAGGTCCCTGCTGTGAGGGAGCTTCCCGCCATGGCTGGGTGCCCTGCCTGCGCCTCACACCCCACACCTGCCCAGCCTGCCACCTGGCCTCCCCACCTACTCCACCCTGCCTCCACACACGCCTGATGTGCTCACCCTACCGCCCCGCACACCCCCAGGGCCGCCCCATGCACCCCCAGGGCCACCTCATGCACCCTCAGTGGCTCCCTGGGCACCCTCAGTGCCACCCCGGACTCGCTGTCCCCACAGCCCCACGTGTGTGGGGGCCGCACCCGGGGCTCAGGCTTCTGCTGCTGGTGTAGAAATGCTCCTTCCCTAGCGGTGGTCGGCAATGAAGGACCGACAGCCTTGAGTTTGGGGTATGGACGTAAGGAAGGAGGGATTGAGTGGCAGCAGCTAGCTGAGGTGAGAGCCTCTGCGTGCTGCTGTAAGTGTAGGCGACACCCTGAGCACGTCGCCTAGGGAAGAAGGTGAAGTCAAGTTTGAAAAGATTCTACCTTTCCTGGGTTTCTTTTGGAGGCCCCGGTGCTGAGCATGTGGGATACGCTTGTGGTGGGCAGCCCCTGTCCCGCCGGGCACAGGGGGAGGCCTGCGGGCCGGGCTCCCCGGGGGCAGGTCTGAGCTGTGTTGAGCACCGGGGGCTAAAGGCAAATACCACGGGGTGTGCAGATTCAGAAACTCTGTCGCAGTCGTTGTGTTAAACATGTGTTACCAAATCCTCGTCCTTCTTTGAGCAGACCAGAATTGTCATTTGGATCGGTAATCAGCAGGAGGTGCCCACCTGAAAAAAATGTGGCAGTCAGGATGTATTAAGGATGATGCGTCCATACGTGCCAGTTTTCAGTTGTTATATTGTGACTGACAGTTACTGAAATACATCTTGTAGGGCTATGTTTTCACTCTGGTGGTTTATTTACCCAGTGATCCTATGCTTCTGATGCCTGGGCTGGTTACAAGCCTTTGATCTGTGACAACTTACACAGTTGAGGGTGTTTGTGCACAAGAGCAGTAATCAGAGTTTCTCCAAAAGTTGACTAAAAGGAAGTTACTAGATGAGCTGCACGTGGTTGTGTAATTTAATTTTATGTGGACCGTTTTAGTGAAAATCTTGCGTGTTTTTTTTTTTTTCTTTTTCCTTACTCAAATCTTTAAAGGCAACCGAGTCTTTGAAAGGATTTGGTTGATGTGGTAAAGTATATTCTATGAAGCTAAAAAACAAACTTGTCGAAGCACTAGTAAAATCTAGGAGGTGTAGACTGCCTTTTCTATTTCTCCAGCTGACTGCTAGGTGATGCTGGGCTGGCTACAGCCATTCCTGCACGTGCCAGGTGCTATCCAACTGTCAGAAGTATGTAGACCTTTGTAAACCTCACTGAGATCTACAGATTAAAGTATGTAAGATTGTACTCCGGGGAAATACTAGATTTGGTCCATGTTTGTATCTCTAACGAGGGTTACTTGTAGGCACTTCAGAGCGTGTTACATTGGTGCCAGTTGCCAGCAATGGGTTGTAATCCCTCATGCAGATAGGCTTCAACATGCTTTTCCGTCTTCTCCCTCTGTCTGGCCTTCAGAGATTAATTTTGGTTCAGAATTAAGGAAACTATACCAACTTCATACAGAGTGTGTCGTCATTTTCTGTCCTAGGGTTGTAAAAGTGCATCTGTTCACTTCTGCTTTGCAGGGACTGGCAGGATGTGGGCGGTAAAACTCAACGTGTGCTTACAGAACCATCAGAAGGAAGCAGTAGCTGTATGTGTGTGTGACTGAGCAGAAGCAGTAACGCTCGTTGCGGTGCTCGGAGCATGTGTGCTATATAGCATCTGCAGCGCTCTTTCCCTCTAAGTCCTTGCCCCTGCAGGCCTTGAACTGTAGGGGATTAGAAAGAGGTGTACTTCGGAGGGGCAGGCGACTCCACAGCTACTTGCTGATAAGTTTCCTGTACTTTCCTGTTAAAGCTCTCATTAATAGCTGTTACTGGAAGGAGGCCATTAAACTGAAGAAGTTAGGAAGTACCAAAAGTAATGACTTCAAAAGTAGTGACTGCTCCTCACCCAGGTTTTATAAAACGATGGGTGCGTTTGCGTGCACGAAAGCAGGGATTTGGAATGGAAACAGTAAGATTCAGGCCCTTTGTGTCTGGAGAGGGGACTGAGGTTGTGTAATATAGGTGATTGCGAGGTTAGAGGTAGTGTATGAAAGCTGTTCTCGTCTTACAGCAGCATCTGTCTTCAAAAGACATCCTTTGGGTATTTGAAGGACTGCATTACTCATCGCAAACATTCAGAATTCATACCTGAGTGTCCAATTTCCTGAAAAATCAGCATATTGTGACCTTACTTCTTTACAGTTTCCCTTTGGGACTTCAAGTTTGCCTCTGAAAGCAGCAGATTTTCGAAGTGATAGTAGCACTGCCTGAGAATTCCAGTGATTCAAAGGGAAAAGGTCAAATTTTATCATTATCCCAGCAGATTGGGAGCAATGGTAAAGTTACTCGCACGGCTTTAAAGTATTTTCTGATTTTCAAGATGCTCGTGCCTTCTGGAGTTTGCGCTGCCTTTATGTTAAAATTATCTTTTGGTAAAAGCTTTGTTTTCAAAGCATACAGTGTTTCCATCTGTAAATATTGTACATGGTGCTATCTTCAGGGATAAAACACAGTCTGTGTGGATATATTTAGCATTTAAATTACATCTGTATTTATCTTTTAATTACCTTAATCCAGAAATTACACCTGGAAGAATGAAAGCATTCAGAAACAGAATTCTCTCCTTGAAATCTGCCTTACCCATAATAACATGGAGGGGACACACACACAGCAAAAAAACATTTTCCCCCAAGGTATACAGCATGGCACCAGGTTTTTGTAGTAGAAATTATCTGTAGTGTATAAATACGCAGACATGTCTGTAACATTATTTCATATCTTGTAGAATTGAGATACGTGATGAGAACTGGTGGAAAGTTTAAGCTTCAGGAGTTAGCTTTGAGAAATACGACTGATTGAATTTGACCCATCGGCCATTGAAGTCAGAAGTTTTGCTGTGGAAAGGTTACTATTCAAAGGTGATAATGGCCCTGTACAATGTTGTTTGTTGCAAATATAATGGAGAGTTTATTGTCGCCTTAAATAAAAGGGTTTCTGTGTGTCACTGAAGCCCTCACTGACGAGGCTCCATAAAGCTAATTACCATTGCGAGGGGAACAGGTGGCAGAGTGCTGGAGTGAGAGATCCAGTGGCTGAGCAGTGTTTGAGCTGCGTAATGCACGGGTGCTTCCAGAGAACCCAAAACCTATATACGGCGCTGCTGTTGCAGCAGTTGGCTGGCAAAGCTCATTTTCTGGCTCCCTATCTTGTCGTTGTTTCTGAATTCATCTTATCAGTCCATGGGATCTATGTGGTGGCTGATGTGTTTTAAAAATGTATATTAAACAGTGTTGCTGATCGAGGTCTGTTAGTTTGCTTTAAGACTGACAATCTCATCTCTGATAATCTGGGGCTTTTGTTGTTGTTTTTTCCTGGATTTCTTCTTTTACCGTGGGTTTAAAAAAACCCATTTTTGACTCTCACTGAAAAATATCTTCTGTGAGATACTGACTGTTAATTTCCATATTATGACATGATATCTTAAATAATAATTGTTATCCCCTGCTATCCTTACCCCTTCCTTTGGTTCTCACCTGCTCTGCATTTCCGATTTATAAGGCTATTACAGCAGGCAGCAAAATGTTCTCCCTCTCTCTGGTAGGTGCCTATGCTGCTGGTTGCACTGTGGCTTTCCCAGCATGGCTTTGAGCTCTGGTAGACACCAGAACGAGCTCAGAATTGGGTTGAGGTATCCTTGTTGGTAAAGTGAGATGGGCTGTGCTGCTCTGGCTCAGGTCTGTGTTACCAGAGCACGTTGGCTCCAAACCAGAGCAGGTAGCATGAGGCTAAGGCAGAGATGTTCTGCCAGAGTTGAAGAGGCAGAAGAAATCATAGAATCATAGATATATAGTCGTGTTTTTTCTTTTAGCTGATGTGTCTACCTGCCAGGCAGGTGTACTGTTGAAAAAACTTTTCCTGAATCTGAGCATAACCTGCCTGGGAAGGAGGACAGAAAGAGAACGGACTGTTACTGCTTCTGGTCAGCTTTCATTGCTGAACACCCATGAAATGTTTCAAGCCTTTTGCTGTCTTTGGGTGCGTGTCTCACCTTAGTAACTGAAGCTTTAAAGGTGTCTACATGTGAGAAGGTTTAACAGAGTGGATAATTTGAAATAGTGCAAAATGTGACACTTGTGTTTTGGAAGTAAACTGCCATTTTTTAGTTTCATTTTTAATTTGAAATCAGGCTATGCTAATTTCAGAGCAACTTGTGTAGACCAACCTTTCTTTATTGCCTTTTCTTGGTTGGAAGACAACTATCACTAGTGTGGCATGCTATTTTCCTTCATGCAGCTAGAAGAGGTACAAAGAGAAGCACTTAGGGTAAAATGCTTTTGGCCACCAGTTGATTTGACAAAATATCTAAGTTACTGTTGGGCATCTGGGTTGGATTTTGAGAACAATCATCACTGGCTTAACTCTGCTTCCTTTGAAGTTAATGGGCATGCCAGCTGATCACCATCATAAAATCCCATGAGGAAAAGCTTCATCCTTGGCTCATTCTGTGGTGTGTGATGTTTCCATTTGCTTTTAAAGCAGAACTGGATGGAGGATTTTTTTGCCGCTTTTTGTTTTCCTGTTACAATAAGAAACATCCTGGGAGGGGATTGAGTGAACAATAGAGAGATAATCTGCCACTGTGGTGTTAAAAATCCTGAAGAGTTGAGGGAAATCTGCCAGGCTCCCTCTGTGTTTTCTTTGGAATGGGTTCAGTTCCCATATTCTTGGTTCTCTGGGAATCTGTTTTTTATCGTACAACCACAGTTGCCTGGACGCTGCTCTGGCTCTTGTCTCTCTCTTCATTTTTGTATGTCAACAGCATTAGTCCCAAGAGTGACTAGAAAGTACCTAATGTATTGGTCAATCCAGTCTTACCAGACTCCTGAAAACCTTTACCATCCAGTTTCCATCTGGCTGCGACTCTGCCCACGTGCCTGATAAAAATTCTAAAAGATTAGCTCAACTGCCAGTCATGGTGAATCTCCACAACGGTGGATTTTTGCTAATTTAGTCAGTTGAGTTTAGTCTGAAGAGCTGACAAACCAATGTGAAATGCTCAAGCAATAAGAATCCACAAGAGTATTGCTAGAGTGAGGGAAAGAATAGTATTTGCCTGATCTTTAAAGCAGCTGATCAGTAAATTAAGTATAATCCTGAAAGTATTCACACGTGATATTACAGAACAGTTGATTAAAAAAATGCAGGCATAGGTTTGGGTAGATCTGTAGGTACACTCTTGGCACACAGTTCTGTGTCTGGGGGGATGAAAATCATGAAAGAAATGGCAGTCAGCAAAAGGACTGGCAGTCTTTATTGCAAGTGTCATTAATTCCTCTGCAAGGAGGATTTTATTCTGAGGGAAGTAAACATTGGGACTTCTGTTAGCTTTTCTTCCTCACCTCTTCACTATTCCTTCTTGTGCTTCCTCCCCTGCCTTGCTCTTTCTTATAGACACTGGCATGGGATCGAGAGCTCGTGCCAGAAATGCTTCCCATTGCTTGCTTCTCAGGATCTAATTTTGACCTCTGACAAGCCTAGCTCTCATATCACATGCTGACACGCTGCCCAAGATCTGCTGTAATAGGAGGATGATATAAATTGAAGTCTTCAGTGTCATTTTAAAGCAAAATTTTCTTTTTCTTTTCCATCTAGGACACAGTAGTGACGCCTCTGTATTACAGCAGAATAGTGCTGCTGTAATATACAGCCTATTTGATCAGTGCCTTGTCCTTTCTGTACTTGACCCTGAATTGGGTGTAGCTGTAAACAGAATGTGCTTTTGATATTGCCGAATGATAGCGAGGGGTCATGAAATATTTCAGAAGTTACAGTGCAAAAACAATAGTCGTGCAGACTGTTTTTTAATATAGATCGCAATAGTAAACCAAGCCTCTGAAAGGCCCTACTTCACCTGCCCATCCAGGTAATTGCCTAAAATAGCAGACATCCTATTCGTAATTAAACTAAAAATATATTTTTATTTCAAAAAGTAAAAACTTCAGCTGATATTCTACCTCCTATTTTAAACTACTGTCATAGGCCAAATAGTATCTAATCTCAGGTTCGCTACTGCAGTGACAACTAAGAGTTAACTGGCATTTAGCTGTAAAGGCTTAAAAGTTCCTTTATAATTGTGGAATGTATGTAAGTTTACAGCTAAAATCTAATGCAGACTTTCAGTTTATCTTTGTTCCTTTCTTTTTCTAGTCTGAAAAATATCCTCTAATTAAATTTAGTTTCACAACACTGCTATTAGTGTAAACTGTAGTGGTTATATATTACAATACCTAACCATATATTAAAAAAACAAATACAAAACACAGCCAAACCCCTGTTGTGTTGTAAACACAATCAATTTCAGACTGTAAGAGCACAAAACCCCTCAAATTAATAAAAAAAAATCTAATGGCGGAGAATATTAGGCAATGTAAAGAACTAAAGAAAAGTAAAAGCCAATTCCATACATAAAATGCTTATTTAAAAATGCCTGCAGATCTGCATGCTCAGCTTAAAAAGACCTACCAGCCAAGTACAGAGAAAGCCTTGCTGGTTGTGAATACTAACGTGGTTTAAAGAACCTTGCTAAATGTTGGAAACTGTTTCATGGTTGCCTAAGAAGCTACAGAATAACAGGAAAAAAACTAATTGTCCACTCTTAAATTAGTCTCTGTATAGCAAAGTTAATGCACTACTGGTATAGAAAATAAACAATATTGTTTTAGAAACAGTATAAACCCTCGTATATAAAAATATGCTCATATTTATGTACATTGCTTAGGTATCTAGAATATACCAATTCTCAGGTTTAAGCTTCTGATTGGTGTTTATGTTGTCCATTGCATACTGCTGTGGGTTGTTTTTTCCTTGATCAGGTAAAATACTTTGAAATTTCTGGGTGAACAGTTGCTACTGTTGTTTCAAAATCCTTTAAAACTAGACTTTGCATAAACGAAATATTGTTGCGAGCACACCAATGCTATGAATTAATGAATTTTGCCCAAGACAAAAATATCACACTGCTATGCAGTGTCTAATGAACTGTATGCCGCCATTAGCATGCACAATTAAAAACATTCTGACTGGGGGTTTGTGCCCTTGGATTACAAGCTTTTGGGGCCTCATTGTTTGGACAGTAGAGTATGACAAAATCCAGTCCCGTATGTAGGGAAGCAGAGAGCTGACACAAATGTATTTTTGTTTCATGTGAAGTTTCTTGAGAAATGCAGCGTTCGCTGTCTTACCACTGCTTCGATCCAAAGGGATCTTGGTGTCTTGCACGATTGGATTTGTCTTCAGAATTGTGCTTTTCATTGCTTCAGGTTGAAAACAGGATTTGCAATTTTATTCCAGTGACTACAGCCGTGTTCACCTGGACTGCAAGGGTTAACTCTAAGATAACTGAACAGATTGGCTCATGTTATTTTTTGAAACGGATACAATTTTAGTTAACAAGAAATTTTGTTCTTCACTGTTTTGGATTGGTTGGTTCTGCCAGCAATAAAAGTAGGTAAAACCTGTGTCTGGGAAGAAGGGCATGTATGATACTGCTGTTTGTTTGAAACCCCCCTCCAGCTCCTTGCTGAGTTTGAAGATTTTTCCCATGGACCACAGGTAGGCAATTTTGAAAATCCTCCAGAAGAAGAATCTAAATCAATCCAGCTTCACCATCTTTACTGGCTGGGGATCTAATGCCCGGTTTAGATTGCGTTTACCAGATAATGCAATGTTTTTGTCGGAGCTGCTGTCATCATCTGGGAGAAGCAATTCCTGAACAGCTTTGTGATCAATGCTTCCTTTCATTGTTTTAATCCTTCAGAGGACCCTTGTGAAAGAGCTCTGACTCGGGATCCCTGAGCAAACAGCAATGGCTGTTTCAGGTGCTTAATTCATTAGCTGCTTAAGCAGGGTGCTGGGCTCTGAGCTGGAGTCCAGGCAGGCTGCCTTTCTGCTTGCTCTGCAGTAACTCCTGCAGGCCTAGCGTGAGTGAGGAGTTGCGTAGAGCAGTCACCACTCAGTTCTCCAAAACCATTAGTCAGCAGCTCATCCCACTTTGGAGGGGTGACGTTCTTTAACTATTTACAAGAGGTATGGCCTGCTTAAATATTTTAATTGCTTTGAGCACTTTACATTCAGGCCTCGGATGTGTATTGCTACTTTCTCAAATTTAATTTCAAGAGGCTTCGTTTTTAATAACTTTTAAACTTCTTTTTTTTTTCCCCCCCAATCTTGACATTTTTTGGCATACAGGAAGCAAGAACTGGGCTCCATGTCCACGGTGAGCTTCCCACAAGCTCGTTCCTGGAGCAGTTGTGTTCAGAAAAGCCATACAAGTCTGAGCAGGAAGTAATAGATGCATCAATTTTTAGGTTAAAACTCCATGTTCACCAAATCTTTCACCAAAGGGGATTATACAACTTTGCATGGTTTACACAGTGTTACATACTTCAGCTAAACAGACTAAATCCCTTTTTTTTTTAAATTGCTTGATTAAAAAATGTTGCTTTTTACTTGCAACTATGCCTCTGCCATAGCAAACATACACAATTGTGATGTTCTCTCATCAAGGAAAACTTCACATTTTTTCAGAATTTTGTTTCAAACTTGTTTTGAAAATGCAATTACAAGTGTGAATGGGGTTTTAGAGAAATTATTTTGCCTTCTACTTCAGTACTCTCTATGTGGTTTTCCTTGTTCCACACCTCTAAGCTAATAAACAGTCAGACCAAAGGCTTTGTAACTTAATTAAGTAGCTGGGTATAGCTCTGAACTGACTGAATTGCATTCAGCAGTGAACATACCATGGTTAGAGAGAATGCTCTGTGTGTCCACCTGGGCTCTGGTGGGCTTCTGGTCTGTGCTTTCCCCCTTCCTCAGCCCGTGCTTACTTGTGCTGAAGTCCTCGAGGAGCTGTTGCAGTCCAGCTCTTCTGAAAGTCAGGCGCTGACCGTGTAGCATGTCTCATGTAAATTATTTTGGTGGGTTTTAAACCAGACCTTTGATTTCTGTCTAGCAGTAACTTAAATCCTGCTAACACAACCGAATAATCTCATAGGTCCTCCACCAGGCCGGAGGTTGCGAGCATAGAGCTGGCGGATCAGGATGAACGCCAATGTTCGCAGAAAGCTGTTGTCCAGGCGCGGTCCTCCCAGCCCACACGTCTGACAAGTATCATCTTTGCTGAAGATATAAGTAAGTTTTAACTTTTGTAAGCACATCACTACTTGTTTATGGGCATTCCAGCACCCTCCAGAAACAAATCTCTACCCTCCAGTAGAGATTTAAAAGTGCTCAAAACAGGAAATTTCCATTCATACGCATAGTCATTTTAGACTTTCCGTGGGCATAGTTTTTAAGTTCTGTTTTTTAAAGTCCTCAAATAAGTGTTAATTATGTTAATAATACATCCAGGAAAATGGGTAATTCTTTAAAAAAAAAAAAGGCGGGGAGGAGCAGTGGCTGAAAATAATTTTCAACACATAATTTTTGTATAATGCAAATTCAGATGTTTTGCATTTAGAAAGCTGGAAATTGCCTTTGTGTCTGTCATACAATATACCTGGTTAGTTTTTGTAATGTCAGGTGGGCAAAACCAGATGGTCAGTTAAGTGTTTTGCAGTCACTAAATGAAGAACTATGTAGAGATTTATCGTCTGTGGGTAAAAGTCATTAAGTTCTCTAGGACATGAGCCATGTGTGGCAGTTGCACTGTAGAAACTCTTAATGCATAGTCAGAGAAAATGTCCATAACTGTTAATGTAGATGGAAATCACGATTTTTTTAAGATTTATTCTGAAGTTCGGTGTGGAAGGGAACTGCTTTTCTTGCTTGCGTAGCCACCAATCACTGTTTGACCAAGAGTTTGTTAGTCAAGATCATGACCTAGTTTCAGTTCCTTCAGTGTCTTGTGTCACTGGCTAAATTTGAGGTGCATTTTTGTCCTGTTGGTGCTCTTGGTGAGCCCATCCAGTGTTGCTGATTTCATGTGTTCTTTCTGATGTCTCTTCAAGTGACTGGACAAGTGCTTCGATGTGATGCTATAGTTGATACAATTCATGGCATCCAAATTGTATCCACAACAAGAGAACTCTATCTTGAAGATTCACCACTGGAGCTAAAAATTCAGGCTTTGGATTCTGAAGGTAAGGTACTAAAAGGGGAGAAAACATACATTGAAACTCTTAATTGTCTGATATGTGCGCTGGTTTTATTTGCAACACAATTGAATGTTAGAAGCCAAGCTGAGTAATTTAAAGGGAGTTCTCTGAATAATACATTCAGTAACATATTGGTTTTGTTTAAATTTAAAATCTACATACCACCTGAATAGGAAAAGCAAATACTGCTTGATTTTTCAACAACTTTTGCTTGCCTTTTTTTCCTTATTTTCCCAGGAAACTTAACTCTAGTGCTGAGGGTATTTTTAAAAATCAGAATTTAAAATAATTAAATTAAAGGTGTCAGCTCTTCGCAATTCTACCTCCAGGTCAGGAGTAAGAATGTAATGGAAAAAGTCCCAACACTTGGCCTGTTGAAATGTCCCATCAGGATTTAACTAGGCTGAGCAAGGCTGCACAGGAATGTGAAGTAGTCTGATTTTCTCTTTTGAGCTGAGATAGTCTAAAGAATTTTGCAAAAGGACATTTTATCTGAGTTTAATCAAGCATCCAACAGGATGTTCAGAGATGATGTTGAAGACCAACCACCTATGCTTGGATTAATCTCTCTTAGATGGAAACACTCACTTTTGGGAGGTACCATTTAGGCTTATAAAAGTCAGTGCATTTGGGCCGAATGCATAATTATTTAATAGGAGCAGAGAACTTCTGCTTTTCGTACTGCTTGTAGCATCAGAAAAAAACCCCCATGATGCTGGTAAGAATTTCATGCTTTGGTTTCAGAGTGGATTTTTATGCACACATCAACACTCACACAGACCAAGTGATCTTTAGGACAACTGCTGGGCTGAAAGGAAATGATACGTCAAGCAGCTGTAAAAGTTTGAATTGTTTGGTTTGGGTAGTTAATGAGCCCACCCTACATTTGTTTGTTTGTAAACCATGAATGCCAGGTTATGTATGGCAATATGTTAATAAAGACAAGTAATTTCATTTTCTTATACTATGCGTAATACCAGATTCTTGGCTTGGTGTTTCTGCAAACTCAAGCATGCTCAATGGACAAATTTGCCTTGGAAGCCACCCAAGTAACAGTCTGAACAGGAGCAGTGGTTCAAAACGCACAAAGAACATTTAATCTGCATGACTGAAACAAGATTTTGGTTAGAAGCTGTAGGACCAAACTTCCCAATCTAAGTTTAGGGGAACAGGATCCACTCAAAAGCTTTGAAAACCAGTTCCTTTTGACTCAAATAACCTTGGAATCTATCCTTGGGAGACCTTTGGACATATTGGACTCTCAGTGGTGTTTCCTGGCACACTTAAAAAAAAAAAAAAAAAAATTCAAGAGCGGTGGCAAGTTTATTGAAGGGCATAATTGTTCAGGAAGTCAGAGAATTGAATAAGGGACTTCTGAACACTTTTTTTTTTAATATTCAGAAGGTGAAAAAATCAATATAAAATAATTATCCAGTTCAATGAATATTGGGAAAAATCTGGTTACGTTTGCTGAAAACTTGCACAAAGAACGGGTGTCAAGCCTGTTACTGCAGCCTGGATGAGAGGGAGCGGGAGTAGATGCTTTGAATCAGCCATAGTGTGTATGTAATGTTGCAGTGACGTAGCTTTTTCCCTGGTATGTAAAGTTGTTAAGTAGGCTGTAGGGATTTACCCAGTGCAACTTGTGTTGGGTTGATGGAGATTATTGCATTTTACATTGCCAAATTATTGCATCTGGTATGGGTCAGACCGTTCTTTGATGATTTTACTTCTGTGAGTATCGATATATCTTCACAAATAGTTTCCTTCGTTATTCCCTTCCATATATATATATAGTCCAGTTATTTTTTTCATAAGCTGTATTTTTTAATCAGTTACATTAATGCAGATTCCTTTTTGTACATATTTTTAATAAGCCACTCCAAATATAAACTTAATCCCCAAATAGTACTTTTCAAAAATTACTAATGCAAGAGAGAAAGATGACCGTGGAGACCTTTGGCCAAATTAAGTATAGAATGTAGAGGGTAAAAAAAGTCATATATTGTTTTCTTTTATCTGTTTAACTTTGCTCAGGTTATTTTCTTATGACTTAAGTAGAGGTGAGTTAAATAAGAGAAAGACTTCAGGATGTGAGTTTGCATTTCTTTGGCTATGAGTGTGCAAGGCACACTGGCTTCCTGCCCCAGCGAGGGAGCAGAGCACGTTGAGACAGCTCTCCTTGTTTGCTGGGCTTTGCTCCAGCCTTGCCAGAGAACTGCTTTTCTGCTGAAGCATCGCAGAGGAGCAGCTCTGGGCCAGGTTACGGCTGTGGAGCAGGAGCACAAGTCGCTGCCTACATTGACATCCGAGGAGCCTGGGAGGGTAACGTTACAACTCCTGTGACAGCTGTATGATCCTGCAGGGAAGGACAAAGGCATAATACAGTTCATGGCAAGCGCTGTGTTACCCGTCTGCCTCCCTGGGTGCAGAGGAAGCACCTTAACCTGCAGACAGCTGCTGCCCTCTGTGCTGTGGAGATAGCTGATCCTGTCTTGGCTGAGCGAGACCCTGCATCGTCTGGGGAACGCCCAGGGTAGTTTGTCTTTGATAACCTGATGTTACCTTCGTGGTGAGGGACCCCAAACCATGACACCAGAACATCCAGGCCCAGTGGTGGTTCAGAGGCCATAAGGTCTTGTGCTTTTGATTCCAGTTGGCTGCGGCACTGGCTGCGTCCAGGCATAGCCTCTCCATAGTGCTGCGACATGTCCTTCTCCACCGTTCTTATTTTCAATTGGAGCAAAACAAAGGAGTGTAATGCAGCTTTGCAAAGCTAAAGCATGCATCGTTAAAGAAAGTTAGACTTGAATGCACGTTAAGTAATCCAGCCTCAATCAATTTTAATTATATTGCCTTGTGTGTTCAGATCCTTGTGGTTTAAATCCTATTCATGTGGGATTTGGAGCTGTCTGCAGTAAGTTGTATAGAAATGGGAGAAACAACATAGGCTGTGCGTTGTGTTAACATGTCTTAAAATATTTTTGTGGCTTAAAAATGTCATAAACCTTTAAGTGTAAGAATTCTACAATAAATTTGCTTTGATTCTTACTTTATTACCTTTGACATTTATATCTAAATTAATAATGCAAAGGAACATACATTTTAAAATATGGTAAATACTGGGATTTCAGTTCCATATTTATTTGTGCCAATGGACACTGCAATTCAGAGCAAGACTTATCTTGAAGATTGTAAGATCTTTCAGATTAGCAGTTCATTACACTTAAATGTAATTGTGATAATTTTTTTTTCAGTCAGTTTATTCCTTTCTGGTTTTTTTCTTCCTTTTTAACGTTTACGATTTCTCATGTTCTAGTAGTTCACAGTTCCTAGAAAGTGGGTGCTCAGTTTGAGTTCTTTGACTGAAGACTTATTCCTGTTATGGGTAAACCATGGCTGTGCTCAAAACCAAAACAATCTATGTGGAAAGTGCAGTTCATCAGTGCTGTGAACTCAAGTTACCCAAATGGTATCTCAGATCCACATGTTTCAAAATGAAAGATTGTTTATCAGCATTTTTTTTAGGTCCTGCTACTATCCAAGCAATAGTATGGGTTTTGTGGCGAAAGGGGAAAGGAGGTGGTGGGTGCCAAGGTTATCTTAGGGGCTGACAAGTAAAGGATAGGTGGTGTCTCCTGCACCGACCTAGTGGACTGTGTGAAAAACATAAAGGGGCACATGGTGTTGCAAACTATGAACAGAAAAGCCAGTTAACAGAAACACCTTAAGTTTGCCGAAGTCAGTAAAGCAAGGTAGACTGTAATTTTTAACTAAATACAAATAGTACTTCTTTTAGGGATAAGATAGAGAAATTTCCTAGGGGAAAAAGTCATAGTTTGTCTTCCAGGAAGACTATATGCCTGTTATTTATTTTTGTTTTAATCTGATTGTTTGATTTTTAGGAAACACTTTCAGCACATTGGCAGGGTTAGTCTTTGACTGGACAATAGTAAAAGACACAGAGTCTGATGGCTTCTCAGATTCCCACAATGCATTACGGTAAGTTCATTTAAATTGTTTGCCAAAGTCTTGTGTCCATTAAGTTTGATGCGTATAACTGTTTCCCCATGTCTAGGCAGTTTACCGAACTGATGCCTAAAATAATGCTTATGGGTCAGTTGTTTCGGAGTGTTTTTTTTAAGTGCCTACTCAACATCCTGAGCACTCTCATCCCTGTTTAACGTAACCACAGATAGTGTTAATGAGCAGCCCAGGTAGCTCTAATGCAACAACTAGAAATAAATAGATGCAATTTTTGATCTTCCTGAAACATCTTGTGCAAAGGAAAGATTTATCAGTTTGACTGTTATCTCAGGATTTCAGCAGAGAGATTTAATTTTTAGTATTTTTTTCTTTTAAGGAAAAAAAGTCCTCTTCCATTGCAGAAAGGAACTCTCTGAACTTGAGGGAGTTTCGGGTTTCGGTCAGCACTTAGTTCTGGTATTGAAATAGCTTTCAAAGTATCTAACCTTTAAACTGGAACGGACCAAGTGGCTGCTTGTAAGCTAGGTACAGCTCGTAAGGCCAGGTGAAATAACACAATGAAAGGGATTCAACGAAGCTATTGAGTATATTGTCTTTCAGACAAAGCAATGAATGGAAAGCACTTGCTTGATTAAATAAGCCACGGTGCCACTGACTCAAAGAATAAGTTAACTGGAATTTAGAAGTGCTGTATTATGTGGAAACTTCTCTCCAAAGGTCTTGAAAGTGCTTTTCAACTCCCTAATGAGATAAGTGTTTTTCAGCATTGGTGTATAATAAGGAAATATTCCCTCCATGTAACGGAGGTGGAGTTCTTGCCCAAAAGTCAGAAAGCTCACCTGTGGCAGGAATAGGAATAGAATCCAGGCTGTATGATTATTTTAATTTTTATTTTTTATTTCCTCCTATATTTGTCACCAGACCATCATTGGCCTCTGTTTTAGTGTTGTTTTTTTTATTTTAATTTATTTTATTAAGCATTCGCACTATGTAGTTTTACAGTGATGACTTCATTGTTCTGTTCTTCAGTGGCTTCAAACAGAAATTTCAGTTTCTGTGCTTATTAAACTAACCAGAATTGAAGGCCACTGAGCAGTACTTTGTATGGGATATTTTTCAAGTTGGACTCCAAGAGTTTTGTCTTTGCACTGACATCAGTGGGTGTCAACACACCAAGATCCTGTGATCGAGCAGTATTATGCTAGTATTCATCATATTATATGAATATGATATTAGGTGAATCTTGACTTTCCTCAACGTGAATGTTGGTAGAAAAAATACCTCCCTGATATATGTGAATTTGACCAGACTGCAAACAAGGGAAACATGAGGTTTTCTTACAAAACAGTTTACAGACATTTCTTGAGTATGGCTTCAGTCAAAACTTCCCTAACATATAGTAGGTTTGTAAGATGAGATAGATTCAAACTCACGCACCGGAGGCTTCAGTTACTTTAGAAAACGGGTTCCAGCAAAATGTAGGTAGATTGTGGGACATACAATAATGTAGAAAACTATATCTTGCTTTAAAGAACCTGGCTTTATCTATATGATAATTTTATGACTAGCATGTGGGGAAACCAGTTCTCTTAGAGAGCAGAATCGTTAACAGTTAACTTCCATCCTCAAACCCATATTCCAAATATGTTGGAAATGGGGTAGGGGTAGCAAACAAGACTCTTTGCTACTAGGTAAACACAAACTCCAATTTTGCAGCCTTAGAGAAACAAATGCAGAGCATTTCGTGAGGAAAGCCTGTTAAGCTCATAATGCTTGAAGCTGCATGTATGAGTGTATAGCCATTACCTGCAGTGGCTAATTGTTCAGTAGGACGTATGATCCAAGTCCTAGTCCATACGGAGCTTCTTGTTTCAGTATAAGTACTTGCCAGAGATGTGATTTTAACCAAACTAATATTGATATATGCTGTACTGTTAGTACAGCTATAATAACATTAAAATGTTCTAATGGTTTTACAGCCTTGCAAAATAAACAATTGTCATGAATTTGTTGATATTCATAACTGTTCTCAATATGGTTTTATTGATTTTACTGGGAAAGAGCACATGTAGCCAAAAAGATCATGTGCGTATAGAAGCTGGCAACCTTTAAAACATGGTCCTCTTTCAAGTTCTGTCCTGTCATTTACCCATTCATGACAAATTCCTCTCCTCTCTGTTGTCACATCATTGAAATTTCTAACAGTTACTACAAGTATTCTGCTTGTAGATATTTTTTTTTTTTCATAGTTGTTTATTAAATGCATGCTAGCTTCTTCATATAGGTCAAAGTTATGTTGCAGTTTGTTAAGCTGTTGCTTTTATAAACATAAGCTTTGGGTCCTTCACATCAGTAGTTCCACAATAATCTTGAGAGTTTTTGCAGTATACACCTACTGTAAAAACTAGAGGGATCATTATAGACAACATGTGCAGTCTTCCGATATCTCTTGAAAGCCCACAAACAAGCTTCAAACAAACTTTTATCAGTCACAGAAATTAGCTGCAGATATATTGAAGAATGAGTAAAATTTGGATATCTGGTCCCAGGCAGACATCTTAAATTTGCTTAGAAATGGAAATAGCTGGGAGTAGATGCTGCTGTTGTTTCTCTGTGGGTTTACAAAGATTGGTTAACAATTTTCTGTTCCCTTTTTGCTTCACCTTTCAGTATACTCAAGTTCTTAGAATCCACTTATATTCCACCTTCCTACATATCGGAGATGGAAAAAGTTGCCAAGCAAGGAGATACCATTTTGGTATCAGGAATGAAAACAGGGAGTTCTAAATTAAAAGCAAGGATACAGGAAAGCGTCTATAAGGTAAGAAACTTGCATTCATCTTTTTTTTTTTTTTTTTTTTTTTTTTTTTTTTTTTTAAATCATTTAGCCTTATAGTCCTGTAAGTTTGCCCTGACATATTGTTCCCATTGTGGATATCAGTGCTGCGTCTCTGTCTTACTGGATTGACTCTGTAGCCCATATCACAAAAGATGACAGTGCTGCTCTTGATCACCCTGAAAGGCTTGGAGTTTGGTGCAGCTGCCTCCTCCAGGACAGCGCACGTGCCAGAGATCAAACCTAACTCTCTGACAGAAGGCCCTGCGGCAGAGCAATGCAATTCAAATGCTTCTGTACAATGTTATTATTCCTGGTAATCATTCATATTTTATATATATATATATATATATATATTTAAAAGAAAAAAAAACAAACTAGAATCATGCTGGGTAGGGCATTGGCCCTTTAGCTCTTTTTAAAAATAACCACCTAGAACACTTTAGGGTTTTTTTCAATAAATAAATACCTAGAACAAGGATTGCTATATTGGACATACTTTTATATTTCCTGTTGTGCTTGGAATGAGTGTCACCATGAACACTTTGTTAATATCTAATTCTACCTCATTAGATTCTGGTCTCCAAGGAAGGGCGTTGGGATCAGAATGTCAGTGCTACAAGGGTGTTAAACTGCAGTGTTGGCCGTCTTCCCAGCTGTTATGTAGATCCATGCCGTTTCTTTCTTTGTAACTTGTGGTGACCGAGTTTTTCATTTAACTCTGGTAACAGAGTTGTTTTTTCTCTTCGTAGAATTTGCAAACACCTGAGAGTTTTTATGGGTTATCACTTACAGGAACGCTTGGCATTGTGCTAGTATCAACTTAATACTGCACCTTAAAAAAAATCCTTCTATAAAATTGTGGCATTTTTCTGAAGTTCATCTTGTATCTGCTGTCTGGTTTTGCAGATTTGTGTTACTACATGTTGTACTTAATGTTTTTGCTTAAAGCAGAATTGCCTTGGACTATCTAACCCATACCTGTATGGTATGGGTTCTGTGTTCTGTGGAAATATTATCCAAACGTATGTAATGCTAGTAACGTGGCACAAATAATAGTGCATGTTAAGAATTGTATTTTCGTTACAGTTCTACCTAATTGTGCTGAATATAGTTATTCTACATGATATCAGTCTGACTTTTATTTTTTCTTGAATGCTTGTAGCTTGGTTAGTTTTCTGTTTTAATATTTATTTTTCTGAATTAGTTTTGAGCTGGTACTGTAAGTGAAATTGAACTAATATTGTTGCATTTGCAATTTTTTTTATGGCTTTCTGGTTAGTAGTTCCTTTAAATGTTTCACTGCTGCCAGACTGCACGTTTTCAGTGAGCATCCCTCAAACTATAACAGAATTTATACAATTATCTGTTGTATGCCTGATTTAATGGACCAATGAGTTTGATACAGATTCCTCAGTGAAGTTATAATGGATATGTTGCATGGAGGTACCATGTTTTACAGTAGGGAAAATAATTTTCTAGATGTCTGAATAGTCACTGTGCATCTGTCTCAAGTTTTTCTGTATTCTCCAGAAAACTGAACCATAATGATGCCCATACAAACTTGATCTTTTTTTTTTCTTCAGCCTTGCATGGCATGCACAGAGCAGATCTCTGTACCATTCATTGTCCCTTGTTGTGACAAAATTTGAGATAATATAAATAGCCAATTACAGCAAGTAATATTTTTCACTTATAGGTTATAAGTTATTGCTACATTGTCTGTTTCAAACATATAAGCTGCTTTAAATGTGGTTGCTTTTTCTTCTTTTTCCCTCAATCAATAGCATGTACATCCTGCTGAAGTCAGATTGCTTATTTTGGAAAACATCCTTTTAAACCCAGCATATGACATTTATCTTCTGGTAGGAACATCAATTCAGTACAGAGTTCAGAAAATAAGGCAAGGGAAGATTACAGGTTTGTCCTGTTTTTTTTTAATTTAATGCTTCGTGTGAATTTTTAACTGCTAAGAAATTTTTAATTTTAGTTAAACTATTAATGTTTAATACGAGTTTCCTAAACCACGTGATAACAGCTGTTTCGTTTTTTCTGTCAAAAAAAATATCTATAAAAGATACACTCTTGCAGATTTCTCAAGGACATAAAGGTAAGGGTAACTTAGAATAGGAGCTAACACTATCATTTTAGATGTACTCATTTATTCCACATTGACTAAGAAACTGGGTCTGACTTTCTTAGTTAAATCAAATTTAGATTAGTAACTTTTCTATCAGAAAATGTTTTCTTGACAAATGGATTTGCTCCACTTCTACAAGTGTGGGTTAGCTGGCTTCTGTCCATTTAAGAGTGTGTAATTTTGTAATTGCATCTCTTTGTTGCTTACAAGGAGCCTGTGCTGGTAATGACTTGACTTTTTCTTTTTCTTTTTTTTTTTTTTTTTTTTTTTTTAAAAAAAAGCCAAGGTTCACCACATCAGCTAGTAGTGCAGAATGGAGCTGCAGAAATCATCGCTAACTCATAGAAAGTAATTTGGCCACTTTTGAAGCTGGGAATGAATTGGATGTTAGGTCTAAAGAGTGGGATGATACTAGTTGGAAATTGCAGCTTCAAAGATGTTAAATCTAAGCGAGAAGCTCATTTTGTGTGTGTGTGTATGTTGATATAATCACAGAAGTGCTATTTCTACAAGACATTCAAAATACTGATTTAATGTGTGCAGTAGCCATCAATAAAAATTAATCAGAAATAATTAGCAGCATCCAAACACTGACACACTTGTTTTTATTGTTTTGTGTGTTGTCTTGTTTTATGTACAGAATTAATAATGCCGTCTGATCAGTATGAACTGCAGCTACAGAACAACGTGCTTGATCCGGAGGGAGAACCGTCGTGGCCGGTTGCCAGGTTGGACCAGGCGACATCGGTTGTTACTGCATTGCAGCAGGGACAAACTAACCTCATACTTGGGCACAAGAGTATCCTTCCTTGGTGATGCTTTTCCATCCAGGTCTTCGTGGCAGGAGACAAACTTTCCACCCTTTGCAGCAGAACATGATAAAATTATCCATGTTTGTACCAGCAGGCTTGAAAATCAGGAGCACCTGGTGGAGCCACAGAAAGCAGCACTGCTGTGAATTCAGTCTCAATAGAGCTGCCTGATGCCTTGAAATGTTCAAAGAAATTGAGTTGGCAAAAGATGAATTAAATCATGTCTGTTCCCCTCAGTCAATGTGGAAATGTGATGGGGCTTTATTTAATTTTTATATTTAGAGCATTGTATTCTCAAGTGGAATCTCTCTAAAACACTCACTGTCTTTCAGGGTAGTGGGGATAACATTTATTTTCAGTGTACAGTTAGCTTTAAATATCCAAAGAGGCACAAGGAGCCCTAGGAACAAGCTGATCTTTACTTGACTTTTATCAAAATTTTTCTGTTCCTTTACTGAGACTTCAGGTATTCGCATGCAAGGGGTTTCCCGACTACCAAACAGCACTATCTATGTTGTAAATCCAGGGTATTTAGGTTGGTATTGGCTGCAGTTTTCCTGATTGCTTAATACAATTTCTTGCCTTGCTTTTGTGTTGGTGTTTTTCTGTGTTTATATACATGCTTCCGTTTCTCATATTACTTTTCATAGAAAAGTAATTTTATTCATAAATGTTGCTCAATGTGAAATAGGTTTAGTAGTAAATACTTTTTTTTTTGTCTCTGTATTCAGCAGCTTAAAAAAATGAATGTGCATCTTCAGAGTGTGGGCACCAGAAGCAAAATGCTTATATCCATTAGGCAGAGATGCTGTTGGTTTGCACTGTTCAGTATTTCCTGTTTTGTAGGATTTACAGTTCATCCAGGTGACAGATGGGTCCTAGAAACGGGCAGACTTTATGAAATTACAATTGAAGTGTATGATAAATCAAGCAATAAGGTGTATTTATCTGATGTAAGTTGAAATGTTAATATACTGTCTCCTAAATCCTGGCTTTGAAATTAGTTGAGCAGCTTCTTATTTACATTGAGTTAGGACATTTCAAAGTATGTTGTTTCTTGCCTTTTCCTTTTTTCCCTTTGTTTTGCTGGGGTTTGTTTGTTGTTTTGTTTTTTTAAAATAAAGCACTCTGGGTGATTCATGTGAAGGTGCCCATGGGAGTCTAAGTGCCGTAGAAAAAACGGGAAGAAGTTGAACAATGCACTTCAAACATGTAGCATAGGCATTGCACTGGAAATTTCAGACCAGCGTAACTGCTGGAGAGCAGTACTAATACAGTACTTCATCTCATCAGTCCCCTCCCAAATATAGTATTGTCACGTCTAGAGGCAATCTTTCCTATTAAAGAATGAGGTGTAAGGTAGGCTTATAACACTCTTGGGGAGCTACTTCTTCCCTTTCCCATAATCAATGGGAAAAGCTTAGATGATTAGCTAGCACAAAAACACTTCACTCTTTAGTAGTTAAATAAGATGAATTCTAGGTACTAGGTACCAAATATACATTGCTCTTAAATGAAAAAAAAAAACCCCAAAACAAAACCCCCCAAAAATTATTAAATTATTGCTTTTCAGAATATCAAATTCATGTGAGTGTTATTTTATTTGCACTTGCTTGCTTCCTGAGGTACAGATCTGAGTTTCAGCTAGATCTCAGAAATGTGTTATTGGGGCAGTATGTTTGCATGTTCTTCCCCTTTGGTGTTTAAGAATGGCAAAGTTAAGAAATTACTGTAAAATATTAATTATTTAGTGGTATAAATATTGGTACTTTTCATGTTAAATTACATGTAGCTGATAGTTTTAAAAAGTAAATATTTTCTGTAGAGTTAATGCTGTGTCTAAAAGATAGAATCTTGTTGAAAGACAAACTTTCATTGAGAAAATTTCTTACTCAGTTTCAGATAAGTTTCTTTGAACTATGTTATTAATCAATTGTTTTCTCATTGATTTGTTGCTAATATGTGTGTGGCTGTCTGTACAGTATTAATATCAGTTACCTGTGGCAATATCTATTTAATGTTCTGGTTTTAGAATATCAGAATTAATACAAAGCTGTCCAAAGAATATTTTGAGGTGCAGAAGTCATCTCTGAATGGATCATATCATTATGTGAAAGCAATAAAGAAGGGTCAGACCATTATTGATGCTGCACTGACATCAGTAGTAGATCAGGTATGTTTTCATAATAACTCTTCTGCTTTCCTGGTAGGCCTAAAAATAATTTACTTGCGCAGTAGTGACCTAATAGTGACATAGTAAAAGAAATCTAAGAATTACATGGGTCTAAGCCATCTTTGTTTGAACAGATTAAGAACCAAGTTTTGAAATCCTTACTTCAGGAACTGTCAATTACGTCAACAGAGGATTTGCTTAAATATAGACGAGGATTTTGCTAGCAAGTGCATGGCAAACACCCATTAAAACTAGTGGTGCACAGCACTGGTATTTTTTTTCGTGGCAGATACTTATGAGGGCACATACCGTTTCCTTGTGCTGGTGCAAAGGTCCTCTCACATTCTCTGAGTGAATTTTACAGTTTATTGTGGTAGGATCATCAGTGTCATACCCTGGCCTTGTTCTGCATTCAGTTACATTTGGAAAGTGGTGTTAAATGCTGGAATGAAAATCTGCCAAATGTATCAGCCTGCAAATTTCTTCAAATTAATATTCATTAACTTTCTGCTACTTGGGCAGGCTGCTGAATGTATGGCTAACTAGGGCACGTGGTGTGAAAGTGATTTGCTTTGGCTTGAAACTTGGAAAAATTCAACACTTCAACCCATTTGCTGTGAAATCGTTTTAGTGATTCCTTGAGTAGGATTTAGTAGGTCCTTGTATATGATAAGCCATGCTTATTCTCTGTGTCAGAGAGGTACTCTTGAATGAAATAAGGCCTGCTGAGAGCTGTTAAAGTTTTCCTTCAGAATGCCAGTAAGAAACAGTATGTTGTGCCAGAGGGTTATGGCATTACAACTGCAGCGGAGTTGTAAAGGCCAGCATTTCGGGATGGGCTGAGGAATGGGTCTTTTAGGCTGAGTTTTGTCTTCACCTGCCACAGAGTGGAATGAGCAAAGAGTAAATGCAGGTGTTAGCTCAGTTAGCTCTCCAGACAAGATTTCAAAACCCAGGAGTTATTGCTGTTTGCCTTCGAAGTTAACGTGGGCACCTGTATCTCTATAGTAATGCTACTCATTTAATATAATAGCACATTTTGCTGCGATGAGCTGACTATTTGCTCACAAATAACACTGTTCGTAAGCGACCCTAAATAGTTGCTTTCCTTTCTCTCTGAGATGTTTTCAACAACTTGCCTATGTTTAAGGACTAAATATTAATTCTAGGAAGCGCTGTGGTGCCGTTTGTAATACTGTGCTGCTGTTTTTTGTAGGATGGAGGTGTTCATACGTTTCCAGTTCCAGTGCGAAACCAGCAAGATGTTGAAATATATGTTCCCATAGTTCTTTCACCCAGCATTTTGACGTTTCCTTGGCAGCCGAAAGCAGGAGTCTACCAGTACACCATACAGGTATGCCAAAGAAGTATCTAAATGCAGGAAGTATTGCTCGAGCAGGCGCAGTGAGGCCTGTAACCACTTATATAGAGTTGACTTTGGATACTTCAGGCACAGTGATAGCCAAAACTTTATTTGGAGGAATTTTGCTGGATGTTAGTTGCAGGAATTAATGCGTAGTTTAAAAACAGCACACAAGAAACCAACGAACGTAAAAACCCTGCCGACTTTTACCTCTTGTCTTTCATTCACTTCCTCTCTCCCTCATGCACGCACCACACACATCTTCACCAAGTGGTTTGGAATTACAGAAAACATCCTAGGTACAAAACCTCATATTAATTAGAGACTACCATTTGCTGTAAAGGGATGGAATTACAGGAGCATGAATCGGAGTGTGAAGGAACTGCAAAAAGGGCATGACAGGATTAATTATCAATCTTCGACATCGGTATCCTTCACTCACCACACATCTCATGCTTCTAATAAAAAGTTAGAGAGAGGCAAGGGCCGCAGTTTCATTTACAGTATGCCCTTCTAATGGGACATTTTTCTTACGTTTCTTATGTGTGTCTTTGCTCCCATGCTGCCAGTCCTTCCATACACTTCATGGAGCAAATGGCTTGTCTTCCAGTATCCAGAGTATGGTCTAACTGGAGAAAAGAACGGTGTGCTTCCCCAGCCTGGACTCTTATCCCAGTACAATGGTACCCAGATCCTGCACTCACGTGTTTCATGCATGGTTCCTACCTCTCCCTTTTAGCATGAAGTCATGCTGAGTTTTGGGTCTGTCTTCAAGTAAACGGTGTACAAAAAGAGGCAGTGGGGCACATGGTGTCTGAAGTAAACAAATCAATCTCATAGGCGTAAAATTGCGTTCTCTAGTGTAAATCTGAAGTTAACGCTATTGACTTTAGCGGTGTCAGCTGTACTTTCAACTTCTGTGGGATGTTTAGTTTGGTTCATGCTATACCCAACCACACCAGTAGAGTGTGGTAAAAATTCTTAGTACAAATATGCATTTTCAGTACTTTGTCATAACTTCTGCTGGAGTTTTTCCAGTAAGGGAAAGTAAATGTTTTTCTGTTTCTCACCTCTTTTACAGTTCTATTCTTGTCTCGCCTTGTCTTGCATATATCATCAAATATCTCACTAGAGAACATTCCTTTGTATTACTCCAATAATTGCATCAGTATTCTTTCTTTACTGTGATTTTTTTTTTTTCATTAGAAACATAAAAACTTTTTCTCCCAACGTTTAAATTACTTTGCATTTACTGAAACTGAGAGCGTTTTCCCAATCTGCCCATTCCACAGTACTGGCAGTTGTTTACAATAGCACACAGCTTGACTGTTGTTCCTGCCTAGAGATTAGCGTTTGCTTCCTACTTGACAGTTTTTGAGTCAGGCTATTTTGAATTGGTGAATAGACTTTTTCTGAAAATAAGTTGAAAGGGATTTTTGGATCTAGCCAAATTCTGTTTATAGCTAAAGTAACTCCTTCCAGATGGTATCAGAATGACTTTTAGGTTTTACTTTGTCAGCTGTCTGGTTTTTTGTTGATTGCTTTGTTCATATTTGTGCTAATAAGATGGCTTCTGTTGCAAGTAAAAAAAGGGGAAAAAAAAAAAAAAGATCCTTCCTCCTTCCCTTCCTCCCTCCCTCCTTCCCTACATGGAGCTTATTTTTTTTTTTTTTTTTCTGTTGAGGGCATCAGTGTCACTGGTAACAGTTTGTGGAGTGGAGTTCAGCTAACAGGCTGTGGATAGCGATTAGACTGAAATAGAAGCTGGTTTATCTTTTGTCTCCTCAATGCAAACTGACTGCTAGAGAGAAAAATGTAGTAATGCATCTGGTTTGCACGGCAAGGAGATGTGACTCCATAGAATTATTAAGAACCGGGTATTTCTAGTTTTTCTGCTAGTTTCCCTGTTTAACTTGAAAATATCTTTAGAAAACGTTCTGAACTTTTACATTCTTTAAATGTTTGTCACCACATCCCACATATCTCTTTCTGTCACACACTGTTACCTGCTTATCCATTTGTCTTTGTCCGATGCTCTTGCTGTAATCAGGTTGGTCACATGCTCATGGCAAGGGAAAAGGGAAATGACTGTCCTTCTGATTTTTTTTTTTTTTTTTTCTGGTAAAAGTTATTAGCTAAGCTGCTGCATAATTTAGATTTGTTTATTTTCCACACTGTCCTTCTAGACAAGATTTATCATCTTGTACATTTAGAATTTAATTATGAAACGGGTTAGAGCAAATGCTGAGGAAGTCAAAGAAATGAAAGCAATGCACGTAAACAAAAAAATTGTTCTGATATTCACCCTTGTTTTACTGTGATAGGACTTTGAAATTTATTTTGGAGTGTGAAAGTCATTGTCTTTTTTAAACTTGCTTTAAAAAAGCATTATGTTCAGTGTACCTTTCTGCACTGTATTTGTCTCAACAGACACTTCTTATAGCTCACAATAATGGTTTAAAACCTGTACATTTTACAGCATTGTAATGATTGTGTTTCTTCAGTAACTAGTATTACACATCTAGGAGGGCAACACTCTACTTGTGCTGGCAAAATGGTTTTTGGCCCTTCACTTTGTAAAATATAAACTTGCTGCAGGGATAACCCTGTCTGGCTGCCAAGTGCTCGTACAATGGGTATAATAATTTGTCTCTGTTGATGCGGACCTCACTATCAAGTAACTAGTTCTTACCCTTTCTGTAGAATAATTCCAGTCACTTAAGCTCTTCTAATCGTGAAACGACCCTTCAAGAGCTGGGAGCTCTAGGAAGAGGGTGGGATTTTCTTTTTTGTTGGTTTGGGGTTTTTTATTGGAGTCTGCATGATAAACCTGAGTTTACAAGTTTGGCAGTTACTGACTCCTTCCTAGAGAAGCCATTGCAGGAGTGTACGTTTCGCAGCCCCTCACAGTGCTTGTGGCCAGAGCGGGCAGTTTCCACATGCGCCTATCGCTCATTCCATGACTCATCAGTTGCTGGAGCAGCATGTTTGTTGAATGGCTGCAGGTCAACATGCTGATTTTCAGCATAAAAATAAAGTAGTAATGCTAAGAAGAGAGTGATTTTTTTTCTTTTTTTCCCCTCTTGCCTCATTCCCTCCCTTTCTCCTACCTTCTTTTTTCTTCCCTTTAGATCCCTTAACAATTGTCATTGAAAGAAGCTAGTGGGTATAGTGTGTCAGGTTAGCAGCTCTGAGACCCAACGTCAGTGCTTCGGCTGTCAGCAGCAGAGAAACAGTGGGAGTTTTCAGAAGTACGATAATCCCACGTGCCAGGCGCCTGGTGTGCCGATTTGTGAAATGCTCTGCTGACTCTAAGCACTATCAATCACTGGGATTTGTGAGCATCAGACTTCTGCAGCTGGGAGGGAGATATGTGGGTTAGCAGCGCTGGTGAGCACATAGGCTATGTGCCTGAAGAAAGCTGAAATTAAAATGAATGAAGGGCGGTAATCTTCTCATCTCTTACTTGACCTTGCTTGTTTGAAAGTTCTGAGGTGTTATTTTATTTGTATTTCCTCAATAATAGCCTTGTCATTGTTCAGTGTGTCCCTGGGTTTCATGCAAGATACTCAAAGGTTTGACAGCGAAGAAACATGAGAACCATATACTTTATAAAATATTTGAAAGATTTTTCTCTCTGTGTTCTAGGCTCATGGTGGAAGTGGAAATTTCAGCTGGTCCTATTCTAACCAGGCAGTTGCTACGGTGACAGTCAAAGGAGTAATGACGACTGGAAGTGATATTGGCGTCAGTGTCATTCAGGCAATTGATGTTCAGAATCCATTGCATTATGGAGAAATGAAGGTAAAACTCTTTATTTTCCCTGATCAGTCTTGAATGTGGCTTTTGGAAACAGTGAAGAAGCTGAGGATGTCATAGGCATTCCCCTTTCCAAACTGCTCCCAAAAGATTTCCCTGCCTGCCCTCTGGCAGGTTAAGTGGTCAGTGTCAGAGTTTGTGCTTCTGGGGATTCAAGCTCTCTCCTCTGCATTAACCTTAGTCCCATTTCTGCCCCTTCCTGGTTTCCTTGGCAAGTCTTTTTCCTTGTTGAAAGTTTTGAGTGCAAGACGGAAACAGTAATTTACTACTGGTCTAGCCATCTCAGCAGACAAGCCAAAGTAAAAATGCTTCTGCAGGTTAAGAGGTGGGTGTTTTCCCTCGATACAAAATAATGACAGATATCACCAAGATGTGCAAGGAAATTCCCTGCCAGAGAAGTGGCTGAAATGCTACACAGTGTCACAGAGTGAATCTGGAGGCCAAAGCTGGCCAAGGAAAAAATAATCTTTTAGGAAAATTAGGAGAAAATGGGAATGAAAAATACATCTCCCAGGAGGGATTTTGTGGTCTCTGTGCAAATCATACCCTATTCTTAGGATTTGATCAGGGTGATCAGTGTGTGATATGGCATGAAGAAAATAAGAGGAACAGTATATGTAATGGCCCCACAGGAAAGAGCATGCAAAGATCGGTGAAGAAGCTGCTCTGGTTAATGCTGTAAATCTACAATAATAAGTATTTTTCTCTATAATATTACTGATTTGGAAATATCTCCTGGTGTCCTTTGGACACAAACGATTTTCCTTAATGAAACTGTGTCAGTGCTTACTCTCTGTCAAGCTCTTAAGAACTGCCAGACCTTAAGACTAGAATAAGATTAAGGGTAGAATAAAAACTAAAAGTACTGCGGTATTATATATTCCCTACTGTGAAGTAGTACTACTCTTCTACCTTCACAAAATCAGGCATATTAATATATGATTTACCTCTGTGCCTTTTGCAAAGAGCTAAGCATTGGAATGGAAACCTGACAGAGAAGAGGAAATTTGCTCCCGATGTCAGAAAATCTAAGAGATAGTGTACTGAGCACGTGTGACTAATCTGCGATCCAGAGGCTGTGTTTGTCTAACGGCATAGTCATAAATGAAATAGGTTTGTTTATGCCAAGCGGATACTATTGAGGCTGGCAAACAACCTCCATCTGGCAAAGGCTTTATAAAGGTGATGGTCTTTGTTTCTGAGGGAGCGTAGAAGTTGATTTAGGAAGCATGTCTTGCAAGCCCTGGGGCAGTGCACCTTCCTTCCAGGATACACGCCTGTAATTTAGCAACTGGTGGGAAACAAGCGGATTGCATCAGATATACGTACATTAGCTATACAAAATACCTCATGAATTTTAAGTATTCCCATGTGCAGCACTGCTGTAATTGTACTGCACTTCTGTTGCACCAAAGTAAGGCCGTTTTGATAGAAATGTTAAAAAACGTGTTTAGACAAGACTGCTAAGTCTGTCCCGTAATGAAGAGAGCGCTATGTAAGCAGGTATCTTTCCTCTCTCTTTTTTCTCTCTTTTCTTTCTTTTTCCCCAGTATGTGTGTTTTGGGAAAGATCTTTCCGACCACGTTTTACTTGGAACAACTGCATCTACTAATGCTGGGTTTTTTGAGGGGCAAATTGTCTCAGGTTTTGTGCTCAGATTATTTATGTCAATTCTACAAAATGGATTTGAGAGAGGTACTAGAATTCATGCTTAAAATAATGACTTAAACATTTAAAATAATGACAGAAATTAAAACTTATGCAGAATTTAGTTACAGACTTGCTCTGAAATTGCTCTCTGGACAACCCAGGATGCTGCTTTTTAGCAGTGTGGCAGTTATCAGCAGGAGATACAGGAATGAAGATTTTAAGTTAGAACTTCTTATCCTCAAACATAAGTCAAAGCCCGAAGACAGAAAAAATACTTCTCTCCATGTGAGCTTTCAGAGCAGTGTATTGCACAATCTGAATAGGTTATTTTTGAATGCCTTTGTTCTTGTGTTAGGAATTGCATTCTTCATAGAGTAACTCTGAAGAGTTCTATTTACTGACCTCAGTGAGCAAGTTTTAGGAATAGTTAAGGATGTTCTACAAGGATTACAGTTTTAACTCTGTACCATATGGCTCAACATTCTATCCTGAAGCCATTTGCAGATGGTCAGCAAGTTAAGATATTGCAAATGAAAAGCTTTGATCATAGTGTTTGTTACAAAATAGGCAATCAGACTGTGGTGGATTCTTTAACATTAATGGAAAAAGTGGCAAATCAGAATAACAAATTATACAGTTAAGGCTTGTTCATCAACATGCCAGCTATAATAGCATGGAAGATCTATTTCTGGCAGTCTTATTTTTGAAAGTAATCCTTTTGATTTCAAAAGTATCTCTTGCTTAAAGATTACTTGTTGAAGCAGAAGGTTGTTAGATTGGTAGATATTTGTTCACTTATTTTAGATTTCTGACATATTACTATGGGGAAACGTTGAGCCCTGGACACCTTTAAAAATGTTTTTCCAACAGAAATGCAAGAAAGAAAAAAAAAAAGCCATTGGGGAAATGTTTGGGCCATTAGTTCCCTTAACTTCTACATACCTGCTGCTGTGAGCGATGGAGGCTGGGGAGCCTTGCTGACTGTGTCAAATATTTACGCTGTGAAAGTCAAGGTTGGATACTAAATCTGTCCCAGTTGGTGATAGTACCTCCTGGAGATATCATACAACTTAGTCCGCACTTTAAAATCAACAAAGCAGAAGAGAGAATTACAGAAGTAGCAGTAAAATGATCGCGAAACTAATGTGAACTTGGACTGTTATGGGGAAAGAGCACTAAAATAGTACCAAGCTTTTTCCTGGCTTTTCATTTCTGATAACCTTCTGCGACAGGTAAACACAAAAGCAATACTGAATCTGAGAAGAATTGTTTCTAGCCATCAGAGGGATGTCATCAGCTAGGAGAAGTATATGAGGGGGCTAATTAAAATAAGGAGAGCATATTGAAGTCTATTTTTCTTTTTGTGGTACCATTTTTGTGGAGCTGTGTTCCTACATTTCTGTCCTGTGTTTCTTTCCTCCTTCAGGTGTACGTAACTGAACCTAGTGGGATGGAGTTCATACCATGTCAAGTTGAAGCACGTGTTGGCCAAATATTGGAGCTGCCCCTGAGGATTAATGGCCTAACAAATGTTGAAACAGGCGAGACGGTGCCACTGAGTGACTGCTCACACTTTGATCTAGTTGTGGAAGTAGAAAACCGTGGTGTGTTCAGGCCACTTCAAGGTGATTTGGCTCCCTCCCTGTTTTGAAAGTTAAATTAAGATGTTACTAAGACACACATCTTTAAATCACTGTTTCAATTGCTGTGTGCAGTATTGCCAGAGAGGTGCTTAACTTCAGAGGTAGGGATCGCAGTAGTTTTGTTTTAAGGATGTATTTACTTTTTTATGCAGAACTTCCCTTTGATATTTTTGATGGTTTGAGGCGCTCTGAAAGCATTTTGGCAGCTATGTTATTGGATAATGTGTAGTCTTCCGTATGTCTTTCTATCGATTTAGTATTTTTAACGTGCTTCTGTAACAAAGCTGATGGATTTTTCTCATAAGAGAGGTCCACATATATTGTGTTTTGAGGTAGCATTGGAAGACTTACACTTAAGTTTAATAACTGCTTTGCCTGAATTGTCCAGCAGTACTTTCAGTTCTATAAAGATACTGTTCATTGTTTGCTCATGAGGAACTAAGGCAATCAGCTGCTTAAATTTTGCCAAAGCTCTGTCATTGTTAAGCTCATTGCTTTAAGAAATGTCTCATGTCAGGTTTATCAAGAGTATGGATTATGCATGTTATTTTCAAAGATTGCCATTAATGTTGCTGGACTAAGTGGACATTGAGCAACATGCTTGTTCCTGTGTCTTCTGAATTCAGTATGTTATTCAGATGTACCATTAATGTTTTCTATGTGTCTCTTGTATGGGGGCTCTTTCCTGTGCCAGTAAAACCAGTCTGCGTTGTACCATGTGTTTGCCTGAGATGCAGCTATTTTAAATGTCGCTATATAGCATGCTGCTGTACTGTTTGTTTCAAAAAAAAAAAGAAAAAATAGACCCCTCCCAAGCCCCAAAATGTCCTCTAAGTAAGCAGAGAAATCTCATGAGAATACCTTACCTTCAGCTAGAGAAATGATGTGTTGCCCACAGTTTAAGTTGTTGTTTAAGCAGTGTGACTTATTTGTGCTTAATCGCAAGCCAGTTTCATTTTAGAACAGCAAGATGAAAATATTCAGTAAGAGACAGAAACTATATTAGTTTGTACCAGAGTTAAGATTCGTGTCCTCTTTAGGGCAGTGTGAAAATAAAGACGTTTGTGAGACATGGATACTCTGGTAAGTGTTGGGTTTGAGATGAAAGGCGGTAGTGAACATTTTCACCCATTTGGTTGGAGAACACATCTCTACTTAACTTCTGGTGGAAATGCTTTTGTTGAGAAAAGCCATGTTGAACATGCATTAAAATGCTAGGCATTTCTCTCTAAATATGTATTTACATATTTTTAATTTATCTGACAGGAAGGCTTAAGCCAACTGCTGATTTTTGTAGTGGAGTCAGAGTGAAAGCTGAAACTCAAGGATACACAACCCTTGTTGTTAGTTACACCCATGGTCATGTCCACCTCAGCGCTAGCATCACCATCGCTGCTTATCTACCATTAAAAGTAAGTCTGTTTTCGCTGTTCCTAAAGCAAGCCATCAATTAAAATGCCTTTAAATGACAAATAGCAAGTTGATATTATGTAATGAGTACAGTTGAAAACAATGAGGTGGGTGGTTGATTCATGGGAAAAAAATTTATGGAGCGTTTGGGGGAATTCTCTGTGGAGCATACATGTAGTAGAGTTTGCCTACACGGACGTTGCAAGCCAACTATGGAGGAGTGAGTAGTGTGATAGCGAACTAAAAGATTGCTGCAACTTCAGAAGTGGAAAGTGAATTTGATATCCTTGCCCATTTTTCAGACTTCTGGCAAAAGAGTCACAATTTCTGTCAGCTGAAGAAACGCGCAGGACAGTAAATAGGAGTCAACCCTCATGCCAATGAGGATGTATGTCTTGTTTTGCACAGCACACCTGAATTAGGGAATTATGTTTCAGCAGACCTAGATGAAAATTATGTGAGACTCAAGTTGTTTTTTTCTTGACAGTCCATTTCACTTGATGAAAAACTGGCTGAATAAGGTAATAAGGGGGGCAATCATAATTCTGTGTCCCTAATGGCAAATGAAAGTAGACCTAGCTTATGATTTCTGCTTTCACAGTACATAGACTGATTTTTGCAAGAAGGCAACACTGACTTACCTATATGGCAGTGAAAATATATGCTTTTTCCATAAAAATGGGAGAAACATATTTCACTGTTGGACAGTTCACTAAAGAACACAGGAAGAAAGAAGCCGAGTACAGGGTCAGTGTGTGGAAATATGAAACGGTACGTTACCCTCATCTTCAGAGATCTGGCGCTGAATCTGCAAAACTGAAATCTAATACATTTCACCATAGCTTTATTCCCCACATCTGGAACAAAGTTTGTGCAAATCACACAAATCTGTGACTGTAACGATGATTTTAATTTTTAAATGTGCTTTTCTGTCAAAGGTCTTAACTAGTTGAGTGTAATTCTGTGAAGATGCTGAGACATCCTGAGCAGGGTGTGTAAACTTTTCTGGGTTTGGCAGCCCATGTGAGAGAGAGGCATAGTCCCTTTCATTAGGATTTTTTCATATGTATGTAAGTGTAGAACGGTGACTTCCACATTCTTTTCCCCCCTTTCTGTAGAATGAAATGTTTGTGATGCCCAGAGATTGACGGCACAGGCATTTTTCTGCCAGATACCTATTTAAAAAGTAAAAATTACAACATAAAAAGTGGAAGAAAGATAAATAGTCATTAAAAGGCAGGCCAGTCACTCAAGACTAAATCTCACCGTTTCACAATGGGTTTTTACCTTTATATTACAAATACAATCAGGGAGTGAATGGGAGGAAAGAGGAACACTTGTGCCAACGCTTCCCATGCCTTCTCTCTCTTCCTACCAAAATGCACCTGTGGAAGAAATTGAACCATCTTTTATGTTAGCTGCTATTTCTTTCTTACTAAACTGAGGAATATGATGTTGTGGAACATGAGGTTAAAATGGTTATTGTGTATTAAAATGTCAGGTTAATTTCTGTGATGATAAACTGCATGGGAGGTCCCAGTGATGCACATCAATGTAGAATTTATTGTAGAGATTTGAAGTAAAACTTGGCATAGGTGAATAATTACATTCACAGAACTGTGCTGGAGAGGCTACTGTCAAGTGAAAGGATTTTTAAAGAGTAAAATTTAATTCACTTAAAGTACTATCTATTTAAAAAATTGAGTGGAATACTTGCTCTCTAAATGTGCTCAGAAGAGTATATTCAGGGTCTTTCTCTTGCTGTAACTCTTCATGAAAGAGATGCAATTACAATGTAGTTAAAACTTTTCTTTGAATCTGTGGGTTCCAGTGAATATAATCTGACTGGACAGAATTCTTGTAGGTGATGCTAATTATTTTGGTACAACTCTGTTCTTAATTAACCACTGTATGGGAAAAATGATAGCCTAATCAAAATAATAAATGTAGCTCTTCTATTAAGAAGGAAGTTTCTTTTGCAAAGTACAACCAAACTATGTGTACATAGAATCATTAATTTGTCACTGTCATACATTACAGACTATTGATCCTCCGTCTGTTGCTTTAGTGACTTTGGGTTCCTCTAAAGATATGTTATTTGAAGGAGGACCTAGACCATGGGTACAAGAGCCTTCAAAGTTCTTCAGGAACATCACCGCTGAGGATACAGAAAGTATTAGTCTGTCTTTATTTGGACCTCCTATGTCACGAAATAACATCCAGCATTGGGTTAGAGTATCTTGCAAAAGCCTGGGAGAGCAAGTAAGTGCCAGAAGGTATTTGCATTGTCTTCCGTCAAACACTGAGCTCAGGCCATTGAGAACAGGCTTCCGACAGATTTATTATACCGTTTTATATAACAAGGAGTTTTTGTAATAAGCCAGTAAAGAATTTGGGTAAGCACATAGTTCATGCATTGTGATGCTGGTACAGGTTCTAGAGTGAGCATTTCATAACATTATGTTATAAAGTGGTTTATGATGGGTTTATTGCAGTATAAAGCCAAGACACAGAACCCTTATGTTGTAGAATGTGTTGAACAGATCCTAATAAGTTTGCATAAATAGGATCATAGCAGAAGGTTACTGCAGTAAACTGATTTTCTTCTGCTGAAGAAAACTGAAGAACTGACCTGCTTCTCTTTACTAAGCTACCTTCCAGTGTAATTCTGTTTATTCAAACAAGTGACAACTGTATGAGTTTACTGCTCTGATATTTGTGCAGTTTTTGTGATAGTGGCTGTAGTTATTTCCCATCTGGTCTTATTTTCTGCAACATGCAGAAGTGATTTATCCTGCTTTACTCACCCTGCCCAGTTTATAAAGCATTTAGCTTTGATTTAATGTTTTTCTCCTGTAATTCTGCAAGGTCTAAACATTTTGGCATGACTGCCAAATTGTTTAACTCATTTCCTCAGTGGACACTATATGAAGTGTAGCTGTTTCTGTAAGTGCAAATTCAGAAAGGAGCAAATGTTGACTGCGCGTGCGTTGTTGTCTGTCCTCAGTGTTGTCCAGAACAGATTGCATCTGCATGGGTGGATTAAGGCACGTGACCAGAGCTGCCTCAGCCTGCTGGGATAGCCTTCTCTGTGTTTACATCCACTTTGTTTTGTTGAAGGCTAAAAAAGGAAAGTAGAATAAAACATTAGATGTTTTTAAACACACTGAAGTAGCTACAAACATTGTTCTATTCTCACTCTGCAAGAAAAACACCTGCCTGCTAGCTTTTTAGGTTACAAAAGATTTGTTGTTTGACTCAAGTTTGATAGTAATAAACATGAATACCTACGGAGAGTTGCCAGGAGTAGTATTTTGATAATGGTATAGATCTGTTCTTGAAACGTGCACCTCCTTTTACATCTTCCTGTGTCTTGATGGTGCTGTAAATCCCCAAGAATCATATTTTTGCTTGTTCATTCTTACATCAGAGGGTAACTGAGATGCGTGAAATAGAATATGCCTGAACTCGGTAGTCCTTTTCTCTCTCCTCACTTGCCTGTTTTTGTAATTGTTCAGGTTATTGCCTTAACAGTTGGAAACAACCCCACAATCACCAACCCTTTTCCAGCGGTTGAGCCTGCTGTTGTGAAGTTCATCTGTGCTGTCCCTTCGCGACTCACTTTGACCCCTGTTTATGGAAGTCCTCAGCTTGATCTGTCCTGCCCTTTGCTGCAACAAAACAAGCAAGTGGTAAGCCTGAGGAGAGACAGGACAAGAATGTGTTGTTATAACTTAAAAATCAGTATTTGGATCTCCACATGCGAAATAAGGCGTCTGACTTGCTGCAAGCGTAGCAGTAACTCTAGTATTGTGGGCCACACTGGTGTCATCTGCTTCTGCAGAGAGCAGTCTGTGATTTTTTCCTACAGTGATCATTCGAACAGGTTTATAAAGGGACCCAGCAGAAAATAGGAGTATAGGTAAAAGCATCTGGATTGTCGCTTCTTACAAGAGTGTCACGGTGAGGAAGCCTTTCTGACTTGTCTTGAGATAAACTTTTTTTTTTTTAATTAAAAAAAAAAGGCAGCAAAATCACAAAAAACAGGACGGGGCGGAAAAGTTCCCAGCAGCGGTTTCTAAGGAAAGTAATTTTTCCCTATACCACTTCATTCTAATCTAACTCTTCCATTGAGTATGTAGAGACACATTTTACCATATGTGCACTATTACATGGGCGTACATTTGTGTGTGTCGTCTTAGTAAAGGCACAAACACTGCTGATGTGAAGATACCTATGTAAGCATATACAGTTCAGTGACATCAGATGTATTCAGCTTTGCAAATCTGAGTCACAATAACTGGACAATGCATATGTGTAGATTATCAAGCGTAAAGAGCTCCTCCTATATCCTAATGAGTGCCATCACTTGTTGTCTGCTGAGTAACCTGTGTGTATTATCGTCTTAATATTGCCAGGCAAGTATAAAAGTCATCCTACTTTCATAAAACTGCAGTGTGTATTGAGCTGATGAATCATTTTAAGTAACTTCTATGTAATAACTACATGAGAAAGAAATTTTTGCGTATTATAAGTCACTTCAGAGTTCACCTGTTTTTCTAGCTGTTATGTGTCAGACTGCATCAGTACGCTGCTATCGCTAATGCATTTCACAAGATGAACACTAGAAATTTGAGCTATGTCTTCTGACAAATAGCAGTATTTTTCATTATTTGAATTCCAAAGATGATGTAGTTGAGCTGTGTGGTTTGATTTTTGTTTTAAGGTAATTCACTGGCTAAAAAAAGCCCCACCCTCCCACCCCCCCAAAGAAACCCTTGTAGTTGAAGTACAGCTTAATGACTTTGCATTGATGGCTCATTTTAATGAACATTACTCATGTAATGAATGTTATAATAAATCTCATGGAACTGGGCATAATTTTTTTTTCTTTTAATGATTAAAAAATCCTCTTGCATCTGTTCAGTTCAAAGTATTCATTCTTTTTCAGGTTCCTGTTTCAAATTATCGCAATCCAGTATTGGATTTGGCTGCATATGACCAACAGGGCAGTAAATTTGATAACTTTAGCTCTCTAAGTGTTACCTGGGAATCAACAAAAATGTCCTTAGCTAATATTGAGCCTGATGTGCCAATGGAGCTGACTCTAAAAGAAGATGGAAACGGCCAAAAGAAAATGCACGGTACGAATTAATTTAAACGAGCATTTCATTATTTGAAGAAGGTCAGGATTAAATCTATTTGGTAATGTCTGAGCTTGATTAAAGAAATTGCTGTAATCTGCAGTTATATTTCAGCTTAACCTCAACACGCATTTTAAGTGTGCGCTATTTGAAAAAAAACAAAAAAAACAAAAAAACAAACAAACAAACAAAAAAAACACAAAACCAACAAAAACCAAAAGAACCAAACCCAATGTCTGGAACTTGTCTTGAGAGAGGAAATCCTTGTGTGTTTAGAATGATAATGGGGGAGATTAGTGGTATACATTTAATCTTTTTCTTCCCCATAATCAGCTTTATTTGACTTTTTGTTTGATTCTAGGCTTACAAACTGTTCTAGTTCATCGTGAGTCTGGGACAACTGCCATCTCTGCAACTGCGACAGGATACCAGCAATCCCATCTCAAGGCAGCTAAAGTCAAAATACCGGTATTCAGAACTCTGTTTTTTTGTTGCCATTGTCCTGTGATGCTTCATGTATAGTGTTCCTATGTATTTATCTCCTCAGTGCATAGTAATGTAAAATAAGACAGCTCCATAGTTGATTCTGAAGACAGATTCATACCACAATGTTTTGGTAATGTTCATGGCTTTTCCTGCTTTCCTCTGCACTACGTGCCGCTGTCTATATTAAATATATCCAATTCCTTTTTTTTTTCTTTTAACCATCTGGGCATGGGAATGACAAAGGGTTGTTTCAGTTGGGTTTCTTTCGAGTCAGGTTTCTTGAATGAATTGGCGTATCTCTGCTGCTTGTCCTTCACTAAAGCAACCATGTGCTTAGCGTAGCTGTCGCTGGGGAAAGCAAATGTATTATTTCCACTGCAAAACTGGGTAGAAAGGTTCTGCGTGAGCAAAGCGAAAGCTGGCTGATATCCTCATGTGGACCATGTGTAAAATCTGGGCTCTGACTAATACTCTTTTCTTTAATTTGGTCTCACATTGATCTTGCAGAAGGGAGAGACTACATGTTTGTACAGTGCCAGCCATAAGCCTAGGCTCTAACTTTACAAGTCATTAGCCACTCCCTGAAATACTTTACTTTGTAGATACTCAACATAGGGAAGAACAACAGCAAAAAGTAGTGATTGTGAACAAAGAAGGTGAATGTAAACAGATGGCAATTTCCTGTTCGTGTCACTTTTTTTTTTTAACTGACTATAAAGGCAGGTTTCGGCCTATGGAACAATGTGACGTGCAGAGTAATTAACTCTTAAAATATCCCGCTTTGCTAAGTTGAAATTCTGTTTAATTTTGTTAAGCAAGATTTAAGTGGGTTTTGACTATATGCGGTTCTGTATCGTGTACCATGAAAACGGGGTTGAGACAAAGAGTAAAATATAGAGCTAGAGCTTACAGTACTCTTAATTCAAAGCAAGTAACAGATGGGCACTGGTAATGTGACATATCCTATGGCCCAGATTTCTGTCAGTATGTCCAAGGTTTGGCATCTGGATGGTAAATTTCCTTGGAAGATGATCTATATTGCCAGTTGGCTCTTGTCTTTTCACTGAGGTTTCCAGTCTGCTCTTGTTGGGAAGCATGATGTGGATGCATTTCCGCTTCAGAACTGGACTATAATTTAGTCAAAATTACTAGATTAGACACACAGTTACATTACCACCTAAGATATTTGGTTCTGTATTTGTATCTGGTTCTGTATCTTTTTTTCCTCTTAAGAAAATTGAGTTGTAATAAGAACACTTGGTGTTCTGCAATCACTTTTTAATTCACTGTGCTCTTTTATTAAACCAATATTCAATAGCCTTTCTTACATACAAACATAATTAGAAAAGTGAATTCTCTAAACTTTGCCTCGAGTTTATTGTATTTCAGTGTGGGATACATACATGTGAAATGGCACTGGAGTTCTCTTAAGTTCTAGTCTCTCTGTTTAAGTTTGGGAGGAACCTTTTTGATAGCTTCAGAGTAGATGTAGGATACCACTTCTGCTACAAATACATAGGCTTGTGTGTTGTTTAGGTAATTTGTACTTATTAGTGAATTTGTCTGCTTTTCTCAAATAGGTTAGAAATGGACTGCCGTATTCTGCTTTCAAACCTGTCCTTACTTATACTTCATTCTTACAGACAAAAATGCAAATAAAAATCTAATGGATGATATATTAAGATGTCTTGATCATTGTTCCATGTTTAAGTGGAGCATCCTATTATGTCATTAGGGAGAGATGACATCCTTTCTACATCAAGGAAATAACTCTACTAATTAGGTGAAATGGGTACATAATACTTCCTCTAAAAAACATTTTTGCTTTCTAAGCTAATATTATTATGAGTAAATGATTAAACTTGCATCTGGTCCAGTGTTTATGTACTTACATTTAAGGAAGAATTTATTTTGGTGGCCTGCTAGGAAGAATCCTAAACAGATGAGCTTGAAGTAGAAAAAAACCCATTCTGTCTTTATGCTTTATCATGTTGTATGAACTTATAACATGTCTCTCAGTTGATATCCTATCTGTGTATGTCAGACTTGGTTAACTGGTCCCGCTACATCTTTAATGCGCAGGCTTTTGTTCTTTGTCTGGGTCAGAGATGCAGAATACACCAGCATGTCCTGTATATGACCTTACCTGTAGAGGAGAGCTAGTAGCTGAGCCAATTACCAGCTCTTGTGGACATCCTATTAACCTAAACTTCTCCAGCTCTGGCTCTTTGGTCATCTGCTTTAAGCATCCTTCCCTGCACGTACAAGAGACTTGCACTGTTGTCTGACTCTTGGTGTTCGCTGTAACAGCTAGAATTGTTTCTTTCAGTATGAACCCCTTCTGCCAGTGTCTGCCACTATTGAACTGATACTAGTGGAAGATGTAAAAGTGAACCCTACTGATGTCTCCATTTACAATCACCCTGACGTACAAGTAAGGAATTATTCTGCTACTTTCTAACCGCAGGGAGGAAAACATAAAAAATTACATTACATGTGTTAAGGATACCGGTTTTAGCAATGTACTAGAAAGATGCAATCTAATTTTGAATGCTTTTGTGGTTCCGCAGGCAGAACTTTTCATCAGAGAAGGTTCTGGATATTTTTTCATTAATACCAGTGTTGCAAATATTGTAAGAGTGGCTCATGAGGAAACTCAAGGTATTGCTTTGGTGAGTGAAGTACTTTATTATTTTATGTCTTTTTGGTGATCTGAATATCATTCTGCAGTTTCATCGCTATTGGTCATGAGTCTTGGATGTGTTTGCCTGTCTCAGTTAAGCTTCAGGCAGGGGATCTTTGCACTAGCAGTTTCAGGTACAGTGTCAGGTATAGGCAGTTGTTTCACCACAATTGTGATGCATACGTACACTCTGTACAAGATAAAAGCCAGTGCCAAGTTTGTTTTCACCCATTAGAATTCTGCAGTAAAATGTTCCTGATTTCGTAAACGCAAAATGAAAAATAATGTGACAGACTTATTCAGATGTATTATACAAAAGATTAATTGGTTTCTAGAATAATATTGAAATATTTGTTGTAGGCCAGTACTTCCAAAACCTTCAAATTCTTCTTCCAGTGCTATTTCAGGATATTTTGCCATCACAGTATTAAAGAGTTGATTTCTGATCTCCGTATTAAGTTTCTAATGCACTTTTCTACTAGAAGATGCAACTAAACTACAGTTATGCTTGACTTCAACCAGGCCCAGGATATGAAATGCATTCTGCAGTAAATGACAACAAAACTACATATTTGCCTTGGAGCTTTAATTAGACAAGAACTGGAAGTGACACAAGTTGTTTTAAAGAGTAGTCTTTACAAATTTATGATTTATAGATTTATCTTGTAATAAATAATGCTGATAAAGTTGTGAAATAATGATGCTAAAGGTGGATTTTTTTTCATTGTAGAGAATGTGAAAAGTATTGGTGAAACATTTTGATTGTCTGTAACTGTTGAAAGTATAAGATGGGAATATTTTTCCACTCGAGCCAGCTAGGCACAGAGGTGGGGAAAAAATAGAAGAGATGAGCTTATTTTTGCACGTTGTACACTGTTTCAACTCTTAATAGTTTTTCAGTCAGATTTCCCTCATGGGTTTAGCAGTGCTTTAACTGATGTACACAAGATAATTTCAGAATAGAGCATTGAACTTAAGTAGTGTAACAGTGCCAGCAAGATAGGCTTTGTGACTACAAAAAGAGATTTATTTTAACTACCTGTCAGATTAAAGGAGAGAAAGCTCTACTTCTTAAACATTTAAAAACTGTTTTGGGAAAGAAAACAAACACAAAAACAAACCAAAAACACACCCACACCCACACACTTTAGAAGTTTTAGTCCTACGTGCTATGTTTGGGTTAAATCCCAGTGTTGCCTATGGATTTTTCTTTCTGTGGAAGCCAGCAGAATGGTCTGTGTAGAAAATCAGCAAGTCCCAGGCTGATGCCATGGCAGGTATCGGTGGAGCCAAGTCAATACGGGACGGTTTGATAATAAACTATTCTAATAAACTAGATTCAAGTTATCTAGAGCAGTGATTCTCGGACTTTTTACTGGGGCTGCCAAGTATAAATTCTAAACCTCTTACTGTCTTTGATACAGCAGCTTTTCTGGATGTGGGTGGTAGCATGGGGGCAGAATGAAGGGTGGTAAACAGTGGAATACACTGTGTGCTAGGGAACCACTGGGTGCCTAATAGGAGATGAGAACAGAAGAGGTAGCTGGGAGAGGACCAGGTTTCGTAAGTTGTAGTAGCCCTGCTTTCCCTGTCAGCTCTCTGCTCTGGGAGCTTCTTTTCTCTGATCTCCCAGTGCAAACTGAGCTCTGTTACATCTTCCTCCCTGTGGCTGTGCTGGCTGCCTCCTCCTGGCCACATCCCCTTCTCCGCTTTCCATGGCGGTGTGTTAATCTGTGCCCCCAGCACCTGTATTACCCACCCACTTTGGGAACTGCTGCTGTTCTGAAAGCTGACATTTATAAAAACTTTATATTCCTTTCTATTTTGAGACAAAAGTAAGAGTGATGCCCTCATAGAACAAAATGTCAGCTCTTCCCACTGCTCTTACTGCTGTCTCCTGTAGTTCTGCCAGGTAATGCTATGAATTATATTAAGTTCCTTTGAACTGGGGGGCCTGGCTGCCCATCACCCCGTGTTTCAGAGTTTGTAAGCCGGATGAGTGCATAGAATAGGACACCAAACACCTGCGCTGGCTCTGGCCAAAGTGAAGGTACCTGTGAAGGTGAAGAGAATAGCTGGGATCATCCCTGAGGTGCGTGGCACGGTCAGGGAAATTGCAAGAGCACTGCAGAGATGGTGTGAGCAAGGTGTGGATGCCTGGCTTTGAGAAAGGTGTGGAGACCGCTTTGGGATTGGTGCCTAGTTCTGAGGGCTTGTATCTGTGAGCAGAGGTCTCTCTCTTCCTTGCTTGATTCTCCCTGTGTTCCGAGAAGTGTGATGTGTAAGTTCTTCATATAAAAAAATTAATAAAACAATAATAATAGTTGTATCAAAGAAATAACTGATTTGTTAATCATCCTCTTTCTTGGGAAGATCTACCACCAGGTTTTGGCTATTCATTCAGGTAAAAGCAATAACTGTAAAGTATGAATCTTGTAGGAAGCAATACCCATGCTTTATAAGCATAGTCTCTGTCCTTAGGGTTTTTTTTTTCCTTATCATATTGTTTTTCACTCCACTAAGAAAAGTTTCATTGCTCTGAATGATTTGCTGTGGGTTTTTTGTCCGTCTGACGGCAGAAGGAGAATAACAGCATGCCAGACTGCTTCTAGATTAAGATACATTAATTCACTTGCTGCCCAGAGGCCATTTGCACTAGCTCAATAGTGTGATACTTCTTACATACATTTTACAGCTTTACTTTTGCTTTGGTGGAAGAATTATCTGTGTCTAAGGTTTGGAGACTTCTGCATCCAGCAGCGTCTGCCCTGAAAGTGATACAAATTTTATCTTATGAATGACAGACAAATGAAAACAAGAAGCGCTATAATAGAATTTTCTTTTGGCATTGCAGGTGCACCCTCTGCTTCCAGGATCAGTGACTGTAATGATTCACGACTTGTGTCTGGCTTTCCCTGCACCAGCTAAAGCTGAAATTTATGTATCTGATATTCAGGAGATGTACGTCCGAGTTGTTGACAAGGTTAGTGGCTTCGAAACCAGCATTATTAGCTGATCCAGGTTGCCCTGACTCCTTGTGCTGATCATGGACGTGAAGATGAGACATGTGCAAGATGATACAATGTAGTGGTTAGGGCCCTCTGCTGCAGCTGGATCACCTTAGAGAAGTAGTTTGATCTCCCTGTGTTTCTGTTTCTCCCTCCCAAATTTATCCTTTTCAGTTATAAGTCTTTCAGAGTATCAAGCGTCTCTTACTTCATGTTCTGTGTGGCAGCAATCTCAACTTTAGCATTTACACAGCAATGTTAATTCATAATTTATATGAACACGCTAATTCACATTTCCCGTGGTTTAAAGTGCATGAGAGCGGTTCTTTTAGGAGTAGGTTTTGCCCCAAGGTAATTTTCCATATGTCATGTTTTAAAAATTAACAAAAAAGGTCCAACTCATTTTACTTGCCAGCTTGGGTGCGTCTTATACAAAATAAGTGTTGATATTTCTGGATGTTTTAATTATGGCCTTGCCAGCTGAAAGACCTGAATTCATTTATTTAATTTGACGCTAACCATAGCTGGCAGGGATTATTCTCTAAAATCAGTGCTAATCTAACCTTGGGGCTTTATCTCTAATACCCTACTAAAAGTGTCATACAAAATAAAGTGAAAATGTTTATGCTAATAAATAAGAGTAGCTGAAATGAAAAAGGACTGGATGTGACTGTGTTCCAGGTGGAGATCGGAAAAACAGTTAAAGCTTATGTCAGAGTTTTGGATGACTCTAAGAAACCTTTTCTGGCGAAATACTTTGCTGTCATGGATCTAAAACTAAGGGCAGCGTCTCAGATTGTTTCACTTGTGTAAGTTAATGGATTTTTTTTTTAATTAATCTGCAAATATGTTTATAGGCAGAATAAGAAAAAATGAGTAAAGGTATTGGCTTGGAGGCATCGTAGTATGCAATGACAAAGTTATTTTTATTTATTTTATTTTTGTAAAGTTTTACTTGCCTGTTAATGGTAAATTGTCAGGAAAATTGGTAGTTTGTCAGGAAAATTGCCTAAGCTAGCAGTCTAAATCTTGTTGACTGATGAATGACTCTATTCGTATGCTATAATATTTCATGGAGCCTTTATGCATCTTGGAAGCAGTGACTTGGCAAATAATGTCAGGTGAAGAACTCTGTGAAGACATCTGATGTTATCAAAGTCATTCTGTCTGTTACTTAACCTTTTAGAAATAGGTAGGCTAAATCATCCTATTGCCTCGAAGCTCCTTATTTTCCAAGCTCTAAACGCAATGATTAAAATCACAGGAAAAAAAGGGGTTTGGGCTGTTGATTTTTAGTGTTGAGGTAGTGAGTAAAAACCGTTCTGCTTTGTATGGGGAGGTGTGCGTGTGTATTTGCATGCGCCGTGCAGTACTGCCTGGCAGTGTCTATCCCACTCCATTAAATAGAGTCAAGGCTTGTGCCGCTATTGTCCATACTGGTCAAATTGTTAGTGGGCTCCCTGGCAGACTTTTGGTCTGTACGAACTAACACTTGTTTCATTTGCATTTCACGTATTTCATTTTAAGATAAAACACAGGCTACAAAGAACCATTTCATGGTGTTACATGTAGAAATGTGATGGTTACTTTAATTTTGCTTAAGACATAGTCGCTTGGTCGTCCTTATGATGAAACTGCTGTGCACTAAATAAGTCCTTTGCATTTGTTATTCATGTAATGCAGTGAACTTCTCTATTTTAACATGTTTCTTTGCTACAGCCCCCTCAGTGAAGCTCTTGATGACCATACTGCTGCTTTTCTAGTGCATGGGATGGCCATCGGTCAGACTAGTCTTATGGCAACTGTTGCTGACAAAAGAGGACAAAGAATCAACTCTGCTCCCCAACAGATTGAAGTAAATAATTTCAGATAAAATACATGTGTAAACAAAATGTGTGTTATAGCAGAATAGGAACTGTATATTATAGTTAATTTATAGCGTAGTAATTAATTTGCCATAAAAAGTAAACTGATCATTCTGTCTAGAAGTTATCCAAATGCTAGTCTGTTACAGATTTCTAGTGTTTTTTAACTGCAAGTGATCAGTTAAGTTTCTGCCTGCTCAATTTACTGTAACTAAGCAAGTGAAGACCCAGTTTTACACTTGTATGTACTGTTTTGTGACATAATTTATCTGATTGGAATAGCGTGAACACAAGTATTCATATTTCTATTTTTAGGTCTTTCCCCCATTTAGACTACTGCCAAGGAAAGTGACCCTAATTATTGGGGCCATGATACAGGTAAAGCATCTTCTTACGTGTTTTCTTTCTTTTGTAATTTCTATTTTAAAAGAAATGTTTATAATTTATTTTTCAGGAGTAGATACTCAACTTCGCAATTTAGCTGCATTCACACTGAATGCTCCTCCTAACAAGAATAGTTTCATTCTTGAGCCACTCTCCATTTTCCTGTATTGCCGGATCAAAGCTTTTGGATTTATTTCTGTCAAGGGAGTGTCAGCTTTTCCAGTGTTAAATACCAGCGCAGCATTAATAATCTGTCACGTCCATGAATTTAAGCATGGTGGGCTAGTTTTACAAACTGAAACTCAGAGCAGAGCTATACCATGTGTGGTGAAGAGAAAACGAGGTAAATTCTTCTGAAACTTTCTGGGCTGGATGTAGCATCAGCCTATTAGATTCTACGAAGCACTTTTCCACTTAGCTTACGTGTTTTCCTGTCCAACTGCATGCAAGGACCAGTGTGCAGGAGAAAAAAGCCCTGAGATGCCCTGGGAAGGTTCAGACAGCCTTTTTTTACTGAAGACATTGTGATGCTGAGCACAGAAGAGGTGTACCCTATAACAAATATCTGATGGGTTAATTTTAGTTGTTCTGTGTACTATTAATTATAGATCACTTCAGAAGGAGGCCCTCAACCTCAATCCAACATCATTTTCTCCATCAGCGATGAGAAGATTGCATCAGTGAACAGCACGGGCCTTGTGAGAGGAGTGGCGATCGGGAACGGAACGGTAACAGGACTGGTGCAAGCTGTTGATGCAGAGACAGGGAAGCTTGTCGTGGTGTCTCAGGTAACGTTTTATGACACCATTTGGGGTTGAAAAGGGCTCTCTTTAACTCATGGCTTTGGCTCGAGACGGACGAATAGTCTTTTTACGTTAGTAATGTTATCATGCACTTGATTCCTGGTTTCCTGAAGGAGATGAAAAATCAGTATTTCTTCCTCCCTGGCCTCTGAACTTATGCATGTGCTGACACAGTTGATACTTTCAACAGACAGCTAAATCTTGCTGTGCCTTAAAACAAAGTTCTACTGATAACCTAGGGAGACTTTACGAGCAGTCTTACATCTTTAGAATTGATTAGTAAATCTAGAAAAGCCTATCTAAAGAAGTCTTTCTAAAACAGCAGAACGTTGTCCTTGCCTGTGTCACCTTACAGTTTAGCAGCATTTTGTATCAGTAGACTTCAGAAGGTATTGCCTAAGAAACGCATTGTCCCTTAAGCTCTAGGCAGGCTGTATAGAAAGCTATCGTCCCGTGCTGTGGTCTGAATCCATCTACAACGTTCAAGCAGCAAATTCCTGATATTCCATTAGAACCTCTGTCCGTATAATTTCTTACCTAGCTGAGCGTAAGGGAGCTGATGAGCAGGCCTGTAAGGGAGCACAAGTCCCTGGGACTTGCATGAGACTAACAGTAGAACTGGGGCCAAATCTTGTGGCTCTTCATTTGAGGTCAAGGCAGGACAGCTGCACACCACAAAGCTCTGCTGCTTGAAAGGTGTCACCACAGGCCAAGAGGAGACAAAGTAATTCAAGAAAAAGTAATAAGAAAAAATCTGTGCTTTTTAATGCGGGGCAGCAGTCTGGTCTGACGCTGTGGCAGGAAGCAGAATGAACTTGAAAGCTAAATCTACTGCCCAACGAGGTCCAGGTCTGACCTTTCCTCCCCCGTATACAGTAGGAATAATATCTATCAGGAATGTCAGGATATGTGAAGAGAAAACATCAGAGTATCGTATATATCATCTTTTTATTCTTGATTGTCCTGTTTGCTGCTACCATTCTCTTTTCCTTCCAATTCTCTCAATGTCTTCCTTTACCTTCTGAGGTTATTGACCCAGCTTCTCCTAGGGACCCCTATGATCTAGTCTGTTACCTCTCAGCTCCCGCATTCATGTCGTCAGTAATTTTGAGCAGAGGTTTTGGGGTTTTGGGGGGTTTTGTTTTATTTTTTTCTTTTTTTAAAATTCAGATGTCACTTTTAAATGCCTATTGATTTACAAAGTTAATGCTTTTGTAGTTTTTTACAGTCCTACTGAATTATGTCCCATGACAAATCACACAGCAATAGTGATTAAATAATGGCAAAATAGTGAATAGATCCTGCAAGTGAAATCTAGTTCACATTTGACAAATGTTTACAATGTCTTTCTTTCCTTTTTTTTTTTTTTTTTTTAAGGACAAAGTGGAAGTTGAAGTAGTACAGTTGACGGCTGTTAGAATTCGTGCACCAATTACACGAATGAAAACCGGTACACAGGTTAGTTGATTTGTGATAAGCTTTTATGGTCTTTAAATTTTTGACCTGCAAGCTGTGACCTTCTGTTAGGTTATCTGATAATACCACTGCAGCTCTCGGAGTGGTTGCCTGCTCTGAGGGGTACCACTGCTGCTGCAGGAATGAATGTGCTGTCAGTGGAGAAGCTCCAGAGCTGAACATATTAAAAGAGAAGTTGGGACAAGTTTACCTTGTACACCAGTCAGTTTCAGAAATTCAGGCCCTGCTGAAGAAGCATCATTTAATATGGAGAAGGGCACTCTCATCTTCATTCTGTTCACAGTGGGGACTTTATTCCTCTGTATGTTAAAAATCTACAGTATGTCTGCTATATAACAGATACTGTTCAAATTTTTGAACATTGAATGTTTGAGGAGGAACTTCTTCCCTTTGCGGGTGGCAGAGCAGTGGCCCAGGCTGCCCAGAGAGGGGGGGAGTCTCCCACACTGGAGCCATCCCAAACCCGCCTGGACGCCGTCCTGTGCCACTGCTGGAGGTGTCCCTGCTGTGGCAGGGGGTTGGACTGGGGGAGCTCCAGAGGGCCCTTCCAACCCTGACCAGCCTGGGATTCTGTGAAATTATATTTAATAAGTCTATTTAAGAGTCTATATTTCCCCTATTAGTTATTCATTCCAAAATGGCCAGTGATTTTAGCTCATTGGTCCCAGGTGAATGAATTGCTTTAAAGATTAAAAATAAAAACTTGAAAATTGCTGTTTCATGTTTATACGTTATGTTGTCTTAATCTGGAGAGTCGGAAGGGGAAGGTTGATGTTCAGAGCAGAGTTAATCAGGGAGGTCATCTAGACAAAGATGTGGAAGACTTAGAAGTGTACGACTTAAGTGATTTGATGCTACAAATGGGACAAAGGAATTAGTCAACTCATTTTTTCTGATGGAAAACTGGTACTTGTTTTTGTAGAGCATGTAGCAAATGAGAATAAGTTAAATTTTATGTTTTACAAGTTGGTGGTTGAGTCTTCTGTGTTTGACATCCTTGCAACGTATACAGCAGCCAAACTGTTTTCTTCATAAGAAATACCATCTCTTGATCAATGAATGTTAAGTTTAATGATATTTACTCTGTGTAGGTTTGGTTTGCATCCTAGAATTACCTAAGAAAGTCGATTTCTCTGTTTCTAGATGCCAGTTTATGTAATGGGCATCACCAGCAGTCAGACTCCTTTTTCATTTGGCAACGCGGTTCCAGGATTAACGTTCCACTGGTCTGTCACAAAGAGGGATACTCTGGATATCAAGACAAGACACAGCGAGGTAAATTGTGTGTATGTGTACCTGCATACGTGTGTATCTTGGGAAAGGGAAGCTGCCACATAATGGGAATTGAGAAAATATCATTTCTTCCTCCTACTCAAAATCAAAGAGCCACTGTCATCATTAGGTGTGGTCTTTCCTTTGTATCAATGTCAGTTCTTTCCATGAGTAAAATTTTAATCACTTTCTTCTGTCCAAGGCTTCTTTTCAGCTTCCTGCAAAATATAACTTTGCAATGGATGTTTATGGCAGAGTAAAGGGAAGAACAGGCCTGAAAGTTGTTGTGAAGGTCCTTGATCCTGCAGCCAACCAGTTTCTCAACATGGCAAGAGAACTGTCTGATGAAATCCAAATTCAGGTATGATGTTCCTCACAGTTAATGTTTTAATATCTGTTTCAGAGCTGAATTTCAGAGTCTGTATTTGAGGTCAGGAATTTGAAATGCAAAGGAGTAGTTCCAGCTTTAGTTTATGTTTAAGCCCTTACTCCTGTTTGTATAACGTTCTGCTATTTGGAAACCTCCAAGTTCCCCAAGTGTTGGTAAGGTTTATGCTGAACAGTCACACACTGGTGTGATGCCTGAATGAAATTCAGGAGTTAGGGTTTTTTGTAGACCACCTGAAACTGAGGTGACTTGTGTCTTGTGGATAAGTAGTGTTAGAGCTGTAAAAGAACTTCCTGCTGTAGTTCCCCTCTGCACAATAATACTTCTTGTTTATAGCGCTTACCATACATGTCTATGCGAGCATGATAATTTGGATCAGGAATTAGCTTCTGAAATTAATCTGCTGGTTGTTCCCACTTGCCATGCTTTGGGGAGCAGTTTCGAAATATGCAAACTGGATTCCTTTAGGTGGAACAAAGCTGGAAAATGTGCTTGAGGAGTGTACCTTGTGTGGGCATTCACTTGATGGGCTCAGACTTGGGTGAATGTGGGGGTCTCCAACACCATTTCACTTGAAAAATCTGCTTCTTTTTTCATACTGCTTCATAGTATAGCTCTAGCCGTAGAAATGAATGCTCTTCAGAATCATTTCTAGAAGATACTGCCTATCCCATTCTGAAATATTCGTGTTTAATTTTCATTTTTTTAACCACGTATATTATACAAGGTAAAATAGTGCGTTATAGTTTCATTTGGGGGTTTTTGTTTTGGAGGTGAAATAAATGGAAATAAATTACTTGCTGCACACAACAGTAGGCTCAAATGCCTTTTATTTTCCAGGTGTTCGACAAACTTCATCTCGTCACTCCAGAAGTAGAAGCAGAACAGATCTTAATGTCACCAAATTCCTTTATTAAACTTCAGACAAACAGGTTAGTGATCAGTTTTTATACTGTGATTTGTGTCAACAGTTTATCAAAACTGCAAAGCAATTCTGTTTGAAGTAAGCTTTTTCAGTCTTTTAAAAAGAATATATCACAGTACATCCGTATAATATACAGCTTATCTGATGATTAATAATAGTATCTTATCTGTACTCTTGGGCTCTGTCAAATCTTGTATTAGTTAGATTGCAGCTAGAAAATTCATTCAATATTTGAACTTTTGGATCTTTATTTTAAAAGATGCTGAGCCAGCTAAAGCAGTAGCCTGCTTCCACTAGAATTTTTTATGGGTGATCAAGGCTTTATGGTATATACTTCTCTGTATTTCTTAGAGGCTATGACTAGATTTTGAGATTAAAATGTCCTTCCCAAATGAGGAGTCCTTTTTACATAATCTGTTTTCAAACTGACATTTCAGACTCATTTCAGGCTTGAAATTTGGTTTTTCTAGCATAAGAATGTGCAGATATAGACAACAGGACATATGCTGAGGGCGAGGCTTTAGATGGATTTACTTCTTCAGAGGAGGGAACCGTTAGTTTCACTGGAGCTTCACTGACCATGGTCATTCAGCATCTGCTTTTGGAACAGTTATATAGGAGCCGTGTCATTTGTAGTCACTTACTAATGTTGTTTTGCTATCCCTTCTGAGCCGTTTTTCTGATTAATTAGTCATTAAGTTGCTAGGTATCAGTCTGTATGTTTCTTTGTCCCGTTATCTTCACTATCCAATGTTGGAGCCCCTATGTCTGAACTCTGCCACCAAAAGCAATTACACTGTTGCCAAGAAAAGGGCAACAAAAATCCAGCTTTAATGCTTTTTTCCTAGGATAGAGTATTTCTCTCAGTGGAGGAGCTTGGGAGAAAAAAAAAATAATTTACAGATCTTTGGGAAGATGTGCTAAGTGATACTTAAAAGTAGCTGATGTCTCAGAATGCCCACTAATTACAGCTTATGTATTGGCTCAGTTCATTAATATGCAAATACTATGGTGAGAGTTATTCCAAAAATTAACCTTGTCTACAAAACCATTTCCAGGAAACTGATGAGATCCACTTAATCACATCCCTGACTTTATCTCTAATACCAGCGTTGGCCTTGGCAGACTAATCTCCCTCTAAATATTGTTTGCAGAAAATGACGGCAGAAGCTGCGTGTCGTAGCCTTAGCCATTATTATTTGGAATCAAGTTTACATCAGTGAATGATGACGCTGCAGGGCAGTGGGTGGAAACTACATTTTAGTACATGCCTAAACCCGGATAAGACTTCTTCCAAGTCGGCTTGAATCAGAACTTAAACTTTTATTTCTTAGACTAGAACGCAGGCTTTTCACCTTTTATTGCAGACGTGTGGCAAAAAAAACCCTGCATGCCAAAGAGCAGTCTTTCAGATTCGCATAACATATTGGTGTAAATACGGTTTTACTCACCTAGGGGGATCCCCTGATTTTTGGTTTTTTTCTGTTTTGTTTGTTTCATTAAGGGACCGGGTGGCTTCACTGAGTTACCGTGTCCTGGATGGACCGGATAAAGTTCCTGTTGTAAAAATTGATGAGAGAGGTTTCCTTACCTCTGGGTCTTTGATAGGATCATCAACAATTGAAGTGATTTCACAAGAATCATTTGGGATCAACCAGACCATTGTAGCTGCTGTTAAGGTAGTATCTTCTCTCTTTCCTTGCCGTTTTCTGTTATAAGTGTATCTTTACTACTGCAACAGGGATGGTCAGCTGCACATTTTGAACCTCACTTCTGAAAAATGTGAAGTATAGGAATTAATGGTCAGTTCTGAGCTTTGAAGAAAAGTTTAGTATACTAAACTAGACAGATAAACATTAAATCCCAGCAAATTCTTAAATTTGGTACATTTTACAAAAAGGCCTTTGTGTGTATGTGCCTTTAAAAAAAAGTTTGTCTTAAAAATCTCTTAGAATTACAGAAGTTCAAATAAAAAAAGATGTTAATGTCATAAACATGTATTTTGCAGTGTGTGAAAAGGGTAAATATCATCTGGAGTAATGACTATAAATGCAGCATCTGCTGTGAGGTACCTAAGTGACATGAGGAGAAACTTCTTTACTCTGAGGGTGGCAGAGCAGTGGCACAGCTGCCCAGAGAGGTTGTGGAGTCTCCCACACTGGAGCCATCCCAAACCCGCCTGGACGCCATCCTGTGCCACTGCTGGAGGTGTCCCTGCTGTGGCAGGGGGTTGGACTGGGGGAGCTCCAGAGGGCCTTTCCAACCCTGACCAGTCTGGGATACTGTGAAGTGATACCTAGATTTTCAAGATATTGAAGATGTAACTGTACAGTGCCCAAAAGTTTCATTTTCTCTGCTGTTTCCCAGCAGTTCAGCTTTTACACATAATGAGAATCTCTGCGTGAGAAAGCCTGTCTTATCAGATGCAACAATTTCGCTGCTGTTGCCTGTATTTGGTGAGCTGTCAAGGAGCATGTCCAAGGCTGCCCTGTGTGCCTAAGCTACACTGAAATGTGGATGCTTCAGGGAAGGACAAATCTGTAGCAAAACTCAGCAAGTTTTTTTGGTTTTCCAGGCTAATGAAACATCTTTCTTTCTCAAAACTTCATTTGTTGATTGAATGCTATTATGTGAAGTCTAATGTATCTTACTTGTTGGGCACTTAGGATATAAGGGAACCTATATCCTTCATTTCTGTTCAAAAGTCCTTGTGCCAAGAACTTTCTACATGCAGCAACATGAGCCTTGAGATACCCACTGCTCCGCTTCCTCTTATCCCTTTTTACTCTGTCAACATCTTTCTTATGTCCCAGCTAAAGGAGGAAGACATATAATTCAGTGCTTACTTTAAATTATTTGTAAGTTTAATTATTAAAATCACTGTGAAGTGGTTTTACGGGGTTTTTTATTTTAATTTTATTTTCTGCCACAATGTTCAGCTTTGCCTGTAGGTCTGTCCTCCTGGGTGGAGAATGAAAAAAGAAATGGTGGCTTAGTTTCACTAATGCCACTCCTGCTGCTAGGTGGTTGCAGTGAATTTCTATAGCTCTGTTACAGATGACCTTGTTTCTTCCCTTCACTGTTGGATCCGGCAAGTGAAAGATGTTTAATGAGTGTGGGGTTGGCTCGAATGACATTTAGTCAGCATATAGTGGTACCAAAGTTAAATTCCCCCTTTGTGCATTCTTTCCATACAGTTAGGATATCGCAGAACTGTGGAGTCAGTGCACTATGACAGCACTCTTTGTAGTGGGAACCATCTCAGTTCAGCATCTTGTACAACTGATTTGTTTTCCTGTACTTATTAGGACTATACTACTTTCATGGAAATAATATTTTTAACCTCACAGTCACCTCGTGAGGTAATACAGTGCTGCTGCCTTCATTTTATGGATGAAGAACTGAGAGAAAGTTTGAGTGGTGTTGCTGAAGGTCATGTAGAAAAACTGGTGACAGCGTGGGAGATGAGCTTGAATCTGTTGTGTCATTCTAAGGCAGAGTTCTCTCCTTCACGCTGTCCTTCCTTTCATAAGCTTTTGTTTTGTCTATTTACAACTGTACACAATTAAGAACCAAACTGCTGCAGCAGCATCACTTAACACTTAGACCTTCAACTTTGCTCAAAAAAATACAATCTTATGTAAGCCAAGGAGGACGGTGGAAATAAGGAGTGACAGTATGCTTAGCATGGAACCGAGCTAAGCACTTGCCTGTACCAGCTGCACTCAACTCAATATTTTTTTAAAATAAAAAAATACTTTAAAAACCGAGATGTGTTAACAGTAAATAGCTGTTTTCATCAATATTAAATTTAGCAGTTGTCCCTTGTGGGACAGTTTTTGAGAGTTTAAAGTAAAGCAAGCTTGAAAATCTGTCAGGGAAATGGCGTTTCTGTTGGCTTGTAACCTCAGCTAGTTGGGCAGATGACTATATGCACTGATATTTTAACTGATTGTATCAGCCTGTGGAGTAGACAGTTGTATCTACTGATATTCTAGCCGCTTTTTTTTCTTTTCAGATTCACCAAAGATGCTATTTGCTTGAGGCCAATTTGTCCTTTCCTTTTAAAGTTTTGACATGTACATTTTCAGATTGCAGAGTTTTACGTTTTAGCTGAGCCTCTTAGGTCAGAAAAAAAGGGATTTTCCTGCAAGATAAGCTTGAGGGCTTGTTTTAAAATAGTTTTCTCTATATATTTGAGGGTTTTTGCTTTCTCTATCCTTCCATTATTTATTTTGCAACAGCTGTAACAGAAAGAACAGATATAGTTGGTTTTGTTGGGTAATTTTGCTAGTTAACCTAGATAAGTTAGTCAAGAATAGTAATATGTTATTAAAAAAAATACCCCAAAAACCCCGGTTGTAAAGTCTTTGTCTTCAGACAAACTTCCTTTATTGGAGTGTTACTTCAAAAATGTGGGGGTGTGCACATATGGATAACGTAGCAGACTTTTCTAAAGAATTTGGAGCAGTTCCTAACTTCTCTCTTGGTTGAGGAGAGGCTTTGAGGCAACAAAACACAGTCTGCTGACCAATTAGGGTCTGTCAGATCACAGAATCACGGAACGATAGGGGTTGGAGAGGACCTCTGGAGCTCCCCCAGTCCAACCCCCTGCCACAGCAGGGACACCTCCAGCAGTGGCACAGGACAGCGTCCAGGCGGGTTTGGGATGGCTCCAGAGTGGGAGACTCCCCCACCTCTCTGGGCAGCTGTGCCAGTGCTGCGGCACCCTCAAAGGAAAGAAGTTCCTCCTCATGTTAAGATGGAATTTCCCGTGTTCCAGTTTGTTCCCGTTGCCCCCTGTCCTGTCACTGGACACCACTGAAGAGAGTCTGGCCCCATCCTCATGCCACCCGCCCTTTAGATATTGATAAGCGTTGAGGAGATCCCCTCTCAGCCTTCTCTTCTCCGGGCTGAACAGCTCCAGTCTCTCAGCCTTTCCTCATAACAGAGGTGCCCCATTCCCTTGATCATCTCTGTAGCCCTCTGCTGGACCCTCTCCAGCAGTTCCCTGTCCTTCTTGACCCGGGGAGCCCAGAACTGGACACAGTGCTCCAGATGCGGCCTCCCCAGGGCAGAGTAGAGGGGGAGGATGACCTCCCTCGACCTGCTGGCCACACTCCTCTTGATACACCCCAGGATGCCATTGGCCTTCTTGGCCACCAGGGCTTATTGCTGGCTCATGGGCAACATGTTGTCCACCAGGACTCGCAGACACCAGTTCTGACTGCTTTTGGCTGTTGCACTTTGCTTCCATCAGCCCATGCTGTGGAGGACGGCCTGGCTGGAGCATCATGCAGGTGGCAGTACCAAGGCGAGTGTGCCCAGCAATGGGTCAAAACCACCAACCCAGCGCACGACTACACAGCTCAAGAGGAAAGATTGTGGGTGTTGTTCCTTCGCAGCTCTGGGAGCCCTGTTGTCAGACCACCACGGGCCTGTTTGTGGGGCAGCAGTTTGTAGTGTCTGTGAGGACAAGGATCCTAGGATTTGACAAGGATCACTAGGGAACAGCCTTGCAGCTATTGCTCACGTCTCCTCTGCTGGGCAAACCTTTGCTCAGACAGAGCCAGAGCTCTTAGAAACTCCCTGTATCATCTTGACTTCCTCACCTGGTGCAAGGGAACTGGGGAAACAGTGACCGCTCCATCCCCTTACTCTCACATACATTGCAAGTTGCTCCTGTTCTAGTAACTGGGGAATGAATTACACTTTTTATTTCAAGAATTACTGGGAGAAAAGTCTAGGGGCAACTTATTCTCTTGCATATCCAAGGGAGTCTTAATAGTTTTAATTTATAGGATAATAATGTAGTCTCTGAAGTCTGTGATGTGTGTTTCTACATCATCATTGCTTGCTTCAATTCCCAGTGCTATTAGAGGAAAAATACTAAGAAATATCTGATGGGAGTATGTAAAGAAGACAGAGCCGGACTCTTCTCAGCAGTGCTCAGTGACAGGGCAAGAGGGAACGCACACGAATTGGAATGCGTGAAATTCCGTCTGAACATAGGAAAGCACTTTTTTACTGTGGTGGCTGTTGAGCACTGGCACAGATTGCCCAGGGAGACTGTGGAGTCTTCGTCCTAGGAGATGCTCAAGACCTGACTGCATGTGGTCCTGAGCAACTGGCTTTAGCCCAACTTGAGCGGGCGGATCTGGACTGGGCAGTCTCCAGAGGCCCCTTTCAGCCTCAGCTGCGCTGTGAAATATAGGTATTGATAATAAAAGCACGATGTCTCAGTACTGTCATATGGCTAAACATATAGCAAGTGGTTCCTAAAGGAAGATTTGTATATTTGCATAATAAGAACCCTTTTAGATTACTATTTTTACAGAGGTACCAAAAAAAGCAATTTCATTTTGCTTTTCACTGCTGACGTTTTTACAGGTCTACCCCATCTCATACCTAAGAATCTCCATGAGTCCTATTCTGCACACGCAAAACAAAGAGGCGTTACTGGCTCTTCCCCTGGGTGTGATGCTGACATTTACCGTCCATTTTCACGATAACTCCGGAGATACTTTTCATTCACATAATTCTGTGCTCAACTTTGCAACAAACAGGTAGGTGTCTATCAGGGTGTTAATTACAGAGAACAAAAAAGGCCAACTACATGTAGCCCAGCCACAGCAAGGAACAAAGATTGTTCCAAAGATATCAAGTGAAGATACAGGTTGGACTGGGATTAGCAAAGAAAGGATTTAGTCTGAGGCCTTCAGAGGCACCATAGCAGAAAGAAGAGTTCCAGTTAGCAATCGATACTCTTTAGCAAATGGAAAGCTGCCCAGATAAGCATGATCCCTAGCGGGGCCTGCTGGGGTACATTTCTGCTTTAAGTGACTCTGAATCATCAGATTGCATACATCCGTGGCCTATATAAACAATTGATCTTATTAGCATTTGCCTCATCTTGCCTCTTTTCTCCTCGTGCTTTGTTACACTGACTCACTTAAGCCTTATGTAAGATGGTGAACGTTCTGGATGAGGGGCTGTCTCTGCAGATATGCCTCTACAGCCTTGGCACAGCAGAGCCGGGCCTCTAAAGGCCTTTTGGCCTCTGCCGCAAAGAATAATAAATGCATTGGTCATTAGTAAACAATCACTAATTCCATTATTATAACATAGCTTGTTTTCTGCAGAGCACCTTGCAGTTATAATAGTCATCATGATTAAAAGCAAAAAAGGGGTTGAGTGCAAGTTTTTATCATTCTCCCACCTAAACAATCTGCAGAAATGTCTATAGCATACAGAGATCCCTGAGATAACGCTACCTTAGCTTCCGAAATAGACGTGACAGACCTGCTTCAGCATAGGGCTGATTATTAGCCCTCGAGAGAGAGAAGCAGTGCTCATTAACCCCAGGCGCAGCACCGGGGTCACCCAGCTCTGCTGCTGTCAAGACCTTCGCTATCTCTGCGTGGTGCTGCCAGGGCAGCAGTCTCTCTGCTGGGGGCACTTACTCCGGGTGCCCGTGCATTTCGGAATGCTCAATTTTGGTAAGTATCAGAACTCGTGATCAAATGGGATTTAGCTTTGTAAAGTTATGGCTCGAAAGCTGCGTACTGGTGTTTAAATTTCTTTGCTGCTTAACTCCCTGAGAAAAGGGGAAAGAGACTGATTACCGCATTCTGAAGTTCTACAATTCTTAAAATTAGGAACTAGATCTCGTACATAATTATGACCTGAGTATTTCCTCAGCATAACGATGTGAGAACTGAAATTTGCCTCAGTAGCACCTAAATAATTTTTATATTTTCCTTATTTTGTCAGACTTCATTAGAAGATAACCATCGCTGAAAACCAGAAGTCAGCCATCTAAAAGGAGTTCAATAACTACTATTTATTGTAGAGATAATGACATTAGCAAACTCACCTTAATATAAAGCTTTTCTTTTTATTTGTAGAGATGACTTTGTACAGATTGGGAAAGGAGCCACAAACAACACATTTGTAATCCGGACTGTAAATGTAGGTTTGACCTTGCTTAAAGTCTGGGATGCTGAACACAGTGGCATTGCAGACTACGTCCCGCTTCCTGTGCAACATGCCATTTTTCCTGAACTCACAGACGTGGTGGTGGGTGATGTCCTCTGTTTGAGTACTTCGCTGATAAACCAAGAAGGTGAGTGGCACTTCAGTTGCTGTGGTTTTTGCAGCTATGTAATTTGACATCAGTGTGACTCTTTCTCATTCTCGGGAAAACTAAATGCATAATTTATGATGTTTGTTCAGAATCAAATGTCACTGTTCTTGTTAATGATAAAAATAGGTTTGATCAGCTCCTCTGATTTTAATTGTACCATGCAATATGTCGCTTGTATTGTATTCATGAGTATCAGACTTCAGACATTTCCATTCCGTTAGCTTGAGAGGCTTGTTTTTATGGGAATCCTGCAGAGTCAGGACTGTCTAACTTCACTCACTGTATTTGATTCTTAGTATTACTGGGCTTTTGTCAGAGCAACTGCAAGTTGGTGTGGTGTTGAGTGCTGGCCTTCCACCACACGAGGCCCTGGAATCTAGTTTCTGTGAACTGGGCCGTGTGTGTACCCGTGCTGCATACATACAGATGCCAATGTGATAGTGAAATGCTTCAGTTCGCATTAAATGCGTTGAACAGTGTCCAAATGCTGTGTCTTCTCAGGCCTGCCGGGTGTATGGAGCTCCTCGTTAAGTAGTGTTCTTCAGGTCGACTCCAAGACTGGCGTAGCAATGGCAAGGGATTCTGGTGTTGTCACTGTCTATTATGAGATTCCTGGATTACTTAAGACATACAGAGAGGTGAGGCACTGTTAAATCCTACTACAACTGCTCACGTTTATTTGCTTCAGGTGAACCCTCACCAAAAATGGATTCTATGATTTACATTTTTTTTTTTTTTTGTTCTAAATATTTAGAAACATTCTTTTTAAGGGAAAAAGTATTAGAAAAGCAAATGTTTGGAAACTATTTGGTATGTATCCAAATACGTCATGTGTTCTTCTTAATCATCTGTGTTAAGGAGGAAGATTTAGTGTAATAGTTTCTCTTTTCAGCCTATACTGTTCTTATATTGTACGTTTTGATTCCTTTGCTTGGCTAAGTTGTTTCCATGTGCTAAACAATTTTTGAGTGTGGCTGCTTTTATGAATGAAGTTTCACTGCAGAATGAGATGCCAACAAGACTTTCTAAAGTGTTGTACCATATTACTATGCATCACTGATCAGAGCTACTCAGTTAAATTATTTTGTTTATTTACAGTGCAATTGCACTGTTGACACAATTCCCTCTATTGGCTAACGTAAGCACCAGACATTCCTTTAAATTTAGACATAGAGCTTTATACCTATTAACTTATGGGGGCTAGGTAGAAAGAAAAAAATGTTTTTTTGTAGCTTAAATTGCTGTGAAAGGCAGTTTCTAAAATTAGAGAAATGTAGGATTTCTTATAGAGAGAAACACAACCTATTGGAGTCTTCTCTTCTGTTACATGTACAAGGATATGTGCAATCAATGCAATCTGGTTTTGCCTTAATTTTTCTTTGTTAAAACAGTTTTTGGTAACAATGTACTTCATCCTTTTTTCAGATATTGATTAATATACCTCAGAGGACTACAGCGATGCATGTAAGTGGAGTGAAAACAAGCTTACAAGGAGTTGCAGCCTCAAAAGTGATAGTTTCAGTTGGGGAAAGAAATAAAAATTTGAAAGGTATGATGAAAAAAAAGTCTTTATGCTAACTGTTGCATGTTTGTGTATTCCTGATAGGTGGTTTTGGTTTGTCTTTTGTTTTTTCTGTTTGTTGTTAAGGGTCTGTGAAGCTGATGTGGCAAGATCTCTGTGAACCTCTAGTGCCTTTCTGGAATCCCAGGAGCTCTAGAAGAATCTTAGGGCCATGTTACAGAATTTGGAGGGTGTCCTGGGGCACTACTAAGATTTCAAAACTAATAAAATCGGTAGATAATAGTGTCATTTTTGATCATATCAAAAAACAGTTAATAGGCAATCAGCTGGTTGTTTGCTCATATGTTTAATTCCAATTGCCTTCTTGAAGTTAGTAATTGTATGTGCTGAGCTTGATTAAAGTAGTTGCCATCCTTAAATCTTTTACAGAAATTATCAACAAGTAGAATCAATACAAAAGTTAAGTATCATATTGTGTCCTCTATTAAATAAGCTGTATTTTTTTTGATTATGATTCCTTTTAGTTTTCAGCTTAACACTTAGCACTTGTTCAAGTAGTATTTTATTGTGCCTTATGTAAATTATTAGCCTATGCAAAACCATCTTGCCAGATACTAAAATATAAATCGAGACTCCCAGGATCATATAAGTTATTTAACAGATACATCTGAGCTGAAAATTCTCTCTCTTTCCTGTAAATAAATTATTCCTGTCAAAAAAACCCCACAACATATAAAATTTTCATCTGCTGTCTCTTTGGGATGAGACCTGAGATAGGACAGCTGTCTGTGATTTCCTGCTATTTTAAGATCATCATAACCTTGTGAAACTATTTCACAAGGTGGCAGAATAACATGATATTTCAAGCTGTGGTTTTGCTTTTTATTAATTAAAAAATAATTAGTTAGAATTTTCTTTTCTAATTAATTAATTAGATATTAATTAATATTTTTTCTTCCCCTCAGGGGAGTGCTTGCCTGCTCAGATTGAAGCCATTGCTGAATTACAACCCCAGTCCATTATCAATTGCCATCTAGATTTTAATAATGATGCATTTGACTTCCCAGCACATGATATTTTTATAGCAGAGCCTGGATTTGATGCCGTTTCAGGTAAGATGAGACAAGATGCCACGCTCCAGGAAGAGATTTGGAATTGTGCTCTGGTTTAGTCCCAGAGTCCTTTGACCCAGCACATTTCCTTCTGAAGCCCCTGAGCTTTGCTGTGTAGGATCTCAGGATTCAGTGTGCTCTCCTTGTTTACCTCTGGGGTTTTCTGCATGTGACAAAGACATCTATTTGTTTTCAGAGAAAGCCAGAAATCACGGGCAGCCCATTTCATGTGTTTTTCAGAGTTGTAGTAGTGAGTCTGGAAGAAACTCAGCAGCATTACTTTACCTGGAGGGGGAAAAACAAACTTTGACGTGGTTTTTGACTGCAAATTTAGGTCCTAATTTTGCAAATTACTACTAATATATTTGTAGGTATGTAGCCAGTCCAATGGTACCTTGAAGCAGAAGTGACGGTATTGCAGAATGCAGTGGGGTCACACGCTCTACAGAGCTAGCAGCTGCCATCTCTTGCTCCAGCTGAACTGTACAAAAAATAGCTTGCCGTGTGTATAACTGAATTTAGAAAAGAATATCAGGCCTTGTATTTGTTAAACTATGAAAGCAAAACACTTCCTTCTTCAGCTGCTACAAATGAGCACTCAGGTGATAAATATTCCAAGATTGGGTATCTCTGCAGCTGTAAACATTCAGTGACTGTTTTAGGTGTTTTCTTGCCATATGTCAGTGCCTTTCCCGTATACTTAACTTCCACTGCATTTACGACTAGGGATAAGAAAGGCAATAATGAGTTTTAATGTCTGTGTTCCAAGGATGTTCAGATTTCACCAGTTCAAGCTCTACAGAGTCAAATAGTCTTTGTGTTTGATGCTGGCCTTTTAAAAGCCCTGCCACTGTACTTATTGCAGTGTAACTAACATCAATGATTAAAATGAGAGAAATAGCTTAAAGTGTGAAGATCTGGTAAAAGTAATACACTTTGAATTCTTTGTATTCTGCAATTTAAACGTTTCTGGAATGTATCATGCATCAAACTTTCTTCTGCAACCTGAGTGCTGTAATTTTTTGAGATGTAGAATTCTTATGTATCCCCAAAACAACATGAACTGGGACTTAAAACGAGGAGAAATTACTGGATAATGTGGAAATGGAAATCAAATTGTGAATGTCTGCAACGTGTTAGTGTTTCATAACTATAACATGAATTAAAAAAGAAGGAAGTGTACGGAATGGAGTGTACGGAAATAACATGAATTATCTGTTAGATTAGTCCCTGTACCCATTGTGTAAAACACCGTTATACCTTGCAGGATAGTGGCTGCCACTGTTACTTCGTTAGAGAAAGAAAATAAGGGGAAAACATGTACCTGGGAAGTTCTGCGTGTTACTTATGCTCTGTATCTTCCATCCTGGGGCAATTTTGTACTATCTTTATCGCTAATAATAGACAAATAGCTCATATAAGAGATTAGAAGCATGGTGAATATCTAACTTTAAAGAAGCTTTTATAAATAATAAACCATGTCTCCACAGTATTAATGATGGTGAGGGTAACCGACTAAAATCGTAACAGTAGGTGAAGAGAATACGAAACAGGATGTTAAATTTTGTTTTCAGTAAAGCCTTTCTATCAGTATGAGCATAAATGTTCTATTCAAAGTGGAATTGAGTCTTGCTGGCATGCTATAATAAAAGTGACTGGAAACTGCCATTTTATGGTTTTTTATCATGATGTTTCGTTTGGGACAAGATCTACGTTCTGTTGGGTTAGTACTGGGTTTGTGATGCTTGGCCCAGCAGACACTCTGTCCCATTCACCTACGCACTCCTGATCTTGCTGTCTGTTGAATTTTACCACCTTTTTTATCTCTTCTCTAAAGATCCCTTTCTCTAAAGAAATCTCATTCTGCATGGAGAAAAAAAAACACCATAAAGATGAGCAATTAACAGTCAAACTGCTTTTGGTTTTATAGGACATTACACCTGTTCCATCACGATGCACAGGCTCACTGACAAGCAGCTGAAGCATCTCAGCATGAGTAAAACTGCACTCAGAGTTACAGCTTCAATCCAAGGCAGCCACTTCTCTGGGGAGCGGATCAGCACGGAGGTGCCATTCAATCCTGGGTTTTATGCCGACCAAACAGAAATGCTTTTAAGTAATCATTACACAAGCTCCGATGTGAAAATATTTGGTGCCACTGAAATTCTTGATACCCTGGAGGTGAGTCTGTTGCTGGAAAGTATCACAACACAGTTGAAAGTGTTTTGAACTGTTGCATGCAACCTTCTAACCAAAGGCACTCTGTACCACCTTTACCACGTCAAGGTTGTTCCTGAGATGATTTGGAAATGCTCATCTTGGAATGTATTCCTCCTCAGTTTTCACTTTTGTTTTGGGGCAGTAGAAATGTGTCAGGCTCACCTGTGTGCCAGCTGGGATGTGTTAAGCAGCTCGCAGGTGGGGCAGCGGAAAATCTGCCCGATCTCTAGCAGGAGGGGTAGGTTCTTGCCCAGTTGCTTGTTTGCCTGCCCGTGGTTCACATAGAGCACTAAGGGATACTTTGATTTTTGCCTGTACGGGGTTAGCCCAGACCCACAGCAACAGCAGTTAATAGGGCAACCTTACCAGGGCACTGAGGGGAAGGGCTGCAGGTGTCACTGGAAAGTCACAACCAAGTCCGACTCCTGCTGAGGGGTGAGTTACTCAGTGTTTCTGTGCAATAACATTTCTGAAGTGTGGCCTGGAAGATGGATATATGCTGTGCTTTCTCAAATAGGCTCAAACAGTTGGGTTTTTTTTCCCTCGGCAGGTGAAATGTGGGTCACCAACAGTGAAGGCTTTTGAGAAGGAGAAATCCTACGGGCTGCCAAGTTATGTAGTCTACACCGTTAGTCTGTCTGATTCAAGAGTTTCAAGCCAGGGATCCTTATCAACCACTCTGACTGTCTCTAGTCCTATGACTGACCAGTCTATCACTATCCCAGTGACGGTGATTTACTTGACTGACAGAACCAGTGCGCCAGGGAGACGTAAGTTTATCTCTAGATTTCATATGCCAGAATAAACCAATAACTTCCATTAATGTTCATAAAGTTATAAAATGCAGTCTGTTCAAAGCTGAGCTGGCAGCTCATGTTACTGACACGTAAGCTGCTCACTGCGAGCAGAAGACTTGAATACAATTGCTCATTGTGACTGAAGCTGAACATATTTTCCTTTTGGGTCAGCCCAAAATACTCTGTTGAAGTGGGCATAAATATCCCAGTGCTAAAGTGTTTGAAAGTAATTTTTTTTCTGCTCTGCTTCTGTTTACTCTCAAGCATGCCTTGTTATTTTGAAAACAGATTAGCATTTTGGGGCTGAGAAAGTAAAGAACACTGTTATTGGCAAATTTTGAAGACTGCATTGGAAACAGTCACTAGAATCGAAGTCATATTATCTAGGTTGATTACACTTACTTGCTATAAATAAAAGCCTTCTTTTGGCTAATTTCAATTTGAGCTAAGAACTGTTAACTCTTAAAGCAGATTAGAGAAGATGCTCTTTTAACTCAATATTGTTTCCTCTTAATTGATTCTACAGATGGAGCCAGTCTATTCCAGCACTTTCTTGATTCTTATCAAGTAATGTTCTTCACGCTTTTTGCACTATTAGCAGGGGCAGCTGTTATGATTATAGGTAAGAGAATGAAAGATTCCAGAAGTATTTTTTTCCATAACGTCTTACAATGCATTAGCTGTAAGATGTAAAGGAATAGTTTCCATGTGAAATGATTTTGGGGTCTTCTTGTTGGTTTTTTTATTGTTGTTTTTGGGTCTTTTTCTGATGTCTTGCAGGCCTTCATGCAGTTTTCTCACCAAAAGAACGGCATGTTCATCCAGCGTTTACCCCAAGGACAACTCCTCAACACAGCCATAACAGTAAGCAGCTGTTACCCAGTTATAAATGAATTAATTGATAAGTCTAGCTGTTGTGTCTGAGTTGACTGTAGGGAGGTACGACTCTGAGAACGCCCGTGTACTGAATTATAGTACAACAAGGACCGAGCCAGTTCCTGGGAAATGCGTTGCCCATCCTCCTGCCCCACACCCCAACCTCCCCTTTACCCATTGCCAAGCCTCTGGAAACTCTTGGCCAGCTTCAGCCACGTGTGAAATAGGGAGTGGGTTAAAAGTGTAAGTGTTCATGCAAATCGCCAGGTGGGTAGAGGAGAGAGATCCACAGTTTTGCTGGTGCTGAGGGAAAGTAAAGCAGAGCTCAGGCGCTGGTAGGATGTGCCTGGCAGCAGCTGCCTGCTTAGTCGATTCACGCGGCAGCAGATGAGCTGCAGCCCTTACGCTGGGAGGTACCGCGAGCTGGGGCTGTTGTAGGAGATGGGGAAGGGCAAATGTTAGGGGACAAACAATGCAAGTCTATGGAAGACTTAGTTGTGTTGCTCAGGGAACAGTTTGTTCCTTCAGTGCTTTTGATCTTGCACTCATGTTTTATCTGTATTTTTTGGACATCATATTTATTCCCTATTTTACTGATTTGCAGTGTTGCAGAATCAAACTCTTTCAGAAATATGCAAAAAAAAACCAAAACCCATTCACTTGGAAGGTCTGTAGTCAACAGTGGCTATTAAAACGAAATTCACATTATTACAGATCCATTTAAGCTATGGTGAGCTGCAGTCCTGTTTGTAAAAACACATGCCTGACACTTCAGATAAAATAAGGCAAATTCAAACTGAAAGTTACTTGCTGAGGTGAAATGTGTCGTGCCCCCCTCAGAAGACTTAATCAATTCTTTAAAGTCCTTAATAGGAAGACCTACAAAATTTTGATACGTACGTCTTTTCAACAGGCAGTAAGCTAACGGGGTTATTTCACTTTGAATGGATCATTAGACTCGCTTGCCAGGTGTTCCAGCAGATGATCAACAGCAGTTATTTGTTTCTTACTTCTTCCACCATTCCGGAGTATGATTGGGGTTTTTTTCTCCTTTTCCCCTGTGTTTTAGGTTTCTCTATGTCACCTGCGCCTTCCTTCAGTCCTCAGTCCTCAAGCAGAAAAACAAGCCCATCATCCACGCTCTGGAGCACTGATTATGGTTCACGTTAGAGACAGCAGGACTCACCTTCATGCACTAGGGCTGGAAAAAAGAAAAAAACCAAAACCAGTGCCTTTAACAATAGCAAATTTAAGAACTTTCACAGTTTCAATATAATTCATGTCATCTCTTGAATGTGACTAGCTTCATAATTATTTTTTTTTTATATTTTGAGCTCTTTGAATTTTTTTTATGTCAGTGCTTCAGTTCTCTCGAACTTTTTTTATCTGCTGTTTAAGGCTCAGTTGTCAAGGATAACTGGACAAAAAGCAGTGTTTATGCTAAGCTAGCTTTCTTGCACTCTTCAAGCTACTAGAAGTCATGTCTAAGTGATAGCGATAAAAGTTTTTTATTTACTTTATGTGAAAATTCACTTTCTTTTTAATGAACTTTTTAAAAAAGGGAAAGAGAAAAACAGGTCAAATATGAGCCAAAAATATGAAGGATTGTAAATTTCAAAGAACTAGTTTTTTATTTTGAGTTCCAAAGACTCAGGAATGTACTGCACTGATAAGTGTTCTTACATTTAGCCTTACAATGTGATTCATCACTATAATTTGCTGTTTTAACATTAGGAATGCTGGAACAACTGTGAATAATTTGGGGTTTTTTTTACAACAACAAAAAAGAAAAACCTAACTATCTTAGTGCGGCTTCCTTTGGGTACAACTGCAGTATTCCTTTCTTGTTACTGTAAGCACTTTTTTTGGACTGGGAATGTGAAAGCGTGTGCCTTCTAAGAGGACCTTTCTTCTGGTAGTAAATATTTTTAATTGAAAGCAATTATCTTACCTGTGTTCTGATAGAAATATAATACGTTTCTATAGGTCATTTCACATATAGAAGTACCTCAATAGAACCCGAGCCTCCTTTTATTACCACTAGTCGCCTGGTGCACTGGAAAGTAAGTGGCTTATTTCACGCTTACAATGAGCGACCTGTTCAGTTGGTACAACCCGCCTGTCTCTGGGGTGTTCCTGTACAGACCCATACAGCCACAGCCAGAATCTTCAGTTAAACTACTGGTACAACCAGACGTTGGAATATTTATACCATAATATCCAACTCATAAGCGCTCATTTGTAAGTCTGTAAAATACAATGTATCATTTAATTGCGTAAGTATTAAAGTGTGAGGGTGTTTTGGTTGACTTTTTGGTTTTCTTCTTGGCTAGCTAAGAGGCACAGATACAAAATGCACAATTCCGGGTACATCAGGAAGTACTCTGCTAAACCAGGCAGTTGATCACTGTGTGCTCAGATGCATTTTGCTTTCTAAACAAGACGGCAGTGAGGTATGCTGACTTGAACTTTTTTCCAAATTAACTTTAAACAGATGAGAAGAAGAACTTGATTCCCATTCTTAGCTAAAGTACTTCGCTGAGAATAGGGGGGAAAAAAAGTATCTCACTTGGAATCCTTTATTTTGAGGATTATAATAATACTCACCGTAACTTTTAATCCATAAACGGTATTTTGCAGGTATCAGATAAGGGCTTTGTTTACATAAAACAACTATCCCAGTTTTAATTGTGAATGATATTCTGGCTGTCTGAACTCTCCTAAGGACCATAATGACATTGTTCTATCGCAATTGTTCTATTTCAAAGAACAGAATATTTCATGCAAAATATATTATGTGCAGAACTATGCAGGCAATTAGAGGAATGCAGACACAGTTTGTGGCATACAGTTTTGGTTTCATGCAGTATTACAAAAAAGCAACGTTACTACATGTTACTATATTGAGTCTTGTGTAACTTATTGGCTAGTTTTGGAGAAGTTGTGCCTTACGTGCTAGTACTACTTAAAATTGACAATTTGGATGTAAATAATGATCATTTGTATTTCTATTATTTAATAAAGCTTTGTAAGATTCCTTTAGTATGCTGTTGATGAACTCTCCTGTGTTTTGGTTATTCAGAATTTAGCACTAGACTATATACTTCACCTCCTACAGCCCCTCAGTATTTGCAATCATGACTTTTACATTCATAATTTTCATTTTCCTTGACAATGGAATGTTTTTAAATACTTTGACAATTTTTCATTTAGTATTTGTTGCCAGGGGCTTTTCCCAGTTTTCAATAAGCGTCTTCAATTCCTGCTGAAGTCAGTGGTGGCTGAAGAAAGCAGCTCATTATTTTCCAGGTTTGTTCAAACTTCCCACTTTGTTCCGTTAGGTTTTTAAGGAAAGACGCCACCTTTTTCCGCTTCCTTTCCGAGAGAAATGAAAGGGCTGTGAATATCTCAGTGCTACTGCGATAAACACTTCAGAAATGCTTACAGGCAAGGTTTTACTCTCCTGTTCCTTCTCGTTCCCGGTCAGCCTACCAGTCTGGCACTGAATGTCCTGAAAAATTAACTGCTGCAAGTGGTGGGAGTACTTTGGCAAATGCCCACTGTTTATTTCACCTCTTTAGGCAAGTAGTTGCAGTCTCCTGGCAAGCATCTTCATGAACTGTGATTTGCCACCAGCTAGAACTAGAGGGGAGTTAAAGCAAAAAAAAAAACCCAACCCAAGTATGAAGTAGGGAGCTGGTATGGTTCAGGAGCCAACCTGCTGCAAGCAGTGGGGAGGCGTTTGCCTTTAGGAGCTTGAGTGGTCTGTCGGGGTGACTGCCATCTGGGTGGGAGTTGGGGATATAAATTTTTGTCAGTATATTGCTGCCAATATAAAGATCAATCTTTTTTTTTTTTTAATTGACTAAAATGAGGTTTGGGATTTTTGCATTTAATGCTGATTTTTTTCTCTATTCACTTATTGCTTGTTCCTGAGTGCTCTCCTGAGTGGGAAAAGTGCTGCTGGGAGTGTTTATATTGCAAGATAGATGCCTTATGTGAGTTGACTTGTCTTTTTAAGTTATCAGGTAACAAAACAATCAGTTCTGCGCTCGGACCCCAATCTTGATCCCTTCACATTCAGCAGCAGTTTTGTCTTTGCTCCTTAGCAGAAGCAGGATTTAGCCCATGCCAGCAATGGCAAGTTCAGCACATCATGTTGGTTCTTGGACAAAGAGTTTTCTAATGGGCTGACTGCAGCTTCATAAACCAAAAAAAGCAAACCCAGTCTGTGAGCAGTGAAATCATTTGGGCTGTCCTTGGGTTTCCTGGCTCTGAGTGAGTACCCGACCAGGAGGGCTCTGTGGCAGAAACTGCGTGTAACTGAGAGTGCCGGTGTCAGATCCGTACTGAGGGATCTGCTCAGGGAGCAGGCTTCCCTTTCACACTTGCAAATACTTACATTGAAAACCCAATTCCCAGACTTTTTTCCCCTCAGAAAGTGGAAGCAAACACTGACAATGAGGCGGCCGCAGCTGCTCCTGCTGCAGAGAGGCTGGGAGTTCAGTGGGCCCTGGCGACGGCTGGGGGGGATGAGAGCTTTACTCCCAAATAGGACTGCATTGCTTTGCTTTAGTTTATCAAATAATCACCACTGTAATTTATAACGAAGTTTAGACTTTACTTCATATTTTATGTACTTCTGTACAGTTGTATAGAACCTTCCTCCACCTCGTTTTAACTTTTCTTTTTCTTTTTAAAGAAGTTCTAGTGGAGGAGGGAAAAAAAAAGTCTTACCATGCAAACTTGGAGTATTGCAAACTTGAATGAGAAGAGTCATCCAAAAGGTACAGTTGTGTTCAGCAATTAGCATCCACAAAGATTAGGAAAGAAAAGGAAATTTTATCTTTAAAATAAATTGTCATGAAATCCCAGTCCAGGGATTGACCCTTGAAGGGAATTCATCCCTGAAGGGGAAGGAGATGTCACGCTAACAAAACAGGCAGTGTTGGCTCAATTATGGTTGGCAGATGGTCAGGTACTTGGAAGGAGGGAAGCATTAGGGAACATTTAATAATATTATTATTACTACTACAATGAATCATACTGAATACTAATATTATCATACTGAAATTAACAGAAAAAATAAGAGTACTCGTTAGAATTACAGAGTACTATTACCTTTTCCCAAATATCTTTCTCTACTAATTAAAGCGAGCCTCGGGACTCCTGTGCCGCTCTGAGGCAGAGCTGTTGAATGAAAATCTATGTCAATCTCATGCTTTTTGGTAAAGTGGCTTAGATTGCTGTGCTGGTTACTGTCACCAGATCACTGTTAATGGGAGGATGTTCGCTTGGGTCGGTGGACATAAAGTCCTCATGAAAATGGGATTAGTTATAACCTGCATAGTCCCCTCATGTGGTTCTGCAAGTTATAACTGATGGGTGGAAGGTGGAAAGCGGTGTCTTCCGTGAGCACAAAGAGAAGTTTTGTTGAAGAGTCTCCAGAGACAGCAGGGTGCATGCACCCATGCGCAACGGCAGAGCGTGGCGGCCACATGGGGCACAGAGGGTTCCTCCTCTGGGGAAGGCATAAAGAGCATGTTTTCTGTTCTGGCTTGTCTTCCTGCATCCAGAAAATTCCTGCCCATCAACAGTTGTTTAACAGCCATGGTGCAGGGAATTATTTAATTACATTAGCCACACTAGATTAATATTAGACTCCAAGCCAATCTACTCTAATATGACATCCTCAACACAGCATGAGCATTATCTCCATGTCTCCCCCTTAAAAAGCAAGGCAGATACTGAATAAAACATTGAGCCAACCTTTCCAGTTACGAGTTCTTCCTGATTAGGAGCCAGGACTACTGTGTGGTGCTTAAGGAGAAGGTTTTCCTAGCAGCATGTTTGCTCACTTTTGTTCTTTATATGAAGGCTCTAAGTTTTACAGGTGTTAACCTAGCCTCTTTGCAAATAACTGCGTTTACTTTAAGATAAAAGCATTCTTTTCCCTGTTTGGTTGCTGATACATACATTCATAAGGTAGCTACATGTCAGGCGTTCATAAACATCCTCTGAGGATTTATTAGTCCAGGGCTCTCCAAGAAGGATGGGGACTCCTCCTTCCAGTTTCCCCAGTTAGAGGTACAGCTGGAGGACAGCAGGGTCCAGTCAAGGCATGTTGGTCTAGCTCTCGTCTCAGGCAGAGGGTTTCCAAAGTATCCACTGAAATCCTCTTCAGTGCTGTAGGCAGAATCAGGGTGTACAGAGACATTTTGGTGATTTCCTTAGCCAGTCTTGTTAATATATATGCATGTTTATCAGAAAACTTGGACCTACCGTAGTGTTTGTAACAAGCCGAGCGCCAATGGGGTTCATGAACGAACGCCAGGCGAAGTCTCTAGGAAAAAAAATAATCTTAAAAAAGTAAATCTTGATGGTAAAGTCTTGTTTTGAGGCAGCAGTAACAGCACAGGAGCAGAGGGTGCCTTCTCCTATAGCAGTGCAACAGCCAGGAACAATAGGTACTTACAAGCCCCAGATGCTTAATTGTTAGCTCTGACGTTAAGTGTGCCAGTTGCACACATAAACATTGATGTAGTGTACGGAGAACTAGGTTTTTGAGAGAATAAATTGTTGCCAATGTACTTGCTTGTAAACCACTGCCCCTGGGCCTGGGCTGCCGGCTTAGATCTGCGGGACACTGGTGCGTGCCCACAGCCCGCACTGCTGGAGTGCTGCCCCACACGGGGCAGTTCACTTGGGGACCTCTGTTTTTCCTAAACATCTCAGCCTTCCCTTGCAGAACATCTCCAGAGATCCCCTGCCAGCAATACACCTGTGTACAGAATCATAGAATCATCTAGGTTGGAAGGGACCTTTGAGATCATTGGGTCCAACCATCAACCTAACACTGCCAAAAGCACTGCTAACCCATGTCCCTCAGCACCATATCTGCCCATCTTTTAAACACCTCCAGGGACAGTGACTCCACCACTGCCCTGGGCAGCCTCTTCCAATGTTTGATAACCCTTATGGTGAAGAAGTTTTTCCTAATATCCATCCTCAACCTCCCCTGGCACAACTTGAGGCTGTTTCCTCTTCTATCCCTTGTTGCTTGGGAGAAGAGACTGACCCCCACATATCTACAACCTCCTTTGAAGTAGTTGTAGAGAGTGGTAAGGTCTCCCCTCAGCCTCCATTTCTCCAGGCTAAACAATAGGTATAGCTACCAGTTGAAGACAGACTGTGAACTTTGTTGTTCAGCAGCAGCTTTCCTGGCCGTTTCTGTGATGTGCTGCTTGCACCTACGTGGTGCAGTGTCTCATTGCTTCCCTGTCGTTGCAGGAAACACCCTGGTGGAGGAACTCTATTTGGGGAAGCCCTGGAGATAGTGTCTGGTTGACAGGCAAGGTATGTGCTCTCAAATGAATTCCTCCCCTTAGAAATTTTTTTCCTGATAAGGCAACTAGAAGTTTTATTCACATATTTAGCTTTATGTAGCTCTGTTAGTCTCTATAGTATTGGTGGTATGATTAAAACCATTCCTTTTCAGCTCTTTCTTCGTTGTCTCAGTTACAAGTTTAAGGTCATAGCTGGCCTTAAAATCCAGTCTGATCTTCTCTATGACACACACCCTCTCCTTTCCTCTCATGCATCAACTTTTAAGCTGGGAAAAAAAGGCATTTCCTAAATAATGGTTATCTGACTTAAGGTCTTCAGGTGACATTACATCTTCCATATGTTATTTATTTCACTGGCAAAATTCAAAAACTTAAGCTTTATTTTTAGTTTGAATGAATCTGGGTTCGCTTTTCAGCTGCTAACTTCAATGAGACAATTTCTCTATAAATTAGGCACAAGACTGAGTGATCCAGTTTTTCAGGTTCTTCTCTTGAAGTTTGTGAAGTGGAATGGAAAACCAATTTTTCTCCTTGATTCATATTTATCATCATTGTGTTTGAGCTCTGAATTTACCAGCAATAAGCCTAGTACCATTTTCCATATTTTCCCTCATACCACTTGTCCTTTCTATCTTCAGAGCTATTTTTATCAGAGGTCCTGTGTTTACCACTGCAGGTGGCCTGCTCCAGAGCTTTTTGTATTAATAAACTATTTCCTGCAATTTATAACGTCTTCACAATTCAGCACAGCATCTTGCTTCTCTGTTTAGTGTGCTGACTGTCTCCATTTCAATGCTTTGGGGTCTGTTTTGCTGTAATTACGAAGCGGACTGCAAGATGCAGTTGCTGTTTTCCACTTGGCAGACGTTGTGTACATGTTTATAATTCACCCAATCATTCGTGTTTTCTGAGTTCTCCTTTCTCAGTTGCCACGTTATGTTTTAAAGTGCTGTTTCCATTCTGCTTAGTCCAAAGGACTATCTTGTGCCTCTTACTTTTACACTTGGCATAAAAGTTTATTTTCAAGCTGTTGTGCTTATGGCTATGTCAGTGTCAATGTTGTGACCTTTTATTCGTTGTTTTTTTTTCTTCCCTTTCTCATAAGGGAGTCATTTCTTACTGAGCAAATATGAGGCAATGTGAAGCTGTAGTCCCAAACATTCACCTTTTGTGTTAGATCTCTATTACTTCGAGGAGTTATTCTCATTGCTGACAATCATCTTCCAGTGCAGACAGCAAAAAACAAATATAAAATATCAAAAGTGTCTTAATGCTACATGGCTTTATTGCTGCATACAGACTGCACCACTCCAGCTGTTCCAGCGGGTACAGTAGTTGCACGGTACCTGTACGTATCTCTGTGTTCAGAACACTTTAATGGCAAACGTTGATATTGAACGACAGAGAGGGTGATTTGCTTCTGCTGGTTGTCTTTTCCTGGCAAGCCTCCTAGTAAGTGGCTGCTTCATGTACACCAAAGGTCTTGATATCCTCACAAAGAAAGACCTGGGATTTTAAAAGGCATTTCTTCTGCACCATCCTTCACAAAGGAAAAGAGAGACACCTCAGCAGATTCAGCATAAAGTTGTTCCCATTTGTACTACAGAGCACACCTAACCCTCGGTGTTTGGCTCCTGCCACAGTGTCGTCAGGCTGAGCCTGGTTTGAAGCCTCACCTGGAATGTCCACGTGTGGAATCAGATTATGGACAGCACTATGGCTTTTAATGTCACTGGGATTGTACAGCACTTTGGATTTTCTAGGGACAGCAGCAGAAGGAATAAAAGAAATACCAAATGGGTTGAAAGTAGCAGAAACAGAATATAGACAGGGTATCTGTACAGAAAAACTACCGTAGCTGCTTGAATTCTAAGTTCTGTTTCCATCAAGGCTGAATTTTGACCTTGGGGGAAGAGGGGGTAGCTAAGAAACATTAAAATCCATTAAGAGGAAATGTAATGAACAATCACACGAAGGAGTTGACTCTGTTCTCTATGAACACAAGAATAGATCGGAGGCAATAATTTTGATGGGTTTGAAAGAGAAAAGGCTTTAAAGCAAGGCTTGCAACTGGTATGGCAGGAAGACTAGTTCTTTGGATGTTGCTTTTGGCAGAGAGTCCATGTGAGGAAAGACAGCATGTGGCCTAGATCCCAGTGAGGAGATCTGAACTGCAGCTATTTCAAAACAAATATCCCAATGTGGAAGATGTTTGGGCCAAGGAGAGAGATTCATTTGCTTTCTAAAGCCCCTGATCAGTGGATGACAACACCCAGTCAACTGGCAATGCCTAGAAAACATGTGGCAGAGAGTCCTACTAGGATCTGTCTTTCCCCTTTACCCGGGAAGACCAGGATCGCTCCACCGGCAGTTCTGAAGATCGGAGCATAAAGACGATGCTGACTTGTGTCTTTTGCTCCCTCAGAAGAGATGTGCCTTCCCTCAGGAGTGACTGACAGCCACTCACTGTGTGAGCGGGATGTAGAGTCAGAATCTTCTAGGAACAGGGCATACTAACCTGAGTTGCAAACACTTTTCTCTAGTATTAGGGAGCCTGTGTGTAGACATCTTCTGGATCTTGTCATCATGGATGTTCTTATAGATAAGGACAAGGATACCGAAGAAAGAGCTTCCAGAGAGGCTATTTTTGCAACTTTAACCACTCTTAGCAGCAGATAATTAGTGAAGGTGTCCTCCAGAGCGATCCACGAAGCAGGAGGGGAGGAGGCAAAGGAGATGGGCAGGGGGAAATACCATTTAATAAAAGGATGCTCCAGTGATGATCCCGACACTGAAGTTAAATGGGCACTAGCCAGACAGTACTGGGCCTCGTCTAGGGTAGTAATCAGAGGAAATCATCGGGATGCAACAGCTTCCTCACAGGAAAGCAAGTCAGCTGGGCTTTCAGGACGTCTGGAATCACTAGGCATATCTGCAACAACGAAATAATGAAACACTACAGTATGTACAGTAGTATGGAAATTATTTAGATCTTTTCCTGTGTGGAATGTTCTGCTTTCATCATGGAGGGGGGAAAGAGGGCCAGAGGGGCACGCGCATGGAAGGAAGGTGGCCAGAGTGACTGTCTGAGCTACCAGGAGACAAAAAGCTTCCTAGTGTTCTCTGACTCGGGAAATATTCCGTTCCCAATTGTGCAAGCTAATTCCCACCCAGGGACATCCTTTCACATTTTGTGTGAAAGCATCACATAACCTTACCAGCGAGGCAGGCCAGAAATCACTGCAACAGAAGACTTGAGCCTATAACAAGGGTATCCCTAGTAATTAATTTTCGGCCAACACATGTTAATAGCTTACAGTGACCACCTTTAAAAAGAAATTAAAAAAAAAGGCAGCAGAATTATCTAGATAAAATCTGATGACTGAAATGCAATTTACTGATAAACAACCTCTGCAGTTCTGGAACTAGTTTTAAATAATTGTTCTGTATCAAATGTTTTCACCTTTGAAAGAGACAAGAGGTGGGAGATGCTTTTGTCTTTCTCTGAGCGTCTGCTAAGTAGCAAGAAACTGCCCTTAGTAACAGAATAGTGAAAATTGTCATATTTTACCCAAAAGGAAGGGAAAAAACTCATTTTCTAAAGTAATAACTTGTAATTTGACAGCATGAGTCACTTGTGTTATTATGAGTGAGTCATAAATAGGAGAGGCACTAAAAGAGTTATTTTTCAAAATGTATTAAAGTAACAAAGAAACTACCTCTCACAAAATGTCGCTAATAAGGTAACAGTCCACTGGACAGTCTGAGGCAAAGCTTATTTGAAATATTTCAGTAATTTACTCATTAAAAGTGCTATTTTCATGAACTGCTTTTACTGTTTTAAAAAATCAGTGGTAAAGGCTGTTTTCAATTATTTTTTCTTTAAAAGCCAATTAGCCTGGCTTTAATGGAAGTTGGATCAAACCTATAATTAGAAAAATGCTAAGAAGCCTTGAGTTCCAGTATGACGGCCCAGCTTCTACCAACAGAGATCCACACTTGAACTCTTCTGCCATGCAGAGTTTGATTCCAGTCACCGTGAGCACAAACACTGCCATTAACGATAATTTGGTCTCGTTACTTCATGATTGTTCCTACGCATGTTTGATCTTTACCCTGATGTGGGGATAAGCTGAATGTAGGTGGAAGTTCAGAGTAATAGCAGTGATATTTCTAGCCTGGTTCTCTAAAGAAAGAAGGTGTTTTCAGCCACGCTGTCCCTGTGTCTGTTTGCTTCCACTTACTGTTCTAATTTTGAGCCTCATCCCAACCAATTTAGATAATAGAATGGGTATCTAAAGGATAATTAAGTTGACATGAGTCTTGCAAAACTTAATCCCTGTGTAAATAAAACTTTATAATTGCATTTTTAGTGTTGTGTAAGCTCATCCTGTGTTAGCTTCTAGATAACCCACAAAGACACAGGCCTTTACAAATGCCCCATTTATATGAAAATCTTTAGCGAGAGTTTGCAGTTCTCCATGAGGATCAGATATGTAGGAAAGCAGGCACCAATAGAGCTTCACTTCATCCCAAATAGAGAGGATAGGATTTGATTATAATGCAGTTTGTGAACAGAAAAAGACAGTGGAATAAAGTAGCGATATCCAGTGCAGTGGCTACCGTGCAACATATAAATAGAATCAGTTGTGGAAAACTGCAGATTTAATGAGACAAAGCTTCATGAATGGTACAAGTTAAACTGGTAAAGAATAAAGTCAGTAATTTACATCTTACAATTGTTCTGCATCACTGAATGGATTTCATTGTTACTTGGAGCATTTACTTATTATTAACAATAAAATCTGCAACAATGGCAGGCACGAAACCAGTATCAAGTGGAAAAGAATGAACTTGAACAAAAAGAAGTAGGAGGACAAAAAAAGAATGAAGTAAATTGAAAGCAAGCTTGAACTAGAGGAAAACAGAGCAATTCTTTGTGGAAGCAAACATGATGTTACACAGGAAGAAAAAAATTTGGATTGGTCTTGTTGCTTAGCAATGAATAACGCAAGATAGCACTTATCCTGCATTTCTCAACTTGTGAGCCTTTAGCTCCATAGGTTTCTCTATATTCTCTCTACCCCGCAATTTAATAAAGGAAAATTCCTTGGGTTTCTGTGGCTAAAACAGCAAATCAGTTCAGTCCCTTTGCGCTGCTCTTGGAGAACAGTCGTTTGCGAACTTCCCTTTCCTAAGGGTCTGGCAGGGTAGAAGCAGCATGGCTGTAATTGATGAACTGGTGAAGGAACCAAGGGACTGGAGTACTCTATCAACGCTTACTGCAGATTTCCAGGCTGAAGCATGGGCCACCACTCAGTTGCTTGCTGTTATTTATTTTAGTCCGCTGCTGCCTGACGTGTTTCCCATTTCTGTGTTTGTACACTGCCTAGCGATGCGGGAGGGGCAGGGCTCTGACAAGACGTGGTGCTGAGGGATGCGGTTTAGTGGGGGGGTTGGCAGTGCTAGGTTGGTGGTTGGACTCGATGATCTTAAATGTCCCCTCCAACCTAGACATTTCTATGATTCTGAGGTCTGTGTGTACTGTCAAAGTACCAGTAGCCTTATGATTTCATTAGTTGCTTCTGATAGTCTCAGCATCCTTCAAAATTCACACACACGCTCATCTAACTTCCACTTGATTGTAAACATTGGGTTTGTATTCTTTTCTGAAGAATGTTTTGAAATGATGTAGTTGGATCCTATTTTGGGTTGTTAGTCAGGGGCTCTTTGTATTGCATGCATGCAGAAAAATGATTTGGCAAAGACATCAGGGAAATGGTAAAGTTCTAGGAGTTTTCTTCTGTTGTTATACACTGTGCAGTGACAGCAGGTTGACCTTTATGTGTAAAATACTTGTCTACCAGCTACGTGACTACAGAGCTTTAGATGTAGCTATTCTGGCTGAATCGGGGGAGTTATCACAGGCAAGGTGTGATTTTTCTATTCTTTGCATTCTGGAGGCCAGCAGAAAACTTGGAAACAGCCCTCGTGAACAAAGGAGTTAGGGTGTGACTCTGACCACGGTGGGTAAAAGTCCGCAGTTCAAGCTGGGACCGAGGAGGTAAGTTCTCTACCAAATACTGACTCTTGTAATCATAGATGGGAATGTATACAAACCTCCTCACCTTCCAGCTGCAAACAAAGACTGCAGTCTATGTGTTGTACTCGAATTCAAAATGTAATGGCAGGCACTGAATGTATGTTATTCTCTCCACGTAATTTTCTCTTCACAACTCTGTCTTTCATTGTGACTCACTGGTCACCTTTGGATTTGAAGCTCATGGCCAGGTCCTGGTGGTAATTTGGGGTTTCCCCCGCTTGCTAGATTAATATTTTATTTTATGCTGGTTTAAGATTGGCCAATAGAAATAAATAGCCTTCAATTCTAGCACAGTAAGTGTCTCTTAGGGAGAAAAAACAAGTCTGTTGTCCTGAGCATCTGACCCCAGCTGGTTCGTTCTCACTGCCAACTGTTTCTTGCATGAGAGGAAAATGAATAAAATTACCAAACAAAGAGATATTTTCTGCAAGTACCCAAACATTTAAGGCTAAACATCCTCCTTGGAATGCCAGGATTTGATTCCAAATAAGCAGCTGAATTGAAGAATTATTTTGATAGCGTTGTAGAAATATTGGTCTACTGGAGATGTTTAAAGGTCAACTAGAGTGTTTTGTGGGGGTTTTTTTTGGTGGCTGACTACTTAGTTCTGGGCATGCTGCCTTCATAGCACGTGCACAGTAACATGCCGGGGCTCTCATCATCTGTGCGTTACACAGGTTATTGCCATTGCTGTGGTTTCCGTATTCCTCCCCTGACACAAAAATGTCAATATGTGTGATTTTTCTTTGCCTCTCTGATACGAGATTCCACCTCCAAGATCCAAGAGATCGATGAATTGACATATTGTAGACAGTAGTTGCTACTGCTCTAAAATGATTTAATTAAATTAATAATTTAGCCAGAGCTATTGGTGGGGGGGCACAGAATGTAGTTTAGGCATAAAACATGATACAGCAATTTCACTTTTCTTCCAGCTTTACTGAGTATGCTTTTAAACGCAGCCAGGTATAGATCACTCTTTTGTTTGTTTCTTAGATGCAGGGTTGCAGTAACACGGTACCAAGTGCCGGCATTAAGAACAAGGCAGAGGCAGCATCATGCAGGGTGCAGAGTTTTAAGGTCGCAGAACACTGTAACGCACACTCCAGATTAAACCACATAGTCTTTGTGACCTCCGCTGTGCAAAACAATGCCTGGCATATCGAAACTTTTTCCTTGCATTCTTCGATCGAAAATGTGGCTGTTACAGATACTATTCAGAGGGAAAGATACCCATGCAAAACCTAGGATTTTTATCTGCTACATTCATATATTCCCTCTGTATCACAAACCACAAAGATCTATATGTGAACGCAGATTTTGTGGTCTTTTCCCCCAAGAATGTGCCATAGTTCTGCAGACATAAAGCTCTTTTTTCTTTTCCTTAGTCACGGTTCCATTGCTGGAACCCCGTCGCCTAAGCCACTGCTTGGCTTGTGCCTCTGCATACGTTGCAGCCTTTGGCTTTGCCAATTGGTGGTTTGGTTTTCTTTTTTTTTTAAATGTTGACAGTTGGAAAGTGTTAAGATTTTATTTCCATTTTCAAAAAGAAATTTTGCCAAATCTGAACAGTTTAGTAGCTGGTCTGTTTTTGGACAACTAATTTAATGTGGAGAGAATCCTCTGGGTAGCAAATCAGTAATATACCTAGAGGGTCAATCTAGTATCCCTTCATGGGAGCCCTGGCAAAGGGACTGCCTTAGCCTGTGGGATAATGCGGCTCACATTTGCACCTGCACACCTCAGTAATTGCAAAACTATATAAAAATCAAGTTCTTCCCCCGCCTTTTCATTTTGGTTTCAATTTTCAATTTGCTTTTTTAGAAAGCAGCACCACTAATAACTGGAAATCCCCATATGCCATCAACACTATAGCAACTGTGTTAAGCTTACAGAAGAAAATACACATCATAGACTTGACCTGGAATCTAAAAGTCAAACCATGCTCTTTTCAGCTGGTAGGTTCTTTTTCCCAACTTTAATGAGCAACCATATTTTTAATGTGCTTATTTCATAGTCCATCTATTTTTAAAGGAACTGTGGTTACTTGATGCTTAAAAATCATGTTAAAGTGTTGTTTAATTCAAATGTAGTTAACAATTCTGTTGATGATGCGGGAAGTGGAATCTAATACCACTCACTTTACTGCATCTGTGTAGGCTCCAGAAGTTAGTGGTGGTGGTAGTAATAATAACAGGTAATAATTAAATTACAATAGCCTCTATATTATAATGAACAGAAATGCCAGTTCAGTATGAAAATGCTTGACTGTTTTTTTATTTATTTTTTAAATAGTCACTAAATGTATCTTATCTGCTTGGAATTGTGTGGGTTTTGGTTGTTTTTGATTCAGATTTTTTTTGTAACTTTAGGAAAATGATCTCAGTCTTAAGATTTTTGCATCCAATATTGACTGTCTGGAACTCTTTTCAGCACTTTATTTTTTGGGGTCGAACATATGTTTGCAAGTAATATTCCTGTGAAAAGCACAGAGCGCTTTCAGTCCTCCTTAACACAATATATTTTACACCTAGGAAGAAGGTCTGATAAACAGACAGGCCTTTCATTTCTTACGCCTGCTGAGGAAATTAAGCACAACTAAATCCTGCTGAGAATAAGAGCCGTTATGAGGTGGGGAGATATACCACCGAAGGCAGGTATGTTGTTTAGTGGTTATGTGGCTGAGGTGCACAATAAAAAGGGTGCACCTTAGGGTTGTGATCAGCGGCAGAGAGTCTAGTTGGAAGCCTGTAACCAGCGGTGTCCTCCAGGGGTCAATACGCGGTCCAATCTTGTTCAATATATTCATCAGTGACCTGGATGAGGGGACAGAGTGTATCCTCAGCAAGTTCGCTGATGGTACCAAACTGGGAGGGGTGGCTGACACTCCAGAGGGCTGCGCTGCCATCCAGCGTGACCTGGACAGGCTGGAGAGCTGGGCAGAGAAGAACCTCATGAGGTTCAACAAGAGCAAGTGCAAGGTCCTGCACCTGGGGAAGAAGAATGCTGGGCACCAGTACAGGTTAGGGGTGGACCTGCTGGGGAGTAGTTCTGAGGAGAAGGATCTGGGGGTCCTGGTAGATAGTAAATTATCCATGGCCCAGCAGTGTGCCCTTGTTGCCAAAAAGGCCAATGGCATCCTGGGCTGCATAGGGAAGAGTGTGGCCAGCAGGGCGAGGGAGGTCATTCTACCCCTCTACTCTGCACTGGTGAGGCCACAACTGGAATACTGTGTCCAGTTCTGGGCTCCCCAATTCAAGAGAGACAGGGAACTGCTGGAGAGAGTCCAGCGGAGGGCAACAAAGATGATTGAGGGATTGGAGCATCTCTCTTCTGAGGAAAGGCTGAGAGAGCTGGGACTCTGTAGCCTGGAGAGGAGAAGGCTGAGGGGAGACCTTATTTTGGCATACAAGTATCTAAAGGGTGGGCTGAAGGAGGATGGGGCCAGACTCTTTTCAGTGGTTCCCAGTGACAGGACGAGGAGCAATGGGCACAAGTTGGAACATAGGAAGGTCCGTTCAAATACACGGAAAAACTTCTTTCCGGTTGGGGTGGCAGAGCCCTGGCACGGGCTGCCCAGGGAGGGTGGGGAGTCCCCTTCGCTGGAGAGTTTCAAGACCCGCCTGGATGCAGTCCTGAGTAACGTGCTCCGGGCAATCCTGCTTTGGCAGGGGAGTTGGACTAGATGATCTCTAGAGGTCCCTTCCAACCCTGAAAATTCCGTGATTCCGTGAAAACATAGGGAGGTACTTTCATAGTTGGACTATCGTGATTAAAACGGTGACGGGAACAACAGTGAAAAATATATGTGAAAACGCATGCAGTGCTCTGGAGTAGCAGTCTTGCTCTCAGTATCTTGGCACACCTTCTGCCTTTTCCTACAGAAGGTCCTGTTCCCCACGGCGTCCTGTGTCAGTCAACCTGGTTTGAAACCTAGATAAGCAAGATCTTTATTCTGGCCCTTACTTAGAACTTAAAGTGTTTCTCAACAATTTGCCTTTCCTCTTGCCTCTTTGAATGACCTATTCTCTCTCGTGCTAACAGTGCTGGGCAGCGAGCTTTGCTGCTGGGTTTTTGTTTTTTAATATCAAATAATTTATATTATATGTTATTAATTATAGAGGTTTGGTCCCTTCCTGCAAATCAGTCCTTTAATTTTAGTGTGAAAGTTGTGCATTGTAAAACAGAAAGCATCATATTTTTTTTTTCCTGTTTCTTTTAAGGTAGTATAATGCTGAATATTCCTTGGAACAATTGTTAGTAACATACATACTTATAAGCAATGGTGATGCTCATGGCTCATACATAATTATAGCTTGTATGAGCCATAATTAAGTACCTAATAGGTGAGATGAGGTTATAGCACATAATTTGAAGTACAGCATTTTCCTTAATTTCTTAAATTTGATTTACAACATTGTTAAAATAACAATCCTAGACAATAAGATGAAGTTAATGTTCTGTGTCACCTAATCTTATTTCATGCATCAGGCAAGAAAAGACCCCACTGTAACACTGCCATAAACTTATTTTACTTTGTCATAAAATTATCTAAGCCTGCCGTGGTTTTGAGGTGATTATTAGAAGCCAGTTAGTTCCCTCTCAGCCTGAGTCTCTGCCCTCGGTGGGCTCACACTGCCGGCATCGCCCTTCCAGACCATAACCACGCCGGGTGATGCTCACCAGGAATCATGGTACGAGAAATATGCGGTCATCCCTTTTCTTTGGTTTTTTTTTTTTTCCCCTTTCCTGGGAAAGGCAGTGTGTTTGGGTATTTGGCAAATATACTAAGCCCTAGTTTTGAATGTAACTTTGGAATATTAGGTAAACATTGTGCTATTTCAGGAAACCTTTAAAGTGAACTATTTTCCTTTAAAACTGCAGTTTTTTTGTATCTGTTATGCCTATGTCTGGCCTCCTACCTGAAGTCAACATCCTTGTAGATGCAAATCCACAGCCTTCTGTGCATTGCTCTTAGTATGTCTGTCAGCAGCGCTCTTCCCTCTGACTTAGCAGGTGAGCTGATCGAATGACATACGAGCACCCCGTTCCCAACCCTGTAAGGTCAGGCCTTCCTGGCAAATAACATTACATTTGGGTAATAATACTCTTACAGGCCAAGAATGACGGCTTCACGTTCTTCAAATATCTCTGCAAGCTCGTTCAACAGCTACATCTTGTCATTTAGACACCAATAAATAAGCTTGACGTTTTGCCAGAGGAATCTTTCGGTGTGATTCGGCTCTTGTCTTTCTGCTGATTCACCCAGTACGTGTAAGTGTAGTTATTTTGATACAGTTGGACTGTGTACTGTGATGTACGCCTATTTTCATGAAATCTGTCAAATGTCATTTTAAAGTCATTAAATGTGCTCGGCAACAAAGCAGGCGGAATTACAGAGCAGTCCGCCTTTTGAGAGCACTGTTGTAAACGTGTCAGAATTCATTCTGGCTTTTGCATGTAGGCTTATCTTTGAATAGCATCCTGCTGTTATGATTAGCGATTGCTATCGTGAATAAAATCTCTTTGGTCTCAGCAATAAAATAAACCAGTTTATATATAGAACCCACTGTTGAATAGGACCTTAAATATTTATTTCCCACTCTTCTTGCCAAATAATCTTCAAGGTGAAGCCTTTCTTCTAAGGAAACAATTCCAGCAGTAAAAGCCAGATCTTCAGGCAGTTGTGGTTTTAGAAATGAAAGTCAGCAGCAGAAAGGAAGCTATTAATGTTACTTGTCTCAATAAAACATCAGTTCCGTGAGCTTGAAACGATGCAATTGTGTCTTCCTGTGATGCGCTTTGTGGTGACCCCAGTGGCGAAGGGCGTCAGCCACGGTTTCAGGTGAGTTGGAAACCCCAGAGTAAGCGGCTGGATGTGATGTGCTACCAATGTACCACCTGCTGTGTTTTCACCTACGTTTCAGTCGTGGCATTTTTAAAAACAGTAGTCTCGACATGGAAGTTTATGCATTGGTAGACCACTCACAAAAACCAGTTTCTTCGTGGGATTTGGTAAACCATTATACAAAACGTGAGCTCCACAACTAGACACTCGTTTTTACCAACAAAATTCAGCAAAAGAAAGCAAAGCTTTTTGCTTCTTAGGCTCACCATATGAAGACTTTTAGGCTTCTGGAGGATTGGAATAGTTCCAGTTAAACACTAACAAGCCAAAATTTAGAAATAGTTGGAATTAATCTTTGATGAGAGGGGGAAGAAACATTCTCTTAATGAGGGTTCTTGAAGAATTGTTGTTTAGGTAAAAGTAGTATATAAGAAAGCAAAAACCTTTGAAAGTAAAATAAATTCACAGCTTCTCGGAAGTCGCCTCATAAGCGCAGCAGAGAAGGCGTTGAGCAATGCATTAAAATGAAATACAGAGAACTAGAAGACAGCTTTTACTTCATAAGTGGGTTTGTATAACATAGTGAGACTAGCAAAGGAAATAATGTTAACGGCCTTCGTCTCCCACTTTTATGAGAGCCTGGATGTGTGGAATAAAACTGTGGGAGGGGACAGCAAGGAGGGAGAGGAAGGTTCCTTCTAAGCAGTTCAACTTAAAAATTGGAAGTTGTCTTAAATCCTGGGTCGTCTTCCTTTCCGGTTAATACGGCATGTCTTTGTGTGAGGCAAGATCATTTGGTTTGCTGCTGGAATTTGACCTTAAAGTTTTCTTTGACACCGAGTCTCATGTATTAGACCATTCAGTTGTGCTTCAGGAGTTCTCTTAAGTTATCATTATAAATTTCTCACATTCCATCTGCATGAATAGATAGGACTGTACTAAGTCTGCTATTAATTTTTTAGGTTGTTTCATTCCAGATAAATAAAATATTTAAAGTGAATGTTTTTTCCAGCACCTGCAGCTGCTCAGAAACACAGCACAGTATATGCAGCTGAATCCAAGCAATAAGAAGAACTGCTAACTTAAAATATTTTCAGTGCCAATGAGCTTTAGGAATTTTGTTGTTCTCAGAGACCAGGTAATTTCTAAGTCACCGTTCTTTGAATACTTCAGCTCCTGTGTATATATTGTAAAGGTGTACTTGTACCTCTTATGAAATAATCACCTATTTATATGAATTGGTTTGTCGTCTTGATTAGCCTGTTGCTCAGGCTTCTAATTTGGCATACCTTTGAGTTGCCTTCATGTCTGCACTTCCAGACGAGCTCTTAGCATGTATTGCTCGGGCCCTACTTGCTATTCGCAAGTTCTAGCAGCACTTTTCCAGTATTTTGGGGTGGTGGTTTATTTTGCATTTTAGAATTCAAATCTTGCAGTCCAGAAGTAACAAAGCCCATCTAGAAATATGCACCTTCTTTGTAAGTGCCGGAGGTAAGGGAAGCGCCACATCTAGAGGAGCTGATAGACTTGTGTCCCCAACAGGAGTATGCCCCTCCCCTGAAATTTTGTGACTTCACAACTGCTCATATACAAATGCTTCTGAATAACAGTTTTAGTCTTTTTTTTTTTTTATCAGCATGTCTTGATTAGCATGACTATGCAAATCTGTGGATACATTTGGTGACTCAGTTTCATTATATGGATTTACATGTGCAAAAGGACAAGTTTGTTCCTGGCGTAGCGGTGCCTTGATTGCCTGCAGCTGCTGAATTTGCATGTGCCTTGGATCGCGGTCATTTGTAAAAATGCAGAAGCATTTATTTAAAGTTCATAAATAGCTTCTAATTTTCCATTTAATGGAAAATGGTTTGAACACGAAACCATGAGAACTCATTTAACAAGTGTCCAACGCAAGCTAAGACCCATGTCACAGGCATTAAAGCATGTTTCATTTGCCTCCATTACAACATGGTTCTTGACATCCCTTCTCTTGGCGTACCAAGCTTGTAAAACTCCCTTTGTTGTAGTACTCCCTTTGATTAAGTTTGCAGAAAGGTGTCCCCAAGAAGGAGAACAACTAGATTTAACTCATGATCCATCGCGGCACTGGTTCTTTCTCCCTCTGTTATCACTACGTAGACTTTACAGACCATCATTTCGCTACTGTCTTATACTCTTATTTGCCCTCCCCATAATGTAAACTTTGACTTTTTTATATTCTGTAAATTACATTGTACGAAACAGTAATACTTATAAAACTTCAACTGAGGACTATTTGTTTGGATTTTTGTGTGGAGAAGAAAGTAGAAGAAAGAAGGGAAAGAGTGGTTGTTTCTGGAGCCCACAGCACTATTTCAGTGCTTGATATAGAACTGTAAAGTATTTTGAACTCTGTTGTTGAGAATCCATGTGTGACGTAAATCAGAACTGTTAGCCTCCTCTCATCATTGGGAAGGTTCAAAGCCAGGCTGGACGGGGCTTGGAGCAACCCGGTCTAGTAAAAAGTGTCCCTGCCCAGGGCAGGAAGGTTGGAATTAGATGATTTTCAAGGTCCCTTCCAACCTAAACCATTCTGTGATTCTAAGGTTGAAGCACACAGAAAAAATGGTTAGCCCAAGGACCCTCTCAGACCAGTGGCAGAGCAGAGAATAAAACCTGTGTTTGAGCTGAGTTCATTTCTCGGTCTATGACACTATCACACCAAAGAGAGAGGGGGGGAATGGAACATACTGACATAGAGTTAGTAGTCATACAGTGATACAGCCTGTGACACACAGCGCTTATCAACTCCCAGAGACACATTGCCAGCTTTCCGTAGAAAAGCATTTTCCTACAACGTTAAAAGACCAAAGCTATTGAGGAAACTTGTTGCAAGTCAATGGTCAATAAACCAGCAGCTGTTTTAAACTTTAAAATAATAAGGGTACTTCTACTTTCTAGAACATCTGAACATTTGAGTGCACTTCCAAGAATCAGTCAAAATTCCCCTTTCCTAGTGATGAGCTGTGCACGAGAAGAGCAGTGTAGGGCTCAGAAAGAGAAGAAATGTGCTGGTTTTTGACAGCCTGCACTGGCAAGCATGTGAGGGTGGCACTGCGAACAATCTTGCAGATCAAGAATTCTTCACTGCAGCGGAGCCAGGCACGCTTAGCAGGGCAATGCCACAAGTCCTGGTGTTTCTGAAGCTGACTTTTTGGAGTTGGGTGTAGAAGTTGGTGTTTTATACACAAGAGATGTTCTTACCTGCATCGTATTCAGAAGTGTTTTACTGTTAATACAACGGAATTTGTGACCCATGTAAATGGGGATCTGATTCCAGTGTGTTGCATCAGTGGCATTATGTATTTCAAATGAAAATATCTTTCTTAATCTGATGTATGACAGTCTTGCCCAATTATATTTAAGTATTGAGCTATTTAAGTATCAAAACTTGTTATCTGGGATAGACTCCTGGTATATGTGTTTGCTTCCTGCTTTCTTCTTCCTCATTTATTCAGATTTTTCCAGTGGAGAAAAAAAAAAACAACAACCAAAAATGTTGTGCCTGATTCATCAAAGAACTTAAATATGTATCTAAAATTATGCCTAGTTAATTAGTTCCATTTAAAGTTGTTCTACTCGAATGCATAAACTTTTTAGCATATTGCTGTTATATACTAGATCAGGGCTTTGAGAAGAGGAAGAGATCCATATGGAAATTATTTAACTACATAAAATTTTAGCCTGTAATTCAAAAGCCTCCTGCTAGGTTCAAAGCCCAAACAACAAAGCTTTTTTTCAAATAATTAGTTGATATGTACATATTCCTGAAGGATTTTGAGATGTTTAATCCAGCAGAAAATTGCTATCTGGTGGAACACAGGGAAAAAGAATGACAAAATCTTACTGTTATTATTTTTAAAAATGTAGGCAATTATAGTGAGACAAGAATAAAGCAATATAGTTAAGTAATGAGAGGAATGGAGCTACTCAAAGCTTAGTGTGTAGCTCATATGAAGTCGAAAACATAGTATTTCTCCTGTTAGATTTAGGCACTAAAATAATTCATTTAAATGGTAGTAATAAAATGATAAAAAGTCATTTTATTGTTACTGTAAGTAGTCAATGAAGTGGCATTGCTTGCTTATGAGGTGGTGGGCAAGTTCCTACAGTTGGCAGTGATCCGCAAAGTGGGTCCATAGCGGTTTCTTGGGCTTGAACCGCGTAGGCAAGAGTTTGCTGCCAGCGCTGTGTCTCTAATGCTCCTGGAAGATGCCGCCTAGACAGCAAAGATTCGAGTGCAGGCGCTGCAAGGGTATTCCCTCCCAGTTTAATCTCATTGTTTGTGCCGTCATGCGGTCGGGTTGTGTGTCTGTGCATACAGATGCATCAGGAGAGCGAGGAAGCCTTCCAGATGGAGATCACTTCGGGCCAGTGTACGGCCCAGAAAATCACAACAAGCTCTGCACTTACATAACAGCTCTTTAACCTAACATCATTTCATTGTCGCAGTGATCCAGAAAGGATGAGGGGTGTGGATTTGTGTGTTTTGTCTCTGAGGTTTTTTTTCCCCATTTGGATGAAAGGACAACACTAGAGCAGTTAAAAAAAAAGAAAAATCTAGGAATGGTTACAACGTAAAGATTTCAGCAGCGTTGTCTGCAGAATAAAGTGTCTGCCTAGAGGGGAGAAAAAGAATTAAAATTAATTCCAAATCCAAAAGTGTCTGGTGGGCTAGGTTTAATGCTATTAATAAATCTAATGAGGATGTAATTGGAGTGTTTTTCCCCAATTTGGCTTATTAAGGAAAGGAGATACAGGTAAACTATTTACTGCTATTTAAAATTTAGTCCTCGGGATGCCTGTATGTACAGCCTGTTTCACATGTGAAGTGCCCAGGCTGATGCTGGAAGTGCCCAGCTTTCCCATCAGTCACAGTGGGGAGGAGGAGGAGGAGGAGGAAGGGGAAGAAGGGTTACAGAAGTTTGGCTCTGAATTTACTGCTGAGACAGACAGTGTTTACTATGGCATAACAATCCCATGTTAGCTATTCTTTGGTAAAATTTGTGTGTGGGTTAATCTGGATGGAAACGCAAAATTCTTCCCAGAATAGGGCAAACACGTGTAGCATTTTTCAAGATTGGTTCTTGACGTTACACCTGAACCATCTGCCAAAAGAGAAGTAAAGGCTGCCTGATTAGATGTCCCTCTTACAAAGATCAGCATCGCCTTCACATACTGCCTTCATGGATGCGATGCTGTGGGAAGGTGAATCTGTATTGGGCTACACTGGTCCGTGTGAATTTACCAGCTTTGGATGTCAGCATTCTGTTCCATATGTACACTGGTACCTATGTGTCTGTGGGCACCTGCATCCAACCCAATGTGACATAAAATTATATCCTTGGAACTCTTGTAATTCTCGCTGGCAAATCCCTAACAGAAATCTGGATGTCTGATCGTGCAGCACACATGCATCAAGTGTGACAAATTAGACGACGACTTATCCTCCTCGTGTACAAATCTGTGTGTACAAAGAAATCTGCAGGCAGCCGAGGACATTGTGGAAACACGTGAGCAAAACTCTGAGCTCTAAAGCATGACTTTCCCCTGCAGACACTGCGAACAAACAGTTCTAACCCGGGTTGTTGTTGTTCTATTGTTGAACTGTTATCTCTGGTAACCTTGAAAATCATTCCAACGGTGGGGAGAGCTGCTGAAAAAGACCCTGACAGAAGTTATTTGCTTCCCACGTGGATGTTGTAAATACACATGCACAGATAAAGTAACCTTAAATGAAGGGTAAAAGTCTGGCTCATTGTAAGCCAGTGAAAAAACTTTCAGGTTGGAATCTCACAAAATAAGCCTCAGAGCGTTGTATAGAAACAAAAATATGAAAATAATTTAAAAAAAAAAAGTAAAAAATTCTGGAGCCGTTGATTTAAAATTATGCAAAATAAATGCTGCAACCTTGAGATATGGAATACTTAAATATTCCATTTCCAGAAGCATTTTTAGAAGTAAATCTTAGACTGTAGGAATGTAGGCCATGTTCTCTATTCTAGAAGGCAGAGCATTATTGTACAGTGGATTTGGCAAATTGGTGAGGTGTAAGACTACATCGTAGCAATTAAAGAGTTGAATCCATGTATGGGTTGATGTAGGTGTTGCAACACACTCTTAGGCAGTAATGCAGAGAAGTCTGACGAGTCTGTCCTCTCCCCCAGGTAGCGGTCGGGTCGCTGGGGTCCTCAGTGGAACGCGAGAAGAATTGGTGTTATCCAGCTTTATTCACAGGCATCATTTCAATAATGGTTAGAGAGAACTTCTCTTCAGGTGGTGCATCCTTTTGGCAATCTACAAGAAGGTATTTCCCGCCTCATTCAGTTAGGTTAGCAAGACAGCAAACAAATTACTAGTTCGTAAATAATATTACCTGCAGAGTTGTCGAACTGCAATTTAACTTTGTGGGTTTTGCTCTGCTGGCAAGTTTACACGCCCTCTGGGGATAACTTGCTTTAGCTTTTTGGTAAGTTATTTGTAATGAGGACATTTCCCTGCATGCCATTCAAACATGCAGCGACAATCACCAGTGTAAGGAAGCATTCGTTGCTGCTATGGCATGGCCCATGCCAATAAAATCTGGTGCTTGTGTTAATCAGCATTGCATGTTATGCAGAAAGTATCCCCTGCCTCTTCCTGATTAGCGTTCAGATCAGCTGTATGAACATGCAAGGAACCAATCATCCTAATTACAAGGTATTTAGGAAGCTAGTAAGATGGATTGGTATTTGTTGTTCTTTGAACTTTGGAATTATTCTGATAATCAGTATATTGTGTCTTTTTTTAAGGTTAGAGAAAGTTCAGACTCTGCAGACGCATCTGGAGTGGAAATCCCTAACCCACATAGTGCCAGCACCCGTGGTGAGACTTGATGTGCTCTACTGAATGCTTTGAAACCTGGTGAAGAGCACTATGAAAGAACCAGGTGGTGTTTATTGCATAAGGGCCTTAATTATGTGATATCTTCTCATTGCATTTGAGGAAGGATTTGTGTCCTCTTCAGAATGTTAAAGCCAAAGTACACGTCAGCATTTTCTGATCTCCACAGTACTGCTACATCAAGTTCTTATTTCGAATGGCCTTTTCTCTACTTATTTAGGATTAATGTGATATAACCTTCATTATTTTTTCCTTGTTGATTTGCATTTATCTTCCGTTTCATGAACGATGAATTTCTATTAGGAGTTCCAGAATCATAACTTTAGATAATCTATGTTCGACTATGTCTAAACACTAGGACTATAGGGACCGTGAATGGTCATTTAGTCCTCCTTGCCATGCAAATGAGGATAAGGAAAACCTAGACTGCTCTTGACAGGTGCTTTAATTAAACTCTTAAAACCTCCAGAGAAGGAGTGTCTGCAGTTTCCTCTGGTTACCCGTTTGCTGGAGCGCTCCGAAGGCAGCCCGTTTGAACGCTGCAGTTACACCCTCAATCATCGCCTTTTGTCTGAAGGTGAGTCCTGGGTGCTGCTTCACAAGCAGTGCGCTCGCTCGCTCCCCTGTGGGACACCGGCTACGGCGTGCAGGGAGGCGGAACTCACTGGCCATGCCATCAGCACCAGCAGGCAGCACCACATACGATGTCCCAGATTCCCTCAAATCTACCCCGGCTCTGCTGCTGTCCTGGTTAGACAGGTGGGGAGGAGTGGTGGGTTTTCTGGATTTGGAGGTTTGGGGTTTTTTTTGCTTAGTGCTCAACTTGCATTTTCTCTTCTACAATTTAAAGCTGACTTCTTGTATTCTCCTCTGCTGTCATGTAGAACAATCAGTATGGCCTTTACTACAATGCTTGGAAAACTGACTTTCTTGTTCTTCTCCCTCCTAGCATAAACAAAACTATATCCTTTGCTTCAGATTTTAAGCAGTGCGTGTTTTCTACCACATTTATCACTCCCTCTGTAGTCTTCACTTACTTTCAAAGCCAAAAACTAGATATAGCACTCCAAATGATGTCTTACCTCCACAAAGTAAACATGGAATAATTACTTCCTATTTCTTGTGCACGGATCGTCTCTTAACACAGCCTACCGTCAGGTGCTTTACTCTGAGCTGCCAGAAACTCCAGATATATTTTTTCCCCACAGTATTCTGTGAACACTTACTCATAATTTGGTATTTCCCGTTCGCAATATTTTTCATTCTTCTGCAGAGAGTTTTATCTTAGTAACATTAAGGCATCTATAATAGATGAAATAAAATGTAGTTATCTCATGAATATATCAGTAAAGGGCTAGAAAGGAAAGTGATGAGGGTAGTTGACTTCAAATCAGGGGGTTTCTCAGAGGGGAAAAGCAGGTTTATTTCAGGCATCAGTGAGGGAATTCCTCAGCAATGTGGAACTGCCCGTCCGCGAGCTTTGCTCCTGCCCTACCACTATGTCCACATAGCTCAGGCAAAGGCTTAAAAGAGCTGCTTTTGCTTTCTTTGCTCTAAATTTGTTAATTAAATGGCAGTCCCTTTATTAACCTGGAACCAGTACCTGCTTTGATTAGAAAACAGAACTGTGGGTTTGTTTCAGTGAATTTCTTCTTTTTCCACAGACTGCAGTTCAAAGCACTGCGATGATGATAAACCTTCCACACGGTCTAATCCTTGCAGAATGCGTCCCCTGCCATCTTAGCAAAAAGAGTGAAGAAAATCAATGTATTTAGCTGTGAGCCAGTCTTCCTAACAGTTCACTCTTTTCCATCCCTGTAGTTTCGCTTTTGTTCTAACCGTTTAAAACAGCCACAGGTAGGAAACAAAGCTGCTGAGCAGAGCTGGAGAGGCTGACTTTATAACACTCTGCTGCTCTTGTTTCTGCTGCCCGTTTCTCCAGCACCACCGGGAAGCTCGGCGTCATTTGCTTCCCTTACTGCACTATAACTCTGGAGTGCCAGCTTGGGGACGCAGGTCCTGCACCCAGGAATTCTTTTCTGCTTTGTGTTTGGAAGCAGAGTCAAAACAAAATTAAGCAAAAAACCAACCAACCAAGCAATCAAATCAAGCCTTAATAGCCCAGACAGAGCTGCAGGCCTCTAGAAAAGCTGCAGGAAGGTGGGGACAAAGGGACAAACACCTGCAAACCTGGCCCAAAACTGTGAGGCACCGCTTTTCCATGTCTGTTTTGCAGTATTAATAGACAATATATTTGTAGTATCTGGGGGTATATACACATATATATTTTTTTTATATGCATGAACTTACATATGTTTGTCACATCTTTTGTGGTCTAGGACTAGATGGTACCCCTGGGGTCACTGCACCAACAATATTTCACATAATCCCTTTTCAGAAGGGAACATAAAGCAAATGTAAGGACTGTAAGAAAGGAATTGCCAGTTTTTGTAACAAATAGTTATTATTTCAGGAACTTAATTAACTATAAAATACTACTTCTTAGGATTTGACTATTTCTTTATATCAAGGCAATCAAAAGTCATAGATATCAGTAATAATTCTTACTGTGTGTGTATATACTGTGTGGTTTTCTTCCTTTAAGTTTCTCTAATAATGTAAGTCATGAAATCATAGCGAATCTAGAAACAAAAGTGTTAATGCTAAAATTTCTAGAAGATAATACAGGGCTGCAGGTACTGTCTATTTCTTTTGATATAAAAAATAACAATACCTAAATGACATTGCTTGAGTGCTTAAAGTCATCAGTACTCTGTTGGATGGCTTTTGCTTCCACAGGCTTAAACAGCAGCATGTTTTATAATATGTAATATTTAAGGTATTTGAGGAGGAAAATGGAATTTATGAGGGGATCTAGAAGAATACATGTTTACATACTATATACGGAGCTGAGACTCAAATCCCCATTCTGCTCCTTTTTTCCATGGACTTCAGAATGATATGTGAACAGCTGCAAAATGGTTAAGATTTTTGCCAGTATTTAGAATAGGAATTGAAGTTTCCAGTTGCATTGTCCTTTCCTCTTTTCCTCTTTTCCTAAAAGGAGTCTTCTTAACAGTAAGACAACCAAGGAGAGCTGAGTCCTGAATTGCTTTTTAATGTCCCACTCTTAACGTTGTTGCCTTCTCAGAATTTCAATTGTGTTGGATTTCTTTTATTTTTCCCCCCCCTCTCACCGTGCATCCTGACTGTTTTCGGTTGCTACTGAAGCATTTCGTTCACGGTTCTACCTTCCATCTTTCAGAAAACTCCCTTCACATTATAATTTTATTGTGGTTAATAACAGCACATCGCTGGCATTTCCTTAACAGCAATGTCTTGACTTGTCACATAAAAAAAACAGTGACTGTGTGAAAATCCTGGATGCCTCTTCCTTTCAGGTACAGTAAGCATGAACACTGGTCATACACTGAGACGTTTCATATAAATTATTAAACTTTCAGGGCTCTTACTTTTCTGGTTTTAGAGCATAGTGTTTGTGAGATTTGGAACCAAGGGCCTGGAACTTGTCTTTACAGTTGAGATTTAGAAAATGAAAGAGCCACACTTACTTGCTCACTGTGCCCTCTAGAAATAGAATAAAAGAGTGTTTCTGAGCAGGAAGTGAGTTTTGTATTCTGATATGCACTCTGATATCGATTATATAATTGTATATAATAATATATATTTCATATACATATAATAATAATATTTTTGTAATACAGAGTTCTATATGCTTCAGCACACAACATTAACCAGTTGGCCTGAATTAGCTGTAGTCCCATCCAAAGTTGCTGGAATTCTAATTCAATTCTCACCGAAATAAATGAAAATACTTTTATTGATTGAGTTTTAGTTATTTTAAATGAAAGTATAATACAATCCATGCTCATTTGCAGGTGTTTACCCAGACATTTCCTTAACATAGTTTTGTATTTCCTATGTTTTGATTTTGGGTGTAAATGTTGCATTCTTTGGTTTTGATTAATTTTTGTGTGTGTGTCAGAATTGTGGAAGTTTCTTACTAATCTCACCTTCCTAATGATAAACGTTGGAAGGAGATCAAAGCAGCACTGTATCTTTTGAAACGTATGGCTTGCCTCGATAGCAGCATATCAGTGAATGTCAAGAATATAAAAAATTACAACACTGTTCTTTTGCATGTCTAACAACTTACTGTGAAATAAATAGCCAAAAGGAATTTAAATAAAATTCTTCAATGCAGCAGTCAAGATAGAAAGTACTGAGAGGAAGGGAAATCCATTCTGGCTGGTAGAATCCTCCTTAATGAAAATTGCTGATTCACACTCAGTGAGCAGACAGCTGCGAAGATTTAAGACATTAAATCTCACCAGCTGTTAACCACCCTTCAGCTGGCACTCGTTGCCCATGGAGTAGCGAGAGCTGGCACAATGCAGCGTATGCCCAGGCTTCAGAGACTCACAGGCGGACTTTTTCGAGCAAATCCACCATTCTCCATGGTTCGAATGAATATTTGGTACGCAGGTGAGTATACTTTCTACTCTGTTGGGAGAAATCAGCACAAGCAAAAGAGCAGGGCAGATAAACAGGGCTCAGTAGTATCTTAAAGTGCTGCAGCAGTTAAAAAAAGCCCATCCAGAAATGAGTTTTAAAATGGAAGTGACTACATCTAAACTGGGGAGCCTGGGGCTGCAGTCCCAAGACTGGTGGGGTTCTCCTGCCATCTCTGCTCCAGTGCTGGCGATGCCACCCAAGTACACGTTATTTTTCACCTCCACTCTTGCTATAAATAGGTAGAAAATCAACACTGGATGCCAGAAGGGAACTTCTGTGTTCTTTGGCTATTTAATTTATTTTGGGCTTAAAATTCAACACAAACACTCCATGGAGACTTTTATTTACTACTTTTTTATTTGATTCCATAATTCTTAGTTTTCTTTAGAAACAGAAGAGATAGGGCAACTCCTCACCCCTGAAAGAGGGTCATTTTGAGTATTGGATCCCAAATGAGAGTCAGTCACACACTGAAGAAAAGGTAAGAAGATGGTCAAACAGTATTTCAAAAGCAAGGGCCAAAATCCACAGCTATTGCAAACTTGTAGTTCATTCAGACTCCTTCAGTGAAGCTGTGCCTCTTGCTAACTGGTAATCGGTCTTCTTTCACAGCAGACTGACTTCATGTGTAGAGTGAGCTTTATTTTCATTCTCACTAACAAACTGTATTAGGAAATGTCCATAAGATTTCTTTTGCATCCTTCCTAAATTCAGTGAGGCTTTTAATATAGCCCTATAGTGTACAAGAATAGAAGACAGACTTTCCAAAAGCACCAAACAGGATCTTGAGCCACTGGTCAGTTTTTTCAAATGACTTACTCGTAACAGAACTATCCAAACCCGAAGAGCAAGCATCAGTGAGTGTAAGGTCACGACGGTGAAATCAAGGTGGCAAATAGGATTCTTTCAAACTACTGTAAGCAGAAATAGAATAACTGAGAAAGGTGATAAATTGTTCTGTCTTCAAATGGGAGTTTTGGTAGAAGTTTTAATAAAACAAGTTTATCATGAGACGCTCAAGTTCTTCTCTAGGCATGGAGTCTTTAAGAGCAAATGGAAGAAAAGATTCCCGTTACAAAGGAGAATATGCAGCAAAGGCTATAGAATCATAGAATGGTTTAGGTTGGAAGGGACCTTGAAGATCATCCATGGCCTGGGTAGGAACGCCTCCCACCAGCCCAGGTTGCTCCAAGCCCCATCCAACCTGGCCTTGAACACCTCCAGGGATGGGGCAGCCACAGCTTCTCTGGGCAACCTGGGCCAGGGCCTCACCACCCTCAAAGTGAAAAATTTCTTCCTAATACCTAATCTAAATCTCCCCTCTTCCAGTTTGAAGCCATTCCCCCTCGTCCCTATATTGCAGGGAAACAGAGCATTCAGCCTTTCTGACCTGCTCAGCAGTCCTGCTAACATCGGAAGGTCCAAGGATATTTGAAAATGATGGTGTAAGCTTATAAATGTTCTACCTGCTTCACTGAGTATTCTAAAACTGTAGTTCCTGCCTTGGGCTGCTCATTTGCTGGTTGCTTCAGAAAACAGGAGTCAATAGCAAACACTAGTCACTTGCCAAAAACTATCTTGAATGGGGTAGGAAAAAATTGTAAAAATGAGGAGAAAACAGGGACCTGAATTTTAAGAACCATTGTCTCTGGGTTTGGTTGTTTGGGTTTTTTTCGTGTCTGTGACCATGACACCTGATTTTGCAGTTCGGGAACTTTGCTGCAATGACAAAACTGCTCGTAATGAGAAAGAGTTCAGAGATTTTTGTATGTTGTTTTCTGCTGGGAGAACTGGCAGCTGGCCACGCTGCTCTCTTACTGTGAAGAGCCAAGACAGAAAGCTGAAATTACGCCAGTTTTTGTTTTCTGTTGGTGTCCCTGTCCCCCCGCCTCCATCCCCCTCCAAGTGCTGGGCTAATCTCATTTTAAGATATCTTTTGCATTGTGTTCAAGATAGGCTGGAGTTAGATTATTCAGTATATCAGATTTCAGTATGGTCACTTTTCACGTAGGAAAGATGCCGGGCAGTTTACAAAGTGGTAAATCTGGCCCCAAATCCCCAACTCGGGGTAGCGCTGGGGGGGGAACCGCCGGGTCCCCACTCCCCAGGCCTTCCCCGGGCCCCCTCAGGGCAGCCCCTTCCCTGGGTCCGGCCCTGCCGAGACCCGCTCAGCTTTCCCTTCCTACCAAATGGGAACACGGAACACGGTTGTGTTCTTGTGGCACCCGCTTGGGCCCTACAAGAAAATGAGAATTGTGTTTAAAATGTGGCGCCTTTGTGCCCTTCGGCTTGCCCCTGAGTGAGGTTTTTCAGCCGCAGGATGATTCAGCACTTCCGCCTTCTTGTGGGCCGAGTAGGAAACTCGCCCTTTCAGAGGGTTTGCCCCTGGGGGTTTTTTTCATGCTGCTTCTCTGAAAATAACACTGGTCTGCTTTCAAACAGCGGTGTATGCTGACACTGCTTCAGATATGAGGTAAATATTGAAGTTCTGTAGAGGAAAATATACATTCCGTATATACGCTGCGGATCAGCCCTCTGTGGAGGTTGTGGCAAGGCAGACAGAGCGTTCGCATCCTGGGGGTCACATTGCAAGAATAGTTTTTCAGAGCTTTTCTGAGAATTACTTCTCTGACCGCTACTGCTTTAAGAATTTTTTAGAAGCATTCGTGCTTTTGGGGTAGTACTCTGCCAAGGGATCGTGGAAGTGGAAGGGATGAAATAGGGGTTTCAAACAATGTCGCGTCATCTTTCATCTCTGGTTTTTGCAGAGGTTACAATGCCTGTAACCAGTCTGCATTGCGCTGGTACCATCACTGGCTTTGACAGCACGCTGGCAGGGGAGAATGGCTTTTTTTTTTTTTTTTTTTAAATACTGTAAATAACAACTGGAGCTACAAATGGATGCAGGCACCGTGATACTCAGTGTTGCGCTGTCAAATTCCTATTTGGCTCCACAAGCCAAAACGTTAGCAGCTCTGCTTCTGTTATGGGGACAGCCGTGCCCCACAGTAAATAGCATGGTGAGCAGAAGATGCCTCCACTAAACAAGAGGACGTGGCAATGATGTCAAATCCTGCCCATCACTAGGATTTAGTGTCAAAATTTTCTGTGTCCATCCAGGTTTCACAGGCCTTCCCCTCCCAGAAAAAAAAAAAAAAAAAGAGGTCTGATCATAACACAAGCCAGATGATAGAAAATAGATAGGAGAATTCAGGCTGGAAGGGGCCTCAGCAGGCCCTCATCTAGTCGAAGACAGAACACATAACCTGGACAATCTCATCCAATCTTTGCCTCTCCTTGTGGTAAGAAAGTTTTTTCCTACGTCCAGTCTGAGTCTCTCTTGCTTTGGCTTATGCCCATTGCTTCCTGTCTTCCTGCCTTGGAGTACTGTGAAAAGTCTGGTGCCACCTTCTAGATAACCTCCTCGCAGGTATTGGAAAGCTGCTCTTAAATTCCCCAAATCCCGTCTCCATCAGGCTGAGCAAGTCCAGTTCCCTCAGCCTCTCATTATAGGGGGAAGCGCTTCAGCTCCCCACCATCTTAGCTGGCCCCCTGCTTAACTCATTTCCATGTTGAACACCTTTCCTGTACTGCCAAGCCCCAAACCGAAGGCATTATTCTAGGTGTGGTCTGATAATGATGAGTCGAGGCGAATGATCACTTCCTTCAATCTACTGGCTTTGCTCTTCTCGGTACTGGACAGCCCAAGATGATGTCCTGTCTGCTGCCAGTGCGTGCTGCTGGCCCCTCTGCAGCTCGCTGTCCAACTGCCCAGCCACATGGTTCCCAGCCTGTATGTTTCCTTCCCTGATGCAGGACTTTACCTTTTTAATTGATGAATTCTGTTAGGTTCCTAAAGCTCATTCTTTCAGCCTGTCTAGATTCCAATGAATGATAATCCTGCCCTTGAGCAGATCAGCAGGTTTTCCCCCATTTGGTGTCATCTGCAAACCTGAAAAAAGCGTACCCCATCACTTCTCTCATATCTCCATAAAGGAGTTAAACAGGATAGATGTTAACACAGGTCCCTGGGGCCTCCAGGTGGAAAGTGACCTATTAACCAGTACCTTACCCTGATCATCCAAACAGTTTTTATTCTTCTCATTGTCCACCCATCCAGTCCTCATTGTCCCAACTACGAAACAGGACAGGGCTGTTACTGTAGGTGACAGTGTTGAAAGCCTTGCTAAAGTCATCTACATCTACTGCTCTTCTCTAGTCCGTTAAACACTTACTAAGTAAACAAAATTGTAATGGTTTTACAGAATTAGAATTTTGTTGTTTGGAATTCCAAATGTTTAATGAATCACTGACAGCTCCTGACAGGCAGGTTTTGGCTATGCTTATCAGTGGGCACTAACTGAGGGGAAATATGGTCAATTAAAAAAAAAATAATAAAAAAGCCATAACTTCATAGACGGACTTTTAGACTATTATGAACAGTAGCATGGGTAATACTGGCACAAAGCTCACACTTAGGACTTGATTTGAGAGAACCTAAGAAGCAGGAAGGTCTGTTTTGAGACAAACAGGTTTTTTGCTCTGTCATCTGTTCATAGAAATGCCACTCTTCCATAAAGGAATTCAAGTTCAACGAGCTGAAGAAGAGGATGATGTTGAACTACTGGTGCAGGGATCAGGCCAGTGACTTGGATTCTGGTCCCTGCTTCAAGGACTGATTAAACAGCTGTTGAATATATGCAATACTCAGGTTTTGTGAGTTGTGCAATAGATGTTTGAGTTGTACAGTACTGTCAAATTAGGATATTTCTGGGTCTGCAGTGGAGGCAGAATTCTGATAGAATGTTGCTGTCAGAAAGCAAAAGAATAGTTGCCTGGGTGAGACAAAGTTTGAGAATCATATTCTTGGAATTATGCATTTAAACTAAGCCTAAATTATCTTCTTTCCCCGCCACCCCAGTCTAGTGCCAAAGTTAATTCCTGAAGCTGTCATCCCCTTGGACTTTTCCCAGGGATGGGAAAAAGCAGAACCTTGACAAGAAATCACGATGAGAAGCCTGGATCTGCAGGAGCTGTGTAACTGCATATGGCCTTGTGGAACCTACAGAAGGTTAAGCTGTATATGGAGAATACAGGTGAAAACTCTGTTGTCTTGTGTTTTGTCTCATTAAGGAAAAAGAAAAATGGCAGGATGGAAATGAGAGAACAAGCCTTGTCTGAGACTTGTGTTGGATTTCCAACGTTTTCCAATGTTGACCTTTGAGCACTGATATCTACTCTCCTTTTCCGTCCTGAGTTTTGATCGGGTAGCAGCTCTGCTTACATTGTCTAACACAATATATTACGAATGAAAAACAAGCTACCTTGTCACGTGGCCTTATGGCTACTTGTTCATGTTGAATTCGAATTAGTGAATTTCTGTTCCTACCTAGCTTTAATACAATCTTCCCACTAACGTGTAAAGCTCCCTGCCTATTCTTTTCTCTGGTAACTACTTCACAGTTCTTAAATATGCAACTATGAAGCAGAGAACAGAGAACCCTTGTAAGTCCTATCAGCAATTAATCAACTTACACACAACAACAAGCCATAGTTGTTGCAATTCCATAGCAAAATACATTCAAAATCTTTATTTTAATAACAGTATAGGAATCCGATTGTGTTCAGGATGTATAAGTGTAAATTCATTTAGTAACAACGATTATATAGGAAATGGGGGAGAGCTTAACTATTCTAAAATTCAGGATGTTGTTAAATAGAGGAAAAGGAAAGTTCCCTCCTCTCTTTGGAGTTTTTATTTTATGAGGTGGGAGGACAATAGTGTAAATACAGATTTGATTTTACGCAGACTTTCTAGTCAAGTGCTTTGTTAAACTGAATTGCATTTAATAACTTCAGGTACATAAAGGAATTTAAATAAGAAATTAATTTAACAGGCTTTTGCCATCAGAGGCCATAAAAAGTGCAAAGGTTAATGGCATGAGAAACAAAGGTCTTCACATCCTGATTAAACCAAATCCTCTCCCAGTCTGTTTCCTGTTCTCTGCGAGGCATCATCACTTTTACTGTGATCTGCCAAGGTTACTCTCTTTGTTCTTTATTACCCTTTGTGATAAAAATATTACACTATTCTTGCGTATGCAGAGCTTCTGATAAACACTCTGTGGTTGTTTGGTGCACAAGGAATGGAGAATTAAAGTTTCAGTCCTGAAAGCTGCAGATAGTGACACCTGACATTTTTACCGAAGGAAATCAGCTGATGTGCTAATATTACCTTTACTATGGATCATGCATATTAATGTCATAATCCATTATAAAAATCTTTAGAAAGAGAGGTGTGTTGAATCATTTTACCTCTGTGAATCTCAAAATATGAAGACTTTCTCTGCGCTTCCTGATCCCAGTTTGAGTGGGATGATTTTTTTGCTCTGCATCCGGTTTGGTGACAAACTATAACCTGTGTATAATAGCAGGTTTTACACCATGCTCTCCTCATCCCATTGCAGTACGTTGATAACAGGATCTACCTCTACTTCTTCCACTATTGCTTATTTTCAAGTCCTAATTTGGTTGTTCACTGTATTCTTTTAGAGAGGAATTAAAATCCAAAATATCTGAAGCAAACTATAGTGGACTTATACCACAAGTGGTCAGGAATCATGGATAAAAAGAACCACAAATACAATTGGGAGCAGCAGGCTAAACACACTGGATAATTCAAACTTTTTCTTTTTAAATGAGCATGTTCTTGAGGAGGTTCTACTTGACTGCAAAAGCAGGGAGATTAACCTACGTGGTAAGAGAAGGATCTATTTTACTACATTAATTTCTTTATTAGCATTCTTACATGAATGAAGACTGAATAACATAATTAACTGGTGGCAAAAATGTATTCTCAGCCAGCTTCTTCTTGCTTTTCTCCTATAATTTGTTAAATAATATAATAAATAAATGTAAAAATATGAAGGCATCTGCTTTATGTTTTAAGAACAAAAAGTTTCCAAACTCTATTGAGAAAGCGGTGGAAACTAAGGGTACTTTTATGAAGTAATAGTTAGCTTTTGTAGAGCACTTTCTGACAAAGAATTTACAATTTCTCAGAAGAAATTGAGTCAGGGAAATGAAGCATGTCAGAATTCTCAATCATTGAATGACAAACTCAAAGCATTTATTAGCATGTAATAGATGAGAGTAGGACTGCAGATGATTATAAATACATTGATCAGTTGGTAAAATGATCTTTTAACTATTACACTTACTTGAGTATTCAAGTGTATTTTATTAATCCTTTCTAAACCAGGAATGAAATGGATCCTCCTTTACTACTTCTTCAAGGTGTTCCAGTTCTTTAAAGTATCCTTGGATTTCTGAAGTGCCTACTGGTAATCCTTTCATGTGCCTGAGCGAAAATCTGAACACTGATAAGTGTTTATGTGCTAGAGTGCCACATGTTGTGGGAGATAGCTCAAAGTAAAGCATTATGTGTTTGTACTTTTGAAAGCCTTTCCAAATTAGTTTCTGATGCAGTGATGAATGAGCACATTCTCAGTGTTTTTCTGCATTAAAAAAATCATTGTCAGGTTTTCATAATCTTATGTATGAAGCGTATAGTGACAGGTACAAAGCACAGTGTGTTAAGCGTTTCCACAAGATGACAGTAAGAGGAAGAGGATTACTTTTCTTATTGGTGCAAAGCGTCCTCAGTGTCTGTGGCTACTTGACCCAAAAGAAAGGATTTGCGATTACTTTCCTACCCACGCTCCCCTCCAAGGTTTGCATACTCTTTAACTGTGATTTTTTGACGTTACAGTAATGTTCTCTGCCAGGTTTCTTTCTAGAGGGCATCACTCTGTGTCTTCAGTTTTATTTGAGCTTATGACAGAAAGTCTTCCTTTCGTACAGCACACTGCACAGCGGCATCTGGTCTGCAAGGAGGATTTCTAGGCACATGGTAACAGGAATAAGGAAAAATAACTGGGAGTAAAGCTGTCTGAATTCAATAAAGATAGCTGCCGCTGCCCAGTTGCTGGTATCCGTGTCACTATCTTGGGAGAAGACCTAAGGACTTGTGCTCAGCAAAGAGATGATACAGGGCAGCAGGCAATAGTTCACCAAGGCGTGAGGTCAGTAGCATGTGTAATTAGGAAGATGTCTGTGAAACGCTGCTCATAATTGCAAACGGCTCTTTGGAAAGTTATTTCGAGGCTTTCAGACTGGGAAGAAGATATACCGGGATGACAGGTGTAACAGATGCTTGTTGCAAGTACAAACTGGGGCAGCGCTGAACACATGTAAGAAAGCTCCACCGGCATAAATCATTTCCCCCATACCTCTGGATCACTTCACCTCCCTTATACTGCTCTGTTCTTTCTCCAACACATTGCCGCATCTCAGGCAGAACAAATCAGGAGGGAGAAGTACCTTTGCTCCAGAATGGAAAAGGCAGATTTGTTCTCCAAGCTTTGTCACATGGAAAAAATTGCAGTTTTCTTCGATGGCAAATAATACAGAGAGCAACAGAAAACCTGCCAACCATGGCAGAGACTGTAAGTTATCACTGACATGGGCAGTTTATCAGTGACAAGTTATGAAGAGAATTAAACACAACTACTGTGGCCCACGGCATATGAACTGAAAACTTGATACACATCTAAATCCCACCTAATTCATAAAGATCAAAGCAATGTATTAAAACCAGCAACAATAAAAAAAATATTAATTCCAGGCCTAATTCTAACGCAGGGCACTGGAGAGAATCAACCAGAATAGACCAGGGGCAAACAACTCAGGGGTATCGCTTCTGTATTTTGTATAAATACTTAACAGTGCTTGTCAATACCTCATTTTATGTCAGTAGAGCTATGCTTTCTTTGCATATAATGAAGAGTAATGGATACCAGATAAAAAGTTTGTGGGAAGGAAGCATATGAAATGAGAAGAGCAAAAGACATTTTTCATGAAGAATTCCATTCCTGAAGGGCATACTTAACTCAGGGGAGGGGAATGGCTCAATGGCTAAATGCGGGGAAACAGCTCTGTTGATAGTGTGCTGTTAGGACAAAACCCTTTATTTCACAAAACACTTGCTCGTGAAAGTGAAGTACAGCTGCTGTAAGAGTGCTAGGAAACCTGCACCAGGCTTAAGGTAGCACATCCAAAATCTCGCCCCACAGCATCAATAATAAAAATGTAAATGTATAAATCTGTTGAATATGCATTGTGCTTCACAGAGAACGTGCACTGAACGCTATCGGTTGTTCTCAGGTGCAAATTCTCTGTTAGTTATAATTGTTCTATAACAGTTATGACTGGAACAGAGAGTACTGGGAAACATAGGTCATGACCATAAGAGATATCAAACGTGGAAGAGAGGGCCCAAGCTCAGAGGAGTGGGAGTAGAGGAGTAAAGGTGTCACAGGGAAAGACTTTCAGAAGAACAAGTTAGGAGTATGGATCCCCATTTCCATTTGTCCTTGCTGATCCTCCCTACAGGTGGTAGGAGCCTAATTTGCCTTTGCCCATTGCCATCTACCCAACCAGCTTGAAGCCTGGAGTTGTTTCAGTCTGCACGTATGTTGCTACGGAATATGATGATACTGCCTTTTAATAAAATTGCAGTCAGGGGGTGCCTCTAATTGCTTGTTGCGGAAGAAGGAGCCTCTGATACAGAGGAAGGAAAAGAATGTGTGTAATGGGATGAAAAGCTGCAGCAGCATCACTTTTTGGTGCTTTGGTCAGCAAGGTTATTTAAAGTCCTAGGAAGAAACTTAAAGTTACAGTCTAGCATTGGTAACGGTACCGCTGTGAATTTCTTGACTCTGCCTTGCAGCCAGTATGAGTCGTCTGATTACTGGTGTTTAAAACACAGCATTGACATCAGAATGTAGTTGCTGCATTAGGCCCACTTCTAGTCAGTCACTAGACAGTTCTTTAAGTTGGAAAGAACTTGAAATAAATGCTTACTTTAGCTTTATCCAGAAATGTGATGTATTTCATTCTTTCCCAGTACCTGACCAGGTGGTCAGCAATTACTCTAATAGTATTATCTCCATTGTTAAAGAAAGTCTGATCTAACTAATATTATTAATTTTGATGCATCTGGTATTAGTGCTTTCAGGACTTTTTACGATCGTACATATGATTTTGACTTTCCTTTAATTCTTCCTGACTCCTTAGACGTACTGTCTTTCTTGGTAGGCAAAATGCCATTTTTTATCTCCAGGCTTAAATTGTTTCACTGTTTTTTAGCAACAATGGCAAGTTATAATTCTAACCAACAATGGGAGTCTGTCTGGTCCTGAACCTCCCACTGCTCTCTGCTAGCAAGAGCGAGGCTGTTCTGGCTGTAAAATATCACAGTGCATTACACAGTGCTCCTAATAATCACTTTAGGCGCATAAGCAAGCAGTGGTTTTCCGATAATCTATTCCAAGCTTTCTTGGGATCTTCATTTTTTTGAGATTTATTTTTCTTTATATAAAGGAACTGTTATGATAGCCAGCTTGTTATTAAAGTATTATTAAACTAGCTACAAAAACTATTTCCCTTTCATTTGAGTTTTCATGGATTTTCTTGTCTTACTGATTTGACACACGTTTGGTTTTAATGAGACTTATGAACTTGTCACCTTTTGTCCAAGAGTTTTTCCTTTGTAGCTATCCAAGCTTTTTGAGAGCATTTGCTGAAATGGGAGATTGAAATTCAAATTACTTCAATGCCTTTTATAGCCCCTGTAAGTATTAATTATGTTTCTTAATTGTCTTTTTCAGTACTTATGTATTTTATAGATTGGGAAATAGATATTTCAAAAAGTATGTCTTGTTTCTACCATACAGTTTGTTGAGAGATGGAAAAGTTTCTTTCTTCATAGGAATTTAATTTTTATTGAAGTAATTCCAAACATTAATATTTTATTGAAAAAGCTACACCTAGACATCTCAGTTCTGAAATGCTATCATCATGGGAATTATAGATCACGCCTCTCATCTGCTGGTTCTCCCATAGGGCTGGCTACCCTTTGGCTACCAGGAGACACTGTCGCACTGTAATCCCAATGCCCTTTCTTTTAAGTTGCTTACTACAATCAATGCTCGTATCCATTAAAAATTCCTCTTATTCCAGCCTGTTTCTCTACATGAATGAAGCTATGATCTATTTCCATTTCCATGGCAGCCAGCATGCTCGCCGTCTTGATTATTATTTACATATTACTTTTAGAAATGTGTGTTACAGCTGAGCAAATACATCTCAAGTTCAACTTCTACAATCAGATTAGTAACATTTTCTTCTTGCAGACTCTGGTTTGAGCATATTCAGCATTGTTCTGCAAACTGACTGTATTTATTCCAAGCAGAATTTTTTTCTTCTAGTATATCTCATGTTTTCCAACTGAAAGAAGGCACAAGCATTTTGGTCTCAAAAGTGGAATTCTCTTGCTTTCTGGGCTTTCATTTCTGTGAAGAGTTGTGCTAGTAAATAAGACTGTTCATTCAGATGTGAGTCGTCCTTTTCAGAGATCTCAGTAGAAGATGGTCTCAAGGGGCATCAGTGACTCCTCTAAGTCTACTACACTTAGCTGATGCTACAGGAGCAAAGATTAAGGAGTCAGGGTTACGATGCCCAGAGACCAAAGAACTAGATTAGGATTTTACTGAACACAGTTATCTAGCTCAGTCTTCAGTTCAGCAGGGATCTTCTCAAATATCACTCAGAAAGAAAGCAAAAACAAAAATAAGGAAAAACGAAATATCAAAATATGGATCACTAAAAACAATAGGAAAGGGGAAGAATCCAAGATCTTATTAAAGTTTCTGATTCTGAATTAAACAATTTTAGAATTATATATCTAGGGATTGGGTGATATGCACGCACATTTATTTATTGCACACATATTTTATGCATAATAAGGCACCTTGACTCAAGCAATATGTATAAATATTGTGTGCTTCTTTTGGTGCAAGTGTCGGTCTTGTGAGTATTCAAGTTTCCTATCCCGTTCCTGGCAAATGTAAGTTTATGCATCTGGCAACAAATAACATTTATATGGTGGGAATGTCTGAGTATATAATACTCCCTACTCTCAATATTCTGCTAGTTTTAGATCCATGAAAATCAATCGGAGTACTTCTAATTACAAAGTTTTTACAGATAAACACACCTTTTCATACTGCTGTATGAAAGAAATGTGTTTTTCAAGGCAGTATGCCTGCTTGTAATCTTTTCTGTGCTTTTGAATGGACTTAAAGGACCAAATCATAAATCTTGTGCCACGTAACAATCTTGATATGAGAATAGTGTTACACCTGTTACAATATTTTCTTATTATTTTTCACACTAGTAGCATGATTTCAAAGATCCTGCTGTTATTTGAGTGTTCTACATGATAAAGTAGCAAATCCAATTTTTATTGAAAATAAATGATAGCAATGGAGTGAAAATATCCCTAGCAGGGAGTTTTGGATTTGTTTGTTCCAAAATTAAATATGTCAAATGAAATCTGCTGGATTGTGAAGAACGAGTTAGAGCTTTAAATTCAGTACCTCAGAAACTCCTGGTAGTAGGAAAGAATACTACCTGTAGCACTAATATTGATCTGACAAGAGCAAAGTTATGCAGTGTTTATTTATATTCACAGCTACAGAGAAGTCAGACTTTAAAACAGTGTCACTGTAATTATTACTTTTTTCCCCTTGTGTGTTCTCCATCCTTCGTCAATTCTGATATCTCTCAGTGCCTACTTCCTCTTTGAGCTATAGCTGGAAAATGATGGTAGATACCGTTGGAGGCATTTCAGAATGTTGGTTCTCATGGGCTTTGAAAATGTTCTGTCCTGAATTCAGCAGGGCTGAGCACTGGCACCTTTACTTATGCTTCTTGGGAGAAGCAGGTGTTTAGAAAAAATTGGTACCTTATGAGAACTCATCAGCTAAATTCCTGGCCAATGTGAAGGGAAAGAAAAGTGAGATGTCGTTAAGAATCAGAATATGGAGACTTTCATCTGCAATGATTTGTGATAGGAAAGACCTAGTCCGTATCTGTGAATTCACACCACAGACTTCAACACCGTGTGTTCACATCCCACATAAGCGCTCTAACATCATACATGCAGTTCTCAAGTGAGTGCTTGTCTTTTGCTATGAGAATTCAGATAAATGCGCATTGTGTAATGGAATATCTACAATTTTCACTGGAGAAGAGGGACTACATTTATACATAAATATGCTGTACTTAGGGCCATGTGCAAGATCCTGATTCAACTGAGAGTGTAAATGAAAGTTGAATCTTTATTCTTTAAAAAGAATGACCCAAATTCCATTACATTCCTTGGGAACACCCCCTTTCCCTCCCACCCCGTTCACCATGAAAAATAGTCAAGTCTCAGCTTCATCCTGTTGTGAAGAAGGAAAACGTTTGGGATCAGGGGAAAATTAATGGATTTGGAGCCAGGGTAGGGGGGATGTTGGCCATCGCCCGTATGTGAAATTCAGATAGCAATTGCTTGCGTAAAAAGTTTAAGTGACCTTTGGGGAAAGCAAGACCAGCAATCAGTGAACAGGGCAGCAAGTATAGTACCATAGATCCAGTATGTTTTCAGAATTTCTAATCATGTCTTTGTCCAAAAAGATTTTATGAAAAACTTTTATGCGGAGTCCCCCAGAGACAGCTATCCATTCCTGTGCATCAGGGACCGTGACACGGTTTGGCATTAAAGCAGCCATGGAGACAGCATGAAGGCTTGACCCTACCAGATGATCTCTATCTAGCTATGATTTCCATGTCTCCAAGTGCCCCACGCCAGAAAGGAAATAACAGTTTTGTTCATTTACTCATCATTCAGGAAGCGGTGGGGACTTGAACCCAGGCACCCTGAGTCTTGGAACATCCTTCCTCTCCAGATACTGTAGTTCAAATGTGGTGCCAAAGACAGGGAAGGAAGCAAAATTCCACCTTCTTCTTTAAAAAACAGGAAAAGTGGGCTTCCCTATGTCACACTGCATGTTTCTTGTCTTGCTGGAGAGTGAATTAGCTTTTCTGTGTTGGTTTTCCTTTGCCTCTTCATATTACAACTGGAAATCCTGGAAAGGCTGACTGATAGAACTGAAAGAACTGATAAACACGCAGTTTTACTTTTAACAGATATGAGGAGTTTCACTATTCCATGGGATGCTGATAACCTGTCAGTTGAAAATGTATGCTTTGGCAGTCTGGATATGATTTATCTTCATACAGAACCTGGCATAAATTTCCAAAACATTTTTAGTCTATGATAACACATTTTTTTTTATTTTACTTCCTTCCATTGTTATATGGAAAACATCACCTGATGAGTGGTTACAAAACACAGCATGAAAAGTCCTCAGAAATAACTTTCACTATGCACAAGTGAAAAAAAAAAGTTTTATGAGTGTCCACATGTTGGAAATACTCATTTTACATATGTTCATATTCATCAAATAAATTGCAGTGAAACCACAAAGTATGCACTGTTCCCTTCAGCCACAAAGCATACATTTAATAGTGGTGTTTCGGATCAGGAATCACCACGTGTTCTTTCAGTTTCTTGCTTTGATAGCTGAAGAGTATTAAACAAGAGAATAACAAAAGTTGAAGAATTAATTAATTCAGTTTTAATTAATTAAGAAAATGCTACTATATTTTAAAAAAACCCAAACGACCAAGTATCTGAATTCTCAACATTTTAATTGCCACAGGGATGATTATGGTGACCCAGCTTTAAACTTCTGAGGTCAGAGCAGTAGGGTATTCTTAAAAACCACTTCCCATTTGCTGTGTGGTGGCAGTTGCTTCAGAACTGCAGAAAAAAGTCCTCAAAAACCAACCAAACAAAAAAAGAGTCTAAATGAATATGTATAAATGGCTTTCTAATTAGAAGAAATTAAGTAATGCCTCATCCATCCTGAGTTCTTGGGTGTAACGGAAAACATTTCCCACATTTTTCAAAGCTCAAAACTTCTTTTATTCATCTTATTTCTTTTCAGCCAAGCATAAAAGTTGGGATGACACAAGAAAATAAAATGTATAAGCAACCTGGAAGCCAGGTTTTGACTGAAATGGACTGCAGAACCAGAGTACGTCTCTACCTTAGCAAAGGGAGTTGGTTTTGGCAGCAGCCCTTTTACTATGTGGAGGCTGATGATGATACTTTGCTCTTGGGTAGGAAAAAACATACAGAATCAGTAGGTCGAATTGCCACGTTTCTGTTAAAAGGAAGGTTATGGAAGTATTCCCATTACAGCCTTTCCCCTGGACACCTCTGTAATAAGGAAAGAAAGCTAGTTTTACAGTTAATAGATAAAAAGAGCTGAGAAAACAATAGCAGCTCCAACATCAGACTGTGATAAATTAAAAGAAATATAAAGGCCAATCACTGAGTCCTATCTTAAGCAGAATTCTTTTTGAAGCCACGGGCATTGGTGTTTGGTAAAAATGGGTAATTGAAATGCCAGGTCCAATAGCACTTGTTATATTATCTACTACATTAAATCCCTGACAAATATTTAATGGGATTAAATCTGTCTTCTGCTCTAGATTTATATAGCACTGTGAGGGCATAAATTTTATTAAAGGTCCATGTAATAGATATTTGTATCCTGACTAGAAAAATCTCATTTTAAAACATCACATCAGTTTTACATTCTCTATTTTATTCCTATTCGATCATCACTTCCCAAAATATGTTCCCATTAATTTAATATTTTTATTCGCTCCCCTTAGCTTCAGCAACTTCTAAGGTAATCATTTCAGCAACTCTGCACTCACATTCAAATCAGACGCTTTGTACAGATTTTTACAGAAATTATTCTGTGCGTAGCAAGGAGCTGTACATCCTCAGTAACTGTTAAAATCAATGAGACTTGACATATTCAGTGCAAAAGGGGAACTCTTTTTTACAGGCTTATATTCATACAACTTCTCTCTCTGTGTATGACTTTATGTATGGCTAAGTATACATACAGGTTTTCCTGTAAAAATCACAAATAGGAAGGAAAACTTATCTCCACCTAATTTCTGCTTTAGTCAGCAAAATACAGTATTCATTTATGAAAAGACACATCTTTCCCTTCCCTTTATTTTGTTGTAGAAAATTAATCCATGCATCTATTATTATGATTCTTGTCTAATTGCAACCAGGCAAGGCATCTTCTCTCCCTTAGGCCGCTCTGTAACCAAATGCACTTTACATACAATACCATCGCATGGCCTTTTGCAAACAGCTGTTAATGTCTCTGTCGGTGCTTCAAGCCAAAAAAACCCAAACGATCTTGTATTCCGAAGCTGGATATAAATATTCAACAGATGCTTTAGAACTTGGGGGCCAAATTCACAGTTGTGCACTATTTGAGCAAACATGCGTGGCAAAAATCAATGTATAATTAATTAATTTGCTGACTCAAAACCAAAGTGCTGATTTGAATAGCCCGCAGTTAGGTAGATTTTTTGCTACCAGCTGTGGCCATAAATGAAGTTCGTTTGGCACATATTAATATATGTTATTTATAATCAGGTCAGGTGCACTCCTCTGTAAACCATTAAGAACCTTTGCACTGTTTTCACTTCCAAACTAAAAGAGAGGGGAAGCTTTTCTTTCTTTCACACAGCCCTCTCAGCTCCTTTTAAGTATCTTCTTACTGTCATACTTACCTGGAGATAAATTCTTGTGGGTACTCTTTTAGTGGATGGAACGTATACCATCCCTTTAGAAACTTCAGTGATTACGCTGAAATATGTCCATACAGGAAAGCACTATATAACTACTATATAATCGCTGTAACTACATATATCAACAGATGAACATGACATTGCCATCTTTTTCTGTGGCTGACAGCAACTTTTTTTTTTTTTAATTTAAATGCAGAGCATAAGCTTCAAATGCAGCGGGCTTCACAACATTTGTAATAATGCTGTCAAACCACACTCTAAACTATTTTATGAACCATGAGAACATTTTAATCTGCTGGCGTTTCCTTAACGAGGACGGTACTACTGCTGCCTGAAACAGAGGTGTTCCATTAGCTGAGAACTTTGCGATGTATAAATTATGGCACCTGTCTCATAAACAGAAGTTTGCATTCTGCATTGAAGAATGAACGTGTGTGCATTTAATTTAAACAGATGATCAGAATTTTTTGAAAATGAATTATCTGCCTTTCTAGGAAATTTCCATTATGTTAAATTACATTTTAAAAAGCATATTACCTGAGTAATGTTAGTGCGTACTGATTCATAAAATTAGCATTTCCTGTCACAATGGAGCCCTTGAAAACATCAACTGAAAAAAACATAGATTGTTTAAGATTTACTGCTTCGCTGAAACTCTAAGAAAGGTTGTTTAGGTGAAAACAGTTTTTACCTTATTGTATGAAACTGTACAATGCAACAAATTTTTTTGCTGTGATTGTATAAGCCAGTGGTGAGATAGATCCAATTACTCATACATATAATACATACAAAATTTAATGAATTTCAGAAACTTCCATTTTTTCCCTACTAACACAGGTAAACAGTACATATTCCCACCCTGAGACATTTACTGCTTACAGCAGGTAGAGGAATGGTTCTGCAGAAAGTCAAGGCTTCATGCTTTTATAAAGGTCTGAGAGCTCTTATACAAATGATTTTAAAATAAGAATTAAGAACTAATTTAAAATAGACTTGCAATTGCTATGGACATAGCAATTCGTCCATGCAATGCATACTGAGGGTGGAGGGTAAGGTCAGATTTTAAACTATTTATAGAAGAACTGAGAAATTATGCTTTGGCCTATTAGTTGAAAGGCAGCTTATAAAGGCAGTTGCTACTTACGGAGCAACAATTGCAGCCTGAAGTCAAACAAAAAGACTGATAGCATCTCATTTTAATACTGATATATGTGCATGTATGTCTTGAAGCAACTACTGCATGACAAGATCACTGACTCTTTTGAGGATCAACAGCTCCAGGGTCTGAAGTTACAAGACCACAACATCGTATTAAAAACTATCTCTGTTTCATTACAGTAAAGATCAACGTTGTTTTGTGAGGGTTTCAAGATTTTAAGACACTGAAGATAAACAGAGGCAACAGAAGGGAAAGTAACTGAGATCCTTAGACTTTAATCAGTCTTAAATGTGCTCTGGAGGTACCTAAACAGATGTGGTTGTTAAGCTCTCTGTATCAACAGTTCTGCTCAGTAGTTAAAATACTCCCAGGGAACTACTTCAGAGTTAATTGATGTGGTGTCCCTCCTAATAGGAGACAAGAGCTGGAAAACAATAGCAAATGTGAGTTCTTTGTTCAGCTGCTGGAAGGAGACAGTTCCTCAGTTCCCCGCTCTGGGGCATCAGGAATGGATTTAGGCTGCCCATGTCCCCATGCCAGGTTTGCTCGAGTTCTAACCCAGGCTCTGGGGCGCAGGTAGCTTTGGGCTCCTGGCGTGCTCACCAAGGACCTTCCCACGTCCCGCAAGAGAAATGCAGCAGCAATTACTTGTCTGTAAGAAGCTCCAGAGCACAGTGTATAGAGACGAGGACCCTGATTGTGTGCTTGTGTCTGGATGGGAAACAAACAGGGATGGTGCAACCAGTGAGCTCTCTTTCCAGAAGGGTAGGTTCGTCCCTCACCAGTGTGGTAGGACTTCAGATCTGAGGCTCCTGATTCTTATCTGGGGAAAACTTTCAAAACTTTCAAGTTTCTGGAGAAAACCTCAGTGGACTATGCTGAAATTTCCTTGTGTTCTCCTTATACTCGCACCTTATTCTTTTCTCCGGTGCGGGGATTTCACCCCCTCCTGCTCTCTATCCCTCCATATTATTGCTGTTCCTTATTGTTCACAGCCATTCTCATCAGTAGAGCGCAAATACTGCATGTCCTGTTTGTACCGCAGCTTTTGGACTTCCTTAGCTGTAATGCTTAGAAAATCAGTACAGTATTGCAAATAAACTATTACTTTACCTCATTACTAAACTAGAAAAACCAAAATGTTGGAGGAATGAGAGAACAAGATTAATGAATTGTTCCCTCCAGTGTTTGTGGGTTTTTTCCTTTTTTTTTTTCTTTTATTCTTCATTTAATTTTTGAATCTAAACTTGGGGTTCATTTTGTAAAGTATTTTGCTCAATGCTGCTGACTGCGGTTTTATTTTATTGGTATCCTGCATGGAAACCTTGTTTGTTACTTTGACTGCCAGGGAGACATTTTTGCAGCTATGCCATCAAAAGCTCTCCGTCACCTTCCTCTTCATGATACTGTTTTCCTCTCACAGCACAACAGACTTTTCTAATCGGGCCCATATCATAGAAATACAGATAGCGATGGGAGCCTTTGTGGATGTTTCCTCATCCTACCAAAGTAATTAGGGTAACAGTGCTTTTCCACCTTCTTAATGCTTCCCTTTCTAATCCTTGCCACTTCTTTCTTAACCCATTTTGTTCTGTGGCCAAGCGGAAAAGGCTCTGTGGGCCACTGGTGGCTCCTGGATCACAGTTTCGGAACTAGAGTTGCACACAGCCAATGTTACCATGCCCAAATGAACTTCCACGTCACTCTTGTCAGCCTCAGCCCCCACGGGAGTGATTGCACGTGGTAAAGTCACACGGCCACAGAAATGATGGCATCAGGGTTTGAGTCGGTGAAGCCGTAGCCAGGCACCAAGACCGGTAAAGCTTCTCCAGTGCAGCAGTTAGTGTGATGGATCACAGTGCCACATGTCACCTCTCCATGCCCTCCCTGACTCAGATGGCATTTTTAGCAGTGAGACAGTAGCCTCTGAGCAGGTTTTTGGCCAGCCTGGCTGCCCTCTAATGGTGTTACAGTTTGAGGAACCCACAATAATTTATTGTCGTTTAGACAATTATTCTCTCACCCGATGACCCCTCCCCACCCGGGAAGGGCTATCAGGAAAAATAAGGAAGCCCAGGGGTTGAAATATAAACAGATTTAATAGAGTAAGATTAAACAATTAACATTAATAATGCTAAAGAACCAATATTGATCCTGATACCAATACAAAACACACAAGGATTATCCTCAGCCCACTCTATCAGTAGAAGCTGTGCACTCCCAGCAGGGACAGCAAATGTGGGACACTGCGAGCGCTGCGGCTTCGGGAGGAAGGGAAGGGCTCAGGGCTCCGGCACCGGGGCAAGGAGTTCTCAGGACGGCAGCCATCACGGGAGAGAGAGAATTCCTCAGCAAACCTTCTAATTTATATTGACTGTGCTGTTCATGGTATGAAATAACCCTGTTGGGCAGCGTGGGTCAAGTGCCCAGGACAGCTCCTCCTCATCCCTGCACCTGGCGAGCTCGAAAACACTGAGACCTTGAAACCCACATACCATAGCTGACTACACAGTAAATATTTTCACAAATTCAGACACTAGAGACTTCTAAAAGCCCAGTTTTCCCAGGCATAAGAAGAGAAATTAGTCCTGTGTCGCTCAAACCATGACAAACGGTTTGCCAAGTGGTGGTGAGTTGAGCTGGGGCGGCTGCTGGGTGTTTTCTGTATTGGGTATTCTACAAGATCTTCCTCAAAAACAACGATGCTATGCTGTTGAGTCATGTTCCTTTTGCTTGACAGTACCTGTTGACACTTACGCATGTGAATGATTCAACTAAATGTGCTCTCCTCCCTCTCACTTATCACTGCATTGAAATTGGATATTCTGCATATGAAAATTACAGGTTACTGCGAGCTGTGTTCAGAAGGGTGATTCACAGACAGCATAACAGGCAATTGTTGCTGGCATCCACTGATGACTTCATCCCTTGCTGTTGTTTCAGCAACAGAAAGAAGCTTTATCCAGGATGGGTTTCTGACCCTTCACATAGATTTATTTTTTTTTTATCCTTTACTTTATACTTGTCCACGATCAATGTTTTTTTGGTTGTTTTGAATCCTTAAAAGCATGAGAGTAAGAAAGAGTTTGGCACCTTGAATTTTGCACCAAATGCTGCAGGACACTTTTTTCTAATACCCTTTGATGTCCTTGGGTCAGACATCAGTGTACCGAGCCATTTTTGCAAACAGCTTTGTATCATGCTGTGGAAAGCCAGGAGAGAATATCACCTAGGAATGGGGTCAGCCACACAACAAAAAGACAATGTATACAAGCTGCACGGTGTCTTAAGTAGTCAGCAACCAGAGAGGTGAAGGGTGTTGACCAGTCCATGGGGAGGGATGATTCTCTCTGTTGTGGCACAGTAGCAGAAAAAGTTGCACATCTTGAGTCAGCACTGGAAACACAGATGGTTTAAGAGGACTAACAACTCAGCTTTCACCTGTAGTCAATGCAGGGGCAGAAACAGGGGAGATAGAGATACTCACAGCTAGGTGTGATCATCAGCAGCCAGTTTTCCTGAACAAAATCTGCTTGGTGAAATATGCTTAATGGTGGTTGTTAACACTGAAATATTTCCAGCCAGAATAGGACTTTTTCAATTCAAAATCAGGTTACCTTCTTAGTGGGGCGTTAATTAGTGACATAAAGTTACATACTTTGCAGGGATTATTTGTATTGGCATTTCTGTATCAACTGAGTTTTCCATAGGCATTCAAGCAGCTCCTTCTGAGAACTGTAACCCAACACCAAACCCTGTTTCGTAGTCAGCAACTCTGCTTCCAGAACTGACATCCAGATACAAGGATAGAAAGCAAATCCACCTTATTATTCAGTTCTCTCTTCTCAAAAGGATTTCATAACAGATGTGACAGTGCCACACAGCATATGTCTTCTCAAGTCTTGAACACTTCCTTGCGTACTAAGAAAAGAACATGGAACCTGTGTTTGAGATCCATATGGGTGATACTGGCCAAAGTATACATCACTGTAGCAAACTGTATTTCCAGATATACATATACTTATGACAGAGGTCAAAATACCACAACAGAACCTTCCCACAAAAAGAAGGCCCTAAATTTACCTTGAGAGGATGAATCTCAAACAGTTCTCCCAAAGGATTTTTCGCCTTTTCATAAAGGTCATAGTAATAATAGTTCAAGCATGAAATCTATTAAAGTCTTGGCTACAAAACCTAAAGATTTGGGGTATTTGTAATAAGTCACGTATACCAAAATAGACTGCATACGGAATGGAACAGCAGCAATGCAGTAATGTGTATTTTCCCTTGAGTAAAGACAAAATGTTTCTCCCTATGACAAGGCATTGAGTAGTCCATTAGCGAAAACTCCTGAATGGGGGTGGCTCATGTACATGGACAAGAAGTGAAACAAGTTTAATCTTTTTTTTTCTTTTTTTTTTTGAGATGAAATTGGGAATTATTACACTCTAATAACTGTACTAAGATGACATTTATCTTGGTATGGCAATCAGTCATGGACCAAGTAATATTTGCACTCCAAGTTGTCCTGTCCGTGTGGGAATTTTTCAAACCTAGCGTGATCCATGAGTTATAACACAGACTCAGTAGCACGTAGCTCCTCATGAGGCCTGCATGGTTAAATCCCTTTGCATTCTGCTGGAAATTTACCCCTTAATAATTTCATAAAACATCTTGTGCAGATTTAATTTACTTCTGCCACCAGATGGCACTTGTAGTGGGTTTATGTTGAGAAACTAAGTGTATAAGCTAACTAAGGCAAACCATTAAAATCAATTTAAAGGCAGAACACTGTTTACAAACAAGGATTTTGCATAACAAGGGACTGCTTGCTTTGCCAGTTGGATTCTGTAAGAACTGATATGCAGTGTTTCATCAAGCAGCATATTTACTTTCTTCTGTTTAGAAGGAATGATATGTATGTGCAGACCTTGTCAAGAATTCTTCATAATTTTGCACTGAAACAGTGTGAGAGGAAGAGTAGAGTGGCTGAATTACAGTTTTCTGACCTTGAGTTCACAATGTGATGCTGTAACTGCTCTGAAGTGGAATCTGGTTGATGAATAGTCATAGACTCATAGAATGATTTGGGTTAGAAGGGACCTTAAAGATCATCCAGTGCCACCCCCCTGCCCTGGGCAGGGCCACCTCCCACCAGCCCAGGGTGCTCCAAGCCCCGTCCAACCTGGCCTTGAACACCTCCAGGGATGGGGCAGCCACAGCTTCTCGGGGCAACCTGCGCCAGGGGCTCACCACCCTCACAGGAAAGAATTTCTTCCTCATATCTCATCTAAATCTTCCCTCTTTCAGTGTAAAACTATTCCCCCTCGTCCTGTGGCTCCCCTCCCTGATCAAGAGTCCCTCCCCAGCTCTCCTGGAGCCCCTTTAGGGACTGGAAGAGGCTCTGAGGTCTCCCCAGAGCCTTCTCTTCTCCAGGCTGAACACCCCCAATTCTCTCAGCCTGCCCTCCCAGCAGAGGGGCTCCAGCCCTCGCAGCATCTTCGTGGCCTCTGATCTTGCTCCAACAGGTCCATGTCCATGATGTTGGAGGCCCCAGAACCTGCTGTTGTCAGCACCCTTCTGATGAAAAATAGAAAGGGAAATGAGAAATGAAAAAAAGGGGAAGGGGAAGAGGAGGGGGAAGAGAAAGGGGAAGGGAAGAAGGAGGGGGAAGAGAAAGGGGAAGGGAAGGGGAGGGGGGGCGGAGGAGGAAGGAAAAAGGGGAAAAAAAAAAAAAAAAAAGGCCCTTGGCAGATTTCAGCTGTGGTTGCAGCAAGCAGAACAAGGACTTTGACTGCTTCCTTTTTTGAGGTGGAATATTACAGACATAAACCCGTTTTTGTCAGGCATCCTCTGAAATGATAACAAATAACAAAGCAAAGGCCTGCATGATTTCATAAGCTGTGCTTTTGCCTTGGGTGGGACCTAGCTTCAAGGAGAACATTTACACTAGGCAAATGCTCCATGCTTGCCCTTCTAGCATATATGGTAGATGCAGTGGCAGAGATTCTGGGAGTTTAAAGGGGAAAAAAAACCCCTAACAGACAGTAACAGAACAGAAGCCAAAAAAGAATTGGTTGAAACCTGCTCGCAGTTGTAGCTACACCTTTTTGAAAGCCCTTTTTGTTCCCAAGGACTGAATTTATTTCATTCTGCATCAGAAATTCCTGGACATCTATTTTAAATGTCAATTTATAGCTAGCATCAAAAAAAGAAATGACACAACAATGACTTTTTGACAAGCAGGTTTTGAAAAACCTCAGCTGAAAAGTGAATTTTTTGCAATGTGAAAGAGAAAGGCAGAGTCTTCCCAGGCCATACATTAAAGTAATGGAAGAGCTGTGCTCCTCAACAGCTCTGAGTAATACAAACACAACTAAGACATATTTTCTTTACATTGCTTTTTGGAAAATATCTTTTTCAGGTGGAAGGTAGACCCAAACATTAATAATGCATCTATTTCCTGTAGTAATTCAGCAACTAAATGCAGGAAGAGACTTCTAAATGCCTGGATCACGGACAGGCAAAACAAAGCTCACCGTTAACAGTCCTGTCATAGTATTCCTCAAAGACAGGTTTCAAGATCACTCACCCCAAAGTATTTGATTAGTGCCACTTTTGTGCTTCAGTAACGAGCTACTCACATGAATTAATTCAAGATACAGAGGATAGTTCTTGATTACATGGGGCTATGAAATGTAAAGCTCAGTACAATAAAAAGCTTTATATGGAGATTGGGATTAGCTTCTCCATGTGGAAAATGGATCAGATTTATTGCATAAATTAAACTGCACCTTCTCTACTAAGAAGGTAGCAGCCTTTCCAAAGGTAGAAATTCCCTTAGTTGTCAATACAGAGAAAATAAAGTCTCCTGAACATGCTGAGGATCAAAACACGTATGAAGAAACTTTAATTCATTCCTATGACATTGCAGAAGAGCAGGGGAAGCCATTTAAGAAGCTAACACGATTTTCAGTCCAAGTTCTTCCTTTGTGATTGAACCCTGAACACTGAGATCCCCAAAGACGAAGGGGAGGACCTACCACATGTCAGACCCTACAGATGTTGCTGGGTTTTGGACCTGGTGACACACATAGATGAGATACCATTTTCTTCTTTCCTGTTATTTGGGCCTTTATAAAGCTTTGCAGCTACGCTAGCTGTCTTGGAGTTTGTAAACAAACATTTTCATTTCTTCATAGCTTTTGCTTGACTTGAATGAAGGACAATTCCAAGGAGACTCACTAACACCCAGGCATTGCATTTCTACGTATTCTTCCCACTGCACACAGCATGCCAGTAAATCTCTGCAAGGCTACTGAGGAGTAAGAAGAAGGCCCACACACTGTCCACACAAGCCTTGCAGAACCTCGTAGCCGAGGACCCTGAGCACAGCGATTTGTCTTTACGTGATCGCTATTCTTTAGGAAATCTCATGGAGCAAGTTACTTCAGAGAATTCCTGAGTCCAGAAGAACCCACAGGAGTTTTTCACAAGCTCGCCATTAGTCCATTCCATATTTTTAAAAGTCTAAGATCTCAATTCGTTTTGATGGACTAAGAATAAACTAAACCTGTCATTTATACTAAGAATTGATTTCGATTCAGCATTTCTCCTTGTGTTCTAAGAGCCTGGCCAAGGGGAAACCTCTAAACATCTGATTAACATTTTGCTGGAGATCTCAAAGATGATTCCGATCATTATTCTCCTCTGGATAAATGACCCATTTTAATTTTGACAAAGTAACATGCACAAAGCAGACTTATGAAAAAAACTTAGCTAGTTCTTTTTGTATTGCATTTCCAGATTTACATCTCCATCTCTTCTTTGTAGAAGCAGCACATTCCTTTTTTACTTTTTCTTTCGAGTAGAATTCCAATTCATCTTTAAGAGTGAATCAAGTTACTTTCGCCTTCAGATACTCATTGACAGGGTCAGTTCTGGAAGTTCCTTTGTCTTAGAAAAACTGTTCCCTCTGCCAGTCTGTAATCCCCCCACATAAGTGTTCACTGAACATTTTGCTGCCACAATATTTTGTCATTCCATATGACAGATTTTCAGTCTGTGATAGAGCCTCCTCTTGAGAGATGGTTCAGTTATATAAAAAAAAAAGTCCTTTCTGAAAGCAAGTATACCTTTTTTTTTTTTTCCCCAAAATTTCAACTGGAAAGAACCTAGCTGGAAAAGCTTCCAGAAATTACTGCATTTTTCTCAGATCTCTAAAAAGAGAGCTGGATCAATGCTTTCTAGGAGTACTGATCCAAGCGAAGCCCTCACTCTGATCATTCCTACTCACCAGCGCATAGAGAGCCCTGTTTGTACGACCAACTACTAGGAGATCAGGGACGCACTATGTTCATGTGAAGCATTTTAATTGTGAGTTTTTAATAGTAACAGGAAACGTGCAACAAAAGTCATGTACTCCGTAAGGACAACATACCCTTGAGTGCCCCAAGTATTCACAATGTTTCCTAGCCCTTGCTTGTGCAAGACTAGGTTCCGATTGCAAAAGTACAAAAAAGGAAATAATAAAAAAAAATACTTTTTTCCCACTCTTTGGCAATTATGAAGCAGCAAATATATTTTTTCATGTTAGCTTTGACAGAAATAACTCCCTTATCTTTGAACCTCCATAGAGTTCAATAGAGCTTAACTACATTGCTCTAGGGCTTCTCGGTGCAGTTGCAGTACAAATGCTCATAAAATGGAGAGAGGCTGACGAGTTACAAATACTAGTTTGCAGATCAAGTGATAAAGTACTTTCCAAGGCTTCTAGGCTGAAATTGTAAATAACAGACTGTTACTAATGACACAGTCCAGCGTCAACACATTTCATCCCCTCCTATGTACTTCTCCAGAGTATAAAAGAGAAGGGATAAAGAAAAGCTTGATCCTGTCCGATCTTAGCATTTTATTGTTCATTTTTTCATTTCCTGATTTTGAGTCTTTTCCTAAGCCATCTTGAGGTTTAGCACTGTTTATTTGGACAAGAAGCAATTGAAATTGATTTGTCCATATTGTGATGTATCTGCTTTTTTGGAAAAGGACAGAAGAGTTTCCAGTCTGAATTTGCAAATCTATTTTTAGGTATTGCTGCAAATAAAATGAAAGAACTTAAATTTCCCTCAGCTGTTGTCAGTGATAAAGCTGGGGTATGATTTTTACTCCTTCTTCACAAATGAAAGGTTATTTCTCCTTCTATTCACATATATATAGCACACACAGTCTTGAACAGCAATATACTACTAGTTTCTCCCTGGAAAAAAAGTAAATGGTACAAAAATCTAAACAACTGCAGACCAATAAAAGTGGAAACATGGTGAGTCAGAGCAAACGGACTCTTCTAATTGCATTAGTACAAATATATCTTAATGACCGCAAGATCAAAAACTCACTGATTTTCTCATAGCATAAAACCAACTGACAGGCAGATATAGCTTCTCATTTTCACCTTTTTCCACATTTCTTCACCAATCTCCAGGTCACCTTTTCAATCAGGGTGAGGACAGAGAGTACATACACTGTAAATAACCATACTGTAGTCAAGGTAAACAATATACCTCCACCCTTCAGGTAAAATTGCCCCCACTAACATTTAATGATGAAAAGCTATCCTATGTTTGCTATAGGTCCAGATTTCAGAGAGCCTTTTTTCCCTAGCACGTACGCGGCTAATTTTCACCATGGAAGCTGATGTTAAAGCTCACTATACAGGACCAGGTCGAGCTCTGGGCATGAGCTGTGCCTGTGGTAGCTGCAGAGCTGCGAGTGGTGCAGCTGGCAGCCCGGCGCTGAGCCCCAGCGAGGCAGCAGTACCGGCCACCGGCTCCAGCCTGAGCAGAGATGCCGGAACCCCACTGTGGGGACTGGAGCTGGATCTCCCCAGAACATTGCCCTGTGTAAACATAACGGTGTTCTTCAGGATCTTTGCCTTGTGCTATTTGTAACCTCAAGCTACTCTGAAGAGACAAATGCATTACAGCATCCATTTTACTGTGTCCAGCTCTGGGGCCCCCAACATCAGAATGACATGGACCTGTTGAAGCGGGTCCAGAGGAGGCCCCGGAGATGTTGCGAGGGCTGGAGCCCCTCTGCTGGGAGGACAGGCTGAGAGAGTTGGGGGTGTTCAGCCTGGAGATGAGAAGGCTCAGCAGAGACCTTCAAGCCCCTTCCAGTCCCTAAAGGGGCTCCAGGAGAGCTGGGGGGGGAATCTTGGTCAGGGAGGGGAGCCATAGGATGAGGGGGAACGGTTTTACACTGATAGAGGGGAGATTTAGATGAGATATTGGGAAGAAATTCTTTCCTGTGAGGGTGGTGAGCCCCTGGCCCAGATTGCCCCGAGAAGCTGTGGCTGCCCCATCCCTGGAGGTGTTCAAGGCCAGGTTGGACGGGGCTTGGAGCACCCTGGCCTGGTGGGAGGTGTCCCTGCCCAGGGCAGGGGGGTGGCACTGGATGGTCTTCAAAGTCCCTTCCAACCCAAACCATTCTGTGATTCTATGATTCTGCAGATACGAGGATGGAAAGTTGCTGTCCATTATGACAGAGTTTGGAGATATACTTGAGATTAGTAGTTCTCAGTAGCAACCTATAATTATTCGCTAGTGACCTGTTATAGTTAATGACTGCCTGAATCAACATTGTCCATTTCTAGCTGCTAACATACATTAAAGAGTAAAATGTTATATTTATGTACGTTAGTCATGACAGCAGATAGCGTCTGTATTAGGGGTGCTGTACAATTGGAAAAAGCAGGAGAAATGGTCCACGTCACTATTAAAACCCGTCAGATGTGCATAACAGTACACTCAATTAAAAGGTAGCCTGGACTGTACGAAAGGATCGGTAACTCAAGCCTTGATGATTTATATGTTGTTGCAATTCACATGAAATGAGTAAATAGGTTTTTTTCCTCTGAGTTTTGTTGATGACAACAATTCACTAAACCATCCAAACACACAAACAAAAAACCATTATTGATGGCAATAACAGATCGAGCATCTGTCATAATCTTCATTTTCAGTCACGTAAGTGCTTCCTGACTGACCTGTACATCTTTCTTTGAATTCCTGCTGTTTTAAACCATTTATAGGGATGCAGGATTTCAAATGATTTAAATGATTTCAAACACAAAGGGTAGGAGGTATGGAGATATACTCTACCAAAAAGGACAGGCAAGGCTGAATTTTCGAGCATTCAGAAGTTATTAAATGCTGTAATTAGGATTACCCATGCAACAAATTCTTCTCTTTGATCATATACATATACATTAGGGTATGCCCTGCTTTCAGATTATTTGCGATTTTACCCATTGGATTCAGAGGTAATGGACGGAATACATATTGGAAATACCATTTGATACTGATTTTTCAGGCCGGTTCCCCATCTTAATTTTTTTTTGCTATTTCAACTTCTCTTTGAAGGCAGAATTATTTTCCTAATGTAAAAAATATTACTATGCTATCTCAGTGAATTTCTGTTCATAGCATCCTGGTAAGCAACATGCTAATTACAGAAGTGAAATGAAAACAAGAAATTAATGATAAAAGCCATTAGTTTTCATCAATTTAGGTGTCCAATTTAAAACACCTGTAGTAAAAGAAATACATATTTCTGAGGACTTCACATTTTATCAATCACATTTGCTTCTTCTGACTTTTCCCTAATTTCTGTTTCCATTGATGTTTAAAAAAGAAAAGGATATTATCTGATTTTAATGTTTTCTCATGATCTTATTCTGAAAAGCAGTGTTTGCTGAAATTCACCAAGATAATTCAGTCTGAAGAACATTGTGAGCACAGAAAAACTGACTCCAACCAATTAAAGTATAGGAAATATTGGAATGGAAATGTATGGAATCATAATGGACTACAACATCTTAAAATGGAAAATAGTGGGCGAATTTAGCTCTGGCAGCATAGGTAATTATTCATTTAAGTAATGTTTTTTAAAAAAGCACACACAAAAACCTCCAACGCTTTTAAATGAGCAAGTTTGCTTATTAAGTTTTTTATCCAGAACACACTTCAAGAAAACTCTGGTTTGGAATTTTTTATATAGAAATGCTAGTATTCGATGTTGTATATGATATTTTATTGCTTTACAAGCTTGAAAAAGCAGCATATTGCAATGAAATCATGTAATCACAAGAAATGGGGATGAAACATTGAAATGGATATTTTAGCATTTGGCATTTCTCCTTGCTTTCAGTGAATTCACGAAGTTGTAATTTTGGGGGGGTTTTATTCATTTACTTTTCTCCTTTAGTATTCAGCTTCATAATCTGATGTCTAAGGTTTTTTGTCCCTGCCAATAAGCCTGTGATGGTCATCTTTATCTAATGTGAAGTATTTTCTTCTGGCACTCATCTGCTCTTGACACTAAGTATTTGATATTGTAGCACGTATTTTTCTCCTTTGGTCACATTTCATCCTACAACTTAAAATACTGTGTTTTAATGAAAGGTGTCCTTCATTCCAACTCCCATTTGGCTTGAATCTAGCTTAAGTACCAAGAAATTATTTTCTGCACCATTTATAAAATACCTTGTTTAATTAACAGAGGAACAATTACAGCTGTACTCAAAATTTCATTATATTTATTGCTAAATTAGAGTTATACATTCAATTTCGTCCACTTTTTAAAATTACCTACCACTTTCACAGCAAAATTCTTTCTGGGTTTAAATTGTCTTGTTTGGTTTCACTTGGAAAGATTAATTTGTTTGGTTTCACTCGGAAAGATTAATTTGAGTAGAAAAAAAGAGTCGCAAAACTATTCCAAAGCTGTTCTTAAGCCCTATTCTCAATATGAACTATTATAAATTGAATTTTAGACAATCTTCTTTTGAGCTTGTTTGTTCTTATAACCGGTCATCAAAATCCCTGTGATCACCATAACTGGGAAGCTTAAGTAGCTCAAGGTAAATTTGTAGTTCATATACCCTCAGGAAATTTAACACAATTAGAAATCATGTTTGTCTGACCACATATCGGGAGTAAATCTATACGTGTGAGTTCCTCTCTCTCCCTGGCTTAACTGATAAATCCTCATCCACTGCCACAGAGCAGCAGAAGATAATGACATACACTTTCATAGACGCTTAGCAGAAGCACATGTGCTTTTTTCTTTCTAAGGCCATCACTGATTTCTTCCTCTTTCCCCAAAGCAGCAAAATATTCCTTGCTAATTTATCCCATGCTTTTATATTAGAGTTGCTTGATACCTTACATTAACAGCGCTTTTTCCTTTACAGGACACAGAGACAGGCATAGTCCTTTCCCAAAGGGTTTGCACAAGAGAACACAATTTTTTTTGCTTACTAACATTCCCTGATATTGCTTACCAAACCAAGATATATAGAGGGAATTCACAGAAACTAACAAGAATACAAAGGAAACATATTTATGAAAGGCTCATTAGAGTTAAAGACTTGGTTAAAGTTAGGCACTCAGATTGATTAGCTTCTAGACCAAACTCTGCAGACAAGCTTCCAGATTAAGCTACATAATATTTAAGAGCCAATTTCTCATTTGTGTCATAAATCAAAAGGCAATTCATACCAACGGCAATGATTGGTACGCTCAGAATCAGAACTCATAAAATCAAAATCGAACTTCCTACTGCCTTGTGTGTATGCCTTAAAACACGCTCTGTAATTTTGTTATGCTTAGCTTGTAATATTTGAAATAGTTTATAAGCTGGTCAGGGTAAAAACACAGCCTAATTGTTCAAGTGCCATCAAAGCCGCAGAGGCAGCACGCGGTGATGCAAGCAGCGCTCTGGAATCAAGTGCAGAGAACTCCAGGGCTGACCTTACAGCTGGTCAAGTACTCTCCCTTGCTAGAAGAGGGGTTAAGGTGCAAAGGGCGAGTCTCAACACGTTCCATTTATCTAAGAAAAAGTTAAATGGCATTATGATCATATTTTACAAGGGACTATTGCGACAAAGATTCATGGTAGGAAAAAGCATACAGAATTTTCATGCTTGTAAGTAGAAATCAGATATACTGGTAAGGGAAATAAGATTTCAGGTTTTAAAAGTGGGTTATATGTAACTAGGAGAGGGGAAAGAACAAGCCAGAAACACCACAGTTTCTAAATTGCTTCAGGTCTTTAAGGTTGTGCCTTTTTTTAATACCTTAGAGTCAGGTATGGGTCTCCTGGGCAGTACGTGGCCTACTGGGGCAATGGTCCAGCTCAGCAGTGTGACTTCTATCGCCTTCTTTCTCCAGGGAATCCCAAAAGCATCCGGCAAATGGGCTACAAAGAATGTTGATTTTTCCAGTATTACTCAGCTGATTCCCCACCATCACCGTCACTGGAGAAGAACAAGCACATCTGGGTGCGTGGTGAGTACACACTTATGTGATAAGGCACATGTGTCTCATGTCAGGACACGTGAAAGAGGGCGCATATATGTTGGGCACATGGTGTGAAAGAGGCTGGTACCTACATACAGACTCTAATAACAGGATAGACTCCAACAGCAGGACAAAACTCCTTAATGTCCAAACACAATGCAGCAAAACCAAGGAGAGAGGGAGAGAATTAAAGGGGGGAGGGGAGGGGAGTAAGAGAAGTGTAAACAAGAAGTGGCTTCCAAGAGAATTTTTGAAGAGGGAGACGGAGGGCAGAGTTAAGATTGAGCACAAATCACTGCATGACTTCTGGGTCCTTGTTTCTTATATTACACTGACCTAATTAATTTTACATGGAAAATATGTATCAGAGGCTTTTCCCTGGATTTATCTTTGAAAAAATCACTCCAGCAGTTTGCTCACTGGTGGCATTATTAGCCACACCAAACCACTTTTGAAATAGGAACATTTTACGCTTTGTTTTTATGCAGTACCATAAACGTAAAATGGACAAAAAAATCCAAGTTACACAGGCACGTAGGAAGTACAAAAGAGAGGTTTTCAGAACTGGACAGGCGAATGTGCCTGTACTCTGTTGGGCATCTACTTGCATACGGAGTCCTGCGGTTAACAGGCATGTCTCTGAACCCCCATCAGAATTTGGACCAGACATTGGAACTAATACCCCTCCATTCACCAATGGTACTCTGCAGGGTATCGGTTGGCCAGAAGATACCATGACTTGAGACAGTCTAAAATTAAGGCCATCCTAAGGTTTTTCCAAAGTGGGATGAGATGTTTATGTATTGCTAATAATAAATTAGTAAGAGAATCTTACTTACTGAATGAGCAACATTCCCTTTCATATTTAAATTTTCCTTGGCACTTTCCCATGTGCTGCTTAGCTTATAAAACTGGACAGTCTGAAGTAAGATGTTAGCAAGTAATAAGAATGCTATTTTGGTAATTTTCATATTTAAAAAGGTTAGGCTTGATGTCACTTAATTTTCTAACTGAGCAAATCTGAACAAGCTGGATCTGCTTTTACAATCTCTGTCTTACACACAGCGATTGAATATATTATTGATTCCATGAATATGCTTATCTTCTAAGTTTACCTCTTCTTGTTAATTTACGGAGCATGACGAAGCATTGCAGGTCTTCTGAGGCTGACAGAAGCAACCCCCTCAGACACAGGGTACTCCTTCCCCTTTCTGAATGCTGCATACCAGCAACATGTGGAACACACCAGTAACACGGCCCAGGAAGCCAGACGCCAACCCGAGGGCATTTCTGAGGGGGTACTGTCTTTTTCAGTCTAATTTAGGGTTTCCTGGGAAGAGTGTTTCCAGTAGGTTTGATTTTCTCCATGTCATCTATGGGAAAGCACAAGCAGCCGAGCGTCAGGTCAAGTTCATGATCTTGTTACTGGTATCTGCCCAAAAAAACCCTCCAAAATCAACCAGAGAAAAAGGAGAAGCGAGCCCCTTCACAAGCTCGAGTTCCTCAGTTCGCTTATCTAACAAGACCGTAAGCCACAGAAGAAGATACAGCTTTGCCTTTCGGGAACCGAGGCACTTTCTTGTCATCTGTAAAAGAAAGACGGAAAGCAATCCCACTTAAACCAGCTCGCACCTCTTTAGCTGTGTTGCACGGGTCCCATCAACTCAGGGACTTTTACTTCCAGAGATGTCTTCCAAACAGATACTAGTGGTACTGACTGCTGCTGCTCTACTTCAGTATCCTTTCTGTGAAGTGCTTAACAAGCTTTTATTGTCTGCAGATATGTTAATGAGTTTTGAGCATCTTACTTTGCATTTTATTTTGCATACAAGAAGCAAGTTCACTTGCTTTATTTATTGATTTAACTCCTGACAAATATTCTGGCTGCCTCAAGTACTACTACGTAGGTTGCCTCAGTGAGGTATTGTGATAAGCAGTTCTTTCCACAAAGAGCGGAGTAAACCGGTCTTCAGCAAATACATTCTGAACAAATAGTATTTTGAAAAAAAATATTATTTTCAACAATTCTAATGAAAAGTACTGATCAAGTTACTGGAAAAGCAGCGTGGCCTCTTCTAAGAGCGGCTAAAGACTTTTCTGTGAATTCATGATCCCCACTAGGACTGGAAATTAGTCTTTCATGCTTCAGTCACTTCGAGAGTCACAACAGCCCTTTGCTGCACGTAGAGCAAAAGTAACAGCTTTGCCAATAACTTATTTCTACCTAAAAATCAGCATGTGTATGAAAACGGCCAGGTGAACCTCTGCGTTTGTAGGCTTTGTCCTCCCCTCTTCTCCACAGTGATGAGCGGTAAGAGGGGGGAGAAGATGGGACACACACCCTCCGCTTCGGAGCTCCATTCCAGAAGCTTCTGCCCCTCACGCCAAGGACAGACAGCACCAGCCTGGAGACCCCAGCCCCCCCAGTAGCCACGGCTGCTGCTAGCCCCCGGCCTCCTCGCCCTGCTGAGTCAGCCCCGCTCCAAGAGCGAGGCATCCTGGCAAAGGCCAGCGAGGGCTGACTCCGCAAGACAGGGTTCGTGCTGTAGTGGCAGCAAAAAGAAGAAAAAAATTTACTAATTGTAAACTTGCAAAGTTTAAAGGTGGAGAGAAAAGGTAGAAAAATGAGAAAAAAAATAATTAAGGAGACGTTGAGAGGAAGGGATGAGAAAAGCAAAGCGCGCCTTCATCTTCCTATCTTCTTCCTGCACTGCCTTCCCCCGCTCCCCGCTCCCCTCTCCCGTTCCCGGTTTTCAGGAGCGTTCCCCCCGCCGTCCCTCGGGCCGCCACCGGACCCAGGTCCCGGCCGCCCTCCGCCGGGGAAGCGGCGCCTGCGGGGCGGCGGTGCCGAGGGCCGGGGCTGCCCCGGGCCGCGCCGCTTCGGCGGCGGATAACCGCTCCCCCGCCTGTGCCCGGCCAAGAGCTGCGCGCTCCCACCAGGTCCCGCAGCCCCCGCACGGCCGCCCGACCCCGGGCTGCTTCTCCCCGCGCCCTCTCCGGCACCCCGGGGGGCCGAGGCCTCCCCCCCCACCCCTCCCTCCCCTCCGCGGTCCCCCGGCATGGCCGCACCGGGGCTCTCCCCCCCACCGAGCCCCCGCAGGAGGGCAGCGGCGGCTACTTAAAGCGCATCCCCGGGCCAGGCGGGAGAGAGCGGCGGGGGCTCCGGCGCGGCAGCCGCAGCGGCGGGGGCGGGCGGGCTCCCATGCCCGGCTGCGGGCTCGGCGGGGGCGCGGGCGCGGGCGCTGCCAGGCGACGGGCTCGGCCGGCTGGGGCAGGGCGGGACGGGGACGGGGACAGGGACAGCCCCAGCGCCCGGGCGGCACCGGCGGCCGCAGCCCCCGGCAGCTCTGCCCTCGCTCGGCGGCGTGGAAGCCCAGCGCCAGCAATGGCGGCTCGGACGAGGAGCCGCGGCGCGCCTGGGCAGCGGCAGCCGCCGCCACCGCCGCTTTAGGAGGGGAAGAGCAGAGCCGGCGAGGGGGGCTGGTTTCCGGCGGGTTATTTATTCCTTCCCTCTCGCTTAAGTTCCCAGCGGAGCGGGCTGGCCGGCACCTGCGCCCCCCACCTGCTTCCCGGCGGGCGAAAGGTGCGGGGAGGCCATGGAGAGCCCCGCCGAGAACCCCAGCAAGGCGGCGGAGTACCTGAAGGAGCTGAACAAGATTATTGAGACGCAGCAGGAGCTGCTGGAGAAGCAGAAACGGCGGATAGACGAGCTGGAGCAGCAAGTGGCCAAGTTGTACCACGAAAATGCCTGCCTGCAGGACGAGCATCACCGGCACCTGGCCACATGCAGGCTCCAGCAGGGCGGCCCCCCCGCCTACCCGGGGGTGCTGAGTGCCATCCAGGAGAACGCCAAGCACGAAAAGTAAGCTCTGCCCGGCTTGGTTTGCCTGGTTTTTTTATTATTACCCCCCCCCCCCCCCCCCCCCCCCCGATGATGGCGATTTTGTAGTGGGGCTTTCCTTCCCTTTCGCCTCCTGCCTTCGGGTCCCCGAAGCTGCCCCGCTCACCCGCCCCGGGACGCGGCGGGACTCCGCAGCCGGTGCCCGGGAGCGAGCGGCGCTCCGCGCGGGAGGGGGCGGCACCCCCAGCCCCTCTGCCTGCCGGTGCCCCACCGCTGCTCTGCCGGCACCCCGCGGGCAGCGGGCCCGGGGAGGCGCGGGGGAACGGTGGCAGCACGGCTGCCCTGGGGGGGCTTCTCTGCCGCCGGGCCCCGCCAGGGGTGCCCTGGGCATGCTGCCCCCGGGCAGAGCGGGGCGAGCTCTGCCCGTCTCCCCGTAGCCCGTTTGGGTAGTGGGGCTACCCCGGGCGGCCGCTGGCCCTGCGGGGGATGGTGCCCGCCGGCCGCCGCGCTCTTGGGGACCCCGGGGAGCGCGGAGAGCCCGCGCTGTCGCCGGCAACGAAAGTGACCCGGCGGAGGGGGTCAGTAAACATTGGCAGCTCGCCACCGCCCGGGCTGGCCCGTGCGAGCTCGCCCCTCCGGGAGAGCCGTTCCCTCCCGGCCTCTGCCGCTATTGCCAGCCTCCATAATCTGTAATTAATCGTGTGCTTCTTTACGGAGTAGGGAAAGCCGCTTAATTGCGCGCCGTTCTTAAGCAACAGGAATTCAGGAATAGCAATAACTAAAGTCGTGACGCTTCCCCGACGTGTTTCTACTGATGGAAAAGTATTTAAGACTTAGTTTTACTTGACCGGAGTGGGAAAAGCATGCATCGTATTAAGAGCCCACTTCGCCGCTCCGATGCGACACAATGGGCTATTTGTCGCCCGCTGCGCTCCAGTTCCCCGCGCTTCCCGATGAGCACCGGGCTCCCCACGGCGGGTTCCTCCCGCTGCGGGCGAGCCGGCAGCCGAGGCTCCTCGCCAGCCCGGGGCGAGGGGCTGCGGGGGCCGCCCGGGCAGCCCTCCGCGGAGCTGGGGCGGCCGCTGCGGGAGACGCCCCCGGTGTGGGGTCCCCCCCCGCGGCGTGGGGCGGCTCGGGGGCTGCCGTGCGCGGTCCGGGCTGGGCGCGGCGTGGGGGGACACGTGTCGAGGCACAGGGCAGGGATCCTTCCCTCTCTCCATCCCTCCCTCCTTCCCTCTCTCCATCCCTCCCGGCCGGGATCGCTGCCTGCCGGTTTGGCCGCGTCTGGCTTCTGATGGTAGCGGCGTGGGGGGGATGCCCTGGCCCCATGGCTGAGTACGTGTGTGCCCCCAGCGGGGCCGTTAGAGGAGGGGAGGGAGTGCCGCGGCTCGAAGTCCTAAAATTGTGGTGCTGTGCAATGGCGTGTTGTCAGCGTGCTGTTGGGGAGGCTGAAGGAGACGTGGAAAGGGGTCGTTGGTCGCTCGGTGCCCCCTTGGCCTTGCACCTCTCCAGCGTCGTGGAGTGGAAAGGGGAGCGACTCTTCCTCCCCGGCTCCCTTCTTGCTGTCGGAGCAGGGTTTTGATGATCGTTTTAAGCTTTTCTTACATACAGAGATGTCTCTATGAAAGCTAAGCAAACAGCTCCTTAAGCAGACTGGAGAGCATGTGCTGTCATTTAACAGTCACTCCCATAAGGAGAAAGGGCTATCTCCAGAAAGTACGGAATATTTACACAAATCCTACCCCGTGCATCCATGTCCAGTACCCGAGGATTGTTTGTGGCTGTGCTTCTAGTACGAGACGTCAACTCAGCTATCTTGTCCCATTTGTCTCCTGCAAACGACATTACTAAAAATTGTACAAATGGCTTGCCTTGTTTGATAATATTTCTCCTCTCCAGCCCAAGACTCATTTGCAGAGCCCTCTTTGGGCAGGCAGCTCTGGGGACTCGGAGGCTTTTAAGTCTCGTAAGTGGATTTGATGCTGGGATCAGAATTAATCTGGGATATTTCTGGCAGAGTTGTATCGCTTTGAGGCGTAGCCTGCAGGGCTTAGTGGGGAAGCTGGGAGACAGCCCTCTCCGTGAGCCTGGTCCTGGGCTGGGCCCTCTGCCCACGTGCGTGTCTGTGGGGAACTCGCGTTTTCAGGGCCACCTTCATCTGAGGAATACAGTCCCTGCCCGCATCATCCTCTAGCCATCCATGGCATCCCCCTCCCTTAGTAGCGAGCAGGGCTGTTCTGCAGGAGATTCTGCCTCGCTGGGTGGGCGATCTCACCTGTGAGCTCCAGCTGTCCGGGAGCTGGGGCAGCAAGCCGGCCACGGGATCTGTTTGCTCTCTGGCTGGATACAAAAGATGGAGGAAGTCTTCAACTTGGAAAATAGAAAATACTCTTGTCTGGAAGTCTTCTCCCAGTCCTGCGATTATCTCGGCTTTCTGAAAACTGAACTGGCAGATTCTGGGTGTCTGTACCTTCCTGTTCAGAAGCTGTGTCTCAGTTCCCCCCGAATTAAATGTCACATGCACCTTGCACATGTTTGGGTGGGGAGTAAGGACCCCTTGTTTGCTGAAGCTGAGTATCAGCTGTCAGCGATGCTTGCTGTGGGGATGGCTGGCGTTAGGAGGGAGGCAGCGTGTGGGGTGGCATGTCCAGTATGTTCCCTCCTGCCCCCGGTGCACAGCCCCCCCCCTTCCTGAGGCAGCAGAACTGCTTTGTGCCCCGGCACCAGTGGGGATCACTGCTCTTCTGCACCCTTCAGTCCCTCAGAGCTAAACCGAGTGGAATCCTTTTTAAAGGAAACCAGGCTTCTCTTCATCAAATCCTTAAAGACATCGGTACTTCTAGGAAGTCATCTACAGTGCCTGTACCTTGAGACTTCAACAGTTTTTTCTAGACCGCTTGGACTCCTGTCTCCACAGCAGCTCAACCTGTGTAAAGTGGGTGTGGATCACTGACACTGCAGTGTCGACACAGCTGTTTCATATAACCGTATAACTGAAGACTGCTTAAATAATTTGGAAAAGCTGCCATATCTGTAGAGATTCTTTGGCTTGATCTCTGGTGGGGTGGGGGACTGTAAGCCCTGTGATAGACTTCTGGAAGAAAAAACCCCACCAGCTCAGTAAGGTAAAAATGTTCTGGGTTTTGTCCTTCCAAAAAAGGACCAGAGTAGAAATAAAGTTTCAGTTGTGTGGGTGGTATCTGAGGGAGGGAAGAGCAGAGGGATGGATCAGCAGGTGCAGATGTGCTTGTTATCCTGCAAGGAGGGTATACCAGAAAAGGTTTGGGTGCAGCTTCACTTAATTTTGTAGTAATTTGCTGAGTGCAAATCAGCCTTAAAATCCACAAGTGGATACAATTGAGGATAATTAGTTGATTACAAGGCTTTGTTAGACATAATGAATCAGCATGTTAAAGATAACAATAGGTATTTAACTCATTAAGTTGCATAAGACTAATTTTCAGTTAATCCATTTCATTTAACATTTGAGAAAACAGTAAGAAGTTCTGAAGCTCAGCTCCTTGGTGGAAGGGAAACAGGTTCAATACATCCGTTTTGGTGATCCGCTGTTTAGTGCAGATATGTAAAAACAAATGTACTGGATCTTCTCAAATCTGTACGAGTACAGTTTTCCCAGCTCTGAAAAGTCAACACTGGCATGTGACCAGCTTAGGGAGTGATGTTTGTGCTTAACCTAATCAAGTTAAAAACTGCTGCTTTTCCGCTGAGAAGGTGCCTGGGAAGAGTCGGAGCAGGGAGGAGAGAATAATTGTCTGGGAAGATAGAACAATCTTGGAGGGCTGTTACTTGCAACTCAGTCTAAATTCTGCACCTGGCTTGACTGATTTATTTTTAAATGAATCTAGGACTGGCTTTGTTCTCTGGGGAAAAACCAGTCACAGTTCAGAGCTTTAAGAAATCCTCGCTGTGTTTAGAAGATGCTCTCAGTCTCAGCTGAGGTGTACTTAGTGCAATCTGGTAAGTGGAAGTTGTTGCTCGGGTGACAGTCACATGTGAAGGCTGCTTTATGGCCTACATAAAATGAGCTCGTGGCTTCGCATGTCGCTCCTGGCACAAAATGCCACCCTTGCACACAGGCTCAGCGGGGAGCCAAAGATTGCATTAGTGTAGAGACCAGCCTGACTTTCCCCTCCAGAGATGTCCTTTACTGAGACAGACTGTTCATATGACGTAAATCCTATTTCATTGCCTGTGCTGCGCTTGAACAGCAGCTCATTTTTGTTTGCTTTGGTGAAGTCGAGGTATCCAGCATCTGTTGAAGTATGCTCATGTTTGGGCAAGATTTTGCTTCCTCTGCCTACGTGGATGTAGCTGAAATGCTTTTCTGAGGTTCCTTTTTTTCCATCAGCTGTGCAGGGGAGTGGGATTTGGGACTGAGAGTTGCTGGAAGAAGGCTGCCGCAGAAGTGCAGTTATTACTAAAAGATGCACCTCTACCTATTTAGCTTATTTTGCTCGTGAAGACTATATTTATGTGGAGAGCGTAGTTTGTGTCCAAAATGAACCCTTTACTACCCCAGTATGCAACACGTTCTGTCAGTCCTGTAGCACATAGGGATGGTGCAGTTCTGAGGCTGGGCAGGATGTAAACTTGCATCTTCAAATAACTGAAAACAATTCTTCTGCTCGCTTTATTTTCAATACATAACTGGAACAGTGTGACTACTGAGCTGTGAGAATTAGGATTTGACACTGAAGGGAGCGCTTTTGCTTTTTGAAGCACTCATTCCAGCATCGTTAGTGTGATTTGTACATCAGCAGATGAGCGAGCATCTCTTCGAACAGGCATTTGTTGTTCTGGCAAGCTGTAGGAAATCAATAGTGGGAAGATGTATAAGATGACCTGAACTTGCTAACTAACCTCAACTAAATTATTTTGGATCTCTGTTGAAATATTGGCAAATTCTTGTACTTAGCATCTGCTAAATGATAACTTGTTAAGACAAATAATTTGAAAATTGATGTGTACTGTAGAACTAATAAAACCAATATTAAAAAAAGAAAAGGGTGGGTGTGTGTGTGTGTGAAAAAAACACAGTAATGACAAAATAGTGTGCTGGTATCAAGAAAGTTCCTGGAAATTGGAGGACAGAGAGAAAATATGGTCTGTAATGAAAACGGCAAAAATACATGCTATTTTGGGAGAGGAAAACAAATGCAGCAGAAAGTAACCCATCCTGTAATGTGGTGAGTTTAAAGATGGTTTCAAAACTTGAAATGAAGTAAACCTGTCCTATTTAAAGCAGACCAGACCTAAGGAATTAGGAGTACTCAGTGGATCTGAAATCCTTCTGTAACGGAGCCTTTTATTCTGCTGCCACAGAATGCAACTTTTGAGCTTCCAAACTTTGGAGTTCTTGTGTTCTGAACTTTAACAACAAAGTACGTTTTCACACTAGTTAGTGCTTTGATGTTCTTCCTTACGAATTCATTGCCAAGGAAATTGAAACGTGCTTCCAAAGATCTGCTTGTGGGAAACACTTGGCAACATTCGTGGGTCCTGGGTCCTCAGTGAGCAAATGAGAGCTGCTGTAATTACCTTGAGTCAAGTCTCCAATGTAGTAATTCCCACTTGTCAACAAAGTACATTTTTGCCTTTTTAGATGATATTAGAGGGATGGCACTGAACGGCTCCGTAGGAACCTGGGGCTAGGGGGAGCGGGAGCAGACCTGTTCTTAGCAAGGGTGCTGAGCACAGTGCTTTTGAAGAACTTTGCTTCCTGGTGAGCGAGGGATGCCAAACTTTGTCTGTATTCACTTAAAGTAACAAACTTTTGGGAGAATGTGAAGTGTAGACATACTCATTCCTGAACCTGATTTGCGGTCTTGTTGGCCTGCTTATTTGCATAGGAAGGCAAAGCTCCACCAGTCCTTAGGGAAGGTGTCTTCTGGCAAAAAAGTAAATTGCAGCTTTTTTGAAAACCTGAAGCAAAATGCATCACAATCAAAGTAGTATCTGTGGGAAGAGCTTATTCCGTGGCAGATTGCAGAAGCTACAAGGAAAAAAAGAACACAATATTTCAAGGTGCTTTCTTGCAGCATACTGATAGGAGGAGTAAATTATTAAAATTAAAATAGTAAATTATTAAATGCTTTTTGCAAGTAGCATCTCAAAAAGCCTAATTTCATTTTTTTCCTCCCAGTAAAACTGGGTGGCTTTTATTCACGTGCTGGTCAGTCAGTGATGCTAGACTGGAACTGCTGTGCTGGGTTGAGTGTTACACGCCAGACCGTGGCCCTGAGGTGCTGAGTTTCCTCAGAGAGCGGTTGCAGAAGTACGTGGGTTCCTCCAGGACTTTCTTAAGGGTATGAAGCTGGTTAGGAACAGCCACAGTCGCTTCCTCTGCACTTCCAATTTTGACACTCTAATTTTGTGGGCCCCTGTGTGGTACAGCTGTGCAGACCTGCAAAGCATCGCAGCACGCTGAATTTCCCCTAAGTTCGTGGCTTGTTGGGGATTACAGTCCCCAGTACGGGAAGAGTTGCCTATAAAGTAGGCAGCCCGTAACCAGATGAGTTAAGTGTTTGTTACTTAGAGCCTTTTTCTGGCTGAGGGCTCCTGCCTTCTGCGTGCCGGTGGCAAGGAGGTCATCTCATGCTATTCACCAAGGGGGTGTGTGGGAAGCTGCTTAGGTAAGTGGATTTTGTAGTCCAGAAGTACTTCCTGAGATGCAGCCCACACTTGCATTATTCTAATTTGGTCCTATCGTTCCTACTCATACCCTCTCTATTATGTTAATTCTACCTTTTTTTGTGTTTTGCAGCCTGCAGATACTTTTAGGCTATTCTTGCCAGCGTTCCTGTCTTTCATCTTCGCGCAGCAAGCCTGTGAATGAGGCTGTCATCCTTTCCTTCTGCCTATAGCCTTGCCTAATTGCGCTATTTTTCTCAGCAGAATGATTGAATTAGAAATTTGGACAATCTGAGCAGGCTTTGGGACAGCAGATTTGAAGAGATGGTATACAATTGTGCATTCTGCTGGGTTTTAGGTCTCTGATAGCTGTCCCTGATGTGAGCTGCTTTTTTTTTTTTCCCCTCCACCCCCTTTGCTAGGAGATGCTTCATGGTATTTCCTTGAACTACTAGAAATCTCAGCTGCTGTGGCTCAGTGTTACAGTGGAAGAAATGCTGGTTTGTGCTTAGCTAGAAATCTGGATGAGAACTTGTTCCCCTTTTACAGTCATTACCGTGGTTTTGTGATTAAGGACAGAAGTAGGAGTAAGAGGTGTTTCTTTAGTCCCATCTGGTGACCCGTTGTTTGCCCTTGGTGAAACGAAGCACTGATAATGATTGCTGGTTTACAGCTGGGCAAGTCTCAATGTTAAAGTTAACGAGCATCCCTTAATAGGTGGTTCAGAGACTTAGGTAAAAAATGATTGTGTTAAATATCACACTTGAGACAAACAAGCTGTTTTAAAGCCTGGGTGCCGTCATGGCTATATACCAACTTGTTTGCTGCTAATGATGTTATTTGTATGGTTAGTGGAAGGAGAAAATGATAATGTTGCTGCAAAGTGGGCAAAGTATTTCAACAGGGTGAAGGCTGGAAAACAGAACAGCTTTCACACCAGAATCTGAAAACCTGAGCGTTACCTTCTTCAAACAGCTGGGTATAGAAACGTATGGGTTTGCTTATGGGGCTGTAATTGCGGAGGGAGCCCCCGCCGCAGCAGCGGGTCCCGCTGCCGTGTGCTCCCTCTGCTGCCGCCTTCTCAAACTGCTTCCCGGCTCCCGCCGGGAGGGCGCCCGGCCATGGCCCTCCGTGCCGGCAGGGCACAGCCCGCCTGGCGACGGCAGCACCCGGACCGCTTCTGCATCTCCTCCAAGCATCGGAAAGACTACTGGGAATGTGGCCGAGACTTCTCACGAGTTCAGTTTTTTTTTTTTTCTTCTGGTGTCTTAAAGTGCAGAGGGAAACTTTCCTTTCAAATAGTACCGGTTTAAAATGTAGACAGAAAAGAAATTCCTCTGCTGTAAGGCAGCTGTGGAGGCTGAATGAGTCTTACTGCTGTGCTACTTAAGGAAAATACCACTACCACGTAGTTCGCTATAGCGATTGATTGAAACACAATTTACATTATTTGCATGTTAATAAGAGTTCTAGTCAGACTTCCCTGACAAACTTGAGTAGAGACAAAGGCATGCGTGTAATACATCTTTTACCACACTGCAGAAATTCAGATTTACTAAGTGTCAATAGCCTTTTATTCTGAATAATTGGACAAATAAAGCAGGGGAAGGTGGGGAAACAATCCTCCTGTCCTCCTTCAAAATTTAAGATACAGCTGGGAGTTGATGTTTGTCAGGGTTTCGCCATCTCTGCTGGAGTTCTGCTAGCTGAACAGAACTGCCGGTGGTGTGGACCACTCATAGTTAGGAGCTTTTAGTTACTCTTTTTGGGCACTGGAACATGGAGCTCTGGGGTGAACAGGTTAAAGTTTTGTGAACAAGCTGAGCTTGCCAAACAGTCAGCACTTCGCCCAGGCTGTGGGACCTGCTCGTGCCTATCTCTGCAAACTCATTTCTGCCCGAAGAGGGTTTTTAACTGACAAGCTGGACTGTCAAATGGTGCTTGATACTCATGCTAGGTAGGACAGGCTCGGAGTTGTGGAGGGTCTTGGCCTTGGAAGGCTTGGTAGAAACTTCAGGCTAATGAATCCCCTCCCCTTCCATATGGGATGGGAACCACTGTCTTGTGGACACAGTTTCACAAGTGTGTTTTCAAGGAAGAAACTTGACCATTTAATGTGGGTTTTGTTGTTGTGTGGGTTTGTTTTTTTTTTTTCTGAGCCACCTCTACCAGTTTCCTGTCCACTTGAATAATGTTTTTCTCTACTGGGAAGATGGCTTATTAGTTCTGCAATGTAGTTTCTACAGTTGTGCCTCTTTTTACATTCTCTTTTTGGGTATGTCTAAAATCTAGATGTAAACTTGAGTAGCATAAAATCCATGTGTGTTGAAGTGACTGTTGATCAAGGTGAGATAATGACCCGACTCTTGAACTTTGTACTAATGTGCATTTGCACTAGCACTTGAACCAGTTGTTTCAGGATCATATTTGGAGTCTCTTAAAATATCATATTTTGATGTTGGCAGCCCCTGTTTGGAGTTTGCTGTACTATTTCTGCTGGGTGGATGGAGTTGTGTAGCACTCCGACCAACCATCAAGCAGTTCTCCTGCAGTAATGCTACCATGGTAGACAAATCCCTACCGAGCCTCCTGGCCGATGGCGTTGAACCAGCATGTACCGAGCTGTTTATTTGAAAAAGTTTGAATTGGTAGCAAACTGAGTTGGTTTTAATATCCTTTCCGTTCATTGTGAATGATGCAAAAACTACCATTTGTGCCACCCTCTGTTAATGTCTCTCACCTCTAATTTTCAAGCAGTTTGAGTTCTGCAAAATAGATCTTTGTTTGCTGCCTTCAGATCTCTGCTACCTTACGATCAAATTCCAGCTCCTGGGAGGACTTTAGTTTTCTCCTGCATTTTTCCATTGTGGAGTAGTGAATGGCTAGATTGAAGAGTGCGGGAGTGTTTTGCCGGTACCGTTCTGCAGTGTGGCTCCAAAGGGAACGCCTGGCGAGAGAGGAGCCTGAGGGGCACTGGCCAAAGGTGTACCCTTGGGTGTGTTATAGAGTGCCATGGGGACCATCATAGGGTCTAGCCTGTGGGAAAGCTCTTCCATGACGTTAATCATGGAATGGTTTAGGTTGGAAAGGACCTTGAAGATCATTGAGTTCCAACCCCCCTGCCATAGGCAGGGACACCTCCCACCAGACCAGGTTGCCCAAGGCCACATCCAGCCTGACCTTGAACACCTCCAGGGATGGGGCTTCGGCAACCTGGGCCAGTGCCTTACCACCCTTAAAGTGAAAAACTTTTTCCTAATGATTAATCTTAAACCTGCCCTCTTCCAACTTAAAGCCATTCCCCCTCGTCCTATCACTCCATGCCCTAGTAAAAAGTCCTTCCCCAGCTCTCCTGTAGGCCCCCTTTAGGTACTGGAAGGCCGCAATAAGATCTCCCCGGAGCCTTCTCTTCTCCAGGCTGAACAGCCCCAACTCTCTCAGCCTCTCTTCATAGGAGAGGTGCTCCAGCAATCTTAATTACAGATGATGCTTAGTTTGGCAGTTTCTTGATTGGTTCAGAGTTGAATTGGAGAATTGAACAGTGTCTACTGCTCTTGCCTCATCAGCTGGTGCCTTGTGGGGCCCTTTCCTCAAAGGCTTCAGTGGCTCTTGTGTGCTTGCTAAAAGTTGGGAAAACGGGAGAAGTAATCCAGCTTGGGTCTTCTACATAGTATAGAGGGGTTTTACTAGTCCTTAAGATTATTGCCTCAGTCAACTTTACTGTTGGAATAGTCTTTAAAACTGACAGCAAGCAAATTTCATCAGCCTTCAGTGAATGCTATAAGGATACCGAGTTGTCCTGGAGCTTGGCTTCTGCCATAGTGAAAGTGGAGTTTCTCCAGGTTAGAGTTACTCAGCGGTGATTATTTGTCATGCCTAGGAGACACTATTGTAACCAAAAAAAGAATCTCTTTGAAGTTCTGACTGCGTTTAAATTAGGAGAGCAGTGATTGATTACTACTGAAACAATAAGACAAGGCATACTGGAATGGTAACTCATGTGTGAGGGTGCAAAGGGAGAGTATTGGCCTGGTTGCCCACAATTCTTCTGTTGAGGTGGTCCTCAGCAGTCACCAGGAGAAACTGAAGGGGAATCCTTGCCCATTGCCAGGTATGACCCTCTTGATTGGAAGAAATACTGGAGTGTGACATTTGTTAGCAGTGGACTGTGCACTCCCGGATCAGTAGAGCTCAATGCCTAGTTGGGGCTGGTTACAGATAAGAAATGGGATATTTTAATGAGATGAGGTGAACATGACCTCTGTTCACTTGACTAATCTCAGTTGCCTCTATTTCAGAGGTTCCCAGCAGCAACGTTTTGTTTTTCATTGTCTTTCTACGGTTTCTGCTCATGCTCAGGGAATACAAAATCTTCTGTTTGGTTGTCTTCTGCGCACTATTAATGATCCTGGAAATACAGCAAATGTCAAGGATGTGTGTGAGAGATTCTAGATAAATGATTGTCTTCCAGTTTAGGTTCAAGCATGGCACATCACTCTGCAATTTTGAGCTGGTAGTATGGCCTTTCTGAATTTAGAAACTTAGATTTCACAAGAATGAAGAATTTTTGACAAACTAAAGGCAAGTAAAATCACTTCTAATGTATTGCAGTATATAACAGTATTCTTTTAACATGGTTTCTTGGTAGCATAGACACAGTGTTGAACCTTAAGGGCTTCTAGGAATTTCACATGCGCTCAAGCCTGTTGCAGGGGTAACTATTATGTTCTGTGGACACGCTTTTTAATAGAGTGTTAGCAGCCGAATTGTGTGGGTGCCACTTGTGCTCCGTGCACATACCTTGGAGTGGAAGGTCTGAGTCTTTGGTGCCTGTGACTGCTCCAGGCCGTGTGCGGTTGCTGTGCATCGTGTGTCCAGGGGAGATTGCAACAGGCATTCATCTCCCACCCTGCAATGCAGCTGGCATGTTGTAATTGTGCTAAATTCAGAGGGGCTTCTTAGCAATTCTGGTCACGGTGGCTGCAGCGGAGGGATTGCAGAGAGCCGAGCTATCACTCTTCTTCGTTCTTGCTGCTTACCTTGCGATATTCGCTCCGTGTTCGTTTCACCGATGATTTCAAAGTAGAAACTGTTTCAGACTACATTCTACTTGATAGTCTTTTGTTCCTGTAATGGTTTCCTTAGTGAGGCAAACATGTATTCCTCCAGAAATAAAATTTAAGCGTTGTTATTCAAATCCAAAACAACTTAATATATGTAATTTTAAATTTTTGGCCTGAGCATCGGGACCCACGAGCACCATGGACCCCAAGGTGCATGTGTGGTGTGCTCTATGTGTGCGCTGCGTTTTAGACTGGCTTTCCTATCTTCAGAGTGTGCAATAGTGTCCTTTGTTTGTGAGTAGATAGGGGTGTTTATATTAAAGGTCATCATGGTGACAGTAACGTAAGAATTCACAGTAGTAGGAATATGCCTTTGGGCTTTTACTCGCTTCTAGGAGTTATGATTAATGGTTCCTTGTTGTGGAGGATAGGTGTATTTTGACTTTTTTTTTCTCGTATTCCATCTTTATATATAGACCTATAGCAGAAGCATTTGCTTAATCTTGTTTTCAAGCTGGGGGAAGTATCTACACCTCCAAACATCTGTGTTAAGCTGCTGTTTTTTCTACTTAGCTTTCTGCTTGACCTAGGCAGGACTGTGGGTGATGACTCTTAAAGCATAAGTGTAACTTTGTTAGTAAAATTTACTGCTAAACCCGAACATTTTTGATGTTTGTCTTGATGTTTAAAAAGGCAAAAATGGTCTATATCATCTTGTGTCTTAATTCGTGCACGTAACTTAGATAGCTGTATAGTGCCATAGAAGTTATCAGGCTGTAGTTACAGAAAAGTAAAATGGTTGTCCCCGACCCTTCCTGTTGCTGGAATTCTGTGAAGCAGATGGTTGGGAGGATGTCCCTCTCCATAGTAGTCTTTTCTTGTGTGGATCTCCCTGGTTTAGAGACCCGAAGAGCGAGGTATTTACATGCAGGGGTAGGGCTGTGATCTAATGCAAATGAACTAGCTAGATTCGACTAAGGTAAAATCTATATTCAGCTTTCAGGCTTGATTCTATTTTAAGCTTTTAATGGAGTCCACCGCTTCTTGAGTGCTTGAGGTTGTCGTGTGTTCAGAGAACAACTTTGTCTTGCAGAAAAGGAGAAAACTGACTTTTTTCTAGTTTGACCAAGGTTGTAACACTAGTGCTAGTACAATGTTAATGCTGAGACAGAATGCTCCTGTGGCCTCCTGCGCTTGTGTTTGTGGGATTAGTGGCTGTGCCACTAATCCAGTATTTGGAGATGGAAGTACCAATGGGGGAAGGGAGGAGAGTGAGTACCACAAAATGATAATCTGAGTGCAAGAATCTATATGTGAACTTTTTTCCCAAACAGCTTGGGAAGAAAACCTTCAAGGCAGCGATCTGAGACTCTTCTGAGGCTGCAGGGGTAATTCAATAGCTGCTCCTGGCTTGCATTTCAAAGCCAACTCTGAAAGGGTGGTAAGAATGATCTCACATTAGGTATGTGAGACTTCTTAAATATGAGCAATAACTAGTGACCTTTGATTTAATTCTAATGATGTTAGACTTGACGGGCCAGTGCTAGGCTCCTGTGAAAATCTCATCCCCGTAGCTTTAGATGGAGTACACCGCAATGTGCTTGCTCAATATTTAATCAGAGGGTTACGTGCAGGCAACTGTAAACTCCGATACCTGAAGAAGGGGAGGCAGGGAAATGAATTGTTGCTCCTGCTTTCCCCAGTTGCCAATGTTATGCCCTGTAGGTTTCCTGGTCTTTGCTGCTTAAAAAAAAGTATAGCTGGACTTGAGTCTGGATTCTCTGTTAAGCAGCACAGGTTGCTTTTAATTCTAAAAAGGTGATTTCTGTGCTGAAATCTCTTCATAGCAATATGATTAAAGGGGGTTTTGGTTATGCACAAGTGTTCAAGCAGCACAATCTTCTGTCTAGTATTAACTTGGGTAATAGATGAAATCTCATGCTAACATGAAACAATTCATAATTATAAGCTGTACTGTACAATGAAGTCCCACAGGACTCTGCATTTTCCCTTTCGACCTATCCACACGCCTAGGGCAGAAATACTGCCTTCTGAGACCTGAGACTTAGATTGTATACATGAAGTCAGATAGCACTCCAAATGTGCATGAACACATAATTTTCTTAGTTGGATTTGTTGTGTTGAAATCTGATCAAGGCAGTAGACTGTCTAAGAGGCTGAATGGAACCTAATGAAATTCAACAAGGGCAAGTGTAGGGTCCTGCACCTGGGGAGGACTAACCCGATTCATCAGTACAGGTTGGGGGCTGACCTCCTGGAGAGCAGCTCTGTGGAAAGGGACCTGGGAGTCCTGGGGGCCAACAGGTGACCATGAGCCAGCAATGTGCCCTGGTGGCCAAGAAGGCCAATGGCATCCTGGGGTGCATCCAGCAGAGTGTGGCCAGCAGGGCGAGGGAGGGCATCCTCCCCCTCTGCTCTGCCCTGGGGAGGCCGCACCTGGAGCACTGTGTCCAGTTCTGGGCTCCCTGGGTCAAGAAGGACAGGGAACTGCTGGAGAGGGTCCAGCAAAGAGCTGCTAAGATGATGAGGGGACTGGAGCATCTTTCTTATGAGGAAAGGCTCAGGGACTTGGGGCTTTTTAGTCTAGAAAAAAGATGACTGGGGGGGGGATCTTATCAATACTTATAAATACTTAAAGGGAGGGTGTCAGGGGGATGGGAACAGTCTTTTTTCAGTGGTGCCCAGTGACAGGACAACAGGTAATGGGCACAAACTTGACCATAGGAAGTTCCACCTAAACATGAGGAGGAACTTCTTTCCTGTGAGGGTGGCAGAGTGCTGGCACAGGCTGCCCAGAGAGGTGGGGGAGTCTCCCACTCTGGAGCCATCCCAAACCCGCCTGGACGCCGTCCTGTGCCACTGCTGGAGGTGTCCCTGCTGTGGCAGAGGGTTGGACTGGGGGAGCTCTGGAGGTCCCTTCCAACCCTGACCGGTCTGGGATTCTATGAATGACAGATAAGTGTCTTCAGTGCTTGAGTTGGACCTCACACCTTAAAGGAAACCAAGAATCCTTATAAAAGTTGGGGAAAAAATGTCATGTCTCTGTTTCCCTACCCTGTCTGCTCTCTTTCTCAATATAGTGACAACTTTAAGACGGTATAAATGTGCCTGTCTCGGAACTTATCACTGAGAAACTGGTGCTGATATTGGTGCTCAAAAATTGGTATCAGTCTTTCATCTCCTAGGGTTTTATGTGCTGGGTAGTGACTTTCCCCACCTGCATTTTTTCAACCATCTTATGACTTCCTGCAGCAATCTGACCTTTATCCAAAGGTATTCGATAAGAGTAGTTCCTAACCAGGAGACTGGGGGTTGTCTGTGCTCTTGCCTGGTCCCCGCTGAAAGCAAGAAAGTATAATTTTTTTTAAACACATTGCAGGGTTATGTAACTTTTCTTCAGGAAAAGCGCTTTCTCGCACTGAGCTTTACTTATCCTGTAATGTGATATATCACCAGAACTTGCTGACATAAGCCATGATCTTCACCTCTAGTTGCTCATGAAAAACGTATTATTTTTTTGACCTTCCTTACTTCTAAGGGCTCTGCAATATTAGAAACTTGGCTGAGTATTTTACTCTAGAATAAGGAAAACTGGCAGTAAATCAGGGACCTTTCTTACCTCTAAGGCCTATGTGCATTACTAAACTTGTTTGAGTATTTTACTCTAGAGTAAGGAAAACTAGTAAATCAGGTACTCATCTGCTTTGTCTGTGCGAGTAGTGCATAGTCTAAGTCTCGTATCTTTACTCCTGTGAGGCTGTCATTGTTTTAAGCACCTTTTTGCTATGTTAACTTTACTTTAAAAAGTAGGTGCTTTCCAGATTTTTAAGAAATGATCAGAAGTGATTTTTTTGTAAATGTGGCATGGCATGACCCTCTTAAGCTGTTTCATGAGTCATCTTGCTATGAGTGAAGGAAATTATTAAACCTCTTTAAACTAGATGAAGAGTGCCTTTTAGATAATGTTATTGAATTGAGAATATACTTTGCTTATGATAAACTATGCAATGAACCTTGATATTACCAACACATTTAATTAACTTCACAAAGATAAGAGACTTTGACAAAGGTCGCTGTAGCTTTGTTTAATATTATAGCTTGTCCAGGTTTATAATTTTGTCAGTCTTCATGCATTATGTTAATATATGCTCTTGTATTCTGGCTAAATGAATACATTGTGTAGAAGTGACTGTTTAGCAGCCTGCTATTGTAGTAATAAATCTTAAGTAAAACTGGTGTGATATGCTTTGTAATGTTGGGGGTGAATCTAGGATCCATAGGAGACTGGCCAGTAATCCCAACTGCAGGGCAGGTTCTCTTGTCTGAGGAAGAGTAACTGTAACCAGCTTAACACAAAATACGTTTTCAACCAAGCCCTAGAAATATACTTCTGGATTGTTTGGTTTATCATTTATCGCTACCATTCTGTGATCATTTAATTCAGAATCCAGAAAACTCTATGAAATGGTTCACTCCTGTCTTGATAGATCTGGTGCAAAATATGAAAGTTAGTGCTTTCCTTTTAAAACTGTTTCATGAAAGGAGCTAAAAAGACCATTTAGAGACAAATAGCCAATTTGTAAGTCATCATGCTCCTTGGTAGCTGAAATGCCAACAAAATATCTCAAATCTATGTCACCTGCTCAACTGAGCACAGAATTTTCCCTTTACTGCTTGTGCTCAGCTGAAGGGACGTATCTATTGGTGGAGAGTTAAGCAGGCAAAATTCTCACTCGGGCAGAAATGATTGCTCGTAGTCATCTCTTGACTATTACTGATCTGCTCCTTTTCCAAATAATGGGATTCTTTCAAGAAGTCTGTCTTAATAATTGATGTCCAATATATTATGTTATCTTCACCAGTTAAAATCCTTTCTTTATTTTAAGAAAGGGCAAGTAACAGAAAAGATTCAAGTGTGCTGCCTGTGGCTTTCTGCCAACTTACCGGATAGTGATTTTAGTTGAATTTTAATTCTTCGTCAGCAACAAAGATTTCTGGTTTTCTTTAACTTCAACAGGTTGCTTCTGTTTCCACGGAGTAATGACAATGTAGGGTAGCTTGATCTCCACATATTAGGTAGATTCCTGGGAGATGGAAAAAACTTCACTCTCTAATTAAAGTCTGACTTGGGTGAAACAGAACAGTAAGTTGTAATAAGAAGTAATGCCTGGGATGTGGTGATAATAGCCGAAATAAACCACAGTGCCTTGAGGATTGTGAAGCTTGTGATGCTGTCAAAAGAGATAAGTTGTTCTCTCTTGGCTATTTTGTATGTAATAGAGTGTTCAGAGGTACTATTGCTCTCACCAACACACCTGAGAAAATGCACTGAATGAAGAATGGTTGAACACGTTAGCTGCACCTTTGCAGTTTGAGAGCTCCTATATGATAATTGTTCTTTGAATTGAAAATCTTTTTTACAAGTTGATAAATTCCACTGTTATTTTCTGGACACTGATGGGTGAAATGAGCTTAAGTGTCTTTGCAAGGATTTGTTTAATGTCAGAGGTCCTGGCTCCTAGTCCAGACTAAGCCTAACTGAAAAGCAGCATCTTTTCAAACTGGGAGACCTGGCAGCAGGACGACCTCTTGTCAGTGTGGGCTGAGACCCTGGTTAGCGTACAGCAGGTGGGCAGGGAGGCTTTGTGGACTGGGCTTGAAACTGAAAAAAGAGGATTAAAACGAGAAGAATCACTCTGATGTCCTTTGATAGAAATTTTGATCCTGGTACGGGAGTATCAAAGTAGATGCAGCATTGAAGAGTTTCACTGGCTTGAATAAAATAACTAGCTCTTGCTTTATTCAGGCATGCAAACTAAGGGATAGCACCTCCAAATTCGTGTGTGTTTTGTTCTTATGCTACTTGAATGCCAGCAAAGGGAAGCTAAATAGAGGTCAGGGCTTCTGGAGGTACCTGTGTTTTATCACATTATCTAGCACTGTCCTTACCTGACATCCCAGCCGTGGATTCAGTCCATCCAAAGCATATGAATTCCCCTTGCGTGTCAGGCAAGATGGCTTATACCTGAGGACCTAGTGAGTGCTAGCTTGTTGTCTTGGTGACTGTAAGAAGGAAGAAAAATGTCCCCCTTTCCCAGTTAGCATGGGCTCTGTTTTGCAGTTTCACTGCTTGAGCTTTCCTGGGTCTCCTACGGAGGCTGTTCTTCAGTGTGCTAGGGAGGAGGGTATTCTGTATGACTGATGCGGTTCTAGTAAACATTTGACTGCTAATCAAGTCCTATAATTTGGTTTATTGTTAATGTTGTTGTTCTTGTAGGAATGGGATGGAGTGGGCAAGCAAGCTGGCTTTTGTGGTGCTGATCCCCTGCCACGTGTATGTGTATTTTGACAAGTGGGAGGGGTTACGTACCTGCCTAGGTAGCAATTGAACATCCTTGGCATACGTATATGTAGCAAAAGTATGTTCTGATATTCTTCAGTGTGTATAAAGGGAAAAAAAACCCACAAAACCAACAAAGAACCCACCCAAACAAAAAAAACCCTAAGTATCATGTCCCCAAACAATGCAGGTAGGAATTAATTTATCAACTTAATTTATGATTTCTCCTGTGACTGCTGTATTTAGACAGCAAGTGGCTTTATTCTTGTTTTGCATTTTTCTTTCTACTGTCCAATCTCTCTGTTTGAAAGGCAAAGGCTCTTTCTGTACATGCCGGTGCTCTTTGGAGGCAGGTTTCCTCGTTCCAGAGGAGAGCTCACTTTCCACGTGCTGTTGTAGTTGGAGAGCAGCGCTTCTAGGAAGCTTCCTTCAGTGCGTACTCTGCTTCGTTCTTCTCCAAGCATTGCAGATATCCCCTCCCAAATTTAACTTTCTGCATTTGCTTAGCTTTCCGAAACCCCCAGGAGTTTATATTTGGGGTCCATCTGTTATCTTGGCTTCGTGTGACAATTTTACATGGGCTTGCTTCTTCTCACTTCCTTCACGTGGATGTGAGTTGTCTGGATTTATTTTCAAACTTAACGGCAATATCTAATTCTTTGATGTTGTACTACCCACAGAGCTGCAGATATTTTTTTATTTGGGTGTGACCTGTAATCCATTGTCAAGCATTGAAGTCAGTGTTGAAGACTTGCTATTGGTAAAACAGGATTATAAGCATCAAAAGGTAGCTACATAGCACAAACTTATTAACTATTAATGATGTTATTTCTATGTACAGTAGTTGCTTTTGGATTTGCTCTGTCAGTAGCTCTGGGAAAAGAGTTGTTACTGAGGTGGCTGGGTTATCTTCTGCAGCATTGACAATGCAATTCTTTGTAAGGTAGACTTTGAGCTGAATTAATACATTATTGTAGTAAGAAAGAAGACCAAAAAACCTAGCCCTGCTCACTAACTTGCTTCAACAGCAAGAAAAAATAAAAAAATCATGTTTCCCTCCATAAAAGTAATGTGGACAATAACTTATACTTTAGAAAACTTCCTTTCCATTTACCTGCTAGATTTTATTTAAAAAAAACCCCAGACAAACAAAAGAAAGCCCAAAACAAACAAAACCCCACCATCAAAACATCTCTTTCTGATTCTAGCGGATTTCCCAACTTGTGCTTTATTTTACCTTAGTCAGCCAAACATGGCAAAACAGTCACTGATACCCTTTTGTCCTTCCTCATCCAACAAAGTATGCTGTGGTTGTTGCACAGCTGGAGAGAATTCTAAATAGAGCACAGAGAGTACTGAAGGCAAAAATAAGGTATGTCTGTATTAAACACCTCTCCCTCCTCCCTGTTTTCAGAGAGCATTACTTTTTCCCCTCCGCTCACTCTGCGCACTTATTGCTGATATAACCTGTCCGCTTGCTGAGGAAGAAGCTCGTTCAAGGAAACCGTTGGGTGGCTGAGAAGATGCTGAGAAATGAGTCTTAGCCTTTTCACCGCATCTTAGAATGAGCCTGGAATGCATCATTATTCTTATTCTTGATGTTCCTCACTATGCAGAAGAGAAAGTAATTTCTCTCCTGCCTTCATGCGCTATGAAATGTAGCCCGGCTTGATAAGCAGCGACGGCGTAGCTGCTGCCAAGTATAGCAGCTATAGGGGGTGGAGAGAGACCGACTTCCCTGCCTGCTATTTGAAATAGCAGGCATTTGCCCTCCTTGAAAATACATTTTTGAGAGCTTTACAAAAGAGTGATATGGCATGACTTATAACTGGAGGCACTGAAAATGAGGCACAGGGAGATTTTATGCTGACATCTGTATTTTTATTTAAAAAAAATCTTTTAATGTAGTGTCTAGAGTGTATTTGACTAAGCAATCCATCGTACCTTGGGGTTTTTTTTTTCAGTGGTTATGTTACTAACACATGAAACATCCAAATACAGTTTCACCTTAGAAACCCCTTAAATGGTCCTCTTGTATAGTAGCCAAATCCTCTTTTATAAGTTGGCTTTTCATTTGGCTGTGGACTTTAGAGTATTTAAGGTTGAAAGCAGCTTTTTTCCACTGCTGCTTTGGCGAATGCTTTTCTACAACGGGTACTTGTAACGGTTTCAGGTACACTGGCATTCTTGTATGTGTTCTTAGAGTTGGGTTTTCTTGAGTTTTTTTTTAAAATCTGGTAAGAAATAAAATAACCAGTGGGCAGACCTTCTTGAAGTCGAAGCTACTTGCGGGGGGGGGGGGGGTAACCGTGAAACAATGTCCTAGTTCAGAAGTGTCTCGCTACTATACAACACTATCCACATGATGAACTTAATGAAAATTCACAACTAGATTATGCTAAAGAAGAAATCCTAGCACTGCACTAGAAAAGGGCAGAAGAAATCATGGCATTGTGGTAGGAAAAGGCATAGTAAGAAATTTGCTGTTACTTGGACTTAATTATTAAAAAAAAAAAAACAACCAAACCAAAGCCCTAGTTCCAAAGCCAAATGAATTGCTCTCTGATCTTTTGTTTATAATGAAGTAAATGGACCAGAAGTGCTAATAAGTGTGGCAGTTCTACCCTAAGAGTCTCAGTGGCTTGTACTGCTGACAAAGCAACAGTGTATTTATTAAAATTGTTGAGTCTATATTTTGTTTGTTGCTTGAGCTGCCAATAGAAGTGGATTACTGAAGAGCCATGAATGGCATCTGACAACAGGCTTACTGAACTTTCTGCTTGCTATGTTGGATGCTCTTTACCACTGTTTTTAAGAGGGTGTCTTGGAGATCCAAGTATTGGGTGATAAGGGATTTTTAAACCATGAATGCATGTAAATGTAGCTAATAGGGTCTTTGACACACTTTCAGATAGAGTTCTGCCATTCACATGTTAACAGTGTTGGTGAAATTGAAGTTTCATGAAAGGAGGTGTAGAAAACCTAGTTATAGTGATAGTGCTTTTTACTGAAACCATCTGGTGTTGGATCTTTGGCATTAATGAAAAACTTGTTCTTTAAGTAAGAAAGGAAAGAAAATCCTTCCAGAACAGTCAACCTAGAAAATATAAGGCTTCCCCCTCTTTCCTTTTCTCCCTTCCTCCCTCCAGAAAAGGAATTTGGAGAACCTAACCACAAATACTATGTGAAAAGCAATTTAAAGGTGTTTGTGACTAAATGTCTCATCTCGCTTAGAAAACATTCACTGATATTTTTAATTCAAAGTCAGAAATTACTGCTGCGTTCCTGTTGTCAATGCTCAAAAGTGTGTGTCAAGAAGAGGATCTGAAGATCAGATTCTGTCTGTGGTTATTGAGGGAGGAGGTTCCCAATGTTTACAGATTCTGAGGGCTGCAGATGTTTCTGGTTTTGTATCAGCCTCAGTAAAAGCTGAGGGTGCTGAAAAGCTTCCCAAATTTCAGGAGGGAGGGGGTCAGCTTGCCTAGAAGTGCTTTTATACAGCTGATATAGCAAGTATACCCTTAGTGGTAATCTTGCATCAGTAGAATAAGTAACTGAAGAGTCTCAAGATGAATATTTACAATTAAAAACCAGTTTAGTACTTATAAATTGAAAGGCTGTGCTTGGTAAGTGAGAGAACTTCAGACTTCTTTCCCAAATGAATTAAAAGATTATGTACTCTAGTATTGGGAGGGGTGTTCAGGTCAAAGATTGTGATAAAATAAGAAGAGACAGTAAGCCTTGAAGAGCAAGGAACAGTCTGCATACAAATGTATTCGTATCTCCATTCTTATGGAAACCTTCAGCAATGGAAAATGGATACAGGAGAATTGAGTAAACATAAGCATTGTGTCTCAAAACTTTGAAGTATGTGTAGTTTTTGGCCCTTACAGGCATCCCTTTGGCTGGGGAGTTGTCAGTCAGCACTGGGTGTGCGGTTTGTTCTGTACGACACCTGCAACTCCGGTCTCCCAAAGAAGCCAGCAAGATAATTTAAACCTGTGGATCATGTAGCTTCTCAACTAAAAGATTCTTTAACAGTAGGCTGAATTCACCTGTTCATGTAGCATACCGTTTCTTGCTCTAAGTATAAGGTGAAAATCTAGCTGAAAGATAGAGAAATAACTTGCAACTTAGTCAGCTTTGGCTTTCCAAATGCAATTACGTTATTTTGATAATTTCATGCTGAGTTTGGAGCAAGGTGGTAGTTATCTGAAGCTTTTCAGAATCCCTAAGCGTATCTTTTTCTGTTCTTTTTTTTAATTATTTTTTCTTCCTGCTCCTGTGAGGGCTGGCAAACTGAACATGCTTTAAAACAAGTAGCGTCAGTGCTAGAGCAGCTGTCTGGTATATTAATCCATGCTTTACAGCTTCCAGAGCTCTGTTTGTTTCCTGAAGATAGGTCATGTGTAAGTGTCTGCCTCCCCAGCACATCGCTTGGTGTTTTTTATCACACGTTTATCGTGATTTTTCTTCTCTGGGGGGTAATCCTTTTCCCAACACTTCCAATTTACCTGTCTGTAAGCTATCTCTGCTCGTTTGTTACATCTACTGATTGCAATCAAATTAACAGAATTTAGCCAAGTATGATTTTGGGCAAAAAGGAAATTATGGATGTACACGTATAGAAAAACTAAATGGTTATTAACAGTGACAAGCTGGCAAGCCTGAATTTTAAACTTCTTTTCCTGTGTGTATAGAGCAAGCGCAAGTTCCATCTTCCAGCCCCTTATCACTCTTAGTACAGAGCCCTCTTGTATTTGGCTTCATTTTGCATTAGAAGCAAATAAAATAAGCTAAATGCTTTTGATATACCAAGGGATGAAGGTGTGAAGATATTAGGCTACTCTGTCTTCAGCTAACTGATGGCCTTAAATGTCAATAATTAACCAATATTCTGCCACTTCTGTTTTCTTTGTGCCATCACTAGAAGCCTTGGGGCATGCAGGTGGGTATTGTTATTTCTAGCCATTATGAAGTTTCTATTGAAAGTTTGGCCTTGTTTTATAGACTCTCAGTTGCTCTACTACAAGTACTGGGCGAAATAACATCTGTTTGTCAGACCAAATAAGTGAGGACATTTTGGTCCAATTGTTAACTTCTTCTGACAATATTGGACGTGAACTGATGACTTGGTTTTAAAAGGCTACTATTGCATTCTTTGTGTAATCTTTCCTTAATCTTTCTGAGATTATCATACACTGATGCATTCTGTCAGGTTTGGTTGTGCTCCTAAAGGCGTACCATATCATAAAAACCAGGTATAGTACGTTATCACTATGTAGAAATCGGATATGGTGGCATAGCTATGGTGTCCTTGTTAATGTTTTTACTCATCCATTTAATTATCCATTATATTGGTGACTCAGTCTAATATTCTGCAGTTGTTTTGATGCGTGTGTTAGCATAATTTTGCTGGAATTACACGATTACTAATAATGATACATCTGTAACACCTCTATCAGTAACTGTAGAATAAATGTAGTGGCTTATGTTTGTGTAGATGTTGACTTAGTTTTATTTGGAAGAGATTACAGTTTGTTTACCCCAGTAAACTTGAAATACAGTTTTGAGATTGAACTAATGATTCTTTTGTCATCTTCTGTGTGTTCCAGCAGATTATGACCTCGTGCTTTTATGTGCCTTTTTATAGATAAGCTTCCCAGTTCCAGATCGTGTGTTTCGGGGCCGTGCGGTGTAATGTGTCTTGGTAAATCAGCTTAACTGTAGCCTAGCTTGCACAACACGGAATGAGAATAGATTTCAAATTTAATAATATTAAATGACATAAAGTCCTGGCAAGCTTCTAACCTTCACCCTTTGCAAAATGGCTTTATTAGACTTGTAACTGATGTTTGAGGTAATTAGTGCATTCTGTAGGGTAGTGCATGATTTGAATTTTCTGGGTAGATCAACAGGCTGAATGTTAGCGACATAAAATCAGTTATTTGAGGGTTCGGAAGCATAAGGACATCCCGGAGCTCAGCACTGATGTGTTCTTAATGCAAACCAGCAATGCATATTTCTGCTTGGAGGGGGATTTCAGGAGTAGTGTCGGGACTGACATTTTTGTCACTTGTACCAAGAACTGCAGATGGGGAGGGAACTGGAGAGCTGTTTGTTTGGCAATACAGCAGGCATTTATCTTTGATGTAGAAATACATGTAGCTGTGCTAGAATCTCACAATAGATGTTTAAGGCTAATCCGGTATTAACATTTATGTATGAAATGTATTTAGGAACCCACATTGTCTTTGAAATTGGGCTTGTGTTTGAATAATTTAATACACACTGATACGGATAATTGACGGCTGTTCTACTCTACTGGAGATGGTTTCACGTGGAGTAAGATGCTCAAAAGGTGGGGATGACCTCACAGCTCTTCTGTATTTATTTTAAAACTGTGAGTAAAACTGCTTTTGGCTTTAAAGGAGCTGAGACTTATGAATTACAGGCTGTAAGTTCAAGTGTGGGTTGTTAGGAATAAATGCTTCTGTGCAGTTCCTTTAACAGTTTGATTCTTAATAGTGTTTGGTTTCTCTCTTATCAAATTCAGTTGAAGCTTAGCATCAAGCCAGTCTCAGCTTTGCTAATCCTTCAAAAATGTGTTCACTTCATGCAGTCAGTGGGACTACAGGTAGCAATGCGCTTATGGATTCTGCTGAATTAGGGTGTGTATTTTCTGGGGATAACCAAGAAATGCTCGTGCTGTTGCTGTTTGTCTGTCTGTGCCTGAAGGTTTCTGAGGACTCCTCTGCACCATTATTTCCCTTCCGATGTAGAGCATTTGGTGTATGGGAAAGTGTGCTGATGGCGGCCAAAGCACGCACTCTAGGACTGAAGGGAAAAAGAATAAAACAATTGTAGAGAGCTTCAAATATCTGTGTTCTGTTCCAAGTGACTCTTTCCAGCCTCTGGCTGAAACTCCGTAGCCGTGGAGGGGAGCCGGTCCGTGGCCAGGAGGGACGCCAAAGCCAGCTGTCACGAGGAGAAGCTGGCAGCTGGGTGAAGCGTTTTAAAGGAATTGTGTGGGGAGCACTCAGGAAAACCTCTTGCAGGTTTTCCTTGCCATCCTTGGCATTTCAGTAAATCGTTGATTTAAAGGAAAGAGGAGGGGAAAAAAAAAGGGGGGGGGGCGGGAGGGGGAAACTCCGATATAGTCATGTAGGAAGCGGGGGAGTTCAGTCACCTTCCAAAATACAGGTTAAGGATTGAGGCTGAGCATGGTGTAAAAAGAGGGTAAAGAAGTGCTGTTTGTGTAGAGGGGTTAACCTTTGTCAAATCTCACAATACTTAGTATTTGAACTCCCGCCTGCTACAGTCATGTTTCAGTATTCCAGTTTTTATTTAGAGATGATATTTTTAAGCTGTCTCTGAGGTATTTTGCTATGGCACATACTAACTTTTAATGCTCTGTGGGGACGATGTTTGGGTGGCAGGAGAGTGCCAGAAGTGACAGACTGGCCCATATTTTTATTTGCAAAGGAGAATATTTTGCTGAGGTCTTTGCCAAAAACCTGACACTTTTAAGGGCAGGAGTGTGAGGAAAGGGGCTCAGTATAGTGAATTTGTAGAGAAGCTACTGATTTCCTCGCTGCAAATGTTCAGGTTTAAACAGACAGTGCTGCTTAAATTTAGGCACAATAGGTATGTTCTGCAGAAGCCTTGTGGTTAGCACAGTTTTTAAAAAAATCAGTAAACCTTTACTGGCAGCACAAGCAATAACAGCATTTATAACTGAAATATAAGTAAGTTCTTAATGTTACAGCATTGAATTTTCATTTTTATGTGCTGTGATGGAATTTTATCAAATAATCAGCTGCTGTTCTTTATCAGATGCAAATGTTTTGTTTGGAGCCTCTTTTCCTCCTGTCTCTTTACTACTGTTCCCCCCCCTGCCCCAGGATGTAAAGCACACGGTAAAACTTAGTAGGCTTTGGAGCAGACCTGGAGTGCCCCGGTGTTTGAGGATCTCCAAGCAGTTTATAAACGGGGCATTATCCAGGTTACATAAATCAGCGTTTCTCAGTGCTCCCCAATGCATCGTAGTGATGAGCTACTTCTGTTATGTCACCAGTGTGACCCATTTCTAATGTTCTCCATTTAGCTTATCAGCAAGGCTCAGGGCACCAATCTAAACTTACTTAAAATTATTTTATTTAAGATTATGCAAATCACTGAATAAATGCTTCTCATCAGGTGAGAATAATTAAATTGGTACAGCTTTGATTCAAGTATAACCAGGGCAATTTAAATTGATGTGATTGCTGTTAATAGTGAACTTAATGTGATGCTTTGGGCATTAATATTGTAATTACACTTTGAAGGGAAGGGGTGTGTGTATACATATAGACATATTGCTTACTTTGTCACAGAGTTATGTCTAAACTAAGTGTGACTGATGTCATTCCCTGCCTATGGTAGGGGGGTTGGAACTCGATGATCTTCAAGGTCCCTTCCAACCTAAACCATTCTATGATTCTATGATTTGTCCAAGATCAGGCTCGCCTGTGTTTGTCCATTCCTGGGTGAAGCTGGTCCATTGCCCCATGTGTGCTTCACCTCTGGATGGAGGAATGCGAAGGCACCCTTGAAAGCACAGTACAGTTAGGAGCCCTCCCAGCAGCTGATCGACCCAATGCCATATTTACCCTCCTTTTGCACAAGCTTAAGAGGTATTTCTTGTTTTGTTTTTGTGGGAGTGGGAGAATAGAGAAACTGAAGAGAGGGCAAACTAAAAGCAATATTGGCAAGCTTTCAGAAGCAGTTGCTTTCCTGCATTAAACATGATTCTCATTTCTAAGCTTGCAGATGAGCTCCATCAGCTTCTCATGAAAACAGTGGCTTTGGGGGTGTTTATAATCTTAACCTGTCCAAAGTCTAGGAAATACTAGAAACAGCTTTCTGACGTAAGGATTCCATGAACTGTGGCCCTGGGACTCTTGCAGTATGGTGGGATACTTGGCCTTGCCTCAGGAGTAGAGCTGGGTTTCAGTTGTGTGCTGCATTCTATTCTTCCCCCTCCACATTAAAAAAAGAACCCAAAACCTAAGAAACACACCACACCACAAAACCCCTCAAAACAAACAAAACCAAAAAAAACCAACACCAAAACCATAACCCAGAACACTCTCAGTGTAAAAATTCCCTTGAATCTTTAAACCCATATGTAAATTGGCTTTATTTGTAAGCAACCCTTGTTAATACCAAATTAGCAGTGCTGCCTCCTTATGTAGTTTATTCAACTGTTTCATAGTAAATACCAATATTTCCAACAGATGCAGGCTTCTTGTTAAACCAAGCAAAATTAACTTCACAATATGGATTCTTAAGCTGATGTAGAGGGAAGAAGAAATTATTTTTGTACTTTAAATTACTGTTATTTTTCTATATCCTTTCTATAATTATAGCCTAACTTATTGTACAAACTAGGATTTGATTTTTTAAACTTGAAATTGGATGCATTTGGAAGCAATTTAAATTTTCTTAATGTAATCCAATTATTTTAATACAGGTATAGTTTAAATGGCTAGTGGGGACAAAATGGCACTTGAAATAACAGTAGGTGCTGTTAACTCCTTTAGACTTTCATAGCAGGAACAAAATATCCTCGCTGAGGAATCATACATGAACACCTGGAAAAGCTCTGGCTCCAGACTGTGCTTATATCCCTTTCAGTTTTCATCCTGTGTGTTATTCTCTGAGGCAGTGGTTTTCCTCATCTAGGGTAGGACCCCCATCACCATAGGAACAGAGTGCTTTCGGAGTATTATTCTGAAAGGAAGAGACATTTTACAGCAATTTCTTTTCTGCCTTAGCGTGTGGGAGAAATACCTTGACTTGTTTGTGTTTCACTCTGTGAATAAATGTCTGTGTGGCAGGAGGCGTGGAAAAAACAACTTGGAAGGCAGCTAGAGATGAGAGTTTAGTGTGAATTTCTAAAAGCTGCTGGTTCTGTGGTTTACTTTTATTCATCTCCAGTGAATTTTGTGTCTCGGTTGGTTTGAGCGTTGTCTGTGGTGTTCCCTGGGCGCAGGTCTTTGGCTGCCCCAGGGGAATGAGCGTGCCTACGGAAATCAACCCGGGCATTTTGGGTGAAACTACATATTTGGTTGGACTCAATGATCTTAAAGGTCCCTTCCAACCAAGAAGATTGTACGGTTCTATGATTTTGTCCACTATCAATGAATGTGGGTGTGCGCCCTCTCCTCCATTTGCTGGGACTGGGTGGCTGAGGAAGCCCCCATCTGCAAGGTGAACATAGTGCTTGCCCAGCACTTGTGGGAACACCAGCTCTTTGGAACAATCCCTACTGGTTCCTCGTTCAGGTGCTGCTTCTGAGCTGTGGGAGGAGGTGGGCAGCATCGCTGCCTCTTCAGCATGTGGATCTAAACCTGCAGCTTCATGCCAATTTTGACTAATGGGTTGGATTTATAAGCAAGGGCTCACGGATGGGTTTTGCACACCTGGGAGTTTTCAGTTTTGATATCCTCGATGGGTGAGGACAGCTATATCTAATGCTGATGTCTGTCTTGAGTGATGTGCACAGTTAGAGCCATTCTTCTTCAGTGGTACTTCCAGAAGTTCTGTGTTTTCTTCTGAAGCAGGAAGTGAAATGTGTGTAGGATCATGGTTATGAAACTCATGGAAAATCATATATGTATACTTGTTTGGCACAAAAAAGAGTATTTTAGCATCCTGTTTTAACTTTAGACACTTACTCAGGGTTCACCTTCCCTTTCCCTTGTGCCTTTCCTCTCGTGCTCACAGGATGAGCAGAACATAATATGCCAGTGAACCAGCTGTCTCAGAACAGGCTTTTACTTAAAAATCCAATTCTAAAAATCCTGCCTTTTTATGTGGTGCTTGAGGCTATCTGTTGAAGTGTGTACGTTTCTATTGTTCTCCTTAAAAACACAGGAATGTTTGAGTTGCTTCATCCCTTCTTTGAGGAGTCCTCACTTGCTAGCTGGTGCCAGCTCATTTTGCAAATTCTCTGTAGATGAGGCATGAAACAATCCATTCCTTTTACCAGATTCTTTTTTGAAAGGCTTGCCTGTGTCTTCAGCAGTATAAGCTGTGCCTTCTGCTAACCTTTTACACTACTTGTCCAGATAGTTTTGTTTGGTGTGTAAATATCAGGGTCAAACTGAAGCAGACAGGGCTCTTAACCAGTGCTTTTTATTGAGGGAGAGGTATTTAGGTGAGAAAAATCGCAAGGCTTGCAATACTTAAAGATATCCACCTTGATTTGAAAGCTCTTTCCTGGGGAGAGAAGCATGCTCCCAGTGAGCGGGCGCTTGTCCACGTTAATACCTGGGTAGGAGCATAAGCAATTAAGCAGTCTCACTTGTTAAATGTGTTAGCTTGATTTTCTTAATGCCTAGATAGAATTTTTGCTACGGCAGCCTGGCCAGAATGCCTGTGCTGAGGCTGAGAGGATATATCACTGCTAGAGCAGCTCAGAGCTGGATTAACTTCAAACCTCTAAAAATAGCTTGCAAGCCATCAAAAGCAAAAAACGCTTCTTCCTCTAGTGAATCATGTATTCCGAAGGGAGGGTGTATGAAAATTAATCTGTGCTGCCTTCTCTGTGGGGTCTTGCAGAGAACTGGCTAAACAATAGAGCACAATGCTACTGTGCGCTTTGAATAGGTGGAATTTCTGCAGCGGTGTTAGAGCATAATACATGGCAAATGATGTTTTAAATCTGATTATATTAAAATGAAATACTACAAGATATTCTTCTGCTTCTAAATACTCCTTTGCCCCAGGCTTCTAAGGTTGCATTTGAGAGACAGTTAGGTCCTAATATTTCATAGTGTGGATGATTATGAATAGCTTGGATTCATCTTTTTTTTTTTTCTCTGCAATCCTTCTCTTACGCATCAGCATTTGTAACAATGCCTTTTGTGTAGCTGGTCGTTAGCGATCCCTGGTATCGATTAGGTGAAGTTCAGTCGTGTCTGGAGCTGATCAGGCTGTTCCAGGGTCTGGCTTCCTGGCACGTTGTCGGAAAGGGCTATTACCCTCTCTCAAATGCAGCTTGTTGACCTCCTTCGCCTTTCATTCCAAAATGTATAAAGCTGGGACTAACTGTGTTTTATTTGACACTATCACAACTTTCCAGCAGTACTTCTTCTGGTGATGGTTATCTGTGGAAATACAAACTTGAGCTGCTTTTTGAGCAGTGTTACTCTTCAGAGTTTTGTGCCAGAAAGAGTAGTAACAGCATATGAATGGTTTGCATAGGCAGTCACTTTTTTTATCGAAATATTGTTTACAGTTTCTTATTAGGTTATACTATAATCTGTGAATGGAATTAGTTAGCAATTTACACGTTAGAGTTCTGGCTTTTACTTACAAAAGCTATAGAGGAATAAACTAGAGAAACAAATTGAGTTACACTGTGTATATCAATGTTATCAATGTTATCAATCAATCTGAACACTGCTGCTTTGCTGGCTTGAAGGACCCGATTCTTACTTGTCAGACTAAAAGAAGTGGAATTGCTATCTAAGACTGCTTTTACGTAACACCGATGGAGAGCAGAGGTGGTAATAGAGCACGTAAAGCACACTTGGTATTTACAGGGAGCGGTGCAGTTAACCTTATAGAGCAGAAGGAAACTGGATATTCCCCATCTATATGTAATATTATCACAGGTCCTGGTCTGTAGAAATGCAGTTGTGTAACGGTTCAAGCCCGCTATACTCTCTCAGTAATGGTGTGAAAGTATGCGTTGGCTACACATTTAAAAATAAAACAAATGTTACTGTTAGTGGGTTGGAAAGCCCTTGTTCTTTCCGTGCTGGTTAAGAACCTAATTACTCCAGAGCAGATCCTTTTACAGCTGCTAGCAGTGAGCAAACAGGAACACCATGATGATGAAGAAACTACTCCTGAGCATATATTTTCAGTTAATGGGGTTTGGAGTAGCTGGTGACTTGAGACGAGTGCAGTTAAAACACCCTGATGTCTGCTAGAAGAAATAGTTGCTCTAAGTCACTGCAAACGTGAGCTGCTCTTTCAATTATATATTTGATGGATGAAGTGACTATGGAAAAAAATAAAAGGCTTCTATTACACAAAGTGTCTGTTTTGAAACATCTTTTAGATGTGGACAGGGCTTTGCCATGTTTATTTTTGACTTTTTAGATCTGTGAGGAAGCAAAAATTCTAATAATAAAAATCAGTTTTTAAGGATTGTTACTGCAAAACTACTTTAAGCATTGGTCAGAACTACTGTGTGTGGCATCACCTAAATTTTAGTTTAAAGCACTTCATATACTGGCACATCTCATCTTTAGCACCAAGTTCGGTTGTCAGCACCAAGTGAATTGAGTCTCTTCTCTGTGCTGTCAAAAGTGACGGTAATGGAAGAGGAATTCTCTTCTAGCTTAACATAAATGGATACATATGTTAAGCCCACAATCTTATTTTTGTGTTGAATTTAATCCAATAAAACCTTCTGTTATAGTTATGGGGTTTTTCTCATTGGTTTTTCTAAGGCCTTGTATTTCTGTTGTCTTTATGCATTGTTCTCTGCTTCCTTGAAGTTTTCACTTTCTTATTTGAGAGCCATTGCAAACAGAAGTGGTTGCTATTGTGCTTTCTACCCATCTGAAGCTGGAAAGGTTCATGACTTAAAACAAAGCAAGGTTAAAGGATACTTAAGTTTTTCAGCCCCACTTGGTGGTTGAAATTCACTGTGTCTGTTTTTTAAAAAGAATAATGCACTTCACGAGCTGATGGTACCGTGAAAAGACTTACAGTGTTCTTCCCATTCTTTTCAAGAGGGTATTTAACTTGTAGCAACTGGTTAAGCACTGTAGGTGGCTGCATGAATAAAGGCACGCAGGGAAATGTCTATATAGCATGTGGAGAGATGGACCATTGATCGTGAGTAGAATGCAAGCGATTGTTAAACTAAATATGCAACACTTGTGCACGTGTGGCTTTTAAACCTGCTATGGAGAAGCTTTGTAAGGGCCACTTAGGGCTGTGTCTCCCTTTGGAGGATTTTGATCAACTTGCTATGTTATTTAGCCTTCCTCCTATAAGCTTTCAAGGCTTGAGTAGTGACTATTTAGAAATAGATTTCTCTCCTTTGACTTTCAGAATTTCAACTTCCTTTTAGAACTTAATTTAAAAGCCTTTTTTTATTGTAAAGCTATGAAGAAATTGGTTATCTGTTGAAGCTGTGGCTTATGTACTAGTCTCTTGCTGAAGAGCAGCAGACATTGTTCAGGCTTTGAATTCCAAGCTTTGTTTTCCAAATAGCTACTTTTTAGCAAATGCTGCTGCTTGTCAGTGTGGGAACAGTTGGGTGTTGTAAGGGAAACTTAATTTTTCTAGTTATTCTCATCTAACTTCTGCACTGACTCTATTTCTGTAACCCTTTAGCTGACCTTGTCCATCTTTAAGAAATGTGTCAACAGAAGTGACATTGGTAACTGAAACTCAGTGACACTGTCATGTGAGAAGCAAGATAACATCAATTCAGTGTTAATATTGAACTAACTGTTAGCTCCTGGCCTGTTTGGGTTTTTTAACTTCTCAGTGTACATATTGTTGTATAAAAGGTATAAGGAGAACTTGCTGGTTTTGAAAGGGTTTATTCAATTGCACCTTTGTTGCAATTGCACTGTATCTTAAATGGAGAAGACAAGACATTTCTTCCCTTGAGGCTGAGCTCTCAGATACTGTAAATATCAGTTTTAGCCAGTTCAAATGTGTAAGGCTAGGGAAATGTAAACAAGTTCTGCAGTTTATCTGGATCCTACAGGATCCTGCCCACAGCTTCAACCTTTGGATTCTCAACTGAGTGGTTGTTCCCGGTTCTTTACCTACCCTTCTCTTGCTAAACCAAGGGAGCTCTCCTAGGAGGCATCCTGCAGGTATTGTCAGTCAGTTGAAACAGAGCCACCGCAGGCACTTGCAGGTTTGGCACCACATTTGGAGCTGCTCTGTCTTCGTGAGGAGGATGGATGTTACGTGCCAAGCAAGCAGAGGGTGTGTAGTTGAAGACTCGCCATCTTAGTTTGACTGGGTGAGCTTGCGTTTCTCATTTTTGAAGTGTCTGCTGAGCTGGCTGGCAAATGTTCCCGGAGTACCCTTCTGTGGCGTATCTCTGCTTCTGATGACATGCGTTCTTTATGTCTGCACGTATTCAGTTAATAAGAAAGCATCTTTTGTTCCCTGATCTCTATTGACAAAACAACAGTAACTTTGGAGGAAGGGGACTTAAGTGCAGAGCTATTAATTGGACTATTAAAGAGCATGTAAAAACTGCCAGAGGTGGGAAGAAAACAGGTCTGTGTTCTAACCGTAATTGTTAATTTATGAGACTTAATTTAACCATTGGCAGAATCGAAATAGCAAGTCTTAAACGATTACTTCCTGAATCATCCGTCTGGGGGCAGCAACCTGATGTCAATGGCATATGGAGATAAATACTACTTTATATAGTTGGTACTAATTTATACTGTAGTAGTAAATGATATTATATAATTTATATATTAATTTGTATGATTAGTAACAATTTGTGTGATTAATATAAATGTTAATATGAAATTTGGAGGGTAAAAATTAGATGCTTATTAACACACTGATAATAAACACTGCAAATATAGTTCCACAGAATTATGCTTTAGGATTTGGTAAAAGATGCCTGAAGTCTGGCTATGTAAATGCACCACAGCCATGCGAGAACTTGGGATTTCCAGCTTTTTTTGGAAAATCTTGTTCCTTTAGCCTCACTTGTTTACCTACCCAAACGTCAACAGTTTGAGGTATTTGTATTTGACCTCTCTTGAATGAATTATTTGTTCTTATTTTAATTGGGATGAATAAAGATGCGTCAAATCAAAAACAAGTCAAACAAAACCCCGCACGCACTTCGGAGGGATGTTAAATCAATGCAGGCCTGTTCCACTGCTAAGTAGTAACAGGATCTCTGTAGTAATTTAGCAAGTATCTGTAAAATGTCTCAAACTCCGCGAAAGTTTTAGATGCTTATGATTGCAGCATCAAACTGTTAATACTGTATGTACCATTTAATCTGCTAGTGAGTTTGATGCTTGAATAACAGTCTGACTGAAGAAATTTTGAAAAGTGAATTGAACAGTCACTATTGTGAAGAATAGACAGAAGAATAGATATTGTGAAGAATCACTATTAAAATTCTCTGTAAAAGGTGAGAGCACTGAATGAAATGGTCTGACATAATTGCAGTTCAGATTCACAGACAGGCAGATACAAAAAGCAATTTAATGGAAATTTGAGTTATTGTTAGGCAAATAATGAAACAACAGTCTTCCTGGGGTATTTTAAGAAGGACTTTTAAAATAAGACTTAGTTGAATGCTATATGTAACTCTAAGTTGGCACAGTAAAAATTAAGTTAATGAATCCAAAATATGTTGTTTGTACCTTTTCAAGGTACTTCAATAAAACAGGCTGAAGTAAGTTCTCACCAGTAAGGAAGGCCACAGTGCTCCATGAATCCTGAATAAATTGAGAGGGGAAGGATGAAACAAATGGACTGGGGAATTAAGTCTTTAAAAACTATGCATTATGATACTGATTAGCAGAACTGCATTTTAGCCTTGAGCTGTTTTGTGTCTCAGAACGAACAGATTAAGTCCAATTCCCATGCATAAACACAAATAGCACTATCCCTTGTAAATGTGGGATGGTTTCTGTAGGAATCCTGGCATTCCCCCCTACCCTGAGGTAATGAAGTCCTACAGAAGAGTGTTCCAGTGTCTCCTCCCGTTTGCAGTTAGTCCTTCTGCCTGATGCTTTCAAAGCTCCATGGCTCCCAGTGGGACTATGCCATACTGGTAGAGATGTGAGCTGCCTTAGCAAATGGGTGCACTGGAGTGCCTTTTTGAGTGTTTGACTCAGTGTTGCGTTGACCAGTATCTGGCTGTGTAACAGGAGGTCTGTCATACATACTTTCTGTATGTTAAGTAGATGAGATATTAAAAGTCTGACTTGAGAGATCTCTTCCTCTTTAGGCTTTTAGGGAGCGCGTAGTGCTTTACAGCTCTCTTTGTAGATTATAGTCCAAGTATGTCCCCAGTTTTGAAGCCAAGCCCATTGAGCATTTAGTGGTGTCAGTCATGCATAAAATCCTGCCAAGCCACATCTAGGATATGCTTTAGAGACCCAAACTCTAGGTTTTCATAACACAGAAATTAGACTTTTTGTAGTCAGCTTGTGGTCCTTAAATGAATTTACTTAATGCTGTTTGTTGCTAGACGTAAAGGATGTGGTTTGGGGGTTTTAGTCTACTTCAAGTACTAAAATAAAGTAATACTCTATTTGGGCTCTGTGATGGGCTTCACTGATGCCTTACAGCTAGCTAAATCTCTCTTTAACTATGATCTGCTAGGACAGACACCTGAGTGTTGACAGTGATTGTGCTGGTTGTGGTCAGGACTCTTTTGCTGAAAATTCTAGCTAAAAACATGCACTGGGCATTACAGAACTTCTGATACTTTAATGTATGAACATAATGTAAATATTGCAATAAAGGTGAAAAGAAGGGGAGAGAAAATGGTCTTAGCAGTGTGCAAGAAGTGGGCACTAGAAAGTTTTTTCTGAGAAACCTTTATTTTTTCAGGTATTTGGTGCCTGTGGCATTGGTCTGTCACTGCTGGGTAAATATTAATCTGTCTTTCAGTGCAGCCTCCTGTATGCTTAATGTGTAGGGTCTGAGGAACATCAGTGCTGGTAGTCTTCTGTAGTTTGAATTAAGCTCGGTCAACCTGTCAATAACTAGTGCCACATGGAAACATGAAGGTGGTATCATCTGGGAGAGGAATAGGCTTCCTGGCCCCACGGCTGAAATCTGTTATGTTCAGTATTGGGTGGAAAACTTCTTAATTTATTGTATAACTTTTTAGCAATAAAAAGTCCATGTGCCATATTCTCTGAAAATAATTTCATAACTGGAACAGATTTCTGTTAAAACATTCCTGAAATACGTTTCTCTTGAGTTTATGCTAGGAGGAAATGGCACATTTGGATTAGTCAGATGTTAATTCAATATTTTTATTTTTATAGCTCATACATGACTAGTTGTTGCATGTGCATGTCCATCTTGGATGGAACAATTCGCGAGCGCAGATGGCTAAATAAATCACAAAAAGGCCATTCAGTGGCACTTCTGGTGTAACAGGGGAACATTTTTAGTTCTTATTCTCGATGCTAAGTTACCTTATTGCCTCTACAAATTACTGTCATTCGCAGGGCTGTGTCCTTGCCAAAGGACTAGGGAGTATGGTCATCATTCTTCTCCAAAAGATCAGAGGCTACGTTCTCTCTAGAAATACCAATTTAGCTCTTGTGCCCTGATCTGTTTTCTCACAGGTATACTTTTTTCCTGCATTTTAAAAAGTAGATGAAAACATGGATCGTGAGTTTCGAAATTAAATATCATAGCATTCATTGTGTGCTTAAAAAATTAATTTACTGCTTATTTAAAATAATATCTCTATCATGTTAATTTGCTGTATTGATGGGGAAATAATAACAGAATGTCTTGGGGTTTTTTTCCCCCCACCTTTCTCGAGCAGAGAGAAAGGCAGCTTTGTACAATTTTCCAAGCAGAAAGGGTTCCTAATGAAATAACAGAATAACTCTTTGAAACTCTGCTTTGGTGTGTAGAGGAGCATTTGACTTTTTTACTTGGTTCTGTTCTAAAATGGACAATAAAGACTTGGAGTCACTAAAATATAATTTGAAAAAATCTGGGAATTCAAAAGAGAATTTTTTGAATATTTTTGTTTTGCTGGGAGAGCAACACACATTATATTCAGAAACTCAAAACCTAAAATGGTACCGCATCTTTCTTTCACTCCTGAAATACAGATTTGTCCCCTTAATGACGTGCCAAGCAGTCTAGCATTATTCAGGGGCCGAGGGCTCCCGAGACTGTTAAGCCGAAGGACTGGAAGCTGGATCAGGCGCTGTTCTGCATTTTTCTAAAAGCTTCGATTTAGCTTCCATCTTTCTCTCACATCGGTTGTTGCCTTCCCACTGATAAATCATTGCTGTGGTGACGAAGGCGTGGGAAGTTGCTTACTATTTATAGCTGTTGGTGTTTTCACGGCACACAGGGTAGGGACTCCAGGTTTTCAGCTTGCATTGTGATTGATACTGCTCCTCGTTAGCTTTGCCATCTCATCCTCTGCTGCCTGAGAGTGCCTGCCAGCTGGAGGGGAAGCCTGCTCCGATTTTTCCTTCTAGGACTTAGGGACTTAAAGGCTCTGCAGTACTCACCAGAAATACATGGCTTCAAGTATTGAAAAACTGGGGGGGGGGGAAGATGATTCAATTTGACAATTTTCAGAAGAAAACTGCGGTCCTTTTGCGTATGCTTTTGGGGTTGTTTATGCTGTTTGAGGCACACTGGATCAGAGCTAATGGATTTTTTTGTAATGCAATACAATATAATAAACCATATGGACTCTTGTGAGACTTATGGACAGAATCTCTTCAGCAAAAGACTGAGATAAGCTCTTGTGGGTGCTGGTTTTGCATCTCATTGACAGTACACCAGACAGTGGCCTGGCCGAGGAGGCAAAAAATTTGGATTCCCAGTTGCTTCCTTGTGTGAAATGAATACGATAACGCCGATAGGCGTTAGGGAGAGCTGCTGCAGGAGCCTCTGCTGGCAGAGCAAGCTGACCTCTGGGAATAGGTGATGCTCCCACAGAGCCAGAATCGTGGCCCTTGCAGCTGGTTAGGCTTGGCTGCTTTTTGTATCCAGGTTAGAGCTGTGTTGAGCTGAGAAGTAACTTGGATGCCAAATGGGGAGATGATGTTTGTTTGTTTATTCCTCCAGAAAAGAAATACATTATGCAGTCAGCATGCTCTCCCAACCGCCCTGTGGTTATCTGCTCATTTTTTGTGTAAGCTACTGTTAATTTGAAGGTACGCTGTGGCCAGCGTGTCTCTTGAAGAAAGGCTTAGTCTTTCCTTTTTGCCCTACAAATGTATTAGAAAGATGGGTAAGAAGAGTATGAGAACTTGAACGTCTTTGCTGTTGCTGTACAAAGATAAAGGAGGTATAACTTTTAGTGTTTCATAAAAAGGTTCTGTAGAAACAACGTTTAGTGATAACCCAATCAGACTGCATAACCGGGATGCAAATCAGAATATACCTCTATAGTAATAAGTACTAATTACGTAGATAAGCAATACAAGGCCTGTTTACTGCCCATATTGCATTAAATCTGCTTGATAGAAAGCTAATCTCTTTTTAATGCATCAGAATGATTAATATTGGATCATAGAACAAGTGCTGCTTTCGTAATCTGAAGTGTTTGAAAGACAAAATGAAAAGTCTTGATGGAGTCAATGGTTACCGTAAGCCTGTGCTTGATATGTAACGATCCCTTTCTGTGATAGTAATTAATGAACTGTTTAAGTTATGAAGTACATTCATATTATTGACACTGATGTATGTATGAGCTGATTTTTTAATCCAGCAGATGTGCTGACTGCAGTAATACTGTTGGATAAATCAGACGTTAATTTTATGCATTCATTTTGTACTTAGAACTATATAGGTATTTTTAGAAACACGAGATGATTTACAGACTCCTTTTAAAATGTCCATTTCAATATTAACAAGTGGGGTTTGTGTACACGTATCGCACTTACCAGCTTCCACTTTCACTACAGGCACACAAATACTGTCTTTCCATCAAATGTTTGAAACAACACGGGGAAGGGTAAAGGCAGAAAGGTCACCAGAGGCTGTGGATGCAATGCTGAGAAGTCCCTTGGCAAAAGATAATGAAATGCCCTTGCAGTTTGCTTTGATATTGTGGTCCTGTACAGATCCTCTGTCAGGGGAGCAGCGTGTGCAGTGTGTTTTGGCTGTTGGGCAATCTTCTGTTAGTCACCATCTAAAGAGTCCCCCTTTCCCTGGGATACTCTGGTGAGAAAACTTGTTTTATAGTCCTCTGCTGCTGGAGAAACATGAAAAAATAATAAAACTGAATTATCTCTCTCTCTCAAAAAAAAAAAAAATAAAAATCCCCTTTTGGCATTTCAAATGAAAATTGTTTAAACTTTGAGCATAAATCTAAACTGACGTTTTATTTGAAGTGTTCTATGCTGTGATAAATAATTTCTGTACTACTTCTTTATTGCTGGGTTTAGTTATGGTATTGAGATAAAACAAAACAGAAAATTGGTCTGCTGTAGAAGTTGAGAGAACATAACTCGTAGTTGTAGCAAAACTCTCCTAAGTACTTAGCTGAAATAGCCACCAACCTTGAATTGTTCTGAATCTAGACCACTGGAAACGTTGCGTGAATTCTGTAGACAAGACACACATTACAGGTGAGAAATCGTATGCAAAGATACTAATGCCGTGGAAATAACGATGTGGTCCTGAAGGTACTGTATTTTATTTCTTACTCACATCAAATGATAGAGGAGACAGGATTAAAAGACAAAACGGCCAGTGAAAGACCTTTTTTTTTCTTTTCCTCTCCCCAACAGGTGGGTTTGGTTTACTTATTACACTATGTAGTGACCTTATTCTGTGAAAAAGGTCTCAGTTAATATAGGTGGGTGATTAAATTAGAGGTTTGAGTGGTTGGATGTGGGAAGATTTTGCTTACAACTGCACGTAGATGTTTGCTGTTCGACTTCTAGTATGATTTTGTGTCTAGATATGAGAAATTGCTCTCTGGGTGTATACATACCATATATGCTATCATATAATTGATCATCTCTGTGTGGACTAATGGCACACCACGTCGACACTGTCAGATTGTATGTTCTAATGTACAGGCCGCCTTTTGAAAGTTTTGGGTGTGAGTGGTCAAATTTGTGATGAAATTCATCTGGACCTCATACTCAATGGAATACAGAAGCATTTAGCCCCGTCAAGCAGGAACAAGAGAGTATCCCTGTCACAGGTTAGGTGGAAAATTGGTAGCTGGTACAGACCTACTATGACAATTTCCCTAAAGATTTTGGTAATGGACTTGCCTGTGAAATGCACTTTTGAAATGTAGGACTAGAAAGAAATAGAATATAAATAGAAATGGAGAGAAGTTAGCAAGAAGGTTCACCTCATTGGTGTAACTCCTTAGTTCTCGGACACTAAGCTAGAACTTAAAAGAACTCGTAGTGTAAACTTCAGTGTTATCCGATGCATCTGGTATTCTTTCAATGAATCAAACACGTGCTTGAAGGTTGCATCACATGACACGAGCAAGTAAATCTAGGAGTTTCCACTTGAGATCGTGGAATTTTTGTAGCTTAAACTAAAACCTCTGACCCCCTTTCTAGCTGAGTGTTCTAATAACTTCTTGCTGTTAGTGGGTCAGCTGACGAAGTTAACTTGTTCTTGACTTCATTTGAAAGGAATAACTTATCATTTGTACCGGTTTGGTCCTTTTTCAGTTTGAATGATAAAGCCCAACCTTGAAGAAAATGGAAAGTTATCTTTCCTTCAGTCTCCTCCACAGAAGGTGGTACATGCAATCCCCTCCGTATTTCCTTTCTAGAGCTGCCTCTGGTCTGTCGTCAGCTACATGACCAGAACTGGTGGGAGACCAAAAAAACCCAACAAAACAAACAAATATTTCTGCAACAGTCTTTTGACCTTGCGTTAGTTGATGCCATTGACTTGAGATTAAAACCAAAATGGCCCTGATAGGCTTCAGTCTGTGCCCCCGTTCAACTGTAAATGCACCAAATGGCTCCACTAAACTCTGCGGAGTGAAAGGCTTTTCTTTTGTGTGTATACTTTTAACTCGGGTCAGATGGATGCTTGGAGCTCGTAAGATCTCTCTGGAACATTAATGTCAATCACTTCTAATGATAAGAGATCACAAAGGAGTAAAAAATATTTTTGTAGCCTGTGTGACATTACTCTTTGCTTCCTAATTTGGAGGGGGGAAACAATGCTTCTGTTTTTTACATGTGCATGAAACTACGAATGCTTCTTGTTTGCATTTAGTATCTCTGACTGAACTCCAATATCACTAAAAATAACTGTTCTTGTTCATGCTTTGAAAATACAGAAGTCTTATAGTGGCAGACATACATGGCTAATTGGAAAGAGTTTATTTTTAACAATGCTAGTTTTGCTCCTGTGACTTAATTGGAGGTTTTTCTCCTGTGTTTTGCCAGTCAAAAACTAAGACTTGACTTTGTTTGAAACTGACCTTTTTTTGGGTGTGAACAAAGCTACTGTAACTTAAATGTTTTCTATCAGTTTCTTTTTGGCTGAGAAACCAGATGGGGACAAGGTAGTGCCATGTTCCTACTGCTTCACCTTCTAGGTCTGTAAAATGAAAGACAGGCCTGGAGTATTTTACATATAAAAACTTCTTGAAATTTTATGCTACCCAGAACATGTTGCGCACGAGTTCTTTTACGCTGTTTTGGAGAGAAACCACTTCATTCAGATGTAAATTCCCCCAGCAGAAAACGTTTTCAGTAGTTCTAGAGAATGAGGCTGAAGGGGAACAACTGGCTTGGTTCAACTTGTAAGACAGGCATCAAGATTAACTCTGTGGGTTGACTTGTCTGTCTCTTACTGTACCATCTAAGCCAAGCATCCTTCATGTATTTTACAGTTAAAAAAAAAAACAAAACAAAACCAAAACACCACCAAACCCTACCCCCAAAACCTCTTTGATGCAGAGTAAGAATAGGAAAGACTCATGAAGCTTTTTCAGACTTGACACCTTCCTATTGCTTCTGTTGACATCTTGCCTAAATGGATGTGATGAAAGGACGTGGTCTTGATGCTGCCCGCACAGTTTGTCTAGTGACTCTGGACAATGTCCCTGCCACCTCACCTCTTCCCCCAAGACAACCCAGCTGCAGAAGGGACAGTGACTGTACTTGCATGTAGAGGGTGGGAAGCACTTTGATTGTAGATGATGAATTCTTGATCACATAACTGAATAATGATCTCCATCAACAATATCACTACTGACAGTGGTTTAAGTATTAACGTGAGGCAAAGGAGGATTTTATGCTACACAGAATATAGTATGGTTAGCATTGAAATGTAAGAAGGGCAGGTTGCCTTCTCACTTAATGCCCTAGCCATATATGTAGGCTTTGAGCCTAGGTTTTCCCACTGATTGTGAAACTCTAGTAACAAATATACTTGAACATGTAATGCCCCATTACTACAACACCTAACCAACTTAGCTCTTGCTAATCTTTTAGTTTGTCCCTATCTACTCTGTCTTAAAGGCCTGCACCAGAGAAGCTGTGGCTGCCCATCCCTGCAGGGTGTTCAAGGCCAGGTTGGATGGGGCTTGGAGCAACCTGGGCTGGTGGGGGGTGTCCCTGCCCAGGGCAGGGGGGTGGAACTGGATGATCTTCAAGGTCCCTTCCAACTCTAGCCATTCTGTGAAACTGAATTATTTTTGTGCATGAATAAAATCATTAACCATAAACTATTGTGGAAGGATATGTTGTATGTAATTCAGTTATCACATTTGTAAAGTATTGGTTAGTGTCTTAGAATTACCTCAATAGACCAATTGCAATAACTTACCCAAAGAGATACGTAACACTCTTCTAGGAACAGAAACCTACAAAGGTGTGTTCCTCGTGTAAGGTCCCTGTTCAGACTGCCTGGTTCACTGCTGTCTCGTAGAGCTTCTTGTTAGTTCTGTTTGGTGTTTGAGTGAAGAACTTAGAAACAGGCTGTCCACCAAAGCTGCAATGGAGGAGGAGCAGGGCAGTGCGCAACATGCAGCCCTTGCACCCTTCCTTGAACCTTGATCATGAGGCTGGAAGTCTCTTCTCACCCTCAGTTTATACTGTTCTCCTACGACAGTTACTTACTTCACACGAGCGTCCCTTTCTGCTGAGCAGCTGCAATGCAGTTTTCATTTAGAATAGAAGGCAGTTGTGGGCATAGTGCTGCTGGAACAGGTGCTATGCCCGCTGAAGAGCTATTTCCAAATATAAATGCAAAGAATTTCTTTTTAAGCATCACAAAGGTTTTAGTCAATTGTGAAGACCCAGTTAGTTGTGGAAAACACCAATGCAATGGCATGTTGTGTGAAACCTGTCATAAAGTCCAGAAAAAGAGTCAATTTTTCCTGACATTTAAACTTAGACAATGCAAATGGAAAATTTGGCTATTGTATTTCAGTCTGTGACCTCATTCTTGGGAAATGTTAAAGCCTGTAATAAATCCTACTGCAATAAATTGTTCTCGTTAGCGTTCTTTGTGTTGGAATTTCCTTAGTCTCTGCTAGTAGGTATGTTTCCCTTCGCTGATGGGAGAAAAATGCGTAGGATCTGGTTCAGTGACGTACTTAAGTGTCTGTCTTCAACTTCAATCCTGCAAGACGTTCGGCTGGAAGGAATGCCACTCTCCTTCAATCTGCGCAAAAAAGACCTGAGTCTCAGCTCCACGCAGCGGCCCACAGGGTAAATCGCTTTTCAGACAAGGACTGTAGGGGAGAACAGTGCTGGGCTTTCCTGCGCATGAATATCAACTTGATGGTTAAGATAGAATTGCTGTGGGCAGTGAGCTTTGCTTTTGTTTTCTTCTCTGCAAGTTTGGAAAATCACGCCTCAATTCTTTCACTTCAGTGGAAGTTTATGAAGTAGAGAAATACTTGTGTAGTTGGCATCAACTGATAAAGTTCTGGCAGTGGTGTCGCTTAAGTTATTGCTTAAAAATTGTGTACCATTTTTCATCCCATAGACCCACACAAATGTCTCGGTAAGCCATGTAAGTGGGAGGGGAAGGCAGTTTCTGGTGTTCAGAACTACAGGAACCCCTTCTTGTAGGAGTGGACCACCTGTAACTGTGCAAACTTCAGTTTTTCCCTCTTTACCTCTCCTCTTCCCCTGCCTGTGGGCTGAGCTGCACTAACCTTTGGTAAGAATCCTTCTCAGTATCCTTCTCCTGTCTCAGAAATGAAGTATGACAAGTATTTCTAAAAATACTCAGCAGAAAATAAGCTGTGATTCTGGGTAGTCTTGGTGGCAGTTCAAATCCTTGTATTCAGCAGCAGCCTTGGCCTTCTCTAGTGGCTCCAATGTGTAGTATGGTCTGTAGCTGTGGTAACTAGTGTCACTCTTCAAAATATCCAGAGATAATTGCTTCTTACTTTCCTGTTCTTCTGTGCTCTTGGCTGATTACAACAGTATTTAGTCACCTGAACCGTGAATTTTTGACTCGGCCACCGATTACTGTATAGAAAATCTACAGTCTGGTACTTGCTGTTAGCAACCAGCTGAAAAAGAAATGCTGGATCCTGTGGTCACCATTACTCTAGCAGAAATGTTTCTGGTTGTGCTGGTTATGTTTCTCCATCAACATGCTACTTTGACATGGCCCCTCTGCTTAATCTGACTGTAGTTAAGGAAGCACATTTGAGCATGTTCCATTGGATTAAAAAAAGCCCGACACCAAAAGCTGAGACGTGCAGTGTGCTTGTCTCTGTGGCGTTTCAAGGCGCCCTTATGCTGTAGATGAGCGCAGCGATGTGGGGACACGCTGCATGGTGACCAGAAGCGGTCCCCTTGGCCTAAACAACTGGCCTCTGCAACCTGTTTTTGGCCAGCTTTGTGTTATCAATAAGCCAAGTCATATTGCAGAAGATGGAGGCAGCCCCGTGCTAGCGACTGTCACACAGGCTGATCCCAGTCTGCTGAGACAAAACTTTTCTAGCAGCTTGAATGAGGAGGAATCCGAGGAGGAAAGCTGTCAAGGGTTGATGTCGGCACTTTTGGGGGAAACATAATGACAGGAGCACAAAGAAGAAGATAAAACTGCACAATGGGAAATTTCTATAGTGTTCTTAATTTCTCTTTCAGCAGGGGAATTTTTAATAATGTACTTTCTGGCAAGGACTGTGGCTGTTCATGTGGAACGTTCTTGTTGGGCTTGCCATTTTAGTAGCTTCAGCTGACTTCCTAAAACTTCTTAATGTGGAAAAACCAAAACATGCCCTAGTACTAAACCAGTGTTTTTTTTTCTGTTTGTGTTAGCTGAAGGGTCAAAGCACAAGAAGGTATTCTTAAAAGTCTTAATATTTTGTGCAAGCAGCTATTAAGATAAAGGCCTGGAGGGTTCCCTTTCCTGGCAAGAAAGTAGTCTTTTTCTGTTAAAGATGTCGTTTAGCAGCTCTGTTGATGCTTCCTGTGCTGTGTTTGGTATTTTGTTTTGGTATTTTCAGTTTTTTTCTTCTGGTTTTGGCTTGTTGGTCTGGTTTGGTTGGTTTTTTTTTTTGAGGAATAGCATGTTTTAGGATCTAGCAGCTGGAGGAGTCCACCTTCCAGTTAGACCCTTCCAGTGTTCACCCTTCCATGATCTCGTGTTACGATTTTTTAAGCCACAGAGAAATACAGACTAAGATAATGGGGGAAAAAATAAGACACTAGCAAAGGCTAAAGAAACTGAAGATTGATCTAACACTGAGGAGAAGGGCTCATAGTTTTGCAAGGAGAACGGCTGGAAACAGAAGGTGCTTTCTTTATACTGTGGAAATCGCAGTAGAAGCGTTAGGTTTAGACTGAAGCAGAGAGACAGAGTTTAGACATCTCTTGGAGTGTGGTGTTTAAGCCCCTGGAGCAGTGTTACTCCATTCTTAGAGAGACCTATTTCAGTAGAGCATAGTGTGTTTTTCAACATATTTAAATAAAATATAAAATTAGCACCCCTTATTTCGGGAGTGTGTGTATATTCTACCTCTTATTCCAGTCCTGAAATAAATTGTCTAAAAGCTATAGAATATTAGAATATCCTAAACACAAATACTAAATTATACTTCTCCAGCATGCAGCCTATTCAAATTATTTGCCTGTAACAGTTCTGTAGTATTCAAATTGGCAGCTGTCTAAGTCAATATGAAATAATATACATGATAATGTCACTCAGCTGATGTATTAATTTTGCTAATCTTTAAGGGCTTCATCCTTTGAAGGCTTCAATGTTCTCCACTAATTGGTACTGAAAAAAGGACAGTTACTCTAGCTGGCGTGTCTGCAGAAGCATCGTGTATTCCTGTTCTTTTTTCAGTCCTGTGTAATCAAGCCATGAGTTAATTGATGCAATGCAATGAAATGCGTTATTGTAAGACAGTTTCTTTTTGGCAACTAGAAGTCTCCAGTACTTCTCAACTTCTATAGATCCAGTCCGTCCTCTCCTTCACGCTGCAGAGTAAGTCAGCCAGCAAGAGGATCCTGTCAAACAGGAATCATTGCAAGTTTTTTTCTAATACACCCTCTCCTGTGCTGGACATATGGAAGTGTCTTTAAGTCTCCTTTCCTCATCAGTTCCGTATTCTGATCTACTTCTGTTATATCTCCGCCATTAATCAGACGCTGGCCAGGCAGGAAGCACTGTATACATTTCAGATACTAACTTTTGCAGCAACAGTGTTGTAAACAACATGGCTCAATTTTTCTGATGTTAAAACCAGTCATTATTTGACATCAGTAAATAACAGAAGATGAGGCTTTACATATGAACTTGATATGGATACTCCTGAAAAAAATTATAAACGCTGCCTTTTGCACCCCGATGGCCACAACAATTATTGCTCTGGTTGTAGCATAGACTTTTTCCAAATGTTGGAGACTGTAGAATATCCCACTGCTGGGAACATTTACTGTATAAGGGATGCTAACTTATATTGCTAACTATATAATCTAACTGTTAGACTGAAGTATGCAAAAGCTCTCTTGTCACAGACAACATTTAAGATTATATATCCCAGCATGGTTGTTAAGAGATATAGGTTTGGATGTATATTAAAAATTTACAGTGTGTTGGAAATACTTTTTCCCTGTACACTGGGAATTATTTAGGAAAAGTGCATTAAAGCAAAATTTATCATGCCGTCCAAATTACCTGAAGGTTTGCTACATAATAATTTGTTCTAGATAGGATAATCTTCTTTACATGTCTAACTTCCTGCAGATTAATTACCTTAAAGCAACTGAATATAGAATATATTTTGACTCATACCTGCATCGTACAACTTCAGATCTATGCATTGCCAGACTCTCAAAAATTAAGTACTATGTGAAAAAGTCCGCTAAACTTGTATAAAACTTGTCCGATTTACTTGTATAAACTTGTATATTCACAGTATTTTTGACAGAATCGAGATGTCCCAAGAGTTGATTATCCTTGTGGAAATGGAGGGACCAATACAATCTATTGCACATTGGCATAAAATGCAGAAAACTATTTGCACACCTCTCAGGTGACAGGTCTAAGAGTTGGGAGTTTGCAAACGAGAAGAAATATTTTAAGGAATTACGGAGGGCAAGAAATGGAACAGTTTCCTCTTGATTTCTATTTAATTTAAGAAGTACTAGACAATGGGAGGGAAAACAGTGGGTTGCTTTAGAAAATAGTAAATTCAAGGACAGCCTGTGACTGATTGCAAGGCCCACTGTTAAAAATTCTTCTGGATTCTCTGAAATACTTCTAACCAACTTTTATTAAATCATATTCCTGATGGTGAATGTACTTTTCTTGGCCATAAAGCAGAGCTGTGGCATTAGGATACAGTCCCCACTAGATGTGTCATCTAAGCAGCTGGTTTATTCACTTTAGGCTTTAGATTGGAGTCTAGCAACGCTTGTTTTAAACATGGCACTAATTGGAATGCAAAACTACTGATATGAACATTTCTAGCTCTTTCAGGAAACCAGTAAGTGCTGAGCTGCTTGAGCCAGCTGTATTATGAACATGCTGTCCTGTTCAGTGGCAGTTGCCTACTCTTCGATGACAGCATCTTGCCTTTAACGTGCTTGGCCACAGGGTTGGTTCTCTGAGCGTTCCCTTTCACCTGCTGATGCATCTGCCTTAGCTCTGTGTTCTTCATATCAGTAGTGCCAGCCCCGGGCTGGTGCAAACATGATACTTCTCAGTTTAGTTTCATAGATTCACAGAATGGTTTAGGTTGGAGGGGACCTTAAAGATAATCCAGTTCCCACCCCTTGCCATGGGACACCTCCCACTAGACCTGGTTGCTCAAAGCCCCATCCAGCCTGGGCTTTAATTTCAGTAGAGATAATTTATAACCCACACTGGCCTAAGGATTTTGACTGTCTGGATAGGCTCTTTCATTAGGACAATTCTTTAACTGTAAACTGAGTTTCTGCTAATTAGACACACCAGCATAGAATCTCTCCATGTGATGTTTGTCATGATTAGCTCTAGTTGTGTGTTCTTTAGGCAATGTGAGATTGTTTAAAATCTTTAAAAAAAACCCTAAACTTCAATGTTTAAGGCAGTAGGGGCTGCAGAGGAGGCCAGTTCACAACAAACTGGGATGCTGAGCCTGGGCCTGCCCCTAGCTGGGCTGCATGGGAACCACGGCTGAGCATCCCGGGCATACAAGAGCCACTTTGTATGTGAAGATGAACCTTACCTGTTTGTAAGGTTACAAAAAAGATCTCAAAGCAAACTTTGTTTAAACCTTGGTTAATCTGAACATTTGGGGAAGTTTCTACATGCATTACCAGTGAACTGAATTAAAGATTATTTTGTAAACAATTTTTAGGGTGTGGAATCTGAAAATCCAGGATACTGAAGTTCTCTATAGCTTAAGAAGCTGTTTTGCAGTCAGTGCTAGTGTATGAATGGCGTTTAATAACAGATTAATATTTGTCGGAATGTCATGAATTCAAAGAAACCAAGAAATTAAATCTCACGATTGTTCCCTCTTTTCATAATTCACTGTTTCAGTAATGATAATTTTATTGGCAACTTCCTATTAGCTGCCCTTAATACTGTATGTTGTACAGGTGTAAATGTAACCTTAATGATGTGTATTTAGGCAAATGAAAATGTCCTTCCTGCCTGCTAGTGTCACCACTGTGTAGGTATTCAGGTTTATTAAATTGTCTTAACTTCTTAATTTGAGTTGCATTTGGCCAGCTTTGCCCAGGTAGCCTGTAGATTCAGTGGGCTTTAGTGGTAAGTAAAATGTCATTAACTTTTTGGGAAATGAGATACGGATATTTTCCTTAACTTGACATCAGTGTAGCGCAGTGGGTCTTTAATGGTGTTTCTGTATATTCACTTCTGTTATCAAGATCACTTTTATCCTCTAGTGCTGATTCCTTTCCAATTTAAAAATTCAATATTTTAAAATAAGTGTATTTAAGTAGTAAGAGCTGGTAGAATAAGCAAGAATTTAGACTACCTTATTTTACGGCTTCTGCTGTTTACTAGCCTTTATCTGTCTCGGTTTGCTGCCCTTTGGCACTCGCTTAGGAAAAAGCTGCGGAACAGAGAGCACTTCTTGTCACAGAGTGGCAAGGACTATCCCACTGAAATGTAAAAGCTTTATATAAACTCCCCGTGGTAATGTATGTTGGTGACTTGGAAAAGGAAAACTAATGCCTGTACTCAAGAAAAAGGACTCCTGTGTGACTCGGGGACTGACAACGAGTAATTTCCAATTCAGGGATTTGAAGTTAACCCAAACGACGAAGCTGATGGTTGGAAGTGAGGGGTTGATAGTGAACGTTATCCCCCGTGAGCAGACAGCCCTGGTAGCACACTGCCCTCACTGCAGTGGTGCTCTGAGTGTTCTACGAGCCTGTGCGGACACAGCGAACACTAATAGGAAAGGATGCTAGAGAAGTGCTGTACGGAGGAAAAACCTTTGAAGTCCCATTAGCTCTTCCACACAACTGCAACTCTTAATTCTGATTATTCCTGTCTATGCTTCCACAGTGGTGGTAGTGACACAGCGAAAGAGCTTTGTTGTTTTGAACCTGGTGTTGCTTAATTATAGCAATATATTCCAGCTCAGTACAAAAGTGGAGTGAGAAGCATTTTGTATACCTGGTACAGTTCTGAGTCAGCTTTGTCGGAGGTACCCAGGAGGCTGCTGACCCTTTCATCGTTTAGGCTGTTTTGCATATATGAAATCAGACTTCGTGACAGTTCTGAAAGTGCAGGTATTCCACAGCATTTCTGAAAACCATACCCTCAGTTTTCCCTTGGCGTTATTGCAGAAGAGTTGAGTACACGTTTCAGTGAAAACGGTCCCAAAGTGACTTAAATGGCACTTCTACGAGAGTGTGTCTAAATCCTTTTAACTAAGGTTCAAGCTAGAGGTGACCTGGGAAAAAAAAACCAAGCTTTGCCCTTTCCTGAATTTGAAAATTTGAGTTTAAATGCTTATGGTTTTGGTGTGCTTTTGGCTCATATACAGGAATGACGGTTGAATGCAAGTACTGATTTATTTCAGTGTAGTTGTGATAAAGAATATTAAAATATTCAGAAACTCATCTGAAACTATCCAAAATAAGGTTATGATCTGAGATGTCCTCTGTAAAATAAGCTTCCTTGAGGAAGCTAATGGTAATATATTCAAATATATGCTGAGTTCTTTTTCAAGTGGTGATTTTAGCTGTAAGTTTCCTTTTTTGTGAAGGAAAAGGCTTTCATTAACTCTTTGCTGGCAGAAGTGATAAGTCCTGTTACTTATATTCCTTAAATGTTGTTTTATTTCAGCTGGATGTGTTTTGCGCTATAGAATAATACTTGATCTAAAATTACTTTACTGGCTTATTATTTTACTGAGCTAGGTCATTCGAGTAAATAACTCTTTCTGTAAAAAGAACCATGTCAATCCAATGTAAACATGCATTTTTGGCAGAGATGAGCAGTGTGTAGAGTCTCACAGAGCACACCTGAAGCATACCTATACCACGATGGTGTACAACATATCCGGTTGGTTTATGACATGTTTTTCTGTTAACTGTTTTCAGAACATAGTTATTCACAGAAAACTTGTATAAGGGTTTACAGAGGTGATGCTTGCCGTGTTGTCCTTTAGGCAATTAGATTTTGGGGCATATCTTGAGCAGGAAATGTTTTGCAGTATTTCTTACGCCTTTGTGTCAGATTTCTAGGGAAGAGTCTTTAGACTTTTTCCCTGGTTTACTGCCCTGGTCTGCTGCCATTCGAACGGGTGCGGGAGCAAAAATACATAGGATGAAATGGTGGTGGTGGTTTGCCAACAGTGCCAAGATTAGTCCCGAACTAGTGTTTAAAGAATGAGATTTAACTGGGTGGCTTCCAAATGTGTTTCAAAATTGCACAGTAGATCATGGACCTGCAATTCCTGCGAGTGGAGAAAGTAAAGCCGGTGAGAATTGAGCCAGCAATGTGCCCTGGTGGCCAAGAAGGCCAATGGCATCCTGGGGTGCATCCAGCAGAGTGTGGCCAGCAGGTTGAGGGAGGTCATCCTCCCCCTCTGCTCTGCCCTGGGGAGGCCGCATCTGGAGCACTGTGTCCCGTTCTGGGCTCCCCGGGTCAAGGACAGGGAACTGCTGGAGAGGGTCCAGCCAAGGGCTGCAGAGATGATGAGGGGATTGGAGCATCTTTCTTATGAGGAAAGGCTCAGGGACTTGGGGCTTTTTAGTCTAGAAAAAAAGAAGACTGAGGGGGGGATCTTATCAATGCTTATAAATACTTAAGGGGAGGGTGCCAGGTAAATGAGAAGAGTCTTTTTTTTCAGTGGTGCCCAGTGACAGGACAAGAGGGAACGGGCACAAACTTGACCATAGGAAGTTCCATCTTAACATGAGGAGGAACTTCTTTCCTTTGTGGGTGGCAGAGCAGTGGCACAGCTGCCCAGAGAGGTGGGGGAGTCTCCCACTCTGGAGCCATCCCAAACCCGCCTGGACGCCGTCCTGTGCCACTGCTGGAGGTGTCCCTGCTGTGGCAGGGGGGTTGGACTGGGGGAGCTCCAGAGGGCCCTTCCAACCCTGACCAGCCTGGGATTCTGTGAGAAGGGGATAGAAATGAGTTTACAAGACGGTATTTGCTGTAGTGTTTGAGGATGTAATTTCTGTAACATGAGAACGTGGATACATTTTTGCTGTCCTTTGACCTACATTGCTCTTATGCACATGGTTCAGCTGCTTTAAGTTATGATGTGTTGCATGAGAGTAAGCTTTTTGCATTGGTGAATGAAAAACTGGTGCTTCAGTGTAACTCGTATACAGTCACTGCTGTAGCATGAAAAGTTCAAAAGCGGGTTTATTCCAATGTCTGCAAATAGCCTACATATAAAAATTAAAAAAACACGGTAAATAGAGTGGCGCCAAACAACACGTAAACAACTGCTTAGTTCCTGGGTGAATAGTTTGCAGGATTGAATGAAGTAGTTCATGTAGGGAAAAATAGTTACAGTAAGATTTCTGCATGGCAAAAATTCAAGTATCAAAAATAAGCAATAGCTTTTGAAACTAACCTGCTGTGGCCTCACTGTGCATATGTGGAGGTTAAAAATGCTCTTGCATTTCACATACTTTCTAGTCGTTATTAATGCTTCACAGTTGAAAAGAATAATACTTTGATTTGTAGTTACTTCTGCCTGTCCATAGAGAAGTCACAGTGGGGCTGTGACATAAGAACACGTAACAGAACACCTGCTTCATGGAACCCTTCTCAAAACTAATTTTTTTTGTGGGAAAATGATTTTTGTCCCAAATGACTTGTGGACTGTTCAGATTTTTATCATGCCAATTACAAAATTCATGGCCTGTGGAAATCATGACTGATGTATGAGTAGCTTAATTAAATGTGAACCTGAAGAAGTGAGGAATATTACAGTTCCTGTCTAGTTCCCTTCTGAAAAAGTCAACTAGGTGTCTAAACTTCTGTTTCCACATTTTAAAGGCGCTGCTCTCCTCCCAGCGATCAGTGCTGCTTTCATGCAGTGTAATTCTGAAAGCATCAAAGTGTATTTCTGAGCAGGTGTGTGCTAGAGTTTGTGGCTGTCTAAAGCACTGCCATAATGAGGTAATGTGAAAGTGCCACCCTTAATTGTGGACTTAAACAGCTTATTTTTAATCAGTCTAACTATTGTTCATTGGTATTTATGTAATATTACAAATTCATCCACAGATTAACATATCACAAATGATAAAATATAACTGTCTGCCACAGCAGTAAAATTTCTTTGCTCTTGTACAGCTTTTTGGGGCACAGGATTGACAAAATTTTATTCTAAGCTACTGAGAACTTGTTTAGGTAGAAGAGCATCCAGACTGAACTTTAGGGTTTTTTGTAGAGCTGTAAATGATGATTTTCCATAGTGACTATATTCACTTTCTAATTTTTTTGAAAACACTCCGGTAGCATGCTTTAGAGTTGGGTAGCTCTGTACAGAGAGGGTATTTTAGGACTGAGATTTGTATGGGTCTTTCTGAGCTTATGCATTTGCACTTGTGATAATGGTATTGCAAAGCCAGTCAAAGTAAATGTTTTCAAACTTCTAACGCTAGTCAGAAAATACGTTTTTCTGGAGCTCATTGAGCCATCCAGAACACAAGCATAATGCTTAGAATAAAGTCTTGCTGGCCAAATCAAAAGATAGAGAGGGAAGGGCTTTGGGATTTTAACTTCCCCTCCAAAAAATACCCACTTACTCACCGAAAGAACAGTCTGGATCAAGTTCATTTTACTCCTGTATGAAATCTTGAATGTACTGACCTCAAAAGGCATACACTGTAATGCTGAAGCACTTCAGGTCTTTCACTTAGTCTTCAAAACAGGAGTTCAAGGATCAGCTAAGTGTAACTGGAACTGGAAGTTTGCGTTATAGAGGCACGTGTATGGGATCTCATATGACTTGTGGACTTCAGCTGGGATGGCCACATGTTTGAGATTTGTTTTCACTGAACCAAGTGATGGCTGTTGTTCTTACTCCTAGCTTTATGAATACTGTGTCCAGTTCTGGGCTCCCCAGTTCAAGAGGGACAGGGAACTGCTGGAGAGAGTCCAGCGGAGGGCAACAAAGATGATTGAGGGATTGGAGCATCTCTCTTCTGAGGAAAGGCTGAGAGAGCTGGGACTCTGTAGCCTGGAGAGGAGAAGGCTGAGGGGAGACCTTATTTTGGCATACAAGTATCTAAAGGGTGGGCTGAAGGAGGATGGGGCCAGACTCTTTTCAGTGGTTCCCAGTGACAGGATGAGGAGCAATGGGCACAAGTTGGAACATAGGAAGGTCCGTTCAAATACACGGAAAAACTTCTTTCCGGTTGGGGTGGCAGAGCCCTGGCACGGGCTGCCCAGGGAGGGTGGGGAGTCCCCTTCGCTGGAGAGTTTCAAGACCCGCCTGGATGCAGTCCTGAGTAACGTGCTCCGGGCAGTCCTGCTTTGGCAGGGGAGTTGGGCTAGATGATCTCTAGAGGTCCCTTCCAACTCTGAAAATTCCATGATTCCGTGATGCCATGTTTACAGAAACTGTTTACATCTTTCCATTAGAATATGCTGTGGTATCAATTAGGTGAAAAATTCAGAAATGAAAAGTTAGGAATTAGATATTGAAAGTATTTCCCTTACAAGTGATGGATTTTTATGCAAGTGTCTTTGCTAATGCTGTCTTTCACCTAATGCCATGATTTGAGTTATCCTCCAAGTATTAGTGTATCTTCTTCAGGCTTGCCACTTTTGCATATATATCTGTATAAAAGCGCTATTGGCTGAGTTATTTGGAAATATCTCAAACAGCAATCTTGGTTTTGGTATCTCTTGGAAATATCTTAGCGGAAAAAGTAGGATTGAATCTCTGTGTTGTTTGTGCAAAGTGATGGGATCCTGAGTTGGGATCCAAATGCAGCCAGCTTGTATTGGCTCTGTCTTCACAACATTCACCTTGCACTAATTCTCACAGGGAAAATACATTCAAGCTCAGTCAGATGTTTTTAGACTAAAGATAGAATGTGTGACTTTTTATTTAGAAATTGGAGATGAGAGAGGCAGAAATATGACTTAACCCCTTCCACACACACTCCTTGCAGTCCTAGCCTAGTTTTGGACTTGTAGTCGCAGTGAAATCTGCAGGCTCCTCTGTCTCTAGGGCGTTCTTTTTGTGGCTTGCTTTTCCTCTGAGAAGTCTGTAGGTTTTGTTTATTTAGTGTGGCAGCTGAACAGCAAATAGAAGATAAATACAAGAAGGTGTGTAAAGAGGGATGTAATCCACTAGCTAGGTGTTCATTTGTTCATATTACTGCTTGCATGAATGCAAAAATGAATCTTTAAATACTGTGAATTCAAGATCAACACTTAAAGTAATACAATATCTTGTCTCTTCTTTTTTTTAAATGAATTCTATAGTATTATGACTACATGACAAATTGCAATGAATGCAGTCCTCTTACTGCTTTCTCTTTAGGGTAAAAGCAATTAAGCGCTATTATAAATGTTAGAATTTAACAAGACATTGGTATATGTTGAGATTCATTAATGCACATTTAATTGAAAGCAGAAATGATCAGCAAACATCAATGTAATGACCTGTACTAACCTTGACATGGTTAACTAACGAAATTATGCCTTGTCACTAGTGGTATGTGTTAATTTCATTGAGTTATTTGCCTATGAATAATCTTATTCATAAGATCTGAAAGCAGTACCATGCAGTCATCTTTTCATATATTCTTAGCCATTGCTTGCAACTCTGTGAGTTAACTTACTAGAAACAAACGAAAGCGCTTCTAGTCTTTCATAAGCAGGAAGTTTAAATGTCAGGAATGAAATCATCAAACTTAATAATACTGTAGGTGTGCATCACAAGACTGTCTTTCATAAAGAGTACAGAAAATAAGCACTCAAACTATTATATTCATTTTCTGTGGAAGTGACAAAAAGTATACATCGTGTTTTTTCATCTGCCTACGGGAATCTACCAGATCCTTTCCTTTCTATTTGCTGTAAATGCTTGTAACGAGTGTGGAAGCAGGTGGAAAAAAAAAATCATGCTGTAGATTCTCGGAACGAATTTGAGTTGGAACGACTTGGAATTGCTTTCTATGTGCTATATGGCAAAAATTTAAGGGGGGGATTAAAGAATGGAATATATATATATATATATATAAAGTTATTAAGACATATTTGAAAATTAGACAGTATCTTTTCATAAGCATCTATTTAAATGTTCTCATCTCTTCATACACTTCTGACATAGCTTCAGTAAACACAGCCCGACCTCCAGAACCACTTTCTTGAGATTTAAAAACCCAGCTCTGATAAATGCTTGCTAGTTTCTTCTGCTCCTCCTCCTGATGACGGGGCTGGGCAGCTGTGTATGCTAGGCTGGTAAACCTGACATGAAGAATGGGGCACACCTGAATATTTTTTTTTTAAATGAGATCTTACCTTAGTATTTGCTCAAGTGAAAGCAACAATAAGCAAAAGAGCAAGGCTCCCTTAGATGGTTTATCTCAGATATGCAAATGGCCAATTAAAACAAAAACCCCAACCCACAGTATTAATATACCTTTTCAATCGTGGTACTGCTTGTTTTCAGTGCCATAGCTGCTGCTTCTGGAGCCTTCCATAGGTGATACAGAACAAGAGAAGGGAAGTGGCTTGTTTGCTTGTGTTATTTTTCTTGGCTTTTCAAGTTGGTGTCATCATTTGAGAAACAGGGTTAAAATATTCTAGTGCTTCAGCATCTGTGTAATTTCTCAAACAGTTAATAGTAGCCATTTTTGTAATTTTCCCAGTTTATAGTTACATTCAGTAAAATATAAAACCAACTTTGTTTTAGAATGTTTGGTTGTGAGCATACTTACATTATCTGATGTTGTCTTCTGCGTTATACATACCCTTTCTCAAAGGCTCTCACCATGGCACTGAGCAATGCTTGCAGAAGACTTCACACTTTCCAAAAGCCTGTGGTGATCTGCTGAATAACCACACTATGTGAACAGCGTTATGTAGGAATTCTTTTCTTTAGATACCTCCTTCTGTATGACACAACTTGTGTTAAGAAGCAAAGATTTGCCACGTAGGAAAAGGCATTTCACTCTTCAACTTTTCCTGTACATACTTTCCTTTACCTATGTTGGGTGGCTTGAATATCTCACTTGCCATACTGTGCCACACGTGCACTTAATTTTTCAAAATGTATTTAGGACAGATCAAGATAAATTGCCTGTATTGCTATTTCAATTCATCGACAAGCAAAAGTAGTTGTATACCTGCTGGTTGTAGACCTCTTCACATTAATTGTGCCTGACTTGAGAATACTGGATGGTTTCAGGCTATCAGTTTTCAAGTGACTGTTAAAAAGCGGAGACAAATCTTCCCATTCTGTCTATGGACTGTTGACATTTGTGTGCCATATTACTTCTTGAGACGTAAACTTCTTACTGAAGTCTCCTCTTTGTGCCTTGGTCTGCATTATCAAGAACTGTGTATGATTTGAGAAGTGGAATTTATCTGTAACGATGTCTAATATATTGCAGTTTAAAGATTCTCTGTAAATTGAGTATTCTCTTAGAACCTGCAATGGAGACTAATTATGTCCAGTAATTGCCTTTTAACTTTCCACTAATTACTAAGAGATAAGGTGAACAGGTTCAGCACTTCCACATGGAAATTTCCACGCATAATGTCCCAGAAAGCGAACAATCCCTAGTAAGTGATACAACAAGAAGTATGTGGTACGGCTTTAAAAACTTGTGGTATTAACTTGTTTTAACTGAACCAGTTACTTGTTGTTTTTTTAATGGTAATATTCTTGATCTTTGTGCTTCTAATACATCCCTCCTATTGAAATGAGTGCAAATGAGCGAATGCAGGAAAATTTTTCTTTACCCTAGACATGACTTCAACCGCAGAGCTCTCTCTGAGAGGACAGAGACCAGGTAGAGCTGGTCTGTGGATAGGAAAAAAACAAACGAACTGAGCTATTGAAGGCAGATAAATAGAAGCTATGCCCGACAGTGGAAAAAATAGTTTGGGTCAAAATGAGTATCTATCATCTAATTAAATTTTGTCAAACCTTAATTACATTTTCTAAATAAAATTCATCATGTTTGAAGTCTGTCTGCTTGAAGTTTATAACGTACGCGCCCCCCCCCCCCCCCCCCCCCCCTCCCAGCTCTTTCCAGGGCTTTCTCTGTTCAGTGAAATATTAAGTAATGACAGGAACCTTATTTACTGTCTAAAGCTTTTGAGCCTGCAGAGGTAAACCGGAACGCTAATGGAAGTAGGAAGGCTTCCGTCTTGCTGGAAAAAGACCTAAATTTACTGCAGCCTCTCCACATCAAGAAGGCTGAAATACGTACTGTGTTGCAGTTAAGAGATATGGAAAATTAATTAGTTGGGACTGGTAGGTAGCATGCATTTTGAGGTACTAAAATAAGGCTTTTCATAGGAATTTACCTTCAGAGTTAACTTTGGTATTACTGCCAAAGATTTAACTTTCTCGCTTAAAAGTTTAGGATTGATTAGACTTCTTCCAGGAGTGTCTTTGAATGATGTGGTTACCGTAAGTAGGACAGTGTTTTAGAGCCTGGGCTGTACTGATTTTGCATCCTGAAAACTTGCGTAGTATTGTAAACAAGTAGAGAAATTAGTATTTCTTGCTATAGTGTAGTGGTAGAGCTAAACTTGTCTTATAAAACAAGCAATAGGTCTGGTTCACGTGGTGTAATAACAAAGCTCCTGTGGTAGTCAAGTTTTCATAATGAAGTTTACTTAGGAGAAGGACTCCTAAAGCTTAATGCTTTACCAGTGGAGCAGTGAAATTCAGAAGATTCTGTTCCTTCAGTAACAAGTACTCATTTTTGGGGGTTTTCTTGGAGAATTCAAAGAATAAGAAGTTTTGACGACAATAGTGTGGAATAGGATGATTTGTAGTTATGTTGCATTAGTATTCTCTGTGGAGAAGCTTAATGCTGGATTTGCAAGTGGATTGTAACGATAACTATGCAGTTCACCCTGAGGATATTGAAGCCAAAATTGTAGGCTGGATAAAAGTACCGTACGGCTAATGGCAGGGGGGAATAATCAATGTAACTTAATCGTCAAATGAGCACAGCACATAGGACATTCAGCCCTGTGAGGTTTGGTGCAGATAGCTGAAACAAAAATAGCCCAGTGACAAATCGTATGGATTGCTTATTTTTTCCCAGGCAGGATGATTTGGCTGCTGGCTCACAGCTGCAGCCCCACTCCTTCTCCAGGGGAATTGCTGCGCGGGAGAATAAACGTTGCAGGGAAGATATCTCTATCCCTTTTGCCTTCCCAGGGAGCGTGCTACGACAAATGCTGGAGGGATGTTTGCAGGAGGGGAAAACTATATCTGCAGTTCAAGGCGCATTCATGGAAAATACTGGCTTGTAGCCTGGATGCAGCGTTCGCAGCCGGCTCTCTGACCAATTCACCAAACTGCTCCTTTTGAACTAGGGGCTAGGAATACAAATTCCCTATCTTCAGCCTTCTCAGCAGAAGTAAACAGTGTTAACAAGATGAAAGATGGTCTTAGTAACGTGTAAATCCCTACAGTGTACACCTTTCTGTACAGAAGTAACAAGGACCAGATGTCCTCTAAGTCCTGTATTACAGGATTTATTATGCTATTAACTGTAATTGTATTTGGATATTTGTAGTTCTTTTGAAGAAACTTGCATAGTTCTCTGTTTCAGGTTAAAAAAAAAAAATAACCCATGACTAACGGGCATATCTCCTAACTTTCTTCTCATTATAGCTTAAATAATTGTAACAATGAAGATGCAGCAGAAAAGGCTTCAGTTGCCCAAGGAAAGACCAAGTGTTTTTAGTACAACTGGTACATTTTGTGCTGATGTTGCCATGGGAATCACTGTGTCCTTGCTGCTATGGTCTCTTACACTAGTTAGATTAAAGTTAATATTGCTGTAGTTGTGTAGGAATTACACCTCTTGAATAGTGGCCTAACTTATGTATCTATATAATGAGCAGGACAGACTCGCGATGCACAAAAATACCCTGTCTCCTGCCATGTCCCCGCCTCTCTGCTTCTGCGGACAAATTTGCTGCCACACAAGTGTATGGATGCATAAAAGCTGGTGATTATCTAAAAATGGTATTGTACTGAAAATATTTTAGTCGCATGACACTTGAGTTGATCTGGAATTGTAAAGGTCTCTCTAAACAACCATTTGTGGAGCAGAAACTTTGTACAGCTTGCAAATACGCAGATGTGCTTCCAAGCAAAATGTGCATACCCTATTGTATCTCTGCTGCCCTTGGCCTCTGTTCAGCAGCGGTTGAATACCACACCTGCAATAATCATAAATGGAGACTAGGCTGGCACTCTGGAATCGTTATCCAGAAGAGCTGTCTTTTATGCGGCGAGATTGATTTGGGAACTCATTGTGCCAGGTAGCAGTGATCCATCAAAATCATTTCATAAACTAAAGTGACTATTCAAATGGGACAGGTGATTTATTGTAAAAAAAAAAGGAATCTTAAATTTCAATATGTATGTAAAGAAGCCTCTGGAATATCATCAATGTTTGATCTTTGAGTTTAGCTATTTCCATGAGTGGAATGCTATTGCTTTTGTAATGTCAGAGTACTATAAAAATGGGCTGTTGATGGATGAGCATGTGAAAGGATGCTCTGCCCCCAGTTCTACACCTATTGCATATAGACTTGTGTTGGTTTACAAAGTTGAAGATCCTAAATTTCTTACATGTTTTGAGTGTTGACCCCCTAGAAGGCAAAGCCTGATTAAGCATTTAATGTATTGAGTGCCAGACAAATATTATTACCATTTTATTTGCTTGTGCCAGTACCACTCATTGGGTGTTATTTAAATTTTGCTAGCAGCTCAAGCACTGCTAAAAATAAATTCATTTGTTTATAGACTTCTTTGACAACAGCCAAATAAAACCACAGTATCATATTTTGGACAGAAGGCACAGAGCCAAGTAAGCGCTGTCTTTGAATGTGGCTAAAACTTGCTGTTGTGTGGCTGAGACTGGTTATACACCTGCTCTTTTTCCCCTCCCACCCCCATTTTGTTTCCTTTGAAAATATTTTTATACTGGTGTGCTCTTACCTAAATATAGTATGTTGGTTTGCCGAGTAAACAGCAGCTCCTGTTTTGCATTAGTGGTGCATGTTACAGAGCAAAAAGAGACTAAAAGGTGGCAGCAAAGGGAACTGTTGAAGAAATGCAGGACAGAGGCCTTGGGGGTGTGTGTCCTTAAATCCAAAGAAAGGAGGTTGAGCATGGACTGCAGGCACAGTCAGGCTTTGTTGCGGTAAGCTCTGAGAAATTAAATAATGATCCAGAGGTCACCTGGGCTTTCCAGCAGTAGGGGAGTGGTGAGAATCTCCACATTATTTCAGCGCAGCAAGCAAGGGCAAAAGGAGGTGAGGAAAGATAGCGAGGAGGATGAATGATGTCTGTTGTGATATCTTCAATTGGGCGATACTAAGGTTTAAACATCCTGGAGCTGCAGAGCTCTGGAATGAATGCTGCTTTTAAGAAGTGAAAATGCCGAGATGGAATGTATTGGCAGTAAAAATAACACTGAGAATGTCACTATGGGAATACTTTTCCTTGCTGTATAAACTGGGCTTCTGTATCTCTCTGTATAAGGAATCTATAGAAAAGATGCAAAGTTATTGCAGAAGCTGGGAGCCGACTCTACGTTCACTTCTCAGTCCCTGCCAAAGGGACAAAGAACAACCCAGGTCATGGCCCCAGTGGGAGCTGGAGCTTGGATCATCTGAGCTGGACCGTTGGAGCCGTAGTGGGGCAGGTGGACCCACATCTGTGTACATCAACTTGATAAGATAATGCTTAGTGAAGTCCTGGGGTCCCCCTGTTCTTTAAAGGAATTTTTTTTTGGTGTAAAAAGTTAGTGTTTTTTAGTGTGAAGAACTAATCCCAAAGGTACAGACCCATGAATGTGCTCTTACTATGGGCAGCTGGATAGATACATCATCTGCTTTTGCTTAAGGTAGCACGCTACCAAAAATCAGGACTGAAAGATCTTACTATGAACAATGACACAATATGTGATTTAGTTGTGTAATGCTGTGTGGATTTAAAAACTAGAACAACCAAAAAAAACCAAACTCAAAGCCCCCAGCAACATCAAAACCTCTACAGACTCATTGGTTGTGTCTAGGTCAGTGTGAGCTGTTGGAGAGTGTTTTCATCTAAAGTAAAAAGCCCCAGTGTGTCGATGTCAAGAGGCAACTGAAAATACCAAGCAGCGAACAGAGGGAAAACCAGGTAAAGCTGAGGTGTAGGGATCTCTCAGGGAGTGTTTGAGTAACAATTACAGAGGATAAAGAAGGTATTTGAAGTAATGCGCCTAAAGGGTGAATGGATTAGTTGTTGAAACACTCTCTGAAAGTTGTAATTGTACTGAAGCTTGCATTTGGGGGACTGATTTTAAGAAAGCAAAACAACCCACAAAGAAAGTGAGCCATATAGAAATAAAATAAAATATATAAAAAAAAAAACAACAACAACCCCAAACAAGCCCCAAACCAAAGCAAAACCAAACCCAAAAATCAAACCAACAAACAAAAATCCACCAAAAAAACTTGCAAGGCATTTTTCAGAAGATAAGAGCTAGGCTGTGTTGCTCCATCCAGTGCCAAAATCATTTCGAGAAACTGTAACCTCAAGATTATCTAAGGAAGGGCATTTTATATTGGGGATGGCTCAGTCCGTAGCCACTGCAGGTTTCAGGACAGATGGAATCTGACTAATAGCAAGAAAACCATTAGCTGTAAGTACAGCCGTTATAATTGAAACTGAGGCCTCCAGGCATCTACAAAGAAGCCAAGAATCCTGTCTATGGGATTTTCTTTTCTGGTAGGGCGTTTTTTTTAATTTGTGCATGCAAAGACTTAATAGTTACAAATTGCAGTGCTTCTAAAGATTTAACTGAGTAGATGAGATCAAACAAGTTTAAGACTTATAAATCATTAGACACAAGAATGAAATTTAGTACTGGAATATATACTTGCTTTTGTCTTCGTCTTTTCGGGGTTTCTAATTTAGTCTCAAAAGGAGAATGGGCAACAATGTCAATAAATGGCAACAATCGATGGCTTTTGGTTATCAATGGCAACAAAACCCAGGTTGCAGTTGGTATACATACCCGTGCGGCCACTGAAATCGGAATGACTTCAGGAGCAGATTAACATGGTTAGTTAGCAAAGAATGATTGGGATTTAAACATCTACCAAAAACAATCTGGCAAGGCGGCAAATGGCTCCTCTCTGAAGTGGTGACATGTCTCTTCCCAGTGAAGGCCATATCAAGTCAACTGGGAGTACGTTTTATGTCTCCAAATGTTTCAGGTTGTCTTTGTATTTGGCGTCATCCCAAATACTGCCAGCGCAGGGGATGAGGTGAATCCAGAAGTGAAGTACGTTAGGGCTTTGATGCTTTTCTAGCATCTTTGTGTGGAATACAGTTTGTGCTCTAAAAGCACCGTTTTATTTTTCTAAAAGATAACTTTGCCATTTTAAAGACAAATCACTCAGGCTTCTGATAATCTGTGTGTGGCATTTAATGTGTGGATGCCTCTTTTGAATTATGACTTAAGTGTAGTTAACACCAAAAATTTTATCCATAAATTTCTTTGGTTTAAATTGCACAGGGAGGTTTTAGATGCTGAATTTTGATTTGTAATTATTGTTGGATCAATGGTTGATTGAATTCCGGGGATGGAAGGTTGACACCAACTATGTCCCCATAAGTTTTATTGTTTGTTCTTTCTCCTTATAGAAAAAACATAGTGAGATCATGTCCTATATGAAAGATAAGTGTAGAGATGTAATGGCCTCCCAGGCCTGAGGATTAAAGACATAAATTCCATGTGTAGAAAATTGTTCATTCTTTTTGAAGGCTTATTGGCTGCTCGCTCTGGCTCTAATCCACATGTATATCTAAAATGCATTTTGACAACAATCCTCTGCAGACAGAGATTTTTATTAAGGAAAATACAAATACTTGATACAAATGAAAGATGAAGCTTGATTTGATCACTTTCTAAATGTTTATGACTGATGATTGCATGTTTAGAGGCTAAATTGATGATAAAGTGTTCTACTATAGATATCTCCGTATTCTGAAAAGCCTTTAGCTGCCATTAGAGGCAAGGACCTCTATAAGGGAGTATTTTAATTGGAGCCATGACTGTTGAAATGCCATACTTGCATCTTAGCTGTTATTTTAAATGTATGACAAAAGGATGCACTCCGCAGTTAAATGGAAAGGCAATCAGAAATAATCCTGTCTAGTGGCCTCCCACTTACAATTACTCTTAATTTAAGCTAGAATAATGCCTTCTGTAGATACATTCAATACAGAGGAACACTATATGCTAGTGCTTCTTAATACTTCTTTGTACTTCTTCAGAAAAGTTTGTCTTCCGCTTGCTCATAAAGCAAAAGCGGTCACGGTATCATTGAACTTGCTTAGAGATTTCTGATGTGCAATTAGATATTAAAAATTTGCTATGCAGGTCTTCATTACTTCTGGGGTTAAGTTGCGTTCTCACTTCCTCAGATATTAAAAAAAAAAAATAATGTCAATTAACTGAGCTGTAAGAAACATTTAAATGAGCTTTGACTGTGAAGTTGCTGGTTCCTGAGCTGTGGTGGGGATAGACAAGCCTGCGGGTCAGAGGTAAAATAGTAAGTGGTTTGAAAAGTTTCAGCTGCAGGGAAAAAAAAAAAGGAATTGGCTCATTTGTGAAATGATTAGTGTAATAAGAATGAGATGGTTTTCAGACAGAATTGAAGCAGATGCACCATTTCAATTTTTGTAATACTGATTGTTTTCTTATAAGCAATAACAAATTACAAACAATTGAACAGTAAGGAGAGGGGAACCAAAACCAGCGAAAACGGTTTTGAGAGATCATAAACCCAAGATATTGTAATCAGTTATCTCTTCAGATTAAAGTCTTTATTCTGATGCTGACTTTAAGAGCACCCCCTGCTTACCAAGGCAAAATATTTACTTCCCTTCCATATGGCTCTTTGGCAATATTCTTACTTAGATCATAAATTGGCTTCACTGCAGATTCTAATTGCTTAATCTCAAGAGACAGGTATTGGTGCTGGACTTCACGTAAAGCAAGTGGAAACTGCAGAGCCTTTTTAGCACAGTGATGGGTTGTTCTGGAGGCATTCATTTCCAGAAACCCTCGCTGCTACCTGCCGCAGGGAAAGATAGTAGGAAACTTTTGCAAACAAAGCTTTGCCCCCGCTTCCCCTGTGTTCTGCTTGGCTGTATTCTCTATTCCACGGATCATTTTCTGTCCTGTTCCGTTGTGCACATGAAGGGGTTGCATTCCGAATGATCCTGGCTGCCGGGAGTGCAACTGGCTGGGAATGGTGGCATTTCTGTGACCTCTGCCAGGCTTCTTGGAGGGGGCATGAGGGAGGGGAGCTTTTTAACTTATCCTCCAGCTTAATTGCTTTCCCTTTCTAGGGATGGACTGGAATGTAAAAAATATTTGTCAGTTGCTTTGTGTTTAGCCCACTGCTGCTTCAGGCTGCACACAGCTTGTAGGGATGTGTTCCCAGAAAAGAAGCAGCTGCACCTCCCTTCCCTTCCCGCAGGGAGCACAGTTGTGCGCAGAGGATGAGGACGTTTCTCCAGGTAGTGAGAGGTGCCCTGAGGTAGCTGCATCTGTATGCCGACTTTTATGTGTGTTTAACTGGCTTCGTTCAATATTCAGGTAGAGAAGGCTGTTCCGGGCTCTCCAGGTGGTGCTATGATGTAGCATCGTAGCATCTGCCCAGGGTGGGTCTTTATTTGCATGCTGGAGGAAGCCTGTTCCTCCGCCTCTCGCTGGGCAGACAGATGGGATCGATAACCTTGATGTAAAGCGCAGGGCACAGGCTGTGGAGGGGGTTGCTTTTTGTGGGGCTTTGTATCCTGTCCGTTGCTTCAAACTGTCTTCAAGATGTTAAGGGACAAGAGAACCTAGGTTACTAACAAATGCATCCTAGATGAGCAAGGTGAGTGCGAAGAGGGTATGTTCAGCCCAACTGCTCGCTGGCGTGAAGCTCGGTGGCATACACAAGAGAGTGATGGCTGGGTGGTGAAATCAAGCTGATCTTTTTACTAATCTCTTATCAGAGATTGCTGAGAGTTTGGAATAGGCGTTTCTTGGATGGTAGTGGCTGTAGACAGTCCAGGAATAGATATAACAAGCTCTTTATGGAGAATATATGCCAGTAGGTGCACTTCCATGGTATTTATCATAGAGTATAGGAAGTTATCTATGGGAGAGAAATATTTGCTGCTTCTGAGGGACACGTCTGCTTGGGTTTAACAGTTTAGCTTTAAAAGACAACAATTGCATCTACTATTTAAGAAGGTGGCTCTTTTCAATGTTCCTTTCCAGCCTCGCGCTTAGAATTGATTTTCTTAACGTGGTTATGAGAAATGTCTCTGTGTGTGTAATACCTTTGTAAGGACTAAAGAGGTTTTGGTAGTCGCTGCCACATGAGCAATGTATTCCAAGAGCTGGAATGGAAGGATGCTTCTTAGGATGGAGGTCTTCTCCACAAGTATGAGGGCATGCAGGCAGACGCTTGAAGACTGCACATAGATCTGTATAAAAAAAAACAAACAAAAAACCCAAAACCAACCAAACCTCCCAAAACCCATGAGCACCTGCAATATTATACTCTCTTACTTAAGATAGCTTAAAAGTTGCTTTCTTTAGTAGGAGTTGGAGAAAATATAGGACAAGAAGAATGTGATTAGTTATGTGAAGAAAACCGTGCTGTTTCAGTGAACATTGTTAATTGGCGGTTGTATGTCTAATATCCGGCCAATTTGCTAAACTTACCAAATAGATCCTTTTTAAGCACTCAGTCATATGCTGTGCTTTAATACAGAACTCTCTCGTTGTACCTCGTTCCTCCCTAGCACAGTGGAATTCATTGTACTGTTTTATGTCGGTGTACCTGGGGAGAATTGCTATAACCTGGTAATTCTCTGTTTACAAGTCCGTACCCGGGGCTGGTCACAGAGGAGCAGTTCCAGCAGCATAACTGATAATTACCTACTCTGTTGCTATGGTATACAATGGGAATTGGGCACCTGCTGTCTCTTTTTTTTTTTCTCTTTCAAAATGGTGCCTGAAAATGCTGCTTATATAACTTACATTGGATCTTGCAGCTAGTGGTTCATATGTTTACCCTTGTATTAACTTATCTTCATGCTGCAGTTTCATGTGGGAGATGGTGTACTTTCATGCGTGATCTGCAATGAGATCTGTTAGTTGAAGTACCAGCCCAAATTTAGTTTGTATATAGTTCTGATGGGAGTTTTAAGCTTCATACTGTTTGGGACTTGAATTGAAAACTCCTTTTGTCACTGTTGGTAATGGAAAATCACATCTAAACTCTTCCTGCTTTTCTGCAGTCAAAATTTATTTATGGTTGGGTTTGTTTTTTGGAGGGTACCGATGCACAGCATGCATGAGCAGTGGAATGGTGCCCAGAGAACTGAAGTGTATGAAGCATTAAGAGTAATGAAACAGAAAGCTTTCTGTACATTCATCATAACATGAAACCAGTATTTAAAAACATGGAATAGTATCAAAGAATAGTTTTTTCCTGTGTCTTAAAGTGACCGGGAGTCTTTGAGGCCTTAGCATGAGGTTGGTACCATTATAGCTCGTGGAATTTCTTGGAAGGCCATGAATCCTGTGATGGGTTTGGTTTAAATATGTTGATGAAAAGGCGTCTCCTCAGTTTCACATTGGAAGCGCTGTAATAATACAAGAAAGGATGTTCTGTATTGGAAAAGAGCTCCTCACTTGCTAGAGACAAAGCTGTACATTTAGTAAGAATATCATGGGTAAAATATAACCTGACACTACTTGAAGTGCCAATATAAATGCATTTATAAACTTCTGAGCTGCAGTTCCATCAAGTAATAGGGGGATGTCAGCTTTTACTGATACCTCTATTCTGTTTCTCTTCATAACAGAATGAACAGTCCTGCTACAAGTACTGGACTGGTATAACTATACCAGTCCAACTGATGTTTAGTAATTAGAGGTACAGTTCTGCGTTATTCGCCTACTGCTGCTAGCACAGAGGAATTCAAGATGTGTATCTGATGCGGGAGTAAGAGGAGAATTCATCCTTACTAGAAACTCTTTGGTTATTATAATACAGATGATACAGTGCAAAATACAGATTTCTGGTACTAGAAATTGGAAAGGGATTTTGGAAAATTGCTTCTGTCAAGTACTGAGTTTTGGTTAAGAGCAAGAATAGAAGAGTGGAACAACGAATCTGATTTTAATTTATAGTGCTGCTGCAGCATGTGAGAAGTGCTCTCATTTTTATTTTTGGTTATATACAATGAAACTTGTATGTTAAAAAAATGCTTCAGGATTACACGTCTCTGGAACACTCTCACTCCTCCATTAGGTAAGAGCATCCTCTGGCTTAGGGGCAAAGGTTTTTCCTAAGACTTTCACTAAACCGAGCCATGAGGTGATGACATTTTGCACTAACTGCAGTGGAAAGACGCACATGCACGCGCACACACTTACACACACATGCAGTTTTTAACTTCCCAGTGGAAGAACTGGAGGTGGACCAAAGCAACTGCTGATCCTAGGACAGCCTACCAGGGAGTGTGTGATCCCCCTGTCAAAAAGTGGAGGGAGTGAGACTTCAAACCTACCCACTACGTGGATGACTTGCGTTTTACTGTAGTGCGATTTTTGTTCCATCACCCGTTTTATTTTCGCGTAAAAGGATTTATCAGACATGCTTGTTGATGGGGTAGCAGTATTAGTCTGAAGGATTTCAGGCAGCAATTGTAAAGACTATCTAAAATGCTGGTGGGGAAGTGTTACAGCTCTCAGTCCTCCTGTAATTGGAAAAAGCGAAATATCTCATGGATGTTGACCCTGTGCTACCTTTCAAACTGGCTTGGCAGTCTGGCCTGTGGGAGTCTCTTAATTAACAGGTCCCATCCAAACTGACTGAGGTAATAGTTCCCTTGCTGGCCCGGTACGATCCTGGCTGGTTGGTACGCAGCCTGCCTTGAGCTCCCAGGGTGCGTGAGGTGGAGGCTGGTAGCGTCTCCTGAACAGGACGTGCATCCAAAATCCTACCTCCTTCCATGCAGCCTACAGGGCAGACAGATAAATGCTGATTCCTGTCATTACAGGTCTGAGTTAGCTTTGAATTGGTGACACCAGCTGCTTCTTTGGCATGACCTGTTTGGGTTTGTGGGCTCGGGGAGGTTGGAGCGTGCAGGAATCGCTGGGTTATCTTTATGTATTTCTTCAACTGACTTCCCCAATGGACATGGTCCTCTTTGTAAGAGGTACAGCTCTCGCCTTTCCCTACCTGTGAGCTCTCCGTGTGCTTCAAGCACTTACTGTAATAGCCAGAGGCTTCTGAAACAAGGGATGCTGCAGGTTAGGAACCTACTGCTGATGAGATATAGCATTGCATTTACAAATGTAGGAAACAAAAACATCACAGAGGTTACTGGGCCCATCATTTTGGTGGTACTGAAGCAGCTGTGATGTTAGTTAGCTGCTGGGCCTCTGCAGTACCAGGTTCTGCTGTCTGTTCTCACGTGTGTCCATGGGTTAGGGTTACACGTGTGTTTCAGCAGCAGGCAGGAGAGGTCTGTAAGCTGATCACTCCATAGACTCCTGAGTAAAACTGCTGGATCAAAGCACAACTGGGATGGTGCAGGCACGGAGGGAGAGAGGCCCCAGTCTGGTGAGCGGTTCCAAGCCTTGGGCTGAACTACCCTTTCTCTGGGACGAGCCTTTGAGCTAGGCACTGGCTTTCTGATCAGGTGAGACCAGCCTGAGAAAGTAGCGGAGAGGAAAGACTTCACCAGAAGCCACCAGAGTCCTGCTGGTGTGTTCAGTGGTTTTCGCTGCTCACAACGCTATTGCAGTTCTACTTCTAGTGCCGGTTTTTGGGTGGTGCTAATTGCTGCTATCCATCTCCTGTTCAATCCCTACAGGCTTTAGGGCGGAAGGGGGTGGATGCGGAGATGCTGTAACAACTTCTTCTGTCTTGTATGAAGAAATTCCCCCGGCAATGTGTCTAGTCATTATTTGGGAGGTGAAGCAGTGATGGCAGACAAAGTGCCAGGTTGGAAGGCTGTTTGTTATATGCCGGTCCTTACGTTTGCTGAATATCGCTAGGTCAAGTGCTGTGTGTTCACTAAAATCAAACTTCACATCATTCTGTTCTATTGGGTAAATACTTGTTCTGGTTTGTGACATTGGAACACTTCTGGTAGTTTAAGTTGTTTGATTTGTTGGTTTGTTTGTTTGGTTTTTTTTTAAAGTAAAAAATCAGATCAGTGACATGGACATGGAGGTCTCTTTCTGTTACCATTCTTTTCAAGGAAAAACCTTGGTATGCCTTTTTCTGTTTTCACTATGCAGATGACTTGATTCAATAAGGATAGCTCTGAAGAGTGAAGTAGTGAAAAGACCTTGATTGGCATTGCAGTAGGGACGCTCAGTTTACACTGTTTTTTCTTTTGATGTCTTTGAGCTTCTGACTTCACACATCTCTTTCCAAAGGCTGCTCATTACTAACAGCAGCTTATCCGTCCATAACCTTAATGCGCATCATGTGTGACTTGTCAGACGTAACCTTCTGAAAGGTAACTTTTTAGAAAGTTTTTAGAGATCCTGTCCAGGAGGGTGCGGAGTCAAATGGCAGTGCTATATTCAAGGTGGCTGTTAGACTGTCTCATATTATTTAGAAAAGAACAAAAAGACTATTAGGATATTGCTGTTCTCAAATAATCCATGAAAATAGCGGTTTTCCTACTATGCAAGATAGTGGTATTTTTTAATCTCAGTATTAAATCAAAATGCAGTGTGGTAATCATACTTCTGTAATTGATTTATTCTTTGTATTACTGCTGTGATGGGCAGGCCCAAGAGCATGTTTTTGCACTGAGTGCTCATTCTTTCATTCTGTTATGCATAATAACAGCATCTTGCTGAAAGGGCTATAATTAGTGGTGAAATGAATAAATTTTCTCATCCTGAGACCTACCTTGTTAAAATGCTACTGACTGGAAAGTTTTTACTATACTTAATATTTCATCATTTCTTTTAAGAGTCTTCAGCCCAGCAGAATTTTTCTGACCCTGTCTAATACACAAAGTCTAGCAAACCAGCCCATTTTTTGGAAAAGAAAATCTCCACCCCATATGTCCGTGTTACTGGATGTACTCTTTTGTACACTGCTGGCAATGCACTGATGCTGATCTTGACCTCCTTAGCAGGAGGGCAAGGGCACGGCAGCAAGCGTGCTCACCTCCGGGCTCAGTGAGGCTGGAGGTATCTCATCCGACTCTGCGTGCAGCAAGCGAGGCCTCTCTTCTCCCCTCTTCTCAGACTCCTGGAATAAGAGTGTTTCTTTACTTAAGAGTATTGCATGTCTGTTGTGATCCACAGGGGCACCTAACATCATTCAGACACAGTAGACTAAAATAAAAATCCTAGAAAGCTCTAATAGTCTTTAGATGGGGCTGGAAGTTTCCTGGCGACATCCACCTTGTTTTGAATGGCTGCTTAGAGCATATACCCATGGAAACTTTATTCTGAAGCTTGCTAATGCCTACTCGTGATATAAGTAGTAGCATTTAGATAGCCATTAATGAATTCTCCCTGAAGCTTTTTTCCTTGAAGGTAATCTGTTCATCTGCATTACAAATGCTGAAAGACTTCATCTTCTACAGAAGGACAACCTGTAACAGGTGTAGCTTTCTTGAGGCAAGTTTTGTGCTCAAAGCAAGGCTTAATCAAATGCATTCATTCTAGTATTGCTCTATAAAGATTTGGATCAATCTCTTCCTTTTGTAAAAAAATTAAATTGGAATGCTCTTTAATATGTGGCTACTGTATCCTCATACCTGTAGTAGGTCTCCTAAAATCTGTTTTTAAAAAAAAACAAAACCAAACTTGTTCTCGTGGCTTGCAAGAAGCTGTGTTTCAGATGGAGTATGATTATTTAGCACAGAAGTTTGACATGCTGTTATAAACCTTGGCTTTTACCCAGTTCTTTGTATTCTGATGGGAGTGACAATTCTAAATAGGTGAGATGTGACTTGGCTTATTACCACACAGGTGGCTGTGGGGCTCTGAAACTCTATTGTAAAGTCCTGTCCACTTGTGGGGTTTTATAGGAATATTTCAGTTCTGCATTTTTCTACCCTGCCATGTAAAGCAAAATTTTGCATCTTGAACATGAATCCAAGACAGTTTTAAAACTCTTGTTTCTACTTTCTATGTAATCTGTTTTTATAGAACATTGCCATAACTCTACTCATTGCCCAAAAAATGTATCTGCTAAGCTTGAAATTGTTGCAGGGGTAGTTGCGCACATCAGTCTATATAACATGCCTTGATGGTTATGAACAATATTTTATTTTAAAAACAATTACTTTCATGAGTCAGACTGAAAGCTGGTCCTGAAGCTGCTTTTGGAAACAGCTTTACATTGTGCTGTTCCATTTCTAAGTATAGCTTTAAGTGTCAACAACAAATCAGATGACATGACTTTCAGGTTGTTTATTATTACTTTAAGATGGGGGGAATGACGGAGAGAATTGGACATGACCTGCTGGGGTGAGCCAGAGCCTTGCTAAAATCTTTTGAGCAAGCAAAAGCCATTGAACGAGCTGTGCTGCTTTTAGGGTTGAAGGCCCTACTCTTACCTAAACAAAGGAGAGACTTGTTGATTGGGAATGGGCACCTCTCACGTCCCCGATTTGAGTGGCTCTTCTGTCTCGTGCTTTTCACAAAGAATTTCTTCAAAATTGTGATATTCCTGCAAATGGCTTTCAATTTTTTCAAGCTGACAACCTCCCACCAGGAATGTTGTGTTGAGAAATTGCCAACCAACTCAGCAACTGGAAGCCAAGATACTTTCTTTGTCATTTTTCTGCTTGGTGTATTTATAGAAGGATAGTGGTAACTGTCTCTGGGGTATGCAAAGCAAAAGGTAATAAGTCATTTTGGTACCGTGAATGGAGATGTTTTCTGAAACCTCCAGTTTTCACAGATGTGGACTGACAGATGGAGGGTGATGGCAGTAATTCCTTTAAACTTAAACAAAAATCATTCAGGATTTCAATAGTCACTTTGGTTTTCTGCCTGCTCTAAGTCTTAGGCACTGGGGTTTTTGTTTTTCTTTGCATTTGGTTTTTGTTTCAGGGTTTGTTGTGATGGTACCTGTTCCTCCTGGCCTCTGCTTGCAATGGAATTACAGTAAATACTGCTAACAGCGAAGTCATTTCTGCTTCTGTTGACTATAGCAATCTTAAAGAGGGTGTGTTTTGCCATATTTCTTACTGAGAACGATGTTCCTGGGGTCAGGAAGAAAAACTGGTACTTCAATGGGGCGTGTGGGTTATTATTTAGTTCTACTCAAAATGAAATATTGGAAACCAGGCAGAGATGAGAGGAGAAATCTTGGAGAAAGTTGCATGACATTTATCCCATCACTGATATAACTTAGATATGTAAATGGCATATATTCTGTTTAAAAATAAAGTACTGTAGCATAGAAGATAAGAGATATATTGTAGCCTTTTCTTCCTTTAAGGTCTATCTTAAAAGAAATAATGCAATACATTGCCAGAATTTTTTTCACCTTTCTCCTTCTTTCAGCAGTGATGGTACCATTTCTTTTGTCTGGGTCAAAAGGAAAAAAAATAATCCAGAGCCCCGCACGTGTTTACAGCGTAAGCAGAAACATTAACTATTGATCCAAAATCCTGGTTTTAAAGAATGCTTAAAGAAAATCTAATACTTTATTTCAAACTAAGTAGTAGTTCTTTTCAGCAGTGTGTTCATTCAGCCCTGCAAACCAATTACTCATTCTTTGAGTAAAATCGACCATCTCTGAGTAACTCTTTGGAATTTACTCGAGTAAATCTTTGCCTTGAAAATGCAAATTTAGCAGTTGCAAAATTTAGCAGCTTTTTTTTTTTTTTACCTTTGGGAAATCCTAAAACTGAAGAAGGGATGTGATGGTCCATCTTCCCTCATTGTTAGCTGCGCTGGGTTGGAAGGCGACCAGCTTGGGAGAGCCGTTGGTTCCAGCCCTGGTGCGGATGGACATAGCTTGGCAAAGGGCGCCTTGCAGAGACCCAGCCTTTACCTCCCAACTTCCCTTGCCTACAACACCTGCTTTCAAATGCTTCTTGAGTTCTAGTGAGAGGAATAGTGAGTTGATGGAAAGGTCTTTTAGAATGGCTGGTTGCTGCTTCTAGTGACCCCAGAATGCTTTGAGCACTCCAAGACGTTTTCTCTGTTCAGACAGTTCTGTTCTACTCAAAAGGAAAGGCAGAAAATTAAAGCACTAAAAATCCAGTTCTCAGCTATATTTGAAAACTTGAAAGTACAAGCAATTATATATAACATCTTTTAGAGTTGTAAGGTGGATGTTCTGCAAGATGTAATTTGCTGAAAACTGAGTGTGGGAAGGTGTCAGTTAAACACTTTATTCATTAATTTTTTCATTACTCCTGGGGATGCATAGGTGAGTTCATTTCTCTTCCTTCCCTTGTGTTCCCGTAACTTTCAGGAATAAGGTAGAAAAGCTGCTTTGAAAAATTACCTTTTGTCTATCGGAATAGGTATGTGTATCTAAAAACCTAACAACTTAAAGGGACTAGACAGGCTTTAAAAACCGAGAAGGGAAGCACAAGAGACTCGGGAGTTAACACTGTCGCTGGGGGTTTGTGAAGCTGCAGCCTGATGCTAGAATTAAGCCCTTTGCCAATCCTGTCCTCACCCCTGTCCTGCTCCGTCTTGCACGCGTTAAAAGGTACGTATGAAGATAGATGTCAGTGTTACTAGGGCAGGGTGCCAGGACAGAAATGCAGATGGCTTCCGAAGTCTTGCGCCTGTCTATATGTTGAAATGTTTTGAATAAAATAAAGTAATGGAGCTGGAAGTAAAGCTACTTGATAGCAGAACCTGTCTGCATTAACCAGAACTGACAAAGTGCAATCTCTTAAATATTTATTTAAGAGCTCTTCTGGGTGTGGATTTGTGGGGTTGTTTTTTCATTCTTTGTTGTTCTATAAAATCTTCTTAATATGCAGTAAAATAAATCTTGTGATAACAGATAGTGATGCTAGTACCACCCAAATTCTCAGAGCCCTTACGGAGGTCGAAAGTCTTTGTACAGGTAGATACTGCATTGGGTACACAAGATGCTACAGTAAGTTTTTATAGTGGTGAGAGATACTGGTAAAAGAAAATCATTGTTCTTCCTTCAATGAAGGGCACTGATGATTCTTCATCACCTCCAAGTAAAAAGACAATTGTAACAATTTTAGAAGAGTGGGTTTTTTGAAACACAGCGAAGCTCGACAGCAAACCTTATGAGTTCTCGCACCTGCTGGGTGTTCCAGATTGAGAGATTGTGCAACGCATCCCTCTTTCCAGGCAGAAGTTGATTCCCTTGGCTCTGGGCAACAGAATTTTCCGCTGTGCTAATTTCTGTTCTCTTTTGAAGTATGCTGTGATGTTAGCTGTCAGGAACATCAGCTGGTAGTCCTACTTGTAGGTAGACCTTGTCACCTTTCTGTAACCTACACTCAGTCCGCTGATTTACAGCACACTTCCCACTGCCTGAGGATCTTGTGGGACAAGAGACTAAATTCATTTTTTTTCTTCTTTCTTCCCTGCTTGTGCTTTTGAAGTCATCCACATCTCTTTGAGCTTGAAGAAAATAGAGATGTTAGTGGGTGTAATGAAGGGGGGAGGAAGAAAAAATCAAATATTGGTACCTATTTCTACAATAGATTCTGAATATTAGGTATTAGTACTGTTTGCTTGCTGGCATTAGACTTATGAAACTTTTACTAGCTGTAACTTTTTCTACTGCCTCTAGCACAATATGCAAATTGACATTGGAGATTTGGAGATAGAAGTAATTCTAATATGAAATTGGTCTCTTTTTTTTTTCCGTCCCCCCCTCCAGTCGACTAGGGAAGATTCTTCAGTTCCTAACAAAATACCCTTGACTTTGATTTTGAGGAGGCAACTTTGGTGCTAGCTTATTGTCGCTTAATTGCTGGAGTATGCAAATGCATATTGATCACCTTTTTATTTGGCCCCTGGTAAGATTGACATGGAAAGGGTGTTTTGAGGCTTTGTTTTGCTCTGGAATCGCCTGCTTTGCTTTGTATGTTTGATTCCTGTTTTTGCAGAGCATACTGATGTATTTCAGGTTTCTGTAGCACTGAGGCTCAATTGTTTTGGAGTGAGGAAGGAAAAGACTTGGGCAAATGGTTGTATGTTTTCTTCTGGATTTTGTGTTTATTCATGGGATGCTGGGAGTATTATGCTTCTGTTTCTCTTTGGAGGAGGAAACTGTGTCAGTATGAATGATATTAAATTTACTTAAAAAATGTTGGGGGGAGGAGAGAGGCTTGGTTCCAGATAAAATTATCTCACCTTGAGAAAAATCTGACCCTTAAGAGCTTCTGTAACTTAGTATGTCTTATTTCTCATTTTTGCAGAACTATGAAATTCAGAGAAGCGCAGGTTTCAAAATATTTTAAATTACTCTTGTTTGCAAACCATAGCCTTTTCGGAGTAGGGCCTAATAAGCCTGGGGATTAGATTCCTAAATGTATTTGCCTATGACCTTTTTCAACTAAAGAGCGAAGAAAGGCTAAAAAACCCAAAAAGGTACAAGCTAATCTGCTTCTAGAATAATGTCAGAGGCCAATGCTTTTCACTTGCAAATATGGAATATAAATCTTTGTTATTGCATGTTTACAGAAGGTCTTTATTGAGGGTTCAGAGTGTCAACATATATTTTAATACTGCTATTATTTACTTCAACTGTTAACAGTTTTTTAGCTTCTAATAGATTTATTCTAAACCTAAGTAGACTGGTTTCTTTTGTAAATGTCTCATTAGTAGGCAAAGTAGAACAAGCCTTAGAAAAACTAACTGAAATACAAAGGGAGAGAATGCATGAGAAGCTCTACCATTTTTAGACTATCTGGCTGATAAATGCTATAAGTAATTATGTCCTAACTATTTGTGTATTACTTTACAGGTCTGAAGGTGAAAGTTCAAGAAGTGTCAGGTATGTGTACATCGTATTCTTTCTGTCTTGGTGTCTTTGTTCTAAGAAAATATTTAAAAAGCAGAACTTCATTTAAAAGCATTGAATAGGAACAGATTTTTAAAAATGCGTTTTTTATTGGTTCTACCTAGCATGCCATTTGTATTTTCAGTAAAGGATCGTCTACCTTGGATAAGTTCAGTAATAGATAACGTGATGTTTTTTGAATGTTTCCATCTGTAATATGATTTAAGACTTGTATTTTAGTTTTGGTAATTGCAAAAAAATACTTATAGTTAGCTTCCAGTGTTTTCAATCAATGCTTACTAAATGGTCGTTTGTATTGAACTGTGAGCCAGCTGCCTGCCAGTTTTGAGGGGCAGCATCTGTGTTGGGGAGAAGTCCATGTACTTGTTCAGGCTTTCTTAATAGTCTCCTCTTCTTTACTTGACAGTGAGACCCGTCATTGACTCATTACTACAATACTCATTGTGCACTTGCAAGATGCAGATAACTTAGAGAATTTAATGTACTTACCAGATTTTAACTTTTAACTTTTAAATTACTTATTTAGTATTTTATACTTGTTACCTTGCGGGTAATTTGTTTTAAACCTACCTCCTTGAAAATGTGGCTGAGTGAGTCAAACTTGCAGAACTTGTAACAGTGCTCTAAACAGGACTGAAACTTCAAAATTACATGCTTGAAACGGAAAGTGTTCCACATTCATTAGACTGTTACCATGAAGCAGATGCCTTGATTCTCAAGGAATGTGACCACTGATCAATGATAACAATGTCCACAATATGGGCTGTGGGTTCACCTGCAGCTTGTTTTGGGGTTTGTCAGGACTTTGTATCTAAGGTTATTACATTTTATTTCTTTAAAAAAGCCAGGATCTTCACTTGCAGAATCACAAATCCAGTTCTTACCCACAGGTGTGCAGACTATCCACAAATATAAGTGAACTGCAGAATAATTGATCTGATATCAGAAAAAACAGAAGGCTGTAGGAAGTGATCAAAGATGCTCTGAAGTGCTTTTTTCTTACCACAGAAATCAAAATCAGTATGGTATTGACCCAAGTTCAAGGTGTGCAGGGGAAGTTGGTAGCATATTTTTAATATACAGCAACTGAACTGGACAAAATCACAAGCTGCTGTAGTTAAGATTGCAGTAAGATGTCTGCGCTTTATTCCTTGGGCTTGTTTTTAACTCCCAGCAGGGTTGCCAATATGCTGGCAAGCTGTGGAAGGACTAATGCTGATCAGCTATTGCAAACTAAAAATAAGTGTACTGACTTGTGAATTTACAGAACTATAATTGAGGTCACATTTCAACCTGTAATAGACATCCTTGTTTTAAGCTGCTGAGTCTCCTGTAGGATTTGGTTGCTCGGATGGGGGTGTGTGTGTGGCATCACTGCTGCTGGTGCACTCTGGTAAGGGTCGAGTTCATTTATTAGAGACCATATTTTGAGGTATTTGAGTAGCGTATAGGCAGAGCTGAAAGCTTCAGATCTGGCAAAAACTAAATATTAATATAGCTCTAACCCATGCTCCCAGCACACATCTGAATTAACTAGGATTAATCCATTTTTGGGGGTGTGTATTATCTGACTGATGGGCTACAGAACCGGGCTGCAAGACTGATGGAATAATGCTGGTTTGTCTTGTCAGATAAATTCTGCACCTTAAAGGAAGGGTCTGCTCAGGCTTGGTGTGTCTATAGAAAGTGGCAATGCTGCACAGGGCATATTTCTCCTGCGTACAGGCTTCAGGGTTGGGATGGTGAAAATCAACACCATGTGTTCTCTGCAGAAACCTGCAGGCAGTCAGCAGGAGTCTTGGAGCGCTGATACCATCTTCTGTTTTGAGGCTGTTCACTGAATTAATTCTGTTATTCAGCATGAACTTGAGTTACTCCAAGACAGTTCCAGACTTTTATGATAGTCTAAAATTAGGCTAACAGATGAAGGCAGTAGCAGGCGACTCCAGCAGAAGGCAGAGCCATATTCCTCCTGAAATGCTCTTTCAGCCCAACTCTTCCACCCTCCCTCTTAAACTGTGTTTCTTGAGAGCAGAGGTAACTCGTCACTGAGGATGTGCTTTTGTGTTTCTGCCTGCATAAAATCCTGGTCAGCTTTTTTCTTGTCGTGGGCAAAAGCTCACTTAGCTCTTTATCGGTGTCTAGGTAGCTTCTTTGCGTTGTGGTTAATTTGTTCCATACTGTTTTCCATTATTTCTGGTAAATGAAGATGAAATGTAATCATCTCAAATGAAATGATAAGGTCAGTCTAGGGAATAGCGCTTAAACTCTGAAGAGAAATCATCATCATTCCTGCTCACAGAAATATCAGAAAAATGCCAGCAAATCAGTATGCTGACCAGACCATGCCTGTGTCTTCTGCCAAATTGTTCAGTTGAATTCATGAAATGAAGTATACGAAGGAGCTGCAAGCAGGTGAGAAGCCAGGAACAAAATGTACTGTCTCAGCACTAGCTGGACAGATACCCTATTGAGTGAAATTAGTTAGGGGCTGATGTTTGCTGTTAATAAGCAAAAGTATCGGTTAGGATTGGAGCGTTTGACTCTTGATAGCATTAGCACTTAAGATTAAAGGATCACTAAAAAGAAAAAAAAAAATAATCTCAGGTACAACCACTTATGTTTTTACCTCCTTTCTGCCAGAAGATTGTTTTGAGGTCAGATGGGTGATAGTTTGCCATTTATTTCTCTGTCACTAGGAACCTGTATCCTATGAGAGTTTAGTGGCTTGTTGCATAGAAGCAAGATCTTTCCCTCGTGCTCGATGCTACCTAGGCATGAGATGAACCGGTGCCACCATTAACTCTTATCTTTGTGTTTCTAGCAGATGCAGAGAGAGAAATAGGTCAGTCTATTGAATTCGGTGTGGGTCAGAACCGGTACACTGGAGCAACATGGGCTTTGCTTGTAGAATAGGTGTGCTCTGAACCAGACTCATCCTCGCGCCCTGCCAAACCCGCACCATTGTCATCCTCGTTAAACGTTTCAATTCTTCTAGGAGGACCTTTTTAGCAGTTGTCTCTGAGCAGTAAAGAGAAGAATTAATATTCAAAAGGGCAGGTAGGTGCATATATCTTCTGGTTTTGCGTGCTTTGTCCCTGTCTTTTCCTCCTCCCCTCCCTGCCCCAAAGCTGCGATGTGCGGCTGGGTTTGGCAGGCCAGAGGAGCCTGATGCCAAACACGCCTGGGAGTGGGAACCCTCTGGTTCAGTTGAGCGGGTGTAACCAGACTCTTGACCGAGAGACTTGTTTTGGAATAGCTGGCTTTTTTTCGTACTGGGATAGAATGTCCGGTGCAAGTGATGCCCTAGAATTTTATATTGTTTCTCAGCTGCAAAAGTTATTGCCTTGGTGGATTTGTTTTCAGTAGCTTTATAACTTGTCATAATGAGGAAAACTTATTCAAAAGATGTTTTGAAGTTCTCTGAAATGAAGTAAACACTGAATCTGGCTATGCAGAGACAAGGTTGATGCAGAAAAGCAATATGATTCTGGATAATACACTGAAACAAAAATCATTGTGATTTTTTTTTTCTTTGGCTTTCTCATTGTGACAGAAAATAATAAATTATCACATTGTTCGTGCAAGCCCTTAAAATTCTTTCTGCTTATAATATTGCTGTACTGTAATAAGCTTACATTGGTTTCCTTTTGGTGAATGACATGTAATTTTCAAGTCTAGGTATTTGTTAAATCTATTAAAATTGATAAATTGCTTTGAACATTTTGCATTCTCAGATGTAATGAACACGTACACAGTGTGAGCTATGAAATTGTCGGTGTGATGGTCCTTTTTAATTAGCTGTCTTTGTTCACGTCTTTTCAGTAGATAATGCAATTTGTTTTACAAGTAATTTTAATATTTAGTAGTATGACCTGACAGTTACAGATAAGAATGTAGATAGGTAGTAAATCTTTCAAGGCCAGGTTGGACGGGGCTTGGAGCAACCTGGGCTGGTGGAAGGTGTCCCTGCCCAGGGCAGGGGGTGGAACTAGGTGATCTTTAAGGTCCCTTCCAACCCAAACCATTCTGTGATTCTACGATATAAAAGTTTGCAAGAATAGTATGTCTCAGGGTTTAGTAACTAGAGATGTTCCTCTTGCCTCTTCTACGGACCTTGTGTGTTTAATGACCGCAAGGCAACAGAACAGAGGATTCCAGCTGTGTATAAAGGTGCAGAGGGACTCAGATCAGTAAGGGTCTCTGACTAGCAAACCTCTAAAACCTGCCCACAAACAATACTTCTCTTCTGGCTTTGCTTCTGTTCCCATTTTCATTCTTATAAGAGATGAATAGCAGTATGAATGGCTTAAAGAAGTAAGATTTAATTAACCATTTCTCTAAGTATTCCTTTGCTGCTTTTCTGCCGGTAAAATAGGTGAGATGTGGCTCGAGTCAGCTTGGATGTTATTTCTCGCCACAACTGCTCCATGATATTCCTGGTGGAATGCTTTTGCTGGAGCTGGTGCAGTGGTCAGTTGGCAGCAGCACAGAGCACCTCTCAGCCCTCGTCCCAGCACCCATCCTGTGCAAAATACGTCTTCAGTCAGACCGCTGGACTTGACCTGTCCCCCTTTCGTTTTGGGGTTTTTTTTTTGTTCCCTCTCAGTTGTGTGCTTTTTAAAGGAGAAACAAAGTACAAAATCTAATAAGCTATAATTAACGATACCGCATAAAAGCAGGGGGTCCTCATGGCTGCTGAACTGAGAGGTGCCAAGGCTATTGCCAAAAAGATGTGGGGCTCTGTGAATACCCACATAATTTCAAGGTCCCTTCCAACTCTCACCTTTCTGTGATTCTGTGAATTTAAGAAATATGCAAAGAAAGAGGAGAGATCCTGAAGGTTAGTTAAAAAAGAAGGCAGTTGAAGTACTAGCTATGGAGAAAACCTCGCATCAGCTAAATAATTTAGCTGAACCAGAAGAAAAGCCTTGGTCTGTAATTCTTCTCAGTATGTAAATAGATGGGGGACATGGAAAGTTTTGTCTGTTGAGTATCATGCAAAAAGGCTAATTTCTTGTACACTAGATTAAGTGGAAAAGTAATTGTCTAATTTACTTTAGAGCAGGGAAGAATTGTAGACTCTCAGGCTCATTCTGTGCTGCGCGGAGAGTGGGAGGAATGGCTGCTAAACAGACCTTGACAAACTCCAGGTACTGAGCTAGGGGGAGAGCCTAGCAGGAAGCAATGTTTTGGGGTTTGGTTCGGTTTTCTTTTGTTTTACCCCAGTAAAATCTACTTTAACTGTGTGACTCGGCCTCCTCTCTGATAACCGGCAAAGTACAGGTTTGGGGGAATTAAAGACAGATAGACTTGTAAAACTAACTTTCAAGTTCAAATGTATTGCTTTGCGATCAAAATGACTCAGTGACTAGATATAAAGAGGGCCTTTTCTGGCTGCTTTTAATAATTCTGTAAGGACTTTTCTACAGTTTTATAACCAGTCCTTAAAATGTGCAAAATCACCATTTGTTACTAATTTAAAAAAAACAAAATAAATTTCCTCCAATAGATTTCTACATAAATGTCAGGCTGACCCTCTACAGTAGAGTGGAATATGATGAGTTTCTTGGCATTAATTTAAATTAGTTTTATTACTGCTAACAGAAGTAAAATATATGGAAACAGCTTTTAGTAGCTGAGATGGCTGTGGAGTTTCTGATGGCTTTAAAATTACATGACTTTAGTCTGAATTTGAGTGAAAGGACAGCAATACATTCATCAAGTTGTCCAAACTGTATCAGTGTCATCTTTAATAGTTAACTCTACACTTGTGATGTTCAAAATAATAATTTTTTCCTAAAAATAGTATAAAACATCTACTTTTACAGAATATATGAGTGAAAACTAAAAAAAAAAAAAAAAATAATAGTGACATTAGATTGGGAGTACATATCTATATTTCTTAAAAATCTATCATCGTGTGCAATTTAGAATCCCGTGAAAAATGTGCTGTAACATATATGACTTTCTAGGAGTAGGGGGTGGTATTGGTATAAAAGTCTCAGTACAGCACTCCATTTGTGGTTTCGGTTCTCGCTCATCTCCCTGACCAATATGGGCAATTCAACCTTTTTGCCACACACTGTGTGCTCTGTGTGTGTATACACTTAAGTATTTTGGAATTGACTGGCTTCATTGATAATGACTTTCGTTCATCCCTTCGTGCTTTGGTTTTGGACTGTGGGTTATTAGATGAAGTACAGCAGATACTTGTCCATGGAATGCCAGGCTACTAGGGAAGGAAATCTGCCCCAGCAATCTTCCTGCGGAAAAGATGGTTGGGAATAGAGAGTAACACAGCATCACCAGCTCATTTTGGGGATTAGGGCCCCAGTCCCAGGAATCCTGCACAGGCAGAAGAGTCCCATGCTGAAATGATAACTGGTAGAGGAGGACAGCGGTGAGGTGAGGCACCAGAGGGTTGGTGACACAGCAACGAGCAGGTTTTCTGATTTTTGGTCCCGACATCTTGCCCATGAGACTTAAGCTGCATCCCTGCTTTTAATTATGCACTTTAACCACGCTTTGGGAACTGTGTGATATTTAAAACAGCTGAATGTTAAATTCTAGCTTTAGATAAAATTATAAAAGTGGTGAAGGCTAGAGATTCAAGCACTAGTTAATGAGCATCCTTAAAGGGTGACTAATATTTTCCCAGTAGATCTTCTCTTTAGTAACACAACTCTTATTAACATCTCAGGAATTAGATTAAGCTGCTATTAATAAACAACTGTAATTGTTTTTTTTCCAGAAATTCTTGGAGCTGATGAAAACAAATTAGCCCTATATTATCTGTTTCTGAAATCTTGTGCCAGCATTCCTGTTTATATGCCACTAGAACGTCTGTTCTGCTCTTCTGACTGCTAGAGGAATACACGCTTATCTATAAGAATTAATATCAGACTGGATTTATTTTTCCCCCAGACTTTGTATTAGGGTTATACCTTAGAAATTGTTTTATGCAACGATATGAGAAGGATTAGCAAGGCTTACTAAAATCAATAATTGGTAGAATCCAAAGCACTCAGCGGGTTTCTCATAACTTGCTTCTGCTAAGCTCTAGTGGTGCTTGGAATTTGCCTGTAAAAGGCCCTTCAGGCTTGTTCATCGTTTCAGCTTTTTGACTGCTTATGAATCTGGCAGTTAATTGAAAGACCTTTCTCAGACGCATAGCAACATCAGTGTTGTCTTGTGCTGTTATCTGTTTGACCACTCAGAACTTAATTTGTAACTGGGAGAGGAACAGGAAGGAAAACATTCAAAAAAAAGTTGGTAAAAACAGCGTAGTCCACTGTCAAAGGCTGTGGCAGATGTTTGGATGATGGTAAAAGTAGGAAAACTCTCTGAATTATGCATGCTAAACAGCATTCACCATTTCACTGCTGGGGAAAGTTCTGTTGAAATGAATTGATGGTAAAATTAAATATGTATTGTGGAGTGCTCTGTGACACCTATGGGATGTGAACACCTTTACAACACAAAGGGAATGTAAATTGTATTAATGGTGAAAGGCTTCATGTTTAAACAGGAATTTCTGCTCCCTTCCCTGATGCTTCAGTAGGGCTTGTCTCCTTAGGACATGGTAAGAAGGCAACAACTTGTGTGTCAAGTGGAATAATTATGGTATATGTCCAATATACCAATATATTATGGTAGATGTTGCGTTCTCTCTGCACAACTGCTCCAGTGGTGTGGGCTGGTGACTGATGGCAGGCTCTCCCCACCAGCCTCCGGAGGAAAGCCTTGAGTTTCTTTGAGGGAAATGGACAAGTGGAGGTTTGGATGGTGTTTGCGAGGCGCTTGCCAAGTTGGAAGAGGAGAAGGGGATGCTGCTTCGTGCGGGTGGGGTAGCTGGAGTTGGGCGTTGCTGGATGTCTGAAACCACCCTGTGGCCCACACCCTCTGCCCCGCTCCTCTTGGTGTGCTGGGAGCGGATTTCATCACAGATTTTGGATGGTTACTGAGAGCAGCAGTGGCCGTATATATGCTCCAGTTGACAGGGAGTCGTTATTTGAGCTCTGTAATATAGTTTTCGCAAACTTTTCACTTCGTGTTCTTTTTACTCTTAAGTGGAATGAACTCACAGTAGCAAATTGCGTTCAGTATAAGAAAACAACTTGGCAGTGTCAGGAGTGGCATCTTAGGCACTTGATTTTCGGGAAAGGGATTATGGAAATTGATTGTAAACTGCAACTAGACCTTCGAGATTTCCTGGTGATACTGAGTGCTGTAATTTGTTTTTAAGTAACCAATTTGAGGTGTTTTAAAACTTTCTGATTTTCAAAAAAGGCTGAGTGTATACTTCGACAATTGGTGTAAGTGTTTCAAATTGCATATCTGACTTGCCAAGCAGAATTACTAATATATTTCATAAGAACCCTTGCCAGTCCAGTGTTGGTGATAGCTAATCAGAGTGACATTTTAGCATTGAGCAGCTACAACAGTGGATGTTTTACCTAGTAAAATTTCAGAAAGTTAAGTGTTAATGTAAGTGAGAAGCTTATTTTGTAGGTAATGTAAGTGAGAAGCATAGAGCTTATTTCACAAACCTTCTATTGTTTTTACACGTCCTCTGTTGGAAGAAGAAAAACCAGAAAATAATGCTGTGCTTTTTCGAGGCAGTTTAGTCAAGAAGCTGGTTCCCTGAGAACTAGAACTCAGTTAATACAGCCAAAATCATCTTATTGCCTCAGAGTATAATGTGTAAGCGCATGATAGTGCTAGGTAGTAGTAGGAAGATGGTTGAGGAGACCTCTTTAACCTGGCAATCTTCAAAAGAAGTCCGTGATTCTGTACTTCGCGTTGCAAGCTTTTTATTTTTCTGGGTTGCTTTTCAACATATTGAAGAATCTTTAGGCATATCATAATGTTTCATGACTCAAAAGCTTCCGGTACTGCAAATGGTTCTAAGCATCACAGCCACGACACCATCTATGTTTTGCAGACAAAATGTTCTGCATGGATGAAGCAAAGTGTTTTTTCCCCTTTTAATACTGTTCCCTTAGAATCAACTGGCAAGGAAATACAACAGCATTGTACTGATAGGTTAATTAAGGGGAAAAGGGAGGAATTTTTTTTTTTGCAGTAGTTGTGTAAACACAGGTAGGTGTGTCTTTGCAATTTAATGACATTTTTGCGTCAGGTAATGTATCATACTAATATTTTGACTTCTGAATTACTGAGATTCTGATTTTTCTACTGAGAAGTAGAATGAAGTCTTGCTAAAAATCGGATACCATCCAGGTGGATAAACTAGCATATGCAAGCATTTTGTCTAAAATTATTTCCAGTGGAAATAGGCAGCTGTAATTTATGTAAGTTTAAGTGCTGATTGTGCTCAGTAGAATTCTCCTGACAGGCTGGCAGTTGTTGAATTTGCAATCTCAAAAAGACAAAGCTTTGTAAGTGGTTTCACATTAATTCAGTGCAGCTAATTTTTATACTCAATTCTTGAAGGAGTTGTTCTTGTTCAGAAGTGGTCCCATTGGTTACTATGTAAGATAAGGCTTGCTTAATGAGCAACATGTGTGCACAACTTAATTCAGTAAGTTGAGTGCTTGTAGTACCACAGGATTTCTCTTTTGTGTAGATAAAGTAGTTTAAATTTCCTTCATGATTTTGCCATTCCATGGTAAATTCTGAGTTGCTTTTGTTCTTTTTGATTAGAATTCACATGGAAAGCTGGCTGAATCTAGGGGGTAGAATATAAGTATAAAGAACAAAAACACGTAGAACGTCTCATACTTTCTGTGTGCTTAATAATGTTCTTCAAGGACTTCGGTTGAAGTTGGTTCTGCAGCATCTGCTGCTGAGCAGCTTGTAATTACCCAGTTGAATTCTTGTTTCTCTGCCCTTGCTCTGGTCAAGACAAGCAGTACTGTGCATTTTGAGTAGAGTCGAGCACATCTATTAGCCGTTTGGTGGGGCAGCGAGAGTCACCTCTAAATGAACTACTGTTACAGCAAGATGAAGAGATCCTGCTATGCAGCTTATACTGAACAAAATGGCTTTCTGGCTTCGTTTTATATCCGCTTTTCAGAAGAACATGGAGTGCGTGTGCCCTTGCGACTCAGAGCTTTCTCTGGTCTGCGTTGTAGGCTTCAGCTGCGCGCACGGAGGGATCTCATTTTCAGAAAGCAATTCTGGCACAGTGAGGCCAACAGAACAACTTCTACTACAGCTGTTGCAGGAGTTCTGCAAGAGGACGGGGTATGATCTGAAGTTGGGTTATTTTATCAATTTAAACTAGTTTTTTTTTTTTTTTTTAAATTAAATGGAGACATGACTATATTCAGATATCCTCGTTAGGACAGGAATAAAATCTGACTTTAGGAACAGAATTAACTGGCATACTTTTCTGTTCAGAATGCTTAAAATAGTCTACACTTAACTATTGGAAATCCATGTGTACCTGCAAACTGATAGGATCATGCGTGGGAGGCAATGCGCTCTGTTAATGATTTGCCTCTATGGTGAAAAAAATACCTGCTTCCTTGCACTTAATCTGTTTCTTTCAAAAGAATTCCTATATTAGACACTTACTTACAGATGTGATTTTAAGCCAAAGGTACCTTTGGTTCAGATGCAATGCAGCAATTTTTACGTAGTAGTCCGCACATTGACAACTTAAAATCAAATAAAAGAGAGAACCTTCACAGTTTTTCTTTCCGATATCATTGCTTTACACAAGTAGTCATGGTTAGACTAAGTCTAACCAACAGGAAAATATGCAGCAAAAAGTAGCTGTGTAAAAAATCTACTGATAACTTTAAAGGCCCTTTTTTCCTCTTTGCTTTTTAAATCTGTATTCTAGGTAGTTTTATATCTCAGTGTAATTCAAGAATGATCCTTGGATTAGGATTTAACTGTGATTCAGTTAGCTGACTCCTCATCTGAGCTGTGTTAATGATGTTTTTGGAAGTATTCCAGTAAGTGCAATTCTAAGTCAATGGAAGCCAAAGTGAGTGAACTATGTATTGTAGTAACTGAGAACAGAATAGTATATTAATAAAAACGTAAACACAAAAGGAACATTTTAGGTTTTCACGGTAAAGAAGAAAAATAGCCTAAAAGAAACATAAATAATTGGAATCAAGGCTAAAGCTTCATTTGTGGTGTAACTGCTTCCTAGGAACTATTGTAAGTAAGTTGGAGTGGTTGGCAACATGTGTTTATGGCTGAGGTGGTGATTGCTGTTGTGTTTTCCTGCAGTTCTTGTTTTGCTTTCTGAAGAAAGAGAAAAGTTTATTTTTTGTTACGATTTTTACAGCATTCTTCATATTCAGAGAGTTGTCAGAGGCTCCTGACTTGTGGCGGCAGTGCACTCCCAGTTTTAGAAGCATGGAAAATATACCGCTAGTGGAATTCCGTGGCAAAAACCTGATGTGGATGTTGTTGCACTAATGCTGCTCGTGAAACTTAAATAGGATCCGCGCTGGCTGTCAAGTATTCGCTTGTGTTAGGCAGACGGAGGAGTGGAAGGAGAACAGGAGGAGCAGGTGCCAATAGAAATGGGGAAGTGTTGCTTGTGAGGTTCACGTCCTTACAGCCACATTCAGGTCCTCCAAACCCCCAGGCAGGGATTCCTGATAACTTTTGAATGCAGGGAACTTGTTTCTTAAAACTGCTCTGCTCAGAACTGCTGCACAGAAGGCTCGGGCTCTGTGAGTACGTGGCGTCTTTGGATTAGTTACAATCCAAATGACATGAATGGCTGGTCGCTAACATCGCCGGTAACTTGATTTGTATTTTACTGCAATGTAACCAGCTTTACCATTAGGAAATCTATTTTCCCTGTTGTAGAAGTGTCTAGTTCTAACCTGTGGATTGCATATATCGAAAGCTACCATGTCAGCCTCTTGGCTGCCTTTGGAAAGTACTTTCAGAGTTGATATATGGGATACACAAGGTGAATCTGAAGAGATTTTTCGTCTGCTGGCTGACATGGACAATAATGAGAAAGGATTAGGTGTCTGGTTCGTTGTGTACCAGTACACTGCTAACAAAACCTGTGTGTGAATTTGACAGAGCCACCTTTTGGGCAGCTAAATGATGTTATGGGAAGAAAGTTATAGAGAGTAGATATTTCTAGCATGCTCTGCAGAGGAAAAACTTACTGATTTTGAATAAATATGAATATTTAGTTAATAAATATGTGAAAACTTTTTTCCAAAAATCTACTTAGAATTTTTCAATACTATTTGGCTTTAAAAGTGAAAGGAAACTTTAAGCAAGATTAGGAATTTTTTTTTTTTTTAATTTACTAAAGGTGTTTTGGGGTTTTTTTTTCCTCTGCAAGGAGGTCAGCATTGTATCAGTCCCTTTTGTAATCAGTAGGGTAAAGAGCCAAGGACATCCTTTTCTAAGTTTGTGGGATTTGGGTTGGTGCGTTTGGGTGTTTTTGGTCACTTTGATTTTCCTTTTTTATACTTTAAGTCTTCAAATTTCCTCGCACTGTGTTGCTGTGTGAACATTCCCTGCTTGGTGGGGTGGAGGGAGAGGTTTCTGCAGTGGAATATGGGAATTTTAAGTTGATGCTAGAGATTTGTGAGATGTTGCTAGATATGTGCTTTCCAGTATTAGGAAAGAGAATCCATCTAATTGTCGGGCATATAAACAAATTGTGCTTCTGGCCATAGGTTTCTCAGTCCAAGTTACAATACCTTGAAGAAGAGACATTTATATGAACCTGTTCATACAGGGGAGCGTAAGACTTCCAACTGGAAGAGAGAAAGAAAAAAATTGTTTACATATATAATTGATGATATCAACCTATTACGTTCAGCATAACAGGGTATAAGGCATCTTGGAAAACAGTTGACTTAATTACGACATCTTTCATGTTTCAGCTCAGTTTTAAGTCTGTCTGTATCTCGCCTGGAGTATATTCTTATACTGTTTGAAATCAAGATCACAAAGGATGAAAATTTTTATGCAGTCAATGGGATTCTAATTAGCCAAGTGTTAGTGATGGGAGATTTTTATGATTTTTAATGTAAATGAGCTGTGAACAAACTTTGGGGGGAAAAAAAAGACAAATTCTATAGGCATCTTATAATGAAGGACAAATGTTTCTATCGTCTAAGTAATAAAACAATAGAGACAAACCGTAACCTTGCTTAATCGCAAAGGAAAAAGAGTAGAGTAATATTTTAAGAATTAAGAATGTAGTGAATTTCTTACACATCAGTGGAGAATTCCTTTCCTATCGCAACTACAGACTGCATGTGAAATGATACCCTAGCTGTAATTTCCTCCAAATAATGAGTTTCTTATGGGGAAGAAAGTAGCAGAAAAAGACAAAGAGCCTTAGCAGTGATGTGCCTGCTCTGTCATTTTAATCTGTTGCACACACGGTGTGAATTAGGAGGCAGACTTGTGAACTGATGAACAAAAACTCTTTTAGAAAAGCCATACTATGCTGAGCATGGGTGAATGGTGGCGTGTCAGTGTAGACATCCTCAGGTTCTAAGATGTGGAAGCGGAGGCTACGGTGTTCTTTGAGTTTTGTGGATGTATTACTTGTTTCTTTAGCGTTCCGGCCTAATGTTTATCTTCAGGTGGCTGTGGCCACCAATACCGTACAGAGGCAGAAGCATGAGAACAAGATATATCACTAGATTTGGTAATTGTAGCAACCAAATGTTGTATCAAACCATTTCAAATTACACTTATGATGTTCTAACTTCTTTTGTAAATGAAGCTGTAGATTTTTTTTCCCTTCATTTCAAAGATGAACAAAATGCAGTATGAAAGCCTTTCATGCATACATTTTATAATTAAAGCATAGTGAAGGCTGTAAAGGTTTCTGTGACTTCAGTAAAAATTACTAACTGAAAGCTTTAACCTTTTGTGCCTCTTTGCTTTGCCCTATCATTAGCTGTGTTCTGTTGAGATTAAGAGGAAAAAGTAATGCACTTTAACTTGTCTCCATAACGGATGCCCTCACTTGCTGAAATCCCATATTGATTCCACAGTCTTATCTGCTGAACATATCTGTAAATACCTGTCAGCTAGTCTTGCTTAATTTCTGCCATCAATTTGGCCTCATTAACTTCTTGTTGATTAAATCAAGTGCATTATATGGGATATCCCTGTAATTTATTTATAATAGTTAACTTTATCAGGGGAATAAGATTCCTCCTCTGAATTTTAATGCAAGAAACCAGTATCTGTATACAAAAATAGAGATTGGAGCCAAAATTAATAGAGCTGCACTACAAACTAGCTACACTTACTGTATGACAAATAGAAAAAGTCTTTTGAAGATAAATATTAACTGACTTGCTCCTGATTTTAGTCAAGTTTTATTCTAACCTGTGTTGTGTGTGGTGCAAAGGTAATGAGTCAAGTACTCAAGAGCTATGTTTTGAAGTGTTGTAAGGGAACAGTTAGAGAACATTCTCTGAATATCTTCAGTCTTTCAGTTTCTTCATGTGCTTTTGTTTATGATACAGTCAAGCTTAATTTGATTTCCAAAACTTTAGAAGTGGTAAAGACTGGAGCATATCACTCATGTTAAAATGAACCTTGAACTCAAATCAATTGAATCCTTCCTTTGTACATACTGTAAAATAATCAGCTGCATGAATTAAGATGACTTACTGTTGTTCAGTTTTGGGAAAAAAAATGTTCCTTTGAGCTCAAGCAAATATCAAAAATCCAGCAAGAAGTCATTTAAATCACCATCCTTCTAATAACCCTCTCGGCTCTGATGCATAAATTGAGGAAAGTTCCCACTGCAACGAAGATGACAATGCGTGAGCTGCGAGCCTCATTTAAGATGTGCTCAGAATACACTGAGATAAGCTTAGCTTTCCTGAGATGTCACAGCTCTTGATTTTTTTTTTTTCATAATCTTTTCCTTCTGCCTTTGGTTTTGAAATGAACTGCTTTGAAAAGCACTGCTGTAAGTAACCTCCTGACCACTGCGTGTCTTTGCAAAAATGACAGTAGACTTTCCAGCAACACAGCTACAGAGGACTAAATGCTGCCAAGATAACACTAGCAGGATATTTGAGCATTACTTTGATTGTACGCTTTATCTATTGTAAATGAGTATTTGACTTTCAAGAACTGGGTCTACTGTGACTATGAACTATGTTATTTGTAATCCTGTGGCACTAAAATGTGCTGCGCTTCCTGAAGTAATTGTGAATTAATTGTCATTGCTGCTCTGCATACAGCAGATGTAATCTGGTTCCTCAGAGAATGCTTTCCACAACATCGTTCCCAGTTTAGGTATCCGAATCGTTTAACAGCCTCACTTACAGACCTTGGAGAAATACGTAAGAATATCTGGAAGAAGATGTTGTCATTGAGTAATGTGCATGCTGTAGGGGAAAGAAATACCGTATGTATTGCCTTGGGATGCTGAAGAGAAACTAGGCAAACAGTGCTCTCTTAATTAAAAATGATACCATAAACAGGCCTACCTTTAAACTCTAAACCAGTCTATCCTCCTCTTTGAGATTCATCTTTCTTTGAAACTCAAAGCAAAAGTCACTTTTCCAAATCTGGACTCTTAAGAAATAGTTGACTTCCATTCTAGTAGTCTTTCTGGACCGTCTTAGGAAGGAGGAGTTACCACTCTCCTCTAAGGCTTGGCATAGTGGGCAGTTCACATAAGGAGGAGCTTATTCAGACCATGAGCAGAGCTACTAAAGGAACCAACAGTTGGTAGCTACTTGGTCTTTTGTTGTAGCTACCTAATTATTTTAGGAAAAATGAAATCTGCAAAAGCCGAACAGACAAACCAAGGATACTCATGGTTAATTGACTGGTGGTATAAATATGACTGAGGAGTCCATGAAACGGTTGCCAGCTTTTTTCATTATTCTTGCATTCTGTTTGGAAAAATGGAGAATGGTCTGCCTACATATTTTGGCTGAATCCAAAGAGGACTCTAAGTTTTCAAGGCTAAGAGACTGTAATTTCAGTAATTTCCGGCTTCACTGCTTGACTAAATTGCTTTGTAATTCCTGTTCTGTGGCGCTGGAGGAATTTTTCTTGGTTTTATGAGCTGGTTAAAATGGAGGAGGTCTGAAGAGTTATGCTGATGCCATCATTTCAGAGTACAGAACTTCTGCCGGACTACTTTGTAACAGAAAAAAGTAAAGTGATCATTTAAGGGAGCCCAAAGCTGGTAAGTATCCTCCTTCCTGACTTGCTGTTACGTTTCTACTAAACTCTGGTGTCTCCCATGACGCCTGGATTCTGACTAGTAGATTTTATCAGAGCAAGACTGAATCAGTGAAGTATCTCTGTCCCTGGAGGTGCTTGCTGTTTGTGGGCCATATGGTGATGACAAAATGGTCTACAGGGAGGGGGTTGCTCTTTGCTCAGTCCATTATTTAAATAGCTGATTCTGTCTGGGATGTAGCTCCAGCCCTCTAACGTGATCAGAATCGTTTCTGTCTCTTCTTGCCCTTGCTGTATAAGACCCTTATTTTATGCCAATCCATTCTGTTTCTGTAAAGACTGAGCATGTGGGAGATAGTTCTTCCAAGACTTTCCTTCAGCAGATGAATCATTTCTCAGTGCTTCAGGGTTGTGAATGTACCTGCTTTCTAGTGATATAATCCTTGCAATGCCTAAACGTTATTAATGTAATCCATGTGCCATTTAAGTCTGTTTCTCTAACGGCAGTCTTATTGAGAAGAAATGATGGATGAATCTTTGGAAGTCTGGGTTTTCATAAGAAGAAAGCAGTGCTATTTTGATAGCATAAACCAGAAAGGCTACATGTTCTCAGGATCTACACTGAGCACTGTAGTGCTGCTTCATTATTTTAAGGGGTTTGCATAATCATGGCTTACGATAACTACAAATTTTCCTAAAAAAATTCCTAAAATAAATCGCAATAATATTAAGTTTTCCCCTATAGAATATATGGTTTCTACTCCTGGAAGACAAAACCCTGCTTTGTTTTTGTGGAACTACATTCCAATAATGTAGATGTTCTGAGACAATATAATGTACTATAGTGGTCTGAGTGTTAAACATTCAGGATTTAAACTGAAGAGGGGGGGGGGGGGTGTTTGTGTATGTGTGTATATATGAATGCAGCTTCAAAATAGCCTGAGAGAAGCAGTCCTATTCTATAACAATATTAAATATACGTAATGACTTAAGTATTTAAAGGACTCCAAGAAGTCTTTGAGAGTGCCTAAGGCATTTAAATACCTATTACTCCATGTATCTTAATCACACTGAGAAGAATAGTCTTTTAATTTCCTGTTTCAGCTTTGTAGTAGATGCTAACATATGTATGTGCTTGGTAGAATTGTGCAGCAAAAAGTAGGGGCTTAACATATTTTCCTTTCCTTTTTATTTGAATTAATTTTGTAGTAAAATCAGTGTGAACACGTGCTAAGCAAAGAAACCTGAAGAAGCCAGAGGTAAACTTCAACCCACTGTATCTTATCTATATCCTGTATATTAGGACAGGGAACTGCTGGAGAGGGTCCAGAAAAGGGCTACAAAGATGATGAGGGGATTGGAGCATCTTTCTTATGAGGAAAGGCTCAGGGACTTGGGGCTTTTTAGTCTAGAAAAAAGAAGACTGAGGGGGGATCTTATCAATACTTATAAGTGCTTAAGGGGAGGGTGCCAGGTAGATGGGAACAGTCTTTTTTCAGTGGTGCCCAGTGACAGGACAAGAGGTAATGGGCACAAACTTGACCATAGGAAGTTCCATCTTAACATGAGGAGGAACTTCTTTCCTTTGCGGGTGGCAGAGCACTGGCACAGGCTGCCCAGAGAGGCAGGGGAGTCTCCCACATTGGAGACATTCAAAACCCGCCTGGACGCCGTCCTGTGCAACTGCTGGAGGTGTCCCTGCTGTGGCAGGGGGTTGGACTTAGATGATTTCCAGAGGTCCCTTCCAACCCTGACGATACTGTGATACTGTGATCTACATTTTAGGGAGATCTGGTAGGTTATTGAACAGAACAGACTGAATTACAGACAAGAGGTGTGGTACTATCCTCTGAACCTTCATCCTGGTGTATGTCAACTATTGAATGCATATATTTTCTATACGTGTTTTTACATTTAAGTACTAATGAGTCCTGAACACTGTTCTCAGACCATGCTTTGTGAGTAGTTCTTTATCTTATGCCTTGCTAAGAGTGACCCTGCATCTGAACTACATTAGACCATAGCATTAAAAAAAAAAAAAAATACAAACACCAAAACACCCCACCCCATTTTGTAATGTTGGGTGGTATGAACTTCCTCATTTATAAAAATAAATAGGGAAAGGCTTCCACACCTACTCTACAGATACGAATAGCAGCTGGCCTTTAATTCCTCTACTAACATTGCACATCTTTCACTAACCGTGCCTAACCTCAGTCATTACCAGTCTGAAGCTTTTATGGAGATCTTTTAATGTGGTTCAGTAATGAGCATTTTAATTATCACTTCGAGGACAAAATCCTGCTGCTATTTCTTAGCCAAAACAGGGCAATACTGAAGGTTTAGGATTAGAAAAGAATCCTAAAAGCTGTTTTTTTAACTTTTTTTTTTGTGCTTAGCTAGTGACAAAACTGCTATCTACTCCCTGAGAGGATATAGGAAGTTATTAGGCAATGGATAATTAGCAGTAGAAGAAGAATGGAAAGGTAAAGTAAGACTTGTAAGACTTCTATGCAAGCAAATGACTTACTGGTTCTTTATTCAGAAAGGATGATGTGATTCCTAAAGCTTGTCTGTTCCCAGCACCAGTTACAAGTGGAAGGTATTAGCTAATAAAATTGCGCAGGTAGAAAGAGCTCTTAACCAAACCTGCAAAAGGGGAGTTTTAATTTCTATTCTGACTCCCACGAGTTGAGCCCCAGGCTGTTTTGTGCTGCTTTCTCTGCGCAGCAGCGGTGGGTAACGTGTGGCCGCGGCAGCTCCCTGGGCCGAGCCCTCATAGCAGCGGCTGAGGGCTGTGCCCCGCTGCCGGGCCAGTGGCAGCCGGCGGTGGCAGCTGTGCCCGGGTAGAGGAGCTCCTCTGACTAGTGATGGCGCTCCGGAGGAGGTGAGTAGGTTGAGAACTGTCGGGGAGTGGGCGAGGGAGGCAGACTGCCCGAGCCATGGCCGGCCTTCCCTCAACCAGGCCCCACAGGGCCAGAGGACCCCCGTCCCCTCTCTGCCTGGCTGAATGAGGTAACTCAGAGGATGGGGGGCAATGGGGACACGTTCCTGCCTGGCGAAGCAGGCGTTTCTCCTCAGGAACTCCCCCTCCTTCTCAGGTACCTTTGCAAAATAGGCTCTGCAAGTGGAACCGAACCGTGACAAGGACAATGGTTCAACGTGCGTGGAGGTGTTGCTGAGGTTAAGCCAAACTGCATCCCGCATCAAAACCTCTTCAGTAAAGAAACAAAGTCAGGTCACTGTCGTAGGTGACTCCCCCCTGAAGGGAGCGGAAGACCCACTATGTAGATCAGACCCACTTCTTGGGGAAGTGTGCTGCCTCCCTGGGGCCCGGGTTAGAGATGTAAAAAGAAACCTTCCTTCCCTGGTACGTCCTTCAGATCACTGCCCACTACTGATTTTTCAGACAGGCAGCAATGAACTGGCAATAAGAAACCCGAGGGCAATCAAGAGTGACTTCTAGGTCTTGGGACAACTGCCTAAGGGATTGGGAGCACAGGTAGTGTTCTCCTCCGTCGTTCTGGTTGCAGGGAAGGATGAGGGAAGAAACAGAAGAGCCAGCAGATCAGTACCTGGCTCTGAGCCTGGTGTTAGCAGCAGGACTTTGGGTTTTTTGATCACAGGTCAGTTTACATGACGCTAATTTGGTGTTGCAAATCTAGGACAAAAAAGAGGTGGCAAAGCAGTGTTAAGGACAGGGATACAAGCTGTTCCACACCTTCACTAGAACAGCAGCAAGAACTCCAATATTCTTTCCAACTTCTTTCTTTCTCCCTGAACTCATAGGTGAATCCAAACAGGAAGCTATTAATAAATTACTTGAAGATTTGCTCCGCCATGGAGTTCTAGGACTGTCCTGTTCTAGGGTCCTGTGCTGTGAAATGTCTATGATTCAGCTGAGATTCAATTGATCGCGCTTGGTTAAATTAAGGCCATAGTAAGCAGAGAAGTTGATTGGACAAAACAAAAAATACTGTCAATTATGAAGAAAAGGTGAACGCTGTTTTTTGTGTGTGTGCGCACCAAATGAATACAAATTTAAAACTATGTTTCCAGATTAGGTATTTTACTGTATTAATATTTGGAAATAAAATAACACAGGCTATTAGCATTCTATTACCTTGATATCAATAATAATGAAAGATACCTTAAAATATACCTAAAACAAGAAATAAGCAGAGCATGAAATAGTACAAGGTGTCCATGGTGAGAAGTTAGAAGAATGTTTAGAAAAAGACAAACTTACAGAAAATTATAAACTTGGCATTGAGAGATGTTGGCTAACCAGATGATGTGGAAATTACTTGATGTCAACTTGATCACACCGAATACCGCAGAGTAGATCTGGATAAGCTGGTTTTCATAGAACCATAGAATGGTTGGAGTTGGAAGGGGCCTTAAAGATCACCTACTTCCAAACCCCTGCCCTGGGCAAGGACACCTCCCACCAGCCCAGGTTGCTCCAAGCCCTGTCCAACCTGGCCTTGAACACCTCCAGGGATGGGGCAGCCACAGCTTCTCGGGGCAACCTGGGCCAGGGGCTCACCACCCTCAGAGGGAAAAATTTCTTCCCAATATCTAATCTAAATGTCCCCGCTTTCAGTTTAAAACTGTTCCCCCTCATCCTGTGGCTCCCCTCCCTGATCCAGAGTCCCTCCCCAGCTTTCCTGGAGCCCCTTTAGGGACTGGAAGGGGCTCTGAGGTCTCCCCAGAGCTTTCTTGTCCCCAGGCTGAACACCCCCAACTCTCCCAGCAGAGGGGCTCCAGCCCTCGCAGCGTCTCTGTGGCCTTCTCTGGACCCACTCCAACAGGTCCTTGTCATTCTTATGTTATGTTTTAACTAAGCTTAAACTAGCACATCTTTACTAGGATTCCTGAAAACTTTCCCTGTGCTTACGAAGTTGCTAGTGCAAATGCCTCAGTCTTCAGCAGTAGGACCAGTTGTTCCTTGAGTTCCCTAACCCCTGAGCTAGAATACAGGGATGGGGAGCAGAATGAAGCCCCTGTAATCCAAAGGGAAATGGTGAGGGACCTGCTTCAGCACCTGGAGGTGCACAAATCTATGGGGCCGGATGGGATCCATCCAAGGGTACTGAAGGAGCTGGCGGAAGTGCTCACCAGGCCACTCTGCATCATTTATGAACAGTCCTGGATAACCGGGGAGGTCCCAGCCGACTGGAGGTTGGCAAATGTGACACCCATCCATAAGAAGGGCCGGAAGGAGGATCCGGGGAACTACAGGCCAGTCAGTCTGACATCGGTGCCTGGGAAGGTCATGGAACAGATCATCCTCAGTGCCATCACATGGCACATGCAGGAGAACAAGGTGATCAGGCCCAGTCAGCATGGGTTTGTGAAAGGCAGGTCATGCCTGTCAAACCTGATCTCCTTCTATGATGAGGTGACCCGCTTAGTGGATGAAGGAAAAGCTGTGGATGTTGTCTACCTGGACTTTTGCAAGGCTTTTGACACCGTTTCCCATAGCATTCTACTGGAGAAACTGGCTGCTCGTGGCCTGGACAGGTGTACCCTTCGCTGGGTAAAAAACTGGTTGGATGGCCGTACCCAGAGAGTGGTGATAAATGGAGTTAAATCCAGTTGGTGTCCAGTGACAAGTGGTGTCCCCCAGGGATCGGTGCTGGGACCGGTTCTCTTTAATATCTTTATTAATGATCTGGATGAGGGGATTGAGTGCACCCTCAGTAAGTTCGCAGACGACACTAAACTGGGGGGGCGTGTTGATCTGCTTGAGGGTAGATTGGCTCTGCAGAGAGATCTGGACAGGCTGGACAGATGGGCTGAGGCCAATGGTATGAGGTTCAACAAGGCCAAGTGTCGGGTCCTGCACTTGGGTCACAACAACCCCATGCAGTGCTACAGACTGGGGGCGGAGTGGCTCGAAAGCTGCCTGGCAGAGAAGGATCTGGGGGTGTTGGTGGACAGCCGGCTGAGTATGAGCCAGCAGTGTGCCCAGGCAGCCAAGAGGGCCAACACCATCCTGGCCTGCATCAGGAACAGTGTAGTGAGCTGGAGTAGGGAAGTAATCATCCCCCTGTACTCGGCACTGGTGAGGCCTCACCTCGAGTACTGTGTTCAGTTTTGGGCCCCTCACTACAAGAAGGACATTGAGGTGCTGGAGCGTGTCCAGAGAAGGGCTACCAGGCTGGTGAGGGGTCTGGAGGACAAGCCTTATGAGGAACGACTGAGGGAGCTGGGGTTGTTTAGCCTGGAGAAGAGGAGGCTGAGGGGTGACCTTATCACCCTCTACAACTACCTGAAGGGAGGTTTTAGAGAGATGGGGGCTGACCTCTTCTCCCACATGGCAAGTGATAGGACAAGAGGAAACGGGTTCAAGTTATGTCAGGGCAGGTTTAGATTGGATATTAGGAAGCATTTTTTCACTCAAAGGGTTATTAAACATTGGAATGGGCTGCCCAGAGAGGTGGTGGATTCACCATCCCTGGAGGTGTTTAAGAAAAGGGTAGATGAGATGCTTAGGGACATGGTTTAGAAGTGGGTGTTTTTCAATCAGGGTAGGTTAACGGTTGGACTTGATGATCTTAATGGTCCCTTCCAACCTCACTTATTCTATGATTCTATGCACCACAGGGCTGAATTGGGAATAAGTAAGCTTCCTTGCTTATTTAAGTAGGGAAAGGAGGGCACTGTTCCCGAAGCAGCACAGCTCGGAAGGGAGCCTACAGTCGCGTGTCTCTGTTGCAGTGCAGTAGGCTTCTGTGCAGAGACTAACCCCACCACTCCCGCCTGTCACCCGCTTCCCACAGCTTTCCCCCTGCCTGTTTCTTACTGCTGCTCTTCATCTTCATCTGCAGAGGTGGCTTTGGGCACCTCTCAGAAGCTGTGACTGGGCACAGCGAAGCACCATGATCCAGTTCTGGGAATGTCAGGGCCCTAATGCTGCCAGGGGAGGGAGGAGGTAGAAGGGAGAGAGAAAGTAGGGATAAACCTTTTTTGGGGGGAGACCTATGACATAATGAAGCAGCAGTCTCTCCTTCGATTTTCTCCCACAGGACTTGACTAGGAGTCAATCAGTTGCAAACAGTAATTAAAAAGAAGTGACAGTGACTTCAAATAGCTTCCTAAGTGCCATTTTCTGTACAAAATAATGACAAATACCTTGAGATAAGCGAAGGCTTAGTGCATTTTAATATCTTTATAATGAATAAATCATCTCCTTTGTAAGGTTAATGAAAGCAGATATGATGTGAAAGATGAAAATGCGATTGCGATTTAGGAATTCCTTTCTAAAATGTGTCCTTCTACAGTCTTGACCAAATAGTCTCAGAGGAACTGTGGTGTGACTTTACGATGTTTAATGTATCTAGCAATCTTCCTACCTACTAAAACCAGTCTGTCCCCACATATTTACTAAACTGCATCTTAAGTAACATTCACATATCTAGCCTTTCTTCTCATTACATGACTGTTGGTCTGCAGTGTCATAAATACTGAAAAATAGGATGTAATTAGGAATCTTTTCTATTAGTACGACTTGTCATTGAAGTAAGGGCAAGTATTCCAAACACAGAGCAAAATTCTGCTTTTGTAGACACTTTTGTCTGTTATGCTGACACTAAGTGGGTATTTTGATATGTCAAGTGACAAGATAAACACAGCACAGTTTGCTGTTGCTGCTTTTTATAGCTTCATAATGGATGTTCTTCACTCTTAAAAAGGCACTATGCAGCAAAAACTCATTCATTGCGACGTCTTCATTTAGTTTAAACTGGCATATAAACAACTTCAGAAATTGTCTAACCCATTTAGAGGTTAAAAAAAACAGCCAGAGTTTATTTCTTTGAAGTACCTTATTTCTTTCTGTTCTTCCTTTTCCTGATTGCTTGTTAGATGTAAACATAAGTAAAAATTAAGTGTCTTCCGAGTTTCGGTACTGCCGCAGTCCCCAGCTGAGATGGCCATTGCTGTACGCGCAAGCAGCGGGCAGCACTGCCCGGCTGCACTCACGTTGTGACCGAGAGGGATGTGATATTAGCCTGCAGAACCAAGGGAATGGCAGTGATTTTTCTTAGGGACTCCACAAAAACCCTAGGATCATCATGTAAATACCTAGAAGCCTACAGTTTTACCTGGGAAAATGGTTAAATACACTTAAGATGTGCATGTTGTTGCCTTACAGAACTGTAATAGCTTTTCATAACAATTTTCTTCCAGCCCTATGTGCTGGATCTTGGCAAGAAGCTTATTGTCCCTTCACAGTTTGAGCAGGCTGCTGTTCCTGTGATTAGTTGCAAGGTATCATCTGGGTGTACAGGCTGAAAATCCTATGTGACTAGTGCTCGTTTCATTTGAAATGGTCTCCGATTTTCCTAATGGTTTGTTATTAAAAAAAAATACCCCACCACCTGAGCTGTGTCAGCAGTCCAGCTTGTTCTTGGGAGGGCGCTTTGTTAATTAGGTTATGTTTTGCTCTTTAAGACTCTTAACTTTAAAAATACTTTTGGCTGCTTACTGTAAATTCTCCTTGAATGTAGGTGACCGTAGTTACCTTAGATTGTTTGTTATGAAGCATAGCAGTGCTTTTGAGGTACAGCAGAATGATTTATTGGGAGTGTTGTAAGCATGTTTTTTATTTTATTTTGAGAAATAAGCTGGAGTACAGTGTAAGCCCACTGTTGTCTTTGACTTGGCTTAAGTTAATGTGTTAATACTGCTTTGAGGATTGTAGAAACCTGCCTCAGAGGTCTGTAAGTTGAGTGCTACTGGCAGATAAAAGATCTTTCCTGTCCACTGCCTGATTTACTTCTGTTCTTAACGCTGGAGGTGCCAGTTCTTTCTCTTTCCCGTGCCTTCAGCGTCGCCTTTGTTAAGGGAGCAATTTATCTTGTGTGTCTTCAGTGCCTGATCACTAATTGGCATTTCAAAGTGCTGTCATAATACATGTAATGGCAACACAGATCAACTTTCCTAATTATATTAAAATACCTGCAAAAATTAATGCAGTCTCTTTCAGCGTGCTGATTCACATTTTTAAAATGCGACTCGAAAACAGGCTCATTCTGGGTTATAAAGTGCCTGTACTAAACTATCGAGAGGTAATCATGGCTTTGAGAATTTATTCTGATTTCAAACTGATGCCCTACGTTGGTTATCTCCTTTTTCTGGGGATGGGCCTTCCAGGGCATGATAAACTATGGCAAGGGAGAATTTCAGCAAGTTTTGTGATGGGCAGGGCAGGGAATATTACTTTATTCTTTTGCTAGGGGGCATGTTGTTTGAATGAAGGTTTGTTTTGGTTTTTTTTTTTTTCCTTTCTCTGTTTAAGGTTGTGGGATTTCTGCAACTTCAATGAATGAAATATGATTGCTCCAAGCTTTATTAGTTGTTGGCATATTTATGACAGGGGCTGATTGCTTGTGTTGCAGCTTGCCATGCAATTGGTTTATGCAAAGAAAAAAATAGAAACAAGTTCCCAATAAATAGAACTGAAAATATTTTTAGAAACCTGCTGCTCACAGACCCTGATCAAATAACACACACCATGTTCTGTCAACACCTTCTGATGAATAATGAAACAATGCTGGCTTATCCAAAGAGGTGCTTATCCAAACACTCAAATCTACGCCTATTTCTGCATACTTTATTTTATGTAACAGTTGCTAATTAATAACAACAAATTATGAAGCTGGCAGTCATGAGATACTGGAGATTTAGAACAAATATTAACCACTTAATGTTCAGCGATTGTAAAATATACATTGCGTGTTGATGAACTATTTCCTGAAGCACAAAGCTGCATTTAAGATGTTTGCAAATCATTTTTAACAAAGAGAGCTCGCCTGCTCTGATTTTTCACTGAGGAATCTTTGTTGTGGAAGGGCTTTTGCAGGGCTCTGTGGGGTCAGTTTTGGAAAACCTGTGTAAATAGGTATACTGCAGAGAACCGGAGCCAGGGGGCTGTTTGGTCCTGGCAGCAGCTCTAGGAACTGAGGTATCCCAGAGTGAATTTAGGTTTGTATTGCTTATGCTGCTTACTCAATCACAGTTGTCTGTTGTGTAAGTATGTGGCAATGGTTTTAGTTAACGAGGACTTGTTTGTGAATAATTTCTCCTTATCTCAAAATCCTAAAGAACTCTGTCGGCAAGACTGATGCTGCTTGTTGGTGTCTTGTATATAACTGGCTTTGGGAGGGGAAAACGTATTTGTACTATCCTTGGTAAAATACCTACTTAAATGTAGCACGTGTGCGAGCTACTGCTTGTAAAAATCGTGTTCTGCTGTGTTGAAAAATGCATTCTAAAAATGTCAGAACAGAGCATTTCCTACTTTGAAATGCTGAACAGACGGTGGAAGGCACCAATACCAAAGTTGAAACATGTTAAATGGATTGTTAGTGTCATTTTGTACCAGTGCTGTACTAGGTGTAGTGTCATTTTGTACCAGTGCCATACTAGGCGTTACCCACTACTTTGTCCAATTTTCTGAAAAGTGGAGTGAATTACTCTTGTAGCTACAAGAGGTGGGCTAACCCTGATGCCCACTGCAAGGAAGTGTCAGGCAGCTGATGCACAGGTGACAGCACTTAGTGTTCTTGGACATCTTGGTGTTCTGTCCTGCACGCATCTGTGGGTCAAAGAGTTTTGGTGCTTTAGGTAGCTGCTGAACCTACTAAATTGCTTATAGAACTGGATGTATAATATGAGGTTTTTATTTCAACTCATGTAAGTTACCTCATCTGTCTCAAGTTCTTTTTTCTTTAAGATTCGACTGATGCAAATATTAGTGGTTTTTTTTTTTTGAGCAACACTTATTGTACTACTTCTTCCCAAGAAATCATGTTTGTGATACTGAAGCTGAGTAACTTGCATGAAATGCACAAAAGTTACTGTGCTTTATGTAGAAAATACAATAGAAAGTGAACAGTAATGCAGAACAGCTAGTAAATAGTAGAATGAAAATTTAACATCTTAATGTTATCAGCTTCATTATTAATAAATTAGTGCTATTAATAATGTCTTAAATTAAATCTCGAGATCCTATTTTTTAAGTGAAGGAACAGCTATAATTCTACAGGAGATGATGCTACCTGAAAAGGATTTACTGTAGTTTTAATAAATTAGATTAAGAAAATGCAAGTATGCCAGAAATTATGCAGGAAAACTAATATGTAGCAGTCAAATGTCTTCAATGACCTTTCAATTTTCTGCGTAGCTTTTGTTTAAACCATATTTTTAAGCAATAGCAACTGCTCTGCAGTTGCACTGCACTTCTTGCACTTCTGACATGGTTTGCATGAGTCTTTCCACAGTGTATAGCAGTACAAAATGTGGCCAACACCCGAGTCTTCAACATATTTAAGAAATAACCTTAGAAGTAATTTTCATGCCATGGATGCAATTTCCAGTTGTCCTCCATGGAGCTATAGTTACAGGCTGCTGCCATCAGTTGAAATTTCCTTTCTTTCCAGGAAATACAAGAAAATCAGTCTTGCCCTTAGTGATGGGGTCTTTTGTCTTTTTTTTTTAACCTATTTAGGTGAGTTCAGGTGGTCCTTAGATGTCCACTACCTGACCTTTGGGGAAAGGATTGTGTTTACAGTGAATAGTAAAGGCATTTGGAGGCCAAAATGTCAACTGTGAAAAAGGTAGGCATGGGGACCCTGGGTAGCTGTGCTCTTGAGGGGGTGTATGGAGGTCAAGAAAAAGGCAAATGCGATGATGATGAGGCAGGAGGAGTAGTGGAAAAAGTAAGAAACAAAGAAGCAAAGGGAAGATAACTTTTTGTAGTGATATTCGTGTTTTGTTTTGCTGAGAGTCAGCTGTGAAAGTGATTGACGATAGGCAAACTTAAAATGGCTATTGTCCATCAAAGCTCTGAAACAACAAATACTGAGAAATTATTTTGTTCAGGTTCTTTATCTCAATTTTACATTGGTCTGATTATACCTGGTATTTTTAGTTCATTCTTTCTGAAGGACTGGCCAGAAATACTGCTTTTGCTTTTGTGTTGGTTTTCATTGCAGGAGTCATTCCCTGATAAATCCTGAAAGTTAAAAACCAAAACAAAAACAACCCCACCAGAACCAAACTAATTACCAAAACCCAAACTAACAAAAACAAACAACAAAAAAAACCCAATAAAAACAAACCATGCAGAGGGCACCCAAACAACCCTTTACGTGTGATAGCCCTGCATCCTGTTGAGACCGCTGTGGACTCTGATCTTTCATGACTTGCTTTAGGAAGATTTAGTTTCGCTGAGACAAGCTGTGAAGCATGTGTTCGGTTTTTGATCCCTTTGAGCTGTGATTCTGATGTCAGAGTGCGTGTGGGTAAATGCTTATACATGCTGATTTGCTAGGTACGGCTTAAATTAGCCAAGCAACAAATTAGTAGGGTCTTCACAAACATTAACTTGACATCATCGTCCAAAAAAAGGTGCGTGCAGTGTGTTAAAATGAGGATGGGATCCTACTGACGCACAATGCCTGCAACCTTGAAATGAAACCACTGAACCTGAACTGCAGTCTCTTACGCTGCACCTAAAATGTAGATCATTAGTGGGCAGTAACTGCAGTGACTGGAATTTCTCATGGGTCTTAGCTGGGTGACCAGGAAGCCTGTTCATCTGTCCCCAGTTGCCTCACTGGCCACTTCTGAATTGATTCTCTTCCTAAGAAGAGACCCTGTGGAGGTGGAAGAACCAGAAGCTACTGCAGGGGCTGTGCTTAAGCTAAGAGGCTGGAGGTAGGGGGTAAAGGAAGTGTTGTCTGGGTAACTTTACCTGGTGCCTTCAAAGAAACTGGTGGAACTTGCTGCTACCTTCAGACCAGAGAGGAACAAGGCAAGCAGTGAAAATCTTGGCTAATCCTGGCTGAGGACAGGTCTTAAGGATAGTCCTTCCTGGTATTAAACAATGCAGGAGAAAGGGATGTGATATATTAAAAATGCATATAAATTTAGAGGCCAACATACCTGGTCCCAGTGAACAACCTCTTTACTAAAGCATAACATTTTTAAGAGTAGGAATTTCTGGCACAGGCACTGCTCTACAGTACTGCCTGCTTTTTACAGAATTGTTCAGGTGTGCAGTGAAGTTGGTCTGAATTTACAGCAAGATATGAAGTACTTCACAGTTACTTTTCATGTAGACATGCTGCTCACAAATCGGGCTGCAGATTATTGCCCAAAGTCCTTGCAGAGAGGTGGTAGGAGACCATTTGTATGGGTTTCTCTTTCACTACGGAGGAGCTCATATGGTTTGAAAGAGCTGACTTCAGCTGTTTAAAATATTAGGCGTCTAACAATCCTGATGGCGATAAACTGTCTCCTATAATAAGGAAGCTGTAATCTGCACCTTTGAGGAATCTTTCTGAGAGTGCGGAGATGTGAGGCTGATGTTATGGTTCAATATTTTTTTTTAATGTGGTGTGAAAGAGCCTCATAACACTGATGTACTTGAAATGCATTTATCTTTAAAAACACCGTATCATCGTAAAAGTGAGCTAGATGTGATATCGATGCCCGTAGTTGGATTTGTGAGGCTAAAATACTTTATGCAAATGCTGAGAGATGGTGGGAGCGACTTGTTGCTCATTTGGAAACAAGCATGTCCTTAATTGATAGTATAGCATAAGACTTTGTACGCTTTCAGTGAAGGTCTGCAAATGCCATGAGGCAAAAAGGGTTTAGTCTTCCACTTTAGTACACAAATTAATATGTGAAATACTGCATATCTCTTTTTGATGGCATTTTTAAAGCACTGCTGAGGACTTGCACAAATGAGATGTGGGATAGAAAGACATAAAAAGCGGAATTAGGCCAACCATCTCCTCCTGCTTCACAAGGCGTGTGCTGAAGGAGGGCAGAGCCGACGTGTTCGTGGAGGATTTGATTTCCTTCGACTTCTGAGAAACCCAAATCCAAGAACGTATTGAAATACATGAGGGATCTTGGGGCTGATTTGCTCAAACCAATGTGGATTCACACTGAGATTACTCCACAGGCAGATCTGAGAAGGCCCTTTTTATAGAAGTCCCAACACTACAGTTGTTCTTAAAAGCAAGTCTCTGCAGAGTCTCCGCAAGTGGAACAGGGCTGGTGTACCCCATCAGGAATAAGGAAAAGTGCCGAAGTTTTTCTCCCTTTTGAGCCTCTAAAAATATGTTATCAAAGCTGTCAGCTCTGCAGGAAGGCTGGTCTGTCAAATTGGCTGAATCCTGGCGAATGCTGGAGTTCGAGGCGCAGATCCACAAGTCAAGCGGCAGAGCTGAGTACCTGGGCAGTGCAGTGGTGGAACAGAAAAACACCTTTTGGCAGAAAACACCCACTGTAAAGTTTTCCTGCACTAGCTTAAAACAAAAGGGAGCTCAAACTTAGTTAACTGCTGACTAACGTGTTTAGAAAGCATTATTTGATTCTTGTAACGTATGTTTGTAATGGCAGGAGAGAGCACTGACGTAAAAACATGAGGGAATTTGTGATTCAGAGTCATGGAACAGAAAGCAGAAAAACTGTTAGCCCTACCTGAACTAGAAAACTTCGTGCCCGAAGTTGCTGGGTTTTGGAGAATTCCTTATTTATCCCACACCCCCCCACACTCTGGTGTTCGTAGTTGATAGCCACAAAGCTGGAAACTTTCAGATGTAGAAGCTTCATGCTGATTTACACGAGATTGGAACGCATGTGTTAATGTGAAATGTCGTGCTTGGCCACCACTAACCGGGAGTGTCGGCTGTGCGAGAGTCGGCCTGGAGTATGCCCCTGACTCTGACAAAATACTCTACGTGAGATAGCCTGCTTTTTTGAAGCTTCATAAAGACAGTTTGTGCCTCACTCCCAATTTGCTAATGTTTTTCGTTGTTTAGACTCAACAGTTCAGGCTCTTGGCATCTCACAAAAGGGTGTATGGCCTTGACTGCACGGCTGTAATATGTGCCAACAAAGGGCTCACCTCCCTTCCTACTCCTCAAAATTAATACTGCAACTGGGGCGAAAAAAAAAGGTTTTGGCTTTGGTTTTCCTTTAGTGGTTTCTTTTTTTGTTGTGTGTGGGTTGTGTTTTTTTGGTGGTTTGGTTTTTTGTAATGTTTGTTTGTTTTAAGAAAAAATAACCCAGTCCCTGATGGCGAAGTCTGTGTTTGGTGTGATCTGGGTGGCACACACATCTTTGCCTCTTTGCCAGATGCCCTGGAGGAGCTGTTAGTCCTGTGCGTGCAGCATCCCGGCACTGGGCATCTCTACCCAGCCCTGCCAAAACACACCGCTCCCCTCCAGAAGGCGTGCCATGTCACACTAAGCATCTCAGTGCCTTGAAACATGAAGCTGTAGTCCTTTGAAGGGATTTTTCTGTTTACTCTATAGAATGCTTGGATTTACTTTTTGTTTTCTTGCTTCTGCTTTAAATTTGTATTTTACTTTGTTTGAGCAAAGAGCAAAAATGGAGGAAAACCAAGTAGCTCAGCTTACTTTAAGTTCCTCTTGTACAAAGCACTGGCGTAAGAGCTGGGCATTGTGCAGTTCCATCCCTGCGGCACAATTCAATTGGCATTAAGGTTTGTAGGAGATTTTTCATTGACTTGGTGGAAACTAGATGAGGCTCTTAAATTATGCATAAACAGTCTGCTGCCTGCCTTGGTATGAGTGATTTTTCACCTAGTGAAGATGGAAGGAATGTTTTTAAGACTATTATTGCAGTTTGTAGCTAGGCACAAATCGCTCTTGCTTTTGTTAGACTCCGCACGCTTTCTTCAGTACATTAAAGTTTGATACGCATAAAGTGCAGCACTGATCTGAGATTTACACAAGACTAAGGGCTGGGCAGTCAATTACCACGGCTGTGGTAAGAATGCTTTCTGACAGGATCCTAATAAAGACCTCTGTAGAAGTGGAAATTATACCTCGGCTATACAGTTCTCTGTTTGTGTCTCTTAATGACTGGGAGCTGTAAAGGCAGCAGCACTCCTGCTGTTGGACCTGAATGTAAGGAAGGGAAATGACAGAGCTCTTGGGAGGTAGTTGGTGTTGCATTAACAAAAATCTAGCAGCCTCGTGCGGTTTGCATCTGAGGCAGGCGCATCTCGGAGGCTGGGAGCAAGGCTTTCCTCACGCCCTGCGGTGCTGGGAGCAGAGACCTGCAGCAGCGGGTTGATGGGAAGGTTAGGACCTCTCTTCCCATGCCTCTGTCTCTTGTGGCAAACCTGCACTGGTGGACGTTGCCCCTTCTGCTCAGGGTTGTCTCACCTCTTTCTGAGGGTGCCAAATCTCTCCTAATAGATCTTATAACACATTTTGAATTTCCCCTGCTGTTTGTCCCTTGCGGATGCTTGATGGCTGTTGTGGTAACACCAAAGGAAACGTTCCCCAGATGAAAACCAAGGGATGGTGACTGCTGATCTGCAGCTCCAGAATGGTAGTAGTGTTTTCTTGCAGGGTATGTCTCTGAGAAGCAGCAGCCGGGGGGAGTTTTCTGAGACACTGTACTGAGCTCTAGAAGTAAAAGTAACCATTAGCAGGGTTCATCTCAAACATGGACTGTAGCAAACCCAACTAACTGGTAGGAAATAGAGGCAGGAGCTGAACAGCAGTGTTGCATACGTGGCTAGAGATCTGACAGTAGATGTAGTCATAAAATATGTATTTTTTCAAATAGGCAGGTTGATTTTAAAAATCTGTCAGCTATATGAAGCTACAGAATCTCTGTAAAGAAACAGAAGTTGATTGCAGCAACTGCTGGGTTTGTACCCCTGCTGTTTGTAGCACTGTTCCCTGCTCTGCTCAAAATGATGATTATAAAGTACAGCTCTTGAAATTACACCATTTTGTTCTGTTAGTCATCATTTTTTGTTCTGAATAGCATTCAAATATTTGCTCTCTTCAGCTGATGCTGTAGTCTGAAAAATTCAATTGTCTAGAAAACAACCTAAGTACATATTTAAGGAAAACAGTCTGTATTTATGTGTTAACACTTAAGCTGCTGCAGCACTATTTCTTACAGTTAGACATGTTACGAGGAAAATAGGTCTGTGTATCTCAAGCAGGAAGAAAAAAGTTCCACTGAAAATTAACACAGTGATGATTAATGGTGGCACCAGTGCAAATTTTTTCTTAAATGAACCTCTGTATAGTGAGATCTTTCCAAGTAAAACTTGTGGGGTAGAGATTTGAAAAGCAGTTCCAAACACACTGTTAGGGCGTCAGGCTTTTCTTGTTACCATAGGGCTAAGTGGTGGTGAGGTCTATTATGTGATCTGCTGCATGTGGAACATGCATGATTAGGGGACCGGAGCATCTTTCTTATGAGGAAAGGCTGAGGCACTTGGATCTTTTTAGTCTGGAGAAAAGAAAATTGAGGGGGCATCTTATAAATGCTTATAAATACTTAAGGGGAGGGTGCCAGGGGGATGGGAACAGTCTTTTTTCAGTGGTGCCCAGTGACAGGACAAGAGGTAATGGGCACAAACTTGAACATAGGAAGTTCCATCTAAACCTGAGGAGGAACTTCTTTCCTTTGCGGGTGGCAGAGCAGTGGCCCAGGCTGCCCAGAGAGGTGGGGGAGTCTCCCACTCTGGAGCCATCCCAAACCCGCCTGGACGCCGTCCTGTGCCACTGCTGGAGGTGTCCCTGCTGTGGCAGGGGGTTGGACTGGGGGAGCTCCAGAGGGCCCTTCCAACCCTGACCAGTCTGTGAGCAGAATGTGGACCTTAACACGTTCTTATGGCATTATAATGAGGCTTAACCTTTATTATAAAAGAGGTTTTAACAGTGTAACATCAGAACTGTTTTAATTTCCAAGTAAGTCTTTGGAGAACATGTTCTCCAGCAAGTCAGGCCACGCTTCAGAGATGCAGCTGTAAGATGCTTCAGAGCACCAGGAAGAGAGAGGCTTTGCAACCAAATGATGTTCCTGTATGGCATCTAGCCACAGGGAAAGTGCAGTATAGGACACAGAGGAGCCTCACGTGGCCTTTAAAGTTGTCACAAGATAAAGAACAGCCCTGAAAGCTGCTGTTGTACAGCTAAGAATGTAGAAGGTGTTACTGAAATATGTTGTTTGTAAAAGCAACAATGCACGAGATTAAAACAGAGTTGAGGTTTTATTCAGGTGGTATTTATATGTGGACGGGGCAAAGCCACATGTAGGGTTCAGTAAGACATGATTTTTGTTAGTTCTCCTGTGCAAAAGTAGATATTTATTTCTGGGTACCTGAATGTTGATGCATAAAAAGAATGTTCCTCTACCTAGATGAAATGGGTAACACTTGAGACTGAATGTAGAAATTATGAAAAACCATCTTTTTGTCTCCTACATTAAATATAACTATTCCCAGTCTTTGAAAATGCCATGTTGTTCTTCACAGAAGACGAGACGCAAAATTCACTATTGGTCTTTTGCAATGGTGCCTTCTCAACTGCCTAGATAGCTCTTCAATTAAATATAGAAATTGTCTTTAATTCCCTTAAATTGTTCTGTGCTGCTACTGTCAGGTGTTAAGTAGCTCCTAGATTTCTTATTATCGTGAATAAATGGCCTTGATATTGAGGAGCTAAGCATTATAAATCCTACTGTCATAAATCTTCCAATTTAACAGAATAGGAGCTGCAGTGCTCAACGCCAGTAAGAATTGAGCTCAGTGATTTGGAAGTATTTTGAGTAGCTCTGGTACTTGTAGTGCATTGTTTTAAGATTACAGCGGTTTGAAGCTATGTAGCCCTTTTGTATTAGCAGCTTTCTTTAGTCCTCTGGTCACTATTGCCCAAACTTAATATACTGAAATATTAATTTTGAAGCTGAAAAACAGGGCAGACAAAAAACCCTAGCAATCTCAACCCTGACTTTTTGGATCACACCGTACAAGAAACCTTAATATCGGGTAGGATCATTTTAGGATGAAGAAAAATGTCTCTTGCAAGATAGGAGAAGCATTTCTGACTCAGTTGGCTGGATGCAAATATATTGGAGATGCTTCATTTCTCTACGGATTTTTCTGCAGGGTAAACTGTAGGCATGTCTAGCTCTCGTCCAGCAACATGTAGGCTTCTCTACCTGCTTCCCTCAGTGGGGATTAGCTTGTAGTAAACTGAAATGTTGTTGGGAGGACTGCTCCTCTCCCCCATTCCTCCCCGAAGGTGAAACAGAACCCCCTAATCCTCTAAAGTTTCTTGCTGTTGTGACATATGGATTAAAACATACACATGTGTGTATTTTTAAAAATCAGTGGAATTTTCCCAAGCATATTTTTGTTACATATTCACACGCACTTGAAATATAAGAAAAGGGAAAGTTCAAGGTTTGCTTGTGGGAAATGTTCTAGGTGGTGTTGGGGAAAACTGCATGTTTCTCATGCCTCTGTCATATCTTCCTGTTCTTTCTCCCAGCCACCTGATCACTGTGAACCTGTTTTTGTAGATAGTCTATCACTACACTAAAAAACATTCCTCCCTCTCAATTCAGCATTCTGTAGTGCTGTGAAGTTCAAGCCTTCCAATGGGGAAATGGTCCCATAACAAGCCAGAATATTTTCTTTCTTTGTGAAAGGGGATTGTTTTGTTCAGTTGCTGTACGCCAGAGTGACGATATTAAATTAGCTGATGTTCATTTGTAATCTTGCCACTCTGTTAGGCAGGGCTGGATTCTGTGAACTTGTATGCACGTTGCCATGTATATCTACATAAGTATGTGTTGGGCTTGAATGACATTGCTGAATTAGATAGTTCTGCTTTCAGGGAAACAATTCCTGAGCCACTGGGAACAGAATATGGCCAACTATGCTAAAGCAACTATGCAGTTTTATTACAGCAGTTTTATACTCATTTGCCTAAATCTGATTTTGAGATTGCTTCCAACTGCGTGAGATTTGTTCAGGTGTTTGGACAATGTTGGAAGCCGGAGGGTTCACCTGGATATATTTTGGCCCCATCTGAGTAGTATTAACAGCTAACATTAGTCATGGTCCAGATAAAGCCTGAGCCTCCGAACATCCTCGGCTTGCCTGTGTGTGAAGCAGCGGTAGAGCTGTGATTCTGAGTAAATTGTGCTTTCCTAGTCTGCTTTGAAAGGAAAATGCACTTGATGTTGTGAAATCGGTGGTGAGCCTTGACTCGTATCAATGTAAAATGATTTTGTAACTGATGATAAGGGTTTATGTTCAAGGACAAGTGAGCCCAGTCTGAATGGTTTAGGAAAAGCTACTGTGAAAAACCTTAATGAAGTTTCTGGAACAAAAAAATTTGCAACTCTGGAATGTAAATGAACCACTCACGGGAAACAGAATGAATAACAGCAATCTTATTTCAAATTAATGCTCCCTCTCTGCTAGCCTGCCTCTTCTACACCAAGGGGATGTGCAGAAGTTCTGCTCCTGACAGGGGAGCGTGATCTGTGAAACTGTGGTGAAAGATGCAGTACTGCTATAGGATGGGAAGGGAATTCAATCGGTAGCGTTCTGTTGAACTGGGTATCGCCAGGTATAGGGCAGAAATGCTATGGCACTGGCAGATGGGTGCTTTTAGAGCTTTTGCAGCTGTTTTCTTTCTCGTGTCGGGATCAGGTGAGGCTGGACATGGCCCCTGGGGTGAGGGTCGCTGTAAGTGGGTGATGGAAGCTCAGAAACTGCTGCCTTCTCTGTTCGGAGAGACTTTATACTTTCCCCACTCTATTTTTCTATAAGAGGAAAATGCACCTCTTTTGCATTTTGACTGGATTAAAACCAAAAGGCGTTGCCCCCTTTCACAGGCTGCTTTTATTTTTCTGTGTGTCTCATTAGCACTTTCTGCTTGCAAATAAACGGTCGGCTACTGGAAACGCATTGAAGTTTTAATTGCCTTTGCTTTATTGGTAGAGAACTGTCTGAACATCTTTAAAGCCTGTATTCTTCCATTTCCTGTTAAAAGGCCTTTTTCTGAGAGACCTCTTCAGTGCCGATGCTTTCTAATTAAACCTGCGAGCCTTTAAATGAGTTGTCTTCCTTGCAGCTTGGCTTTCTGTTTGCAGTTCTCTCAAAATCGGAATGACTTGGCTTCTGGAGGAGGAAGGACAAGCTGCTTTCTTCTTAAAACCCATTAGGAATGTTTCATCTTCCTGAGGTTGAAAAGTTTGGTCCCCTTCGGCTGAGCTGGCTATTCAAAGAGTAGCAGAGCAGCGTTCTGGTGTCCGGCCGGGTGGACAGCCTTGTCTGCCTTCCTCTTCCTTCAAGCCTTCGGTATTTTTTTTTTTCCAAGCCCTGCTCTCAAACCAGTTGAACTGGGAATTTAGGGAATCCTGTTGGCAATGCTTGCTAAATTCTCTAGTTTGAAACATTCAAAATTCTGTGCTTACAGCTGGTTCGGTGTTTGAGAAAATAGTTCCATATTTTAAAAATCAATCAGTAAATAAAATCCACATGTATAGCTGTATTTCATTCCAGTATTATTACACTTTAAGTATTAAAGAGGTTTTTTTTTTCTCAAAGCACAGCCTTCTGTCATAATAGCTTCAAATATTCACTAAATTGAAGTCTTCACTAAGCGGTTTCAGAATTAGTTTCTCGTATTTAAGACAAAACATTATTTCTGGGGTGTTAAAAAATATTTTTTGTAAAGCTGTCTTCAAAGGATTTTACAAAAATATTAGGAACCACGTGAATAGAGAAGAAATGTTCATTGAAGTCCCTGGAGGAAATTTTTTGTCCGTCTTTCCACCACAGGCAGAGACAAAGATGTGAAGAGAACTGATCTTGTGATACAGTTTGATTTCAACTAATACATGGCTAAACATTTCTTGCTTTGAAGGATCCAGGATGGAGTTTCTCTATTGTTATACTGTTGCTAGATACATTTTTTTTCTGATAAAGTACTATGTCACGTAAAAGACTTTTTTTCCATTTTTCTATAAGATGTGTCTTGTGTTCTACCTGTTCTTTAGTCAAAAGCCAGGTGTGCATCATGGACCATTTCTATTATTCAGCCAAGACGTGGTTAGAAGCTTAATGCAAACCCCCAATATGTAAGTAGTATTCCTCAGGAGTTATTTTGGGGGTAGGGAGGGGAAATGCTAAATTTCGGTAGACATTTGTAAGTTTATACAATTGTTGTAAAGCCAGTTAATCTTAAATAACCAAACTCTGAGCATTTGGTAAATTATTTTACCTATTTTTATTCCAAAGTGAACTTCTGAAACTGGATTATGACTTGGTTTGCAATTTTACCATGGGTTTTCTTTATGACTCTAAAATCTTGGAAAAGCTTCTGTTACATTTTTTGTTTCTCTTCATGGTGTGAAAAATTTCAACAGTTAAAAATTGGGCCAACTCCTGGCATTGCTTTGCATACAGAATCAGGCAGTGTAATATGTTAAATCTCTTGAACCTTTCTGTGGGCCTGAGCCCCAGCCGTCACTGTCACCGCAGGCTTGCTCTGTGCTACTTCAGGAATGGCTTTGTGTTACTTTCTTACTGAACGCTATGTGCAAACAAAATTTGAAATGATGGAGGGGATTACCTTACTCTGCTCACCGCGTGGGAGAGTGGATTGAGGGAGTTGGGGTTTTGTGTATTAACAGCTGTTCATTCTGGGAAGCGCCAGCAGAAGCAAGTGTGCTTGTTATCAGGTTGAAAAAGGACCGGGGAGAAGGGACACAACAGTCACTTTAACTTGTATTTGCTGCTTTTAAAGGGCAAGTTTGTGGTGTCTTATGAATAAAAGATAAGTTAGTCTGATTTAGTGCCTGGAATTCACTTACTTGAATGGCTGTCCAGTACTCACAGGCTGAATTAGTACTGGAGCAGAGATTCCTGCTGTATGAAGTTTTAAAGCCTTGGTTTAAAAATGAAGGGTGTGTACAAGCTGCAAAACTTGGATTCAGTCTTCAAAAATACCAAAGCATTTTTAATTGTGTTCTTACTCCTGAGTGTTTAAATCCCAAGAGGTCGGAAATGGAGCTGGCAGGTTAAAGGGACAGTGAGCTGGGCAGCCTTGTGTCTCCTGCTGATGCAGAGCCCCTGAATCAGCACCGTGTTTCCGTCAGAGAAGCCAAATGCCTTCGAGTCCTCTTTACTTTTGGTACTGTAAACAAGTACGTGGTTCTAAAGACTGGAGACGAGATCAAGGATCAAGCTTTATAATAAGCTTGTCTTTGCCAAACGGAAAAGGGAGACACCTTTCTGCTGTGAATGTAGTTGATGGGAGTCTGACACGGCTTTCTGCTTTACAACTATTTCTATTGCCGCTCCTTAAAAATGAGTGAGCCAACTGCAACAGTGAGAGTGCTGTGTATTGATTCCTTTTTTTTTTTCCTGTTTGGTTTAAGGGAGGAAAAAAAAAGATAGTTGAAGAAAATGAAATGGTGGTGCCAACTCTTTCTGCAATTCTTGGTTACGGAAACATTTCTGATGCACTTCATGCAAAGGGTCAGTTAAATCACCCAGGCTCAAAGCTTCCAGGCCACAGGACTTCCTAAAATGATGAGCGGGTGTTTCAGAGGAATGTTATTCCATGATATTTGTAGGAGAAGGCCCCTGCAATGTCTGTTTTTCTTGGTTATGCATTGCATGCTCCCTGAGAAGTGTTGTCATCTTTTAGTGTTTTTTTTTAATGACCGAAGATAAAATAGCGTGCTGAATTCATAAATGCAGAAGGTGAGGAAAGCAGTGCCCCCCTCAAACCTGCCTCTTACTGCAGAGAGTGGTGGTGGAGCATGGACCAGAGGAGGTGGAGGACTTGTGCGAGTTGTGGGAGAAGCCTTGCGGAAAAAATCTGCCACGTAATGTTACTGCGTTGCTTGATAGGCTTCCATCCATCTTTCTCCATGGCTTCTGTACAAGTAACTTCATCTTTCAAAATTTCAAAATTTTCTTTTCTTTTTTGAATAGAATATATCAATCAGTAAGCATTGTTCAAATGGTCTACACTAACTTTTGTCAGGCTGCAACTTATATACAAGCTGCTCTTGAATTAAGTCTGCATTGATGTAAGTACAATCTCTAGCCGGAAAATACTGTTCTCAAACACCAAAATTAAAGGATGGCTTTGCAGTAAATAGCATTTACTCTTAGACTTGCTATGAGGGTGTGAAATAACCATTTCCTCGTGAGAGCATAGGCCAAGTTTCAATTACCTTGTTGAATTCTTGGACCTGCTGAAGAAAGGAGGACTCTTTAATGCAGCAGAGAAGAGGAAGGTAGTGTTTCAGGTACTTATCTTGCACTTCAGTAAAATAGTTTTTTAAAATGTTAATTATTTGCCACCTTTTCTGAGTTGGCACATACTTCAGAGTCTCGCTGCAATGATCCTTCGTGAAAGCAAAAAAAAAACACAAAAAAAACCCAAAACAAAACACACCCAGATGCAAACTCTGGCATGTAGCATGACTAAACCCCAGTCGTAATGTTTTAATGAAGAGATTGCCATGTACAATTTTATAGCTTTCCTGAATTCATGAACACTTTAAAGTTATTTATTCAGATCGGACTAAAATCTAGGTGAGGCAATTTTGTGAACTTGTTTAATAGTGGCCATTTACCACTTTTTATCAGTATTTCCTCTCACAGTCTAAAAAAACAACCCCAACCTTCCTCCCTTTTGGAGAGTGCCTGTGTGGGACCCTGGAGCTTGCACCCAAGAGGGTGGCTGATTCACAAACCCGTTCGGCTATTTCCCGATCTGTAAAAAAGGGTAATACTTCCCTGCTAGATACATATCTACGTCACGCCAAAAATTAATTCCCGAACGTTTTAAAGTGCTTTGAAAAGTAATATTAAGTACTAGGTGTTATTTGTCTAACTGAAACACTGACAAACGTGCATTATGTAGGGAGGAATGGTTAAGACCATCTTATGTGTATCCGACGGACTGACAAACAAAACCCTACAGAATGTTTATCCTTCCATACAGCATTATAAGATGCTCTGAAAAACCTGGAATGCCTCCCAAATTCTTTACTTTAACACACCTTTTATAAAAACATTAAAACTGAAATAAAATCTATTTTGTAAACTTGTATTTTACTTTGCCAAGACCTAAATGCGAAAGTACAAAGATGGAAAGCAGAGCAAAAATCATCCCCAGATTCGGTGTCAAGAAATTAGCCTTTTTTCAACTGTTAATGAGTACTTTTTGGTTCTTGAGAAACTACTGCTGATCCTCACGCTGGTGCTGGCTGCTTTCCCTCATCCATGGGAGGAGCATTCCTATTGCCCTGCTATTTCTCTCCTTCCTTCCTACCTGCGTGGAAAGCACAGCCGCAGAAGGCCGGCACTGAAGCGTGTTACAGAAGTCTCCTATTTCTCAGATTCCTGAATGAGCTGCTGGTGGTTTGTGTGCCTGGGATGCGCTCCTTCATGCGAAGTACGAGTAACGGTGGCAGAGGTTCCTGTTCATTAATTTCCAGCTTTAGTAATGAAAGAGACAAGATCAAGAAAAGTCATTAGACTCTAAGCACGTATTCACGGGATGCTTAATGGATTAAGTGTGCACAGAAAGAAGAGCTCAGCAAACTGCATACAAAAAGGAAATGAGGAATAGCGCTGTGGGGCTGGGGACTGGTGGTGTCCCCCACTTCTCCGTTGAGCTTCGGCTGCTGCCTGGCCCAGGGCTCAGCACCGCCGGGAGCCGGGGCGGGTGGGCAGTCCCAGCTGCAGCAGCCCCTTTCTGGTGATCCCACCTTTCTCGTGGGCTGAGTGCTGGTGTAGCCTTGCTGTCAAACTACAGTGGATGTCTTAATGGTGCTTGCTTAAATTCTTCACTGTTGATAATGCTTCATTGGACATCATATATATATATATGTTCCTTTGCTAATATGATGAAGTTCCATCTAGATGCGGATAGCTAAGAAGCAGCCCCAAAACATTTCTCTCTGTTTTGTCAGTGGTGTCGCCGTCATCCTGTCTGTGTCAGTACCTGCTGCTAATTGGGCATGACGTAGTAATAGTTTCTCTGAATTCAGTTTTAAAAATATAAATTTAAAAATCTGGGAGCTGAAGTGGAGGGGTTTGTGTTGGAAGATTTGTTTCATTTCAGCCCTGTCATGCATATACTGATTATTACCGGCAGCATATTTAACTCTCTATTACTTTTTCATGTATAACTCTTTCATGTATAATTCTTTCCCTTGCAGTTTTGGGGAGTGCTTCTTGTAAGTAGATACTAATGGTCTTCAGTGACTCTGGGAGGATTCTTGTTTGCCATCTCGATAGATATCACAGAAGCCAGGTATTACATTTTGTCTGTACCCCTAAAAACTCTTTCCTACTTGTGCAGTACTGAGTGTAGCTAAAAAATCATTCTTTGGGGTGAGCTAGGTGATCCATGTGAGACAGAAAAGACTACAGAAAGATTGAGGGGTGTAGAGAGGTGTAGTGGTATTTGTATTGTATACATTTGTGGTGAAAGTTACTTATAGCGTACAGGGCAGAGCTACAGTTGATACAAACCAGTGGAAATTTTCTCTTGATTTGGAAGGAGTTGAACTGAATTCCTCTGTGGATCTGTCCTTAGTGTTTTTCACGTTGCAGCTTAAGCTCCTTGGCTTAGGAACCTCCTATTTCTGCAAGTCAAATGACCTTGATGTGATCTAGCACAAATGATCATTTTTGAACTCCCGGGTTTTCCATTTCTAATATTACTCAACATGGAAAGAGAAAGGTGTCAGTGCTGTATCGTGGCATGGGATTGTCTTGGTTTACATGACTCTGCAACAGCGGGCACTTCATCAAAGTTTAAAAACAAAACCCAAACAATAGGTAAGCAACAAGGCGGGGAGAAAAATTAAGATCACTTCTGTGGTTTCATCTAACAAATGGCTCACTGCTGTCAGGGCCCAGTTTGGCGGTGATCCCCATGAATTCTCTTGAAGCTGAGTCCCTTAAAGCTGTGTGCTGTGAGGTTAATCACATTGTGGACTATTCTGGGCTCTGCAGTAGCCTGTGATGGGAGTACTGGGCTTGATGATCCCCGTGAAGCCCATCTGCCTAATACCTGCATTGACTCTGCCGTTGCGCTGATGGCCACATGTTACTCTGCCATCAGCGGTGTCGCGCAGCCCATGCTCTCTCCTGTCTTTTGGATGTTTTTTAATAGGGTCACGCTGATTCTTTGCTGCAGGATACGTCTGCACACATTTTTGTCTCTTTGCCAAGCAGTTTTGGCTTTAAAGGCCTGAAAATGGGTCAGCTCGCAGTTGTAATACGAAGTATCTAAAGCCTCTAGTATTACTTACAATATGGTCACAGTATTTACTTTTTAGCAATGCTGGCAAAAATATTAATATTTTCTTCAAAGTTAGGTGCATGAAGATTTCTTGCAAACACGTAATTTCTGTGCGTGTTCAAACAGTTTGGGGAGCTGGGATCCTTACCCCAGCTGCCTCCCGCTGCTGGGGTGCTATGCTGTGCTGGGGGAGCTCCACAGTCCCACGTGCTGCAAATGCTGTCAGGACTGGGACAGATTTACCATAGTAGAATAAGACATTGCTTGTCCATGTGCTCTACTGCATAAACCAAGCCTTAGAGAAGGTTCAAGTAAAACCCAGATCCACTGGACTGAAGCTGCCTAAGAATTTCCATCCAGAGAACAGTGAATATTTTTCAAAATGCTTTCTTTAAGATAAGGGCATGCCTGCCATGATCACTCTGCTGCCAAGTTCTTTGATAATAGCACTGTGGGACCTCTTTATATGCATTGTACTTGGCATGATCAACACTACCTGTATCAACTGAGCGAGTTTCCCTCATCTTAATAGGGAAGAGAAATCTCTTGGGGACTAATCTTTGTATGGCAAATAGCGAAGCAGAGATTGGTATCTGTTCAGGATGCCTGAGTTTGCAATCCAGGAAAAATGTGCTCGGCATTCTCTTCTTCCGTAAACTCTGAGTGTTCCGGACTAGCTTTATTTTTTAAAACCATATTGAATCACAAAATCATAGCGCCTTTTTTTTTTTTTTTACAAGAACTGTGCCAAAGTGACAGAAACTATCTTCCTCCAGGTAAGGATTAGGCATGCAGGTTATACTACATACTGCAGTTTTGTCTAAAAAGCAGCATAAACTGAAATGCTTACTTCAATTTAGACTTTTGAAATTGCAGCTGAGCATCTCACTCTTCCCCCTTTTGACTTGCAAAAGTAAGATTGGAAAGAAGGAGAATTTGAGCATTGCTGGCTAAATTTTGTCTGAAAGAGGCTACTTCAAATAAAGCTGTTGTCCCTATTCAGAAGGATCAGATCTCTCTTGATAGAGACAAAAACATGCCCCTGATCTATTTTATTACGTCATCCATGTCTTCATTAACCCTGGTCACTTCCATCTCTCTCACGGCAAGAAAGGCAGTTAGCTTTCAGCAAAGGCTTATGAGGGATTGAATCCTCTTCAGTTTACGAGAAGATGCAGGCAAGTTCAAAGCAGTGCTTTGCCCGGTGTTCCGAGAGGAAGGTTTTCATCTAATGAATATCTAATCAGAGAGAGAATGTTTCCGTGGTGGCAGTTTGGAGATGAGGGTTCAATTTCTACTTTAATGACACCTGTCTGGGTAACCTCCCTTAAGTAGAAAGGCTGTAAAATCTCAATGTATAGTGATTTAAATGCGTATTAATTAAAGCATTTGTTAATTTACAGGTGTTTCCATTTTGATTATACTTTTGAAATAAAAAAAAGCAGAATTTTCTTTAAAATACTAAAGGCAATGTTTTTCTTAGGCTGATAAAAGAATACAGCATGTGTGAATTTGCCTGCGTATCTGCCTGTGTAAAGAAGAAAGATAATCACACTTTTTCTAGGTAGAATTCAGCCAGTTTGCATGTCTGAGTCTTGCAAATCATACATTAAAGCACAAAGAGTTGAGGCAAGGAAAATTATGGTGGCTTTCAGCTGGCTGAGAAACACGGGTATGTAAACAGCAACCTAATGTTCCAAGTAGAAGAAAGCAACACAAATCTGAGTTTTAAAGTAGAAGTGACAGAGTGAAAATATGTATTGAATATTTTTTTTTTTAAAACCTTTTTGTAGGCTGTAAAAGGCAGAAAAGCCTTTTAGGAATATTTCTGTAGCAGTTACAGTGTTTGAGTATCAATGCTGGAAGTTAAATATCTTCCTTAAGCCCTTTCTGTTTACATATTCAGTAAGTAGCTTTGGTCTTAGAGGGTATATTCTTATAAATATTCTTATTTCTTATGTATGCTTAAATTGTGTTATGATAATGACGTAAGTATTAGTTTTATGTATTATTGCTTTTTAAAATATCTGCAATAATTTGAAAGGGGCAGGGTAGCATGCTCTGTAGTGAAATACAGATTCTGTGGGCAGTATTTAAAAAAAAAAAAAGGGTAAAATAAATCAGCCTCTGAAAAACATGTGGGTATTTCGACCTCTACTTTTGAAATGGTCTCAATACATCATAGTTGGCTTGTATTAAACAAATACCTTGCTCCTTAGAGCGGGTTTGCTTTAGAAGCTAAATGAAATAGTTTCCTATCAGAAAATCATAATGATTATATGCACCTGTAAACACTTCAAGATGGTTTCAGCCAGTATTGCAGCCAGATAAAGTGATAGCCTCTTGCAGTGTGGTGGCTTGGCCTCGGGAGTTTTTGCAGCGCGGCAGAGCTGCAGCACCTTTAAAACCTCAACAGGACTCAGGTGACTATGTAGGTTAACATCAACACAAAATGGGGCTTTTTTTGGAGTTGAAATTTGTTGCTGCTTTTCAGTTATCAAAATTTTACTCTTCTGACTGTTCAGATCCAAATTGGAACACAAACAATGGTCAAAATAGGATTTGCAGTGGAATCCAGTATTTCCTGGTAATCCAGTATAAATTCTGTTATTAATAGCATATTTCTGAGATTACTCAGATCTAGAATCATCTGTTCTGGGTAGAGTGGAAAAATGTGTCACTTCAGGAACATCCACCCTAAATCCTGCTTGTATGGAGAAGTTGTGAAGATATTCCTTGAAAACTGTACCTATACTGTATCTTTTGTGTGTGAGGCCAGGAAATCCTTTTTGTGGGAGTGGTTGTAACAGCAAAGCCAAAACCAAACCAAAGCCCCCCCCCCCAACTGAAGATGTACTAGCAATTTAGATCCATAACAGAGCTATTGATTTTTAAGTAAATGGGAACAAACTGGTTAAAAATAAGTCATTAATATTCCACAGGGTGGAAGTAGAAAAATAGTATGTGTTCATTATAGTACTAAAGTTAATTTAAAGCATAAGCTGCCTCAGAACCTATTTTTCTCCCACATCTATCTTTTTCCCTTTTACTGTTTGGATATGTAACTCGGCTATAATGGATTTTCATTGCCTTTTTTTTTTTTTCCTGCAGCTTTTAACTATTCTAGTCTAGAAGAGAATCAACTTCTAGTTTTAATGGTGAACAAAAACTTACTTAGAAGCAGTTCACATCTGAAACTGCAAAAAAGTCTCTAAGTTCTTTTTTCTTTTAGTTTCTGTCATCTTATGTGACCATTTCTTTGGCTGAATCAATACATAAGGCAATGGACAAAGATGTGCTGACAGTCTGTTTTTCACAGCTGGTTGCTTGGGGTGGTTGGAAGACTGAGCTGGGAGGGTATTCCTCCCTTGGTTGGATAGCTGTCAGTTTTTACTGTTTTTGTTCCTACTTGAGAAGTAACTCCCCAATCTGTATTTCGCTGGCTCTAGATGAATTCCCGTTCTGTAACCAGAGTGGGATGGCTGATTGTCTGCTGAGGACCCAATGTATGTGGACTGAAATGTGAGCGATGGAAGGAGGGGCAGGGAGTATCCCCATCTCTGCATTTTGCTTTTATTTGGAAGTAGTATTTCAATCAGTGGCAATTGTTGAATGGCCAAAGGTAGTGACAGTGGGCTACTGCAAGGAGTGCTGGTAGCAGCCCCTATGCTGGATTGCTTAACGTTTGATGTCAGAAAGACCTTTGCAGTTCTTGTTGAAGACGTGGTCTACTTCCATTGTTTGCCACAATCCCATGAACCACAGTCTAACAGCACAGGACTAGATAAGTACCTGTTCATTGTTATATTGATTTGTTCCACTTGCACTGGTGAAGAGTAGTATATCTTTCAGCTCTCCAGGAAGATGCTGGCAACACTCAAAGTTGTAACCAAATGCATGTATGTGTGAACGCTGACTAGCCAATTCCAGTAGTTCGTGTTGTCTTCTCAGGACAGCACATGCGGTAATAAACTGGACTAGAGTAGTTCCATGCCAAGTATCTTATTGCAAATCCTTTAGCAGTTATCAGCAGCCTTTTTCACTCCTCTTTGTTGTCCCATGCTGGCATGGGAAGAAGAGACAAAATGGAGAAAGATTTGCACATTCATCGTTATGGATAGTCAGTTGTGAGCTGGCAAGTTTAAAAGTTACTCTGGAATCTGCATCTCAAAAAGAGTTTTTTGTAGTGTCAGATAGTTTGGGTTTTCAGTTGCCATTATAGCTAGGTGAGGCTGAGCATATTTAATAAGTAAGCTTTTCTCGAAATATAATACCTCTGAGTACTTGTCACCAGTTTGGAATATCGTACTAAGCTCCAGAATATATATCGGAGAGAGAGAATCCTCAGTGGGATTAATCAAAATTCTGTTTACAGTGTAGTGACTGTTAGATTGGAAATGTTTGTACGTGGGACAAGTAGCGTGCACTAAGACTGTCTTAAGACAATTATACTTTTACTGTGCTCTGTATTATTTATTAGGCTACTTTGCTTCTAAGATGCCAGATGCCATCCTTCCCCTGTACTGGAGAAATCCAGCTGAAGCAGAGGAATGGATTCTGACTGGGATGCTCCTGGGAGGAGAGGTGGGAGGGCTGAGCTGTGCAGCCAGCAGATCCGATAGCATAGCCAGCGCTCGGCGTTGTCAGCAGGCGGTGCTCCCTGCTCCCCCATTCAGTGACACCCCGGTTATTTATTGTCTTGTATCTCCAGTTAGTGGAAGTTCTTCTCTGCTTGACTGTATTTGAAGGTGCCTGAGGATATGAAACTTAGAGTGCTGAAACCATGTCACGTTGGTCTGACACCAGCTGTAACGCTTAATTTCCTCAGTAATAAACCCAAGTAAAAGCACTGCCTACCACGAAAGCAGCAGATAATGACTATCGTCACAGAAGGATTCAGAGAAAGACATAGTTTTAAATACCTAGATCTGTTACTTGAATTAAATAAAATTTCATCTTTTTGGCAGCTCCTCGAAATACATTTAGTTTAAAATATCTGAGGAATAGTTGGACAACAGCCTTGAGACTAATAAAAACATCTTTCTGTAATTACTTATGTCTAAAAGGCTCTCTAAAGATGCAAAGAAAGGGCATGTTTTTCTTTTAGAATTAAAATTTTGTCTTGGTGTAAGAGCTACATAAAAGAAAAACAAAGGATTTGCACAGAATGTGGTTTTGATGCAGAATTGCCATTTCTCATAGCTGATCCCTTGGAAGAACTTCAGCATGTTTTAATGACAAACAGATCATGTTCTTTCTGCAAAGCAAGCCGTTTCCATACCAAATGGCATCACTATGCGATATTGTCTGTTGTTCCAGGAATGATATTGCTGTTAAAATTACCATCCCATAGGCTTTACTTGACCCTAAAGCAGATACGTATAATTTTTTTCATATGCCAAACATATTGAGTTTACTGACGAATGGGGTAGGTACAGAAATGGTTTTAAAATGCCAAATCCTGTAATGCTGGAACATATCCCAGTTCTGGATTACAACACAACATGGATTTATTGGTGGTCAAAAAGAGGTGGAACTAAAATTAGAACTAATTAATATGGATGCTGTTCAATACCAAGCTTTGGCGTCAGAGCGCTGGAGAAGTTACTAGGAGAGAAGTGCTGCTGCTGCTAACTGAAGACATACCTCTTGGGACGCTGAAACATGTTCAAAGTCCAGTCGTACGTTGATTGCCAAGTGAAGAAAGTGACCTGTCACATTCATTTACAAAACCAATTTCATAGAAGCAAGGAAGGAAATAAGTAAGAAAATAGCATGTAAAAAAACCCACAAACTTAAAATATAAAAAACACTGTTCTAGTTATGGGATAGAGCTTCCCTGAAAAAAAATAAGCCATCTCAAGAAGGCTGAATTTAGACTTTCAAATCCACACCACTTCAGTGTGTCTTCTTTCCTAGCAACATTTCTCTAATGAAACCAATCTGTTTTCCTACCATTAGACTAATTTGTAATTTCTGGTTAGCCTGTGCTTTATCCTAGTCAGAGAATAACATGCTCCTATTATTTGAATTCCAGCGCTGAGGTTTAGACCTGTCCTGTCCAAGACAAATCTGGTTTAGGAACCTACTCACTGTCTATTATTTTTCCAGTAGTGAGATGAACTTGAGGAGTAGGAGGCATGAATGTGTTGCATCTCATATTTCTAATATAAAAGCCACACTCAGATGCATCAAACTGATCTCTGTGTGTATATAGTCATCTGTGCTATAAGATCCTTCACGTGAAGAGCAGTGCCCTGCACTGACATTGGCACGGTGTACACAGGCTGAGTGGTAGTGCCATCAGTGCATCTCAAAAAAAAAAAAAAACGTATCCCAGTTTTTAATTTTGCCATGCATTTGCTAAAATATTTGTATTAGTATCTGCAAAGTTATTTTTATCACAGGCTTTATAGCTTGATGATCCAACGCTTTCAGAGTTCCTTCCTGATGGTAGGGGAGCTTGCAGTCTGCACGAAGAGCAGGAGTTGCAATACCCTAACATTCCCACTCCTGCTGCCAAGAACCACAACGCAGGGAGCAGAGCTGTATCTGAAACTACAATATGAAATACTGTAGAGCAAATTTCAGTTTAGATCTTTGTGCTCTTTTCTTGTCACCTGTGCAGGTTGACAGTCCCTGCGGTAGTTCCTTATTATTGTTTCAGCCTGGAGAGGCATACACACAAGGAATGCTTCGAAGTGAGAACGTAGGCTGTTTCACTTACTGCATCCAAAGGAAGCTAGACCAGATCAAATATAAAAGCTGCTCAGATGGAGTAATATTAATGTCTGTGGCTTTCCAGTCTTGAACATCAGAAATCTAGCAAATCCAGATCTGACTGTGTTCTGGATCTGAGCTGCTTCTCTGGGCTTTAGACTTGAGGCTTGGTTCTTTCTGCAGTTATGTTTTGGGGGATTACTCTCACTTTCATGCACGCTTCAAGAGGGTAGCATTGGATTGAATTCTGCTCTTTTGTGCTGAATCATCGCTGCTTCCCCTTCCTGATATCTCAGTTTGAGACTTGGGTGCTTCACCTTAAAAGATCATCCTTATCTTCTTTGTCTCTTGTCCCAGCTGTCCCTGTGTGGCTTGTGCCAGCACTGCTGCATAACATCCAGTGATGCTTTCCACAAGGCACATCATATCTTTGCCCTGCAACACCAAGGGACCTGAGCCAGTTTTCTTCCCCTTCAGTTTTTCAGTATCTGACAAAGAACTATGTTAGTGTAGTCTGATCATCACCTAGTGGCGGTGTTGGTGAAAGTGGGTGTAAAAGGTCGGAGGTTGGGAAGAGGAAAAGGTATGTGCTATTAAACAAAGCCCAGGGAGCTGTCCTGGGGATTTGGAGATGCCTTGAAGGTTATACCACAGGCGAGACTGTGATCATTTGTAGCTGTGAAGGGTGAAAAATGTCTTTCCATTTACCAGAAAGCAAAACTCCCCTGTAGCCTGTGGTGGGTGTGGCATAGCTTGCGCATTCACCATGTGGCTGCGAGTGCTACAACACGTATGTGTACCGACATCGTGGCCAAACGATTATGTAGTAGAGCTGGCATCTTAGGGGTTGGGACAGATTACTGCAATGTAATGTTGGGAACAGGCATCCCAGAGATCTGTGATACCTCTGGGGAGGAATTCTGCTCTGAAGAGCACACACACAAGCTGGACTTGTGGTGGCTGAGGGTTCCTCTTGGTGTAATTCCTAGAAGAGTGTCCAGGGGGTTTGTGATAGCATGGGAATGGGGTCCACTGGGGTGTGGTGGGTGAATGCTGTGCTATGACACACAGGAAGGACGCATGAGCTCTTGCTGCTATCTCTCGGTAGGTGACACAGGAGCGAGCCACCCTCTGTTTTCAGTGCACCTGATTCCGATGAAGGTATCAATGCCAGCACACCACTCATACTTAGCCAAAATAACACTGCTGACTGCGACCCAGCTACAATCCCTGCCTATTCTAGCAGCTTTAGGTTTTATCCAGCTGGTTTTCTTGAGAGCAGTACTTGCTGCTGAAGCTGACTGGCTTCCAAAAGCAGGGGGGGCTGAGTTGCTGGGGCTATTTCAGTCTTTCATGGGGTTATTGAAGCTCGTGTATTCTGCTACTGATGTGTTCCTAGAAAAGCCTAAAGTAACCTGTTACAAAGACATGTAACTGAACATTTCCTTTTGACACAAAATTACTTCCCCCTCATTCACAGAAGCTTATTTTCCAGAGAATATTTTTAATGATCTTTTTTCTCGTCCTCTTCTTAAGGCTGCCGTAGTCAGTGATTTTATTCTAAAGCTTAGATTACTTCTGAGTGTAGCTCAGTAACATAGCATGATTCATCATATTAGAATATATAAAGGCTAGAAGCCTCTACTACTGTGTATGATATGACAAATAGAAGTTTTAGAAACTAAAAGGATCTGGTAAACTATGAATTTTGCTTTGGTGTTATTGATTTAATGATTTGAACATGCAGTTTTGGGTGGGTTTTTGCATTTCTGTTCATGTTATTGTGAATGTACAGCTGCCAAAGTCAACGGGCTGTTTATAGATATAGAGGAGCAACACAAAATACTGATCACAGTCTGCATTACTAGAGGATAGTCTAAAGTTGCATACCAGGCAGACTGGGTTTAGTTTGTTCCCTAAAGGTGGAGGGCAGCATGTTTGTCTCAATAGTGATGTGAGACTCAGCCATCAGTGTAGAAGTGACCTGACTTTCCTCTCCGACCTGCTTTGCCAGCCCTAGATTTGGCAAAATGGATGACCCAGAGGCTCCAAACCAGCGAGAGAACCCCCTTCTGGCACCAGTGAGTGTATCAGTTGGGTCTTGTGAATGAAATTTGGTGTGATAAAACAGCAATGGCAGCTGATACCTGGCCCGTGTCTCAACTACCCCAAGCAAATTTCTGCCTTCTCTAAGCACTCTCTTGTAGAACTTCATCAGAGCAAACACAGAGTTATTCTGGTGTTTGGAGGAGGCACAGGTCTTGACCACTTCATCCTCCTAAAGGTCCAAGAGCAGTAGCTGAAAAGTAAATGGCCAGTTTTGATGCTGTGTTTAAGATCTGGATGGTGAAGGAGGAAAACATGAATCAGAGGAAAAACTTACTTTGTAAGAATTGGTGCGGTTTTTGCCTCTCAGATGCTTGAACATAAGAGCAAACTTCATTTTCCTGGAATACTCTAAAATACATCTTGGATACGTAAAAATAATATTTTGGGAAAAAAAAAATCATCTTTTTTAACTTTATAAAAAGACCAGGAAAATCTCAATCCAGTTTGACCATGTCTTTAAAAATTCCCTTGATTATTTCCAGGTTTCTGAAAGCATCGTTAGTCTCTGAAGCCTTCCAGTGACTCAAACTTTCTCCTTTCCTCCTTGTTATCTCTTAGACTAAGATGATGTGTTTCTAATTTCTTGTCTGGTATTGTAAGAAGCACCTCTGACTCTTTTCCCCTCCTTAGAAATGCATGGTTCTGTTTTTCCTCTCTCTAATACGTGTGCAGACGCACATACACTATGTTTATCTTGCTAGGTTGTTCTCACCATGGCTTTCCCCTGTGCGGGGCCTTCCTTTCTCATAGCTCCAGGCTACGTTCTTGTCTATTCTGAAGACAGTATAAGCATAAAGTATTGCTTATAACTTCAGTCTTTTCCTGCCTGTTTCTGTCCTGACTGACATCTTACTATTTCACTGACTCTGCATAAAGTTTAGGTAAAGGTGACTTCAGTTAAACTTGTCTTGCATCTGGAGATCAGTGTGAGCTTATGATGTGTATGTTTGAGTGCAAATCAGTGAATAAGTAATGTCAGACCACTGTTATCCATATTTCTTTTCTGCTTTCCTCAAGAATTCCTCAAGCTTTTCGAGAGATGTGGTTAATACTTTAGATGAGGAATAAAACTCATGTTCATGAATAGTTTATGCAAATTGTGCATCTATTTGATAAATAAGGCTGCAATCAAAAGTATCTAAAACTTGACAGTGATTGTAAGATGGCCATGCCATTTTCTGAAAAGCGCTCAACATGAAAAATTGTTCTAAACTGGAAGTAGGTAGCTACTGGGGGAGAGGGGATGTCTGGATGTTTCTTATCGTTAACTGTTCTAAGACTTTAGCAGTAGGAGGTATGTTTTGGAAAACACCACCTTGGTCTTGTTCACCTGGCTTCATTTATCAGTATCAACAAGGCATAGCTGACAACAAGTGAATGAACTTCTAGAATGATTGAACTTCTAGTGGTTTTCCGTTGATTATCTCCTATTTCAAGCCTTCCCGCTACATGCTCTTCAGTTAATTTTCACTGTAACTCCAAGATAAACAGTAACTTAGTTGTTTTGCTGGTGCGTGTGAAAATAGAAGGAATTATTGCACTGTTTCCAGGAATTTCTTAAGGCTGTTGGAAGATCAATTTATGGAAGAAAAAATAAACTGACTGGAGGAAGCCATAGATCCCCTTAATGGAGAGCTGATAACATTGATGAAAAGCAGACAGTCTGGCTATGGTTTGGGAGGTTGGAAAGAGTTATGGTCTCTTTTCAGAGAGGTGATGGGGGGCAGTGAGGTTTGTGTTCAGAAAAGGTACTTTGTACACTTCAGGGACAGTTTATTAACGTTAAATTACTCAATTACAACAGAGTTGATTGAATAAACTGCTTTTTAAAGTGCAGATAACACCTTTGTTTTACATGGAGTTTAAAATCAACAGCATTAATATTTACAGTGACTCTTTTAGTCTGAACGAAACTGGTTTAAAATACCAGTGATTGACTTTTTCAAAATTAAAAAGAGCCAGCTCACCAGCCCCCTTTGAGAAGGAAGGGGAAAAAAATAGTTATCTGTGCAAACAAAGGAACCTAGTTTAGGGCCAACGCTCTATAGTTGGAAACAGTTCCAACCTGCCTTCTGCTTTGGGGTGGCTGTAATGGTGGCGAGGTAGTACTGGTGCTTAAACCAGTGGAAAAGGTTGTTCTTGACACTGACCAGTAACTGAATGTTGTAGCTGAGCATGGGAATCAGTTTTTATTATAAATTATTGAAGTGGGACCATTTAGAATGAACACGATAGTAATAGGGAAGTCTTGATCAATAGCCAACAGGTCACAATGAGTGGGCTTTTCTTGTTTCGATTACAAGATATAGTTGGCAATTAAGAATCTTGTTAGAAGTTGAGATACCTTTGCTTGGTTTTCAGTTGGTTTTATATTTATAACAGAAATTTTAATCTATATGCTACAATTGCCTTTATCTGTTATTCATTATGCCTTTATCTGTTATTCATTACTTTCAAAGGTATTTAGTGTACGGTGCTTAAGGTGCTGACTCGGTAATGTCAACTTTAACGGGTCTATATTGTCACAGTGTGGAAGACTAGAGAAGTTTAAGCATTTCAAGTTAGTCACCAAGGAATTGTTCCTGTCCCACGGCAGTGGGACTCATCATCCCAGTTTCCAGCTGCCCTGGCAAGCCTTACGCACTGGACCTTGTTATCAGTTCTGAGTTCCCTTTTCTTCTGAGAGCCTGACTGCTTGCTCTCAAAGAACAAAGAAAACTGCCTTCCAGGCCTGCAACTGTTGTGGCTGCTTTTGGATTTGTGTAATTTGCTTTTTCTTTTAAAATAGCATGATGTCTTTTGTACAGCACCTAGGATATTTGCCTAGCAATTTTATTTGCAGTTTTGACGTGTAAATTTCCAGGGTATTCACAGCCAGAGCGTAAAACGAGAGCCATTTTGGTTGGCTCTAGGCTAGTGCAAAGTTGATAAAGTTTTATGAGGTTTTGAAAAATCTGCGAGTTTTGGAGCAGTTGCAAACCAAGGAAGATGCGTGCCACTTGTTGCTGTTGTCATAGTGCTGGAGATAGAGCTAATAAACCAAACCAGCCCCTTCCAGAACCTTAGTCATTAGTGCAAAGGCATTTATCAAATATTAGGTTTGCATACCACTTAAAATTGACCAGTGAAAAGGGATGTCCTTTTCAGGTCTGTTTCTCACCAATGGTCTCAAATACTGACAGATTAAGAGCCCAAGCATTTCCTTCAAGCTCGGCACCCCCTAAGTTTGCTTAGCTAATTAGTTAATTTCCTGCAGAGCTGCCTATTCCAGCCGCTGCTGTGTCTTTCCCATGGATGCTTCCCTCTGCTGTATTTCAGGGTAGGATTAAGGGCTAAAGAAACATGCTAATTACTTAGTGGGATCAGCACCTGCTAATGAGATGGGGTACTACAGTCAAACACTGGTCTTTAACAAATCTGCCTTCAGATAATTTGCTCAGAGCAGATTTTTGTCTCAGTGAACTAGATACGTGTTTCACTTGAAACAGTCACGTAATTAATAGCATTAACAGGGAGGGGCGTCTGTTACAGCAGGGAAAACTCCTCAGGCACACTCCTGTTCCTCTGCCGTCTCACAAAGAATGGCAGCCCGTCTCGTACGAGTCTTTCAAGGGTGCTTGTTTTATTTGGAGGCAGAAGCAAATAAAGAGATTGTGATGTGAAGGTGATCGTGCAGATATTTTTTGTTCGTACCTTGTCTGGCTGACTTCAGGGGGAGTATGGGCCAACAAGTTATGGTTCCAGACTTTGATCATGCCAATATTGACCAAAGAATTAATCTGGAAAAATGTTTTATCTCAAGTTGATTTTGAAAAATGGCTTGTAACTTTGAAGTGTAAGTATCAGCATCTTGATGGTATGACAAAAGACAGATAGGGGGGTCATGTCCTCCATGCTTCCAAAAGATTGCCAGATTCCCAGTATAGTTGCATTATGGAAACCGGGCTAAAAGAAAAGTAGGAGGCCCACCTGCTGTCCAAGTATTATGAGAGTTGTTATCCAACTAGCTCATTAACATCCAGTTCCAGAGAGAAGGCAGTAAAAATCCTATTTATAAGCAATATTCCTGTAGAAAAGTGTAGTTTGTAAGACTACATGAGATAATTACAGTCATTGAAAATCCTAACAATACAGGAGCACTTAGTTTAAGAAAAGAAGCATTAAGTCGCTTAACACTTTCAAGCTGTCAGGAGAATAGTGACCTAGGCTTGTGTGGAGTAATCACAGCAGACAGACCATTTGAATTTGGTACATATGGGTAGAGTCTCGTACCATAAAATGGTGCTGCGTTGGTGATCTGCAGATAACGTGGATTTCTGTCCCATGAAGAAATATATAGATAATAAAGGAACACATCGGTAAACTCATGGCTGTTTCATGAGTCTGAAATTACAATTTCAATGATTTCCTAAATGTCTGTGGGGGTAAATCCCATTATAGCAACATTATAGTCCTGGTGGCTAATAATGCCTTTGGGTTTCATGCTTTGGAGTGCAGAGATGCAATCGTGACAGGGACAGTGGAAGTCTTCGTATGAGACAGGTATGAGAGTTGTCAATGTTTATGTGATTGCTTAGTAATTTTAGTATAAAAAACAATTACAGCAAAAGTTTCCTTTCCAAACACCTACCTTTTCAGGATTGATACCATTTTTGTTTAAATTCATTTACATGTGGAAGTGTTAAAGAAACACACAGAACATATGCTTTGCTTTTAGAGCTTCCTTCCAGCTTTATGATAGCTGTAGCACTTTAAATTTTGCAGTGTGCCTTCTTCCCAGTTACCAAATGATTTCTTTTTATGACAAAGACCAACATTCTCATTAAAGGAATGGGTAAGCAGCTAACTTAAGAAAACAGTAGTGTTTTTCTAGTGGAGTGGTCTCCCACAGGGATCCCTGTGTCCTTCCATTGTGTTGGTAAGTCAGAAGAGAAGCCAGTCCAGACAAAACAGTGGCTTCTGTCACATCAAGACAAGGAAAAGCAGGTGTTCAGGGAACTAGCTGTACTGAGAGAGAAACCAAAATTCTGGAGCAGGAACAGGAGTAGGGGAGCAAAATGAGCAGAGAACGTCATTTAGCAAACAGGAGGTGTAGGGTTAGAAACAAAATATGAAGGCAAGTCAGGAAGGATTAAAGAACAATTCCAGTATTAATGAAGATTGTGGAGGAATGGCTGCCAAGAATACCATTTCTGCTGCGCTCAGGAGGATAAGTACCCGATGGACGATAAACCTGAAGGGTGGTGTTTGATAGGTGTATTAAAGATGATCCCTAGAGGGAAAGATAATCATCCAAATGGAGAATGGCAGCATCCATCTAGCATGGGGGGGGATAACAAGGTGTAGGCCATTTATTTGGTGGAATTGGCCTTTTAATGATCATCTTTTTGTACCGCAATATAGAAGAGTACCAAGGCTTGATGCGTGAATGCTTGAAACTTACAGTAGAGGATGCAGAAAACTCATAGCAAAATGAAGAATGGTCGTCTCTGTGCATGTGTTTTCAAGTTGCATTAATGCATCAAAACCAAATCTTTCAGTAAACCAGTACAGAAAATCGATAGATGACAGAAGAGTGTCGTGTCCCGTCCCGTCCCCCCCAACCATCATGCTGAATTATAAGCGGCTAAGATGTCCAACACCTGCAGGTTTCTGCTGTACGGCCCTGGGAACGGCCGTTACTGCCCCCAGCAATGGTGTAACAGTGCCTGCGAAACTCAACTAATGCTGTTGAGACCAGTGGTCTGACAGAAAAAAAACAAACATCTGTTTAAAAACAAACACCCCAAAAACCCCTTTGGAGAACAACTTAAACTGGGAAATGGAAGCAAAGCAAAAGCATTGCTATGGGAGGGAGTTTGGACTCTGCTTAGAGGTAGAAGTGTTTCTGAATAATGTATTTTGCAATTATAGCGCTCCTTCAAATGTAATCTTTTTTGCTCTGTAGATTTCCTGATTTCTTGAGATACTAGTTAGATATCACAACTTACTTTTTCTCACAGAAATGAAGTCAAGTCATGCAGATGTTTTGATGCTGTCATAGCAATGCCACGCTGTTTGAAAATGTCTTTTGGGTGTCTCACTGGGCTTGTGAGGATCAGTTCTGTAATGTATGAAAGGATGCTTCCTTTTTATCAGCTAAGCGCTGGCGTCTTTCTGTTCTGATTATACAAGTCCTGCATATTGTACTATTTTAGTAAGACTTTTCAGCATTTATTTGACTTTCTAAAGGTAACAAAGCTCTGTATCCATCAGGAGGAGGATCAATAGGTAACTGTTCTCAACACAAAGTGAATTAAGCCCGCTAAACCTACCTATTAGCCTAGACAGACCAGCTACTGGGATTCAGCAATGGGTTATATTTATCCACAACTGAAAACTTTGTAGGGTTGATGTAAGTCTTTGTTAATGTTGGAAACTCATAGCATGATCGTTCATTCCACATAGAAAAAAATCTTGGGGTTTTGTCAGGTTTTTTGTAGGCTTCCAGAGGGAGCATACCTTTGTGTATATATGTGTGTTTATCTGTGTACATAAATAAATGTTTACGTAACAGAATTATGGCATATTTTTTCATGTAGAACTGCACGCTCTGGTCTGAACAGCAGGGAACCCTAAAAGCTCCCTACTGGAGCCCTTGACCTGCTCTAGCGACAGTTGTGGTGTCCTGATGACTACTGCACCTCTGCAGAAAATGGGAGCTGAACGTGTTGACATGTGATTTGGGTATGAGGTGGAGTCTGACGTTACACCTCAAAATCTTTTTCTTGGTTTGTGTGTATAAATCAGCCCAAATGTGCTTGTAAAACACCCAGTGGAGGCAAGTTCGCCGAGCAATCGCATGTAGCTAAGCAGCTAAGCTGCTCAAAAAAGCTATTGCTTCCTTTTGTTCTTCTAGAAGTCCAGTCCTATGTCAAAGCAGCACTGGTCTGCCACCTCTTCCCCTCTCTCTTTCCTGAGACGTATACCTTCATCAAAGTAGCTGTTCTGCATTTATTGCCATAGACCTAAATTTCTCATACATACTGGAGCTTAAAAGGTAGCAGGTTAATTGTGCACAAGATAATGTATCAAACCAGAATGATATAAAAGTTTCCTTGAACATTAAAAATACATTTATTTATAGGTACAGATTAGTTACAGATGTTTATTGTATTCACCCACAGAACATGTGAGAGTATTTCTGCAACTATGTCTCTGGATCTGATGTGCAAACACTTCATGGAGGTGACCTTTTTGTTTTTAAAAGTTTGTGAAATCAAGGTGTAAAAACTTCTAAGTGTTTGATAACTGAGAATGTGGAACTTTCACATATGAGGAAAAAAATGCAGCTCCATGGCTCTGCTTTGAGGCTCTGCCCTTCGTTCTCAGCGTCAGGGCACCCTTTTTGAAACTGTCACATCCGGGTTTTGATACTTTGGTCTTCAGGTACCAATTTTCTAGTTATTTTCCATATTCAAGGATGTAATAAGCAGTCAGGATGTCAGGAGAATTATAAAATTGGCATGGCATCCTGGGGTGCATCAAGAAGAGTGTGGCCAGCAGGCTGAGGGAGGTCATCCTCCTCCTCTGCTCTGCCCTGGGGAGGCCGCATCTGGAGCACTGTGTCCAGCTCTGGGCTCCCCGGGTCAAGGAGCACAGGGAACTGCTGGAGAGGGTCCAGCAAAGGGCTACAGAGATGATGAGGGGATTGGAGCATCTTTCTTACAAGGAAAGGCTCAGGGACTTGGGGCTTTTTAGTCTAGACGACTGAGGGGGGATCTTATCAATACTTATAAATACTTAAGGGGAGGGTGCCAGGGGGATGGGAACAGTCTTTTTCCAGTGGTGCCCAGTGACAGGACAAGAGGGAAAGGGCACAAACTTGACCACAGGAAGTTCCATCTCAACATGAGGAGGAACTTCTTTCCTGTGCGGGTGGCAGAGCAGTGGCCCAGGCTGCCCAGAGAGGTGGGGGAGTCTCCCACTCTGGAGCCATCCCAAACCCGCCTGGACGCCGTCCTGTGCCACTGCTGGAGGTGTCCCTGCTGTGGCAGGGGGTTGGACTGGGGGAGCTCCAGAGGGCCCTGCCAGCCCTGACCAGTCTGGGATTCTGTGATAAAACAATTGTATCTATCTTTGGTGGATTCATGGGTATATTTGTATGACTAAGATTAAGTCTGTTCATAAGAATTGAGTTCCTGCCTTGCTAGAACTGAAGAAGGATTACTGGGTGATAGAAAAGTAAGAGGAGGTAGGAAAGGGAATTCAATTCAAAAGCAATTCACTTTGCCTTTTTTCCCCCCTCCCCTTCCCTGTCTCTGTTGGTAGGTTTGGTTATTTCCAAATGCAAAGTGGTCGTCTCATCAAGTATTCTTCCCTGAGTAAAGATGGTTGCCTGGGGGAAAAGTCACTTTGTTTCTGTTTCCACATCTGTTTTTTAGAGGTGGTTGGTTTACTTTCAGGATGGATGAAAATGGCAACATTGTGTGGCTGATGGTGTGTGCTGCCTTACAGAGCACAATGCCAAGGCTGCCTGTTCTCCCCAGCACTCTGCGCCCCGGGCTTTGACGCTCTGCGTGGATCCGTATGGATGAAGCTCAAGGGGTGACCAGGATGGGGGCACACATCTTTTAAGTGATCTTCTCTAAACTGCGGCTGCAATCTCAAACTTAGTTGGGTTTAAAACCTTGCAGACTTCCGTGGCACTGTCATTTGTGTCTTTAACCATTAGACAGGGAATAAATGAAAAGAGATGTCTTTTGCAAGTCAAAAGTACTGCTCTCGCACTATCAGACTTGGTCTGACTTTACACAGACAAGAAATGCTCAAACTTACAAAGATTTTTGTTTTCATAATATCCTTAAGGAGGAGAAAAAGCCTAATGTTTTCTCTTCCCTCTGTATATATATTTTCTCCATTTCCTGCTCTACCCCATCTCTCCCCTCCTGCCCCCATTTTGCTCTTGGGGGTTTATTCCAGTTTTCTTCATTCATCTGCTTTTATGTCATAAAGCCAAATGGATTCTCCTTGATTCCTGATGTCGTCTTTTATGCTGCTTAAACACTGTGCTATGGCAAACGCAACAGTTGATGGCACATTTTCCACATCTGTAATTTTTATGCCAATTGCCTATATAAAAAAAGCTGTCATCTAGACTTCATAAAGATAAAAGTTAAATTGAAAAGATGTTTGGATCTTAAAGTTTGATTGCTACAACAAATGTAGAACCCAATGCAGACGCTTGTGAAGCTAGCACGCAGGAGAAGAATGTAATGTAAATAATTATAACGTAAAATGAAATGTCCCTGATGCTTTTTTATTTTGTGTCTAGTTGGGCTGAGCTTGTCATAACCTCTAAGAAAACTTTAGATTTCTAACGCTGTGTGGTTGCTTGCCAAATATTTGTACCACCTTTGTATCTACTATTGTATCTACATTTATACCTAGTAGATGCGGAGTCATTGTTATACCAACTTAGTGTAACAAATTCAAAGTACAAGAGGTGAGTAATTAAAAGCTCAGGTATATAATTTTCTTACTGGTGGAAATTTATGCTGGAGGCAGTGTTAGTATTTCAAGTCAATTGCTGGTCCCAGTAGCACGTTTGGAGAGCTGAGTTGTGCTCATTTGTTTCTTCGTACAGGGAGGTGGCCATACTCTAAAGGAACTGGCAGGAAAGAAGCAGAATAAAAAGGCTTTTGCCTACTTTTAGATTCCCGCCCCCCCAGTGGGCCATATCCAGTATAGTTCAGAAAAATGTTAAAATTGGAGAAAAACATTGCCGTATCAGCCATACTTCTCACACCGCTTTGTAGTGTGTGATGTAAAAACATGAAAGTCGTCACTCCCATACCTCTAAAATCTTTTCCAAGCAATTTGTAACCACGTGTATAAAGCATATCTATTTATAGGCAGAAACACATCTGTATTATTGGTGACTCCATGATCCTTTTGAAAGGGTCTGCAGAAACAATGATTGTATCTTGCTTAAACTCTGGTATTTCTTTTTTTCCTTGTGTATCAGCCTGTAAGATGAAATTTTGAGTTACATTAGATAAGTAAAAACACTGCACGCAGTGGACTATTTATAGGGTTGTAAGTGGCTTTGAGGCGCTGTAATGCAGCATTGGTGCTTTTGTTAAAAGATGGTATGAAGTACATTTCTTTTTGAGGTTAATATGTTCTTTGTCTTCCGATGTCTAGTTATGATGGATGTTGAGCTAGGTCAAAAGTCCAGACTTCCAACAAAAGTACCTAACAGGGTGGTGAAGATATCTATTAAAAGAAACTCCTTGTTCTTTACCTTTCTTTATTGCTCTTGTAAATGGTGTTCCAGGAAGCTCTACATATTCCAGGCATGTCCAAAACACATCAGAGATGTCTGCATTCACACGTGTGCACCATAGGTCAGTTCTTGTTCAGTTTGCTCTCAATCTTTTACCTCCATGCACAGAAAGCCTGCTAAGGAATATTCATATAGTCTAACTTTGCATTTGAGTAAACACTTTAGCTTCATTACTTTCATTCAGTTGATTTAAATACTTGAAGTTACTGATAGATTCTAAATTACTTACATTCGGTTATATGGAAGCTTTACTGAAATTTTATAGAACTGGAGTTTAAGATGATGGCACTAACTTGAGTGATTTGTTGTTCTGAGAGAAATGGTGTCTCATGCAAAACATTAAACGTAACAAGGAACTGATATCTTTTAGATGACCCAGCAACTTTGGCTGATTGCCCTGAGTTGCTGTGCATGTAGTAAAAGGAAGAAAATTTGTATTTGTAGATGACAGTCTAGGTCTTGAGCACGAGCAGGACAAAGGTGATGTAGGATTTGGTGCGCTGGGCAGAGATTCCTTCTGAGATATTCGGCAATCCATCAATGTTCAGAGCCTCAAACCCAGACATAAAGATACCTTGTAGTGGCTCCCAGGCTTTGAGCAATATATGGTTTTGTTGCCTTTTGTGCTGGATTTCATGTCTTTGGTTAATCTCTTCAGATGTGCAAATATTAGCTGAAGTGAGCTATGCTGCTGTCCGTTTTCCTGACTGCAGGGGCTGTGGCACAACATCCAGTGGTGGTTCCAGTCAGTGGTGCTGCCCAGGCTCTGCCCTTCTCCTGTGGGAGCCCCATGGAGGAAGGCTGCCACTGGCAGGCAGTGTCCTCTCGCCTCCACAGCCTTCACCTGGCAAACCCCATTGCTTCACCCAGGTGTCTCCGCCTGATCTTGTAGCGGTGGGGGGATGAGGAGTTGTTGCAAAGGTTTGCTCAGCAGGTCCGTGACCGTGAAGAAAGTTTTTCGACTTGTTGAATTATAGGCCTTTACATCCTAGTATACATTAGTGTTGGTAATGTGAAATACCATGCTGCCTATAGGCAATAATCCCGTTGAAACTCAAAAGTCAATAAGGTACATAGACCTGCATAAGACAACTGAAAAAAGACCCAAGCCCAAATATGGAGGTGGGATCTCAATGGTCTCACTTAGCTTGGGTGGTAGGAAAGTGGCACCTTCAGTGCTGTTGTCACACTTGACTGCAACAGAAGAAGCCGGGTCTTCTGGAGGGCGCACTGCCGGTAGGGCAGTACCAGGTGCGCGGCAGGGAGGGCTGTCAGGCACAGCTCTGCTCGTCTTGCCTGAGCTTTTACCTGGGCCTTGGGTGAGATCGGGACACGGTATCCAGAGCTATCACTCTGCAACCTTCCATGGCCTCTCAAAACACCTACACGGGCATGTGTGTGCACTTACATTTATAATCGCCAAATCCAGTTGAGATGTTTCTGTTCTATTTTGTTTTTAAAAAGTTGTAGGGAGTTAGGAAAATACTAGCTCTGGGAAGCCTCAGTTATGTTTGCGATAGGATGAGGAGTAACAGTTTTAAACTGGAAGAGGGGAGATTTAGATGAGATATGAGGAAGAAGTTCTTTCCTGTGAGGGTGGTGAGCCCCTGGCCCAGGTTGCCCAGAGAAGCTGTGGCTGCCCCATCCCTGGAGGTGTTCAAGGCCGGGTTGGACGGGGCTTGGAGCAACCTGGGCTGGTGGGAGGTGTCCCTGCCCATGGCAGGGGGGTGGAACTGGATCATCTTTAAGGTCCCTTCCAACCCAAACCGTTCTATGGTTCTACGTGAACTTACATAAAAGGAAAGCCATCCCCAGTGTGGTGCTGCTGTAGTTCTGATCCAGCACTGGATCTGTACGTTGACTAACACTTCACACACCGTGAAACCTTTGGTGGACTGGGGAGGAGAAAGCAACTGCAAGCTGCTGTCTGTCAGTCTGCCTGTGTGTAGTGCCTTTATCTCAGAGTTCTGTACTTTGAATCTTTAACAGAATAGTTGTACACGCTTTGCTGAAGCCAGCATTTGAGATAGGATCAGATTTCCCCTACACTCAATTGCTGCAGTCAGCAGAGCAATTACAAGCAGATATTTATGGAAGAGGAGCTCTGGCTCCCTAACAGTATGAGGAGGCAGCATGCAGGTTAATAGGGACTCCTAACTGTAGGAGAAACAGCACTTTGTTTTCCTTTACATGAGCAGAAATGCTGATCAGTACAGGCACAATAAAATGGTAAGAACCCAATAAAATAACAGTGTAATTCTAAAATGTGAATTGTGATACGTACATTAATGTGGCAGAATGCAGCATGTGTTTAGACAATGTTGAGATTAGTAGTGGATTAATGGTCCTTTTCCAAAGAAAGGAAACAAGGTACGGCTCACTCAGTTTGTTTCATATCCATTAAGTCAACCTAAATCCTTAACTGTTAAGTTCATTTCCCTGTTCTGCGTGGAAGTTGTTGTGTAAACTCCTTGACAAAAGCCTGGCTAGAGAGCTCACTAGGCATCTTGCCTATGCCAAGACTATCTCAGAAATCAAAATGTTCCCATTTCCATACAGTCCTCATTTACCTTTACCAATTCATGCCTATTTCTTCTAACGCTGATGATGATTTTCAACTACAATAGCTTTTTCTCTGTCCTGGGAAGCAAATTTTTAAGAATAATGGTGAAATATTTTATGCTATTGCAAATAAATGAGTGATGATGAAGATGGATGCTTCATTATGTGTAGTTTACATACTTGAAACATGAAGTTTTGCTGCGTTTTGGGACATCGTAGCTTTATTCAGCGAGTTATGACCTCAAGGAATTGAAGTTCATCACTCTTTACAACACGTTTTTCAGCCTTTGAAATGCACCAAAGGCACTGCTGTGGTGGTTTATTGTGCTGTTAAAAGTGATCGATTTCTATAATGCAGTTATAGCAATTGTGGTGTCTCAAGGCAGCTTTCAGCACTCTATTGCAGTCACACATTTGAGAATTTTGGTGTCTGATGCTTTTTTTAAAAAAAAAAAAAAAACAAACCAAAACAAACCACCAAAAAACCCCAACAAAACAAAGAAACCCACCCTAAACCAGCCATCCTGGCTTCCAAAATCAGATAATCTCAATGTCTAGACTGTTTTGCCCATAAGGAAAAGACAGTGTAAATCTTGATTTGCAGACCTTAATCATGAATTGGACAAGTACTACAGCTATTGTCATTCATCAGTTTTTTCAGTTCAAAACTGGCTATGCAGCACTAATTTCTTTTAGTAAAAGTTTAGACAGCTTCCTTTGGATCTCTCACTGCTGGTTCTGATAGAAAGGAGGAATTTTTTTCATTATTTTTTGGTTTTCTTCATTTCAATCTGAAGCTTAGATTTACTTATGGAACTCTGTAGTTGTATGAATTTTTGAAAATCTTTTCATCCCAAAACCTCAAAAAAAAAAAAAAAGACTGAATTTCTAAATGTCTTCATAAAATACTGGAGTAGTTTTCTTTAATTTCCTCAGTATTTTTTCTAACAGCATTTTCAAGTGGAAGCTTCCCAATTGACTTAAAAGTTTCCCAACTATAGTTAATAAAAAAGCATCAGTCAGATCTTACTGTTTCTAAAAGAAGCATTTTCACTTACCCACTTCTGCCATGCTACGAGTGTTCCTGAGTGCGTGAGGAGGCCCAAACTGGTCCTGAAAAATGGTGAGAGGTGGACAAATGGGTTTAATTCAACTGGTACTTCTCTATTGGCTTTCTGGGCCTGTTCCACCTGACCATGAGGAGCTCATGGGACTTCTTGCTCTGCTTTCAAAAGGTTGGAGTTTAAAGCAGCTACCGTTGATCGTTCCATTAGTCCCTAATGAAAAGGAAGAACAATTTCCTTGTGTTTCTCTGTGCATTAGTGAGAGCCTCAAACTCTCAGAAGGGCACAACGATGTGCTGGGGTAGTGCCGGTCCTGACCTGGGATAGCAGCACTTCCAGAATGTTTTGCATCTAGTTAATTAACGTTTGGGTTTGGAAGCTCTTGGTAGGTGGTCTTCTGGTCATCTGATCAGAAGAAACCATGAACTGCTTCCTTGCTGGGTGATTTTTGTCAGTTTATCTCTTGTGGAGGGAAGTTAAAATGTCATTATTCTGGATAGCTCTAATACCAGCTGGAAATGAGCAAAATTACACTGAATCATGCTCCTTTAGCTTCCTTTCGGAATATTTGCTTGTGATTTTCCTAATAGCACTACTATTTATTCCTGCTTGCATACAGTTTCTCTCTCTCTGTAGCTGAGGAAAGGGAATTGAGTACGAAAGGTTTTCCAAAGCAAGACATTGCCCTCTTCTGGATACTGCCTGAATAATCAATCCCTTGGCAGAAGCCCCAGCCTCCCCCTTGGAGTACAGATGCCACCCCCTGGCATGCGGAGTGTCAGCCTTAGTCAATCTAATTCCATTACCTGAGATGACTTAGTCACTTTTAAGCTTTGATGAAATACAAAAACTTAGTGGAACATGTATAGTAAGAGCAGAACGTTTCGGGTGACAAAAATCATTTCATTCAAAGTGTTGTTTTATCAGAACTTTGACAAACAAGGGACTCATCTGCTGACTCATCAAAAGCGTTATTTATAATGTAGTGGTGCTTCAAGTAACATTGTTTTTAGCACAAAACAATCTGTTCATCTGCCTCCTTTCAGCAGATGCTTCATGTAAGAGAACAGTCAACTTATAAAAAGTTTAATAAGATACTTTGGATCGTGAAGCATATGTATGCTATAAATAACCTTCAGTTAATCAAACTGGGTTCTAAATCTTCATATGTGGATGTTTTGTTGAATATCTAGCTTTCTTTTTTAGAATGACCTTTAAATAGTGGACTGAAATATTTGACATAGACCGTGCTAAAATCTGTTTCTGTAGGGGGAAAGAAAAAATTTGCTCTACTTAATAGTATTGCTGAAAAGATGATGGAAATATTTCTCTGAAACATCTATTATTGAAAACTGCCAGGTTGTTTAACCTCTGAAGAACATGGGCTTGATTGAATAGCCTTCAATAATCAGCTGAACAAAATAACTGCTTCAAACAGCATCTTTTTGTACTGAAAAGAAAAAAAAACAACACTACAAACCCAAACCATTTCAGCAGTTCCCTGACTCTCCTGAGAAGCTGCATCTATTTTATTCAGTGTCTCCGGTACCAGTTATAGACGTTTCTTCTGATAGAATGCGATTTCAACTGGTTTGCTTCATTTTGATTTGAAAATATCTGGCGCTTTCATACTTCCTGTAAAGTAGTGAAAAGTAAGTACTTGTAAAAACCTCCAAAGGCACTTTGGTACATGAATTCGTTCTGTTAGAACAAAATGCTTCCACATCTGATCCTATTCAAAGCAGCAGGAGAAAGGAGGGTGGGAGTCAAGTGGAAGAAACAAACAAAAAAACCCCTTCATAACCACATCTCTGATTTCACAGCCACCAAAAGTAGCCAAGTTTCTTCTTTTCTAATGGAATCAGGCAAAACTGAAGATATTGCGAGACAGTCTTTGTACTGGGCACCTCTAAGCATATTTAAAACAAACAAAACGCCAAAAAACCAAACCCCAAACGGAACTCCATCTTCTCGTGCTTCAGTTTTATACATGGAATGGGTCAGTATCTGGGCAGGAGAACATTCTGGTGCTGCGACTATTGACGCTTGGTACGTGGGTTTTATCCCACAGATGAGCAGCAAAAGGTATGCGTAATGTTCACATCCAGACAGTATTAAGTAATAGTGTAGGAAAGGTTTTATGTGTATTTTATTTGTTGCAAATCTCTCTCCTTGTAACATGCCATCTGCAAGGACTGCGCTTCTTAAAGGCAGTATTTTTGGAACTGGCCAGCCAGTTGCAGTATTCAGCATACTAAATTTCTCTGTCTAGACAATTCATTCACCTCTTACTCTACCTTGTTTCACAGTATTCTTTTATTTATAGCGACTCTTTCTACAAATGGAACCATAGGTTTTCATGAACATCTTCTAACGAGGGTCACATTATGAATGAATGCCCCCTTCATTTTAGGAGTTGAGTAAGTTATCGCCACTGAGAACTTTGAAACTTTGCCCTGCAGTCTTGTCTCCAGTCTGGTATGTTAAAATTATCTAATAAATTAGATCAGCACTTAGGATGTAGACAGACAAGCGTGTTAAGTGAATGTGTTTTATTTAGAAGCGATTTTTTTAAAAACTGCATTTGTTGTTTTGTAACTTACAGGTGTTAATTTAATCTAGAAAATGATCCTAAAGAAGTATTGTAGGTTCTGCTTTTTTTTTGTTTAGCAAAATGCTTTGTAACACCATGCAGGGAAATATTGTGTTACTGTCAGGTTTATAAATCAGTCTGGTCTGTGATATTTCAGGGTGGAAAGCAGTGGAGGAGGTATGAGCTCATGTCTAAAGGTTCACTTCTCATTCTTTTATCTCTGTTTATAAATGCTGATTTTGTTCATACCTATGCACCTTTCCTGCCTTCAAGAAATTAGAATAAAGGTTGGTCCTAGAATGGAGTAGGAATTAATAGATTATATTCCCGTAATAAAGCTTTTGTGCAATAGCTGGGTGTCTATGTGGTTGAAGAGTAATGAAAACTCTAAAGTTATATCTAAAGTCTTCTAAATGCATATCAAAGAGAGATGGCCTTGAGGAAGGAGAACTACATACTAATTAATAAGAAGTGCTGAATAAGTTTTATATCACGTGTGGATTCAGATGTAACTAGTGAAATCCCCATAGTGTCTCTGCTGTATGTCTGAGCTAGAATTTTGTGCACCGACTTCCTAACGAATGTTTCATCTCAAAAAGGCGGCTTTCATTAGTCAGTGACTCAAGCTTCTATAAATATGCCTTAAATAAGCCAGACTAGTGCCATATTGTATCAGTGTCTGAATAACAAGAGCAAGTGAGAACTGAGTCATTCTAGTGACTCATCCCATGTTAGAGAGACCTGGTGTTACGCTCTACAGTATGAAATCTACTTATAATTGTGTTTCAGAAGACAACTTGTATGAGATGCATTGCACTGATCACAGAAGCAAAAGAATATAATTGGCTTGTATAGAGCAGAGACCGCGTCTAAGCTAATTCTTTTCTTCAGTGGTGAGTAGCCAGTGTCCCATAGCCGTCTGGCCCTGCCTGAGGCAGCTTGCTTATTCCCTTCACCTGCTAAGGACTAAATTAACATTGAAAATGATCTTCATAAGAGGTGAAACTTTTGCTTCATTTGCCTACTGCAGTGCCTTTAATGCCACCATGTGTTGCCCGATATGCAATATGACAGGAGCCAATCAATTCACATGGAGGAGCCACCAGCGGCTGTGGTTTTCCACCACGGCAATTCCCGTTGTTATAGCAACAAGGTAATTCATATATTGATTGTGGACAAAGCTAAGCTATTTCACTTTGAATCATTTTGCAATTTTGTGCAGACCTGCTCACTCAACATATATTGAATGCAGCTTAGCGTATATTGTATTGCGACGCGGCAGTTGCTGGAACACCTGTTGCCCAGGATAAGAAAAGCAGCCTTCTGGTTTTTTCACTTTATTGGCATGGAATAGCAATAGCACTTCAGGGAGTTCTAAGATTTCTTTTTTTTCACATAGACTAACCTTCAGTTTAATTTAAAGACTAGAGTCTGAACCACCTACATTAATAACTTGTCATCCTTCTTTTTTTATTTATTTTTAAAAGCGTCTCTTATATCCATGCCTCCAGCTAATTATACCTTCCAGAGAAGCTACACAGATTAGTAACAAAGTGTTCACCATACATTGAGAAAGCAGAGACCAACTCAGCGCTGCTGGCAAGCCTGTGTACGTTGTATTCTTCTTACTATGGATGACTCACTCTTGGCATTTAAGCTTCTTAATTTGCCAAAAGCATTCTTGTCTGAACTAAAGTCAGTGGAACTCTCAAGTTTGATAGCTGCCGCCTTTGCTTGTCCCTTTGCCTTTCTTCCCCAAACTAACCAGGTTGCACCCTCTCCCAAAGTGGAACGGCTGTGCTTCACCAGAACATTTAACTCTCCTTCTGGATTGCGCGTGGGAACACTTGTGTGACTTAGGGGGGAGAAACGGATGGATTGGGGTTGGTTGGGGGTGATGGTGGTACTGTAAATTTAATCCCAACCCCAGAGAGACTTTTTCTGTGAATGATGGTACTCAAGTAGTATGGCTTGAGCATTAAGAAAATACTTATACTAAAACAGGATTTGAGAAGCGGGGCATTGGACTGTACACCAAACATTCAAGAAAGCTTTTCTTGCGTGCAACAGAAGAGTATTGGCTTGGTTTTAAGTATATAGGTAGAGATATTCAGCTGTTTGCTTAACAAATAAAAAAAATACCCTTATTACCCATGTCTATTAAACTTCAAACTGGGCTGATAAGTTTTTAAGACTTACGGGGATTTCTCATGCCTAAACTGACCCCATTAGCCTTGTGTAGTGAGACTTTCTTCCTATGTTCACTTTTTACTTTAAGTCTGTGTTACGGTTCATGCAGACACCTCAGAGGAAGAGCACGCAGTGCTGATTTAAAAGAAAAAAAAACCCCACCTCTCATTCTTTGCCATTCCCTTTCAAGGCATGACCTTCATTCTGCTCACCCTCTGCTGTAACAGACTAAAACAAGGCTTTTTTTGTAGGATTTCTCAAGCTTGCTGAGCTACCTCAGGACCCTGCTGGTTTTGTTCTTTCCATGGATTTCTTCCAGTCTTGCAGTCTTAGCAAGTGTTGATTTTGTCCTATATAAGCAGTCCGCATATATCTTTGTAATCTTCTTTAGGACTGAAAGATTGAGACTGTCTTGCAGACATTAAAGTTCTTTTAGTTGAACGTTCGCATGCTGAGCTGTATCAGTTCTCAGTTTGTGCATGTACCAAGGCAGAAGAATATGCTTCTTTGACAAAGCATGCCATATAGTATGCCACAGCTCCACATTATTATCTGAAATATAATCCTGAATATGAGGAATTCCTTTTTTTTTTTTTCCCCCCTCCATTAATTTTTAGGGGGTATCAGATATGGCATAAAGAAAAAATACTGCTTAGATATAGCTCTTTAGTAAGGCTGAGTGGTCAGATGTCCAGCAATCAGTGTCATAGTTCATCATCATAATATCAGCATTTTCAGAAAACTAGTGTTCTTCTGATATATTTACAGTTAGTTGTAGATTTGAATTTTTTTGGTTGCATTTTAAGTTAGCCTAAAATTAGTATTTTTCTGGAGCAAATGTTACCAGAAATGCCCAGTTTACCATCTTAGCAAAATGGAAGCCAATTAAGTTTGTTTCCAGCAAGAAAAATATTCTGATTTATTTATACTTGAGACATCTTTGAATATTTTTTTGAAAAGAACAAAAATACCCTAACTACTGAGGCTCACAAAACCTGAATTAATAGGCATGCTTTTTTGAAATTCATCTAGCAAATTTAACAGCCTCCACAATTATGAAAACAGAACAGATTTACCTACTGTAACTTTGATCGCTGCCTCCAGTACCATCTGTCTTCCTTTTGACTAGCGAAGGTGGCATATTGCCCTAGTCCTCATCACTATTCTCCGTGGCCAGAGAAGCAATGAGAACCTCCAAAGACAATTACGTCTGGAAGCTGCAACCTAACAATCTGCTTCATAAAGTTCCTTCCATCGTTTTTATTAACAGGCCTTCAATGATCCTGCTCCTATAAGGAAGTAAAAAGTTAAGCCTGCCATGAAAAACACTTTTTTTTTTTTTTTTGTCAGAAGGGCAATTGTATGGGGAAAGACATCTGCTCTTGCTACTTGCTAAAAATTTTTTTTACTTCATTTCTTACAAAAAAGCAATCTTGATCTGTAGATGTTGTACTGCAGTGGAGTGGTAGCAGACAAGGAGAAAGGAATCAGAAACTGTCCAAGGAATAGCTTCTGTACAAAGAATGATTGGCTACACTGCCCTTCAGCCTGCAGAGGGGGGACTGGTGGCATGGGGGAAGGCAACGCAAAAGGTCAACAGGACTGAGAATTTTATGAGAGACTGAGTAAAAGTAATCATTCAGCCTCTCCTGTAATCATAGCTACTGAGCAGAAAATGAAGGCTGATTAAGAAAATAGAAGTATTTTTTTCCTGTAAAGCATAATAAAACTTTGCAACGTTCTGGCACAGAACTTAGTTGATATTGAGTTCAGACAGCTTCAAAAGACACAGTCATGGAAGAAAAATTTACCCGGGGTTATTAACCTCTAAGATGCCCCTGTGGTTAGGGAGTCATGGAACTCTAAGTTCTTGGAAACTGGAGAACTATCAGAATATGATTGAATCACAGAATTGTTCAAGTTTAAGTGACCTTGGAGGTCATCTACTCCAGCCTCCTGCTCAAAGCAGGATCAGCACTGAAATCAGACCTGTTTGTGCAGGGTTTGTCCAGTCAGATCTTGAAAACCTCCAACGCTGAAGATTTCATAACTGCTCCGGGGCTCTGTTGGAGTGGTTAGTTATCCTCACAGGGAAAAAGATTTGCCCTGTTTAGTCAGGACCCCCCCCCCCCCCCCCCGGTTTCAGTCTGACAACCGTCTCCTTCCCCAGCTGCGCCCCTCAGTGAAGAGCTTGGCTCCCTCATCCTCAGTAACCTCCTCTCAGGTACTGGAAAGGTGGTAGTAGCTCCCCCATGTGCTCTTGCCTCCAGGTTAAACAAACCCAATTTCCTTTCTTTCCGTACCCTTCTCTGTGCATCTGTTGGTGGTCTGTGGTAGGTGTGGCCCGCTGGACAAAGCAGGCCTTGCCATGCGTGGTGGCGTAAAGCACGCTTGGGATCTCCTCAAGAATCACTAGTTTGTCAAGACCTTTTCTTATAGTCCCTGTCAGAAACAAAGTTCAAGAATGTTGTATTTTAATTACTCATTTTTGTCATTTTTAAAGTTGGCTTGTTGGGGGCTCTTTTAATAATGTTGGATGGTAAAGTTAAATGCTACTACAATATTTTTGTGCTTGGATTTTCGACGCATCTCAATGGCGTGGTTACTGTTAAGGGTGTTTACTGGCAACCCACAATGGTTGCATGAATATACAACAAATTTATTTCATAATGTGCTGTTCTATTTTCAGATATTTGCATAGGAAAGAGACTAATCGTTTTAGACAAACTTATGTTCAAGAGGCTTATGGTTAGAATTCATTATAATATTTCTGTGGTTTATACTCCCATAGAATTGCATATTATATATAAAAAATTGGAGAGTGTTATTTTCCGTTTCGGGAAGAGCTGAATAAACATCTTCATAGTAATATATTCTAATTGTGTTATTAATTATGCCCTAAAAACTATGAAAAAAACTGAGGGAAAATATCCAGTGAAGGTGTGCGTACTAAACTCAAACTATGGTAAGTACTTTAAATTTCTTTTCAAAAATCACTTGATTTGACATCGATAAAGAAAACCTTTCTAAAATTGCCTTTATTTTCTTGTGGGATAATTACTGATTGTGTGTGTCTGGCTATACTCTTGGTTCAGTGCCTAGCTCTCTGAAAACATCAGCGCAAATTGCGACTTCTTTCAAACAGGTGGAGTTCGGCCAGTTGGATCTGTACGGTAGGGCTGATTTTGGCTCAAGGATTAAAGGCAGGTACTGCTTCAGAGTATCAAAGTCTTGTTCCTGTTTACTTTAAAGAACATAAAATCAGTAAGCAGGTATAGTAGCTCCTAATATCTTTAAAAACTGAAGACAAGTTGGGGGGGGTGGTTGTTGGGTTTTGTTTTGTTTTGGTGTTTTTTTATTTATACTTACTGCAATGAATACAGTTAGTGTTAAAGATAAACCCATTCTCTGGTTATGCTATATTTGTGTCCATGCCAAGAGACCTATATCATAGTGCTTCCCTCTCTGTCAGACTGCTTCATGAACTACATTTAAGTGTGAATTCGTCTAGTCAGGGAGCACACCTTAATTCTGAGGCTAAAATACCCGCATAAGCACTTTCAGTTAGCATGTCTGCCAGGGCTGGCTGAAACTCAGTCCTCAGCAAATGAAGCTCATTGTAGAGAATGCCGTCACATCATCTCTAGAGTCTAACTAAACCTCTACTTTTGAAATTTTAACCCATTGCTGTAAAGACACCTTTTTTGAAATATACTGAAATACACAAGGGAAAATACCGTTTCATTGATGTAACTTAGTGTGGCTAATATTTTACTTTTCATGAAAAAGAAAATAAAAATGGGGAGAAAAAAGTAATTCTTTGAATATTTTTCTATCTGGTCTAGCTGATTAGTAACTACAAGGAGTGCAGCATCTTGTTCCTTGTTCTTATATTACTTGTACTAATTAAAACAAGTTGGTAGCTGCTATATATGGAGGAGAATTGAAATGGGATGAACACACAGGGTTTCTTCTGTATTAATCATTCTGAATTTTAGTATCAGAATTTCTGAAGTTGTTTCAAACCATTTCTGCATATAAAAGAATAATAACAAAATGTTCCATGACTTGACCCTGTTCCTTCAAACTTTCAAAGATGTTGCCCTAGGTTGAAATGCTCAATATATTAAGTTTCAGCTTGAAGTGCAAAAGTCTGCTGAAGCTGTCCTGTGAAAATGACCCATTTCTGTGGATTTAACAACAGACACTTGCTAGGAGCTGTCTTATTTGTCTGTGTTTGTCTGAAAGGTCATTTGAATTACTTAAATATCTGCTTTTAATATTTATAACTGAAGAGGGCTATGCAGATGGAAGTAGAAATAAAAAAGAGATGGGATAGATTATGTCTTTAAAAAAAAAAAAAAGTGTAGAAGTTTTTAGGGTTCTTCTAGCGGAGCTCAGCTTCAATGACATATATTCCCAAGGTCATTAGTATCCAATAGAGCTGCTCTCGAACAGGCGCGCTTAGATGGTGGCTGCCTTCCAAAAGCCTCTCGGAGGAGAAGCTGGCCAGCTACTGCTGCTCCGGCTGCCTGCGAGAGCAGCTGTTTCACCAGCCTGATGCCTCTGCTGCATTGAGGAGCCTTGGCCAAGCCCGCGTCGTCTGCTGCCAGAAAAAAAGAACTGGCAAATGGTACTCAAGGGGGATTTTTTTTGTGCTTACAAGTATGTATTCTGCAGTCCTTGTGAGCAAATGAGTTTTCTGTGTACAAACTTGAATACAGTTGTCTTTTATACTCTGAACTCCACGTGTACAAGTATTTTAGTCATTAAGGCTTTCGCAGAAGAACCTTGAGAGGATGGACACTTGATTTTTTCATTTACTTACAGTATTTTCTTTGGTGAATTATATCTGATCCCTGCCTGTAGACGTATTAAAGCATCAGAGAACCAGCAAACACATGAAGAAAAAACCCTAATTTTGGACAATTACAGTTTAGGATTTTTTCCTCTAAGAGCGTTTTGGGCACTACTATGTGCTTCTGAGCACTGTGTGCTCTTTTTAGAACTAAGCTTATTATAAATTAAAGACTTGTGGTGGGGAAACAAATCATGTTTCGAGGTAGTGCTGGGAGTTGTGTTTTACCTGGGTACTTTGTCCTAATCATAATTTGCATTATAAAAATGAACAAAACTTGGGGAAGACCGAGAAGGGTAGCAAAAGGAAGACTATACCAGAGTGCTGTTATAGTGAGGAAAAACCAGAATATTGAAACAATTACCACTGCCCACCCTTCTGTATAATTTGACCTGACTTGCAGCCAAAAAGGTATTAGTGAATTAAAAAAAAAAAAAAGGGATATTAGGGTGTACTAGTGAAATGCTTGTGGAAAGAAACTTTTGAGATCTGATGGCCTTTTGATTTGAGCTCCTGTATTAAGTATTTGTATCTTTAGTTTTCTCTCCCCGCCCTTTAGAAGTACTAAATTAGTTCTCTGCTGTGCAAAGCTTAGGCATATATTAAACAGAAAAGTAAATGCTGAGTGGGGAGGAAAAGGAGGAAGCATTGTTTCTTGGATGTTGCTGGGATGTGGGATTGCCTTTTGGGTGAAACGTGTTTTGATTGATGTTTCAAACCAGAATACTGTGGATTTATTATTCAAGCTTCTGAATAATAATAGCGTACTGTGAAGCATGTTATTTGGATTCTTGTGTTAATCTTGACTCATCTCAAATAATCTAGGCTTCAGGAGAACGTAAGGAATAATAACATACTTTGAATATTGGTGCTTTTGAATATTTAGGGCAATGCATGTGTATTTTTTTAAACTTCCATTGTCTTAAAACTGCCACAAAGTTCCTATCCTAAATTTGGCATAGTTCTGCAGATAGATCTATGAAGCTGTACACATTTGAAATATCTGACCCCCTTGCTTTTTCTGCAGATAACAGATAAGGAGAGTATTATGGATGCTTTTTCATGTGCAGTTGCTGTAGAAGTTTTACTGCCTGTTGCGCTGGTTCTATATGCATGTCATATACTGGTCGACAGGGCTTTTTCTCCCAAGAAATCCCCTTTGGATGATGCACTGCTCTCCTATAAGTTATAACTTCAAGTGTAGGCTTGCCATGAACTGTTCTGTTAGATCACTTCAGTGAAATGTTCTCGTTTGAAGTCATTAAGTTGATGGACCCTACATCACCAAACAGTGTCAAACTGGTGTTCAATTTCACATTCTCAAAAATAGTGATTTTTTTTTTTTTTAAATCCCTTTGTTGACCTTCCTCTAAGTTTAAAGTATGTTTTAAAAACTAATAAATAAGTTGCATGATTCAAGGATAGAATCAGAATGGGTAGAGTTGGAAGGGACCTTAAAGATCATCTAGTTCCAACCCCCCTGCCCTGGGCAGGGACACCTCCCTCTAGACCAGGTTGTGTCACTTCCAGATAAACCAGATAATGTGTCCCTTCTGGCAGAGGAACCCCAATATCAGGGTGTGATGCAGACAGCTTTATAGCATCAAAAGATCAATGTTTGCCCTTGACCTCAGGCCAAGGCAGGGCTCCTTTGTGGTTGCCCTGGTTTTAGCCATGTGCGGTTGCTCCTTATGCAGTCTGCAGGAGTAGTGCCCCGAGCTGGTGTAGCCCACTGCCACGTAAATGCTGACAACTGGCAGGCAAGTTGGCAATCTTTCTTGCCTCTGAATAGGCTGATGTGGTCTGTGACTCATGGATATACAGGTGGTTTCAAAAGAGCCAACTCCCCCTCTTCTTGACACCATGGGTGCTTGTACAGCCTTATCCTGTTTGGTCACCTTGGGATGACCTGTGTAGCAGCAGTATAGTAGTATTACAGGTGATGAAAAAGAGGAGGGTAAAAAACAAAAACAAACCCCCAAACCTCATGGTATGGCTCTGTATGTTCTTGCTTTGCAAATTCCACCACCGTCGTTTCCCGAATGCAGCTCGATTGCAGTAGTTTTGCAGCCAGGTGCTCCCCAGCATTTCCAGGGGGTGGGATGACCGCAGCCATAGACACCCATGACTCGGGAACTCAGATGTGATTTCTTTATTATCTCCTCAGATTCTTCTACAAGCTTGTAGTGAATGGAAATTATACGTTTGCTGTTGTGACTGTGATAACTTCCTGCTTCAGTCAGCAATGCATCCATGAAGTAGTCAACTAGATTTTTGTTTGTATTTACCCTGGGGAGAGAGGTGGCACTGATGTCTTTATTAACATATCGACATTTTTATTGACAGCAGTTGTCTTCAGTCTTGTCTGTTTAATTAATATAATTGATCCACTGAACATCTAGCTAATAATTCTGGGGCAAATATTCTAACTGGTCTTGTTACTAAAATTGAGTTTCAGCCCCTTCTTTTGAAATCTGCCATGGGTCTAGTTGCCAAAATAATTAAAATGAACATTAATTTGCAATTTTTCCTCTATCTAAAAACTTATTAAGTTGGATTTTTGTTAAAACAATTAAGGACAAAAATATTTAAAATGCCTTCGCAGTAAATGAATGCTAAGAAGTAATAAGGAAATGCCAGCTTATTTTTATGTAGAAAAGATGAAACAAATAATGGTAATGTCAGTGTGTTACGTAAGATCCATTGAATAGCAGCCACAATCAACGGAGTTTAAAGCTGGGAATAAAATGCATGATTGATATGGACAAAGGATGTGGGAAATACTTCTGAACTTTTTATTTATTTGTAGCCCAATTGAACACTTTTCTGAGGAGATGCCCTGGATTAGTTAATTGTTGGGTAAATGGCTTTGTAATTGTGGGTTAAGTCAGGAATATGTATTAAAGAATAAAACCATCTGCAGTACCTAGTGAATCGTGATATCCTGAGCTATAGACAGGCACTTCTTTCTTTTATCTCTTCTCAAATGATGTATTACATTGCCCGTTAGTTTGCTAATGTTTGTAAAACATCTTATTGTGATAGATACGGCTTTACTTAGAGACCAGAAGATGTACAGGCATTAATTACATTCTGCTCGTTAGTATTCATTCTTCTGCTGATACTTATTTGCTATTGTATATGTATCACCTCACATACTAAAAGGTTCATGCAGCAGAATTTTTCCTGGCTTTTGGGTTTTCAGCTTCATTGTACAAAGCATAAAGGAATGAGTCTGAACACTTATTTTGTACTTATGTAATTAATAAGGGAAGAAATATACGTCAAATTAAAACTAGCAGTTAAAAATGCATCCCAATCTTGAAGAAGCATAATTGCTTTCCAAATACCTATTATAGTGTGATTCATTAACAATGTATTATTTCATTAAAGAGGACAGCAGCTGTGACCTGATATCAGGAGGCCCAGAAGAGTGACTCGGGCCAGAATGCTGTACTTAGTCCTTGTCCGCAACTGTTTCTAGGCTGTGTTCCAGGTATTCCTGCTGCTGCTTAGATTTGTGTGTCTGAAATAGCTCGGTCTTGGATTTTTCCTATGCGTTTTCATCTGTTGTTTGATCACGCTCAAGCCTGTAACTTTGTAGACTTTCTTCTGTATTTGTTCTCCATTCACGGAGTATTTGAGGTCTTGAAGTTTAGGACAGTTAGGGTATTGCCCAGTGAAGTGTCTGGGGTAATTATTTCCACAGTTACAGAGAACTATTCCAAGCATATTGCAGACTCTGAAGTTTTCTTCTTAATAATGAAGAGGGGAGACCAAATCAGAAATTTAATCTCAAGTAAAATCTTGAAGTTTGCAATTCTACAAAAATTGCTTGAGAATGCTTTGTTTCATTTTTAAAGCAATAATTTTAGCTGGGAGGCACAGCTGTGAAAAGACTGGGAATGTCTAGTATGTCTAAGATGCCTCTCATCCTGAGAATTCTCAGTCGGGGTAATAATTCTAATTATGGGCAATCAAGTAGAGTTTAAGTCTGATACTTGGAAGGGAGTCTGATCTTGCTGAAAAAATCAGACAAGCCCTCAGCTGATGGGCCACTTCTTGCCACTTGTTTCAAGAATATATGTAACAAAAAGACAGAGGGGGGAAAGCAGAAGAGAACTAGTGAGATGGGGCTGAAGTTGTGGGATTATACGATCAGGTTTTCAAAAAATGTCACCAACTCTTTTTCTAATTCTTCACAGTTTGAAATGTATTTTCAGCACTGAAAATAATAGCCATCTATTATGTTATCTAAGTGCTGCTCTGGTCATGCGGTACAAAGGCTGTGGAGTAGTTTTGAGCTGTTGAAATCATTTGGCATAAAAAACTGAGCAAACCTAACATTAATCTCACATTCTATGTTCTGGGAGTAATCAAGTCTGTAGGATGGTACAAAATGCTGCTTAATGGAATTTTAGTGGTTTGATTTGCAGAATAATTTTTCTTCACTTATTTATCACATAAGTGCTTGCTATGGGGTAGTCTTCAGCTGTTAAAAATTATTACTCTAAAGTTTTGATTTTTCTGCCAGAGACTATGGAGTTTCTGGTAATTAACGTCTAATGATGTTTAAAGATGTGTTAAACTTAAGATACCAAAACCAACAAAACAAAAAAAACACACCACAAAACCAGCAGTGCTACTTAGTGGCTTAAATGTGCATCACTTAGAGGGCTGACCTGAAACGCTAAGTACTGGTGGTGAATTCATATTACGTGGTACATATAGGTATTTGCAGATGGTTCTCTTCAGCTGTTAGAAAAGGCTAACTGATAACTATTTAAAATAGCAATGTTACCTGAATAAGCTGACTTCAGGATATTTCATGTGAAGACTAAGGAAATTTGTACCTTGTGTTCAGAGTACGTACATCACTTCTTTGGATACAAAAGCAATAGCTGGTGACAGATTTGAGCACAGCATATTTATATATGAATTTCGTCATCACAAATTTTTGCCAATGCATTGGATTACATGAAAACTTGGGAGCCAGTTTTCAAATTGAGTGGACCAGTTGTCAACAGTACCATAGTAACTTTTCTACAGATTTCACTTCTAAAATGAAATGTCCTAATGAAAAATACGTAGACAAAGAGTTATTTTAGTGGGGCAGGTAGTCAGTGAGGTTTTTCAAGTTTTTTGTAGTTTTTAATACATCTTTTGCTTTGTAGTTCAAGCGCCATCGTGTTTGTTACAAGTGTCGTGTTGCAGCACAGATGCTGCTAACTGCAGGTCTTCTGAAACATTTCTGGCTAATTAGTATTTTGCAGATCCTATGCCTCCTCTTGGTCCTTAGCAGATATCGTTCTATGTCATGAACAACCTTGAGCTGGAAACACACATATTAGACTGTAGCTTATGGAGTGAATAAAGTTAAGCTTTCTTACCTTGTTAAGGATTGTGCCTTGCCCTAGATGTTTCAGGGAAACTAGTTACTGTGACAAGCCGTATATGCATTCTGATTGATAAAGCAGCCCTACCCACAGGGTCTGCTGAGCCTGGTGTAAAGTGCGTGCTGTAAATAGGGAGTTAAGCAGACACAAAAGCGTATCGTCCACTCAGCCTGCTCGTGTGCACTAGGTCGTGTGCTGGTGGGACAAGGCACACGAGATCCTGTGACCTGCATGGCGGCACGTGCCCTCTCAACCTGAAAACTGTGGTGCTCCCAACCTTTAGCTGCTCTCCTTGGCATGGTCAAGCGCCATAAGAAAAAAAACCAAAACAAAATACCACAAAGATATTCTGTTGTGTTTTGTGCAAAGAAAAGTTCTGCTCTGCCAACGTTGTATCTGAGGGGAGGATATTACTCATTCATCCGGCTTTTTCCACGGTACACTAGTTCTCTCGCACTTAATTGTGTTTGCTACAGTGGAAGTAATGGAATCATATAATTGGAATGAAAATGTATCAAATGTGTGGATGCGCAAGGGAGAAGTCAGGTATTGAGCGTATTCACATACACATGCTATTCTTTACAAGCAAGCAAGCTAAATCGTTGGAAGGGTAAACAGAAAACAAGTGCAGCGAATGACAGATATAACATTGTTTGTAATCCTTTGTGGGCATGCTAAGTGCCTAGGGAACCCAACGTTTTAATACTTAAATTTAAAATACGCTGTTATATTTGTTAACTGAGATTTCGGGTTACTTTAAAGAGATGATGATCCTTTTTCCAGAGTCACATGCAGTGCAAGGGAGCTTCAATAGTTTCCACATGAAGGAACAGGGCAAAACTGGCACAAAACAGAGATTCCAAAAAGGGGCCAGAGAATAAAGGTATTGAGAGCTACTTGCTGCGTGTGTGTGTGTGTCTGTAGTCAAATAAGGCAGTCTTAATAAAGAGTTTTGTTAAGGTGATTGTCCTGGTTTGAGGTAAAATAGAACCAATTTTCTGTTCAGTAAGTTCACTTTTTAAGCTGAGCCTTTTCTAATTACTGAAATTAACAGAATGTTGTGCAGAAACTGTTTGCTGTTAGAGTAATAAGACCTATGTTATAGTTCATGCCTTTTTTTTAATATAAAGCATTTTAAGTGGAAGTATGTGTTAGGACTGACTGAAGCAAAATAATTTTAATTTGGGTGGAATAGATTTTTTTTTTTTTTTTGGTAGGCTTCCTTTTAAAAGAAGTTGTTTTGCATACTGGGAGGAGGTATAAGTAGTTATTTAGAGCATTGTTTTACCAGAGTTCTTAAGCGTACCTTAAAAGGAAGCAGTATCTTGACTTAGGGCTTAAGTTGCTCAGCAGAAAACAAAGGACGCTTTTAATAGTATTATCAGTGTATAAATAGAAAAATAATTTCTTGAGTGATAATATACAGATTTTTCCACAACTCTGCTGCTGCTGCCAGTAACAGTTAATACTTGCAGGTTTTTAGTGATGAGAGCCAGTAAATTAATTCAGCAGCTACTGAACTGATGTTCCACTGAGGCTTCTTTTGGGTGAAGAGCAAGGTCTTTCCAGAAAAGCCGATGACAGAAGAGAACCTGCTGGGATTTAGTGCATGTTAGCGTCTGAGAGAGGGAGAGGGGGTTTGGGGCAAACACGAGTGGTTTCAGTGAAATGATAGAAACAAATTTGAATTCCGTAAGAAATGGACAAGCTTGGAGAAATGAAGTAAACTAGTTATTGAAGTGAACAGCTGGATGTGTAGCGCAGCAGAGGCCCGGTGCGGTGGGGAAGAGGGGGCTGCTTGGTTGTGCTCTTTAACATGGAAATAATTTTGGCTGTTTGACATAAAGTATCTTTTACTTGCCTCTGAAGCAGGGTGGCAAACATTAGCAGGGAGAAGAGTTAGATTAAATTACTGCTTCTAACTAGATTAAGGGCAAATGGAGAGTATATAAGATAAAATAGATAAATGTATCAGCATCTGTGTATTAAGCTCAGAACACACAGGAATAAAATCAGTATTGCAAAGGAAATTCAACACAAGCAAATGTGTATCAGCTGATCAGTAACAACCAAGCTGAAAATTGGAAGCAGCTTCCTATTAAAGCTTTGGGGCATCTTACTAAAATAAATAGTAGGAAAACAAATTCAGAGGCTTCAGAATAGAGCTGTGTACATTCATGAAAAATATTTCAAAATGTGACTGTACTCTGAAATTTTGGCAGTCCTTTTACAAATGTTTGATTTTGCTTTGAGCTTGTGTATTTTATCCCTGCGACAATAGTCAGCTAACGTCTCACGGAGGGATGGCACGCGCTTGCAGGAAAACAAAAAGCAGCATTTTTATCCTTTAATATCCCAAGAACCACAGCATTTCCAACACAGCTAGGGGGTTTTACATTGTTACTCTGAGAATACGTTTCACATGATCAAAGTATGTGCACATAGTGAGATCAGCGATATATGGTGTCGTTCCTGTGGTGGCCGGGCCTGGTCAGCCGCCAGCGGTGCCTCGGGCTCCCTGAGGGGCTGAGGGTGGGGCCGCGCCTGAGGCGGGCGGAACCGGCCGGAACCGGCCGTGTGCGGCACGGCTCTCCTCCCAGAGTGCCCTGTGGTGGTGTCTGAAGAGACGTGGGACGCCAGAAGGGCTGTGGTGGCTGGCGCAGGCCAGCAGCCTCCCGCTGGCTTCCCTCAGCCGTGGATGGTACGGGCTGCCATGGCTGGGTTTAGGTTTGGGTTTGCCTGCTGGGGCGGTCACCGTGGGGGGAGCTGTGGGGGCCAGGCTCATCTACGGCCCGCGCCGACAGAGTGTGAGTCCCTGTCTCACCACACTCCTCTGGTGCCAAGCGGAGGCCCCATGGGCTTGGGCTGTGCCTCAGATTTTCAGAAATAATTCAGTCTCAGGTGGTAAAGTGAGTATGTGGGAGTTCTTAGCCAGTAATGGATATTTTTGCTATAAAAATAACCTTTATGATCTCTCAGATTACCAGTTGCTTATGTAAACAGCATGGTTGTCAGCTTTGCCCCCCACCCACATACATGGGGGTAACCGTTGTGAAGCCTTTTGGTACTATAATTTTTAAAGACAGACATGGAAAATATCACTTTTTCTTTTTAAAGGATGTATGTAGTACATGTAACCAAGTAGGTTAAACTTTCTTTTCCCTACCATTGAAGCAGGAGTAGGACAGGAGGAGGAGAGCGGTTCATACCTCGCAGTCAGCGATCAGCTGGTAGGTCATGCTGTTAACCATTCCCACCTGCGTAGAGGAGGGCAGCACTTGATCCGGTAGTTAATAGTGTGAGAGCGAAGTGGTCGATTTGTACCAGTGCTGACACTCAGCACATCATAGAGGGCAGAGGGATGTGGCACACAGATAAACTGCAACGGCGGAGCCTTCCTGCTGCTGGGGAGCTCCATCACAGCTCCCCCCCCCCCCCCCGTAGCGTTTCCAAGAATGTTGGTGCTCTAATGGAATAAGGGCACTGAACTTTGTCCGGGTCAGACCATGTGTAGGCTGTAAGTATTCTTCTTAGGCCACAGAAATATTTCTTGGCAGTGATGTTTAGAGAATGTCCTGGATGTCCAAAATTACTAATTAGTCTTAAAATGATAAACTCTTTGGGCAGTGACAATGGGGCAAGTAGAATTGTGTCTCAAACTGTTTAATCCATTGAGATAAAAGTTTTGGAAAAAAAACTGGGGGAGTCTTTGAAACAAGGGGTCAAAGTCTGATATTAAATACCATTGTAAAGCAAACAAAGCCGATCATGATAATAGCATGCAATACAGCTGCTCCTAATCACACTAGTGAGATCAAAATGAGGTTTTAAAGGCTTTGTTTCCGATGGCTATTCTTTTCATGTTTGGAGTACACTTGTTTGGATATGTATTTGAGTAGATGGGTTGAGACCTCATGGGGGCAGGGTGAAGGCTGTGTGCTTTATCCCATGTGAGTTCGCTTGTAACTTCAACCACAAGCCTGCTTTGCTCTGGTTTTCTGGAATGAATAAATAGCTAAGCATCTTAATCGTGCAGGGACTGACATGTTAACAGCAAACATGAGAATACAATAAATGATAACAAATGGCTTTGCCTAGTAGTATATCCCAAAACATTCAAGATAAATTCAGGCCTTCATTTAAAACAAACAAGCCAGCAAGCAGTAGAGAGGGATTTTGATTTGTAAATGTCATCTAGTGTATGAATTGCAGCTCGCATGGTACTTAAGTTGCAGTGATCCAGAAGCTATCTTATATTATATTGATTGCTATTGCTCAAGTGATCTGTTTATTCCTTGCAGTAATGGAAGGAACAGAAATCTCAGCGGAGAAAAATGGATTTTGGAAACAGATAGTTCACTGGCTGTGCAGGTTATTGATGTTGGCAAGTTAGTAGTGTTGGTAGGACTTAGTAGAACTGAAAGCTTATTGTGACAAGCTGCCCCTGCTGAACCCTATGGGAGTTCTTCCCAATCATTTCAGTGGGATCAGAGTCCTTGTATTTAACACTTTCAGATTGAAATTCATTAGGATAATGATTTGGGCATCTTATGTCTTGGTCTTCACATAGTGGCATCAAGTAACATACTGTACAAGTACCTTGCTGAGTAGACTTTGTAATGCTATGGGGAACTTTGACCCTGGTGTTCCCAATTCTGTCCTACTTACTATATTTTCTCATAAAGGAAGGCTGCTGTTCTAAGTTAAAAGCTAAGGCTAAATAGCCTGTGCAGTTACTAACTTTTTACTTTGTAATATTCAATCAATTGTAAACCATTTTAATTCATTCTGCTAAGATACAAACGTAGGCAAACTTTATTCTGTGCTTACTCATCAGGCCAACTTCACACTGTTTTAGGGGAGAACTGAAGAGGACAGTGAACTAAAGATACATTGGCTCAAACAGCAGCTTGAGCACATGCTTAACACAAGCTATGCAAGTTAGTCTGTCTTGAATAAAACAGTAAGGGCTCAGGTGAGTTTAGAGCCAGGTATTTATTTTTTTTCCAGTTACCGTTATACCTGGACACATCAAAACAAAAACTAGGACCAAGTTGAAAACTTGTACCAAACACATGAAAAAATACTATGTGCTATAAAAGCTTCATGACTGTTATCCTGTCTAAAATTAGTTTCAATAGTATTCATTACAGAATAGAGAGAAATAGCTGTTAAATTACAAATGTATCTTTCATATATGAAGAAACTACTGCAGACTGAGTTACTGCTTTTGGATACGCTTAACACTAGTACTCTTGTAGGAAACCGGAGTGAACCAATAGCGGGCATCAGCTCTGAACCTGTGTGGGTACAGAATTCAACGTGCACGCAGCAGCTGAGCGCTTTCCTGTAGCGCTAGCACTGCTGGAATCCAGATAATGCATCTTTCTTGTGCAATTTGCTTTTGCTTACTGATTTGACTTTTTGGTCTTGTTTTGCATATCCCTCAAAACTGGGCTTTTGGAAAAATAGCTTAAACGATTCACTGTTTCACAGGGCTAGCAGATTCAGTTGCCTGACTAAAGTGTTTCCTCCTTGATTAACATCCAGAGAACACCTTTCTGAATACCTGTGTAACTTATGCTTCACTTTTTGTTCAACCTGTGCACCTCACTGCCAGACATCTGCAGAAACTGACTTTAAAACCAGAAGAATCGGACCAAGCTGACAAAACTGTTTGTATGTTCTTTTCCCCCTACACCAGTGGTGATTGAGCTGCTTGACTTTACAATAGGTTGGAAAGCTGCTTTATGGGACTCTTTATGGAACAGTTTTATTTTCTTAGCAGACATTTATCTATGTGGTGTATTGATGGCTATTAGAGAGTTTTGGCTGTGATGTGCAATTTCGCAATACGCAATCACCTTTTAAAATTGTACTGTTTCTTCAGTGCTTTGTATTTAGTGTCTGATAAAAGTGAGGCAGTATTTGTATCATTATTAAGCTTCTCTGGAGCAAGGGAAAATACCTTTAGGCTGTCTTCAGTGCAATAGAAATACTGCTTGTCTTAAATCTGTATTTCTCTGAATTAATTCGTGGAGAAGATATTTAACTTGCAAAGTTAGCAGATGCCAAGTAATCATGATAATGTCTTGCAGTGTTGGATATGTGTGTTTCAAGGTGTGGATGCTTCAAATCAGTCCTTCATTGTGGAATGGGGTCATTTTGCTAAGGTACCTGATCCATGGCATGAGCCCATGTGAGTTGGAGTTACAGGATCAAGCTCCCAGGGAAGGTTTTGTGAGCTATATAAACAAAACTATTTAGGAATTGGAACATTACACTGGATTCTGTGTAGTTCACTCTTTCTGTTGCGTGTGGTGGTGGCACATAAGGTGTATGTTTAGATGTACCTTTCTTAAAATTAATACTGATTAAGTACCTGTTGGTGCAGTATCTAAGCATTACATGATTATGTGAGGGAATGGAGAATTTTGGGGCTTTTCTGTCCCAATTAGTTACGGTTTCCTATTGCGCTGATATAGCCCTAACAAATGGTGATGTGACTGCAGGGCTGTGGCTACCCTGACAATTCTGCAATTATTACCAATTTTACTTTTGTCAGGATGGAAGGTTAGGCTGAATAGGTAAACTTAAGCACGTGTCTGCTAGGTAAAATTCTTATATTGCTTTCCGGTGTAGCAGGAATTTGTGTGGCAGATAAGTGGGAGTGAACAGGAGGTTGTAAAGTTAACTGTTCAGCTTTAGGCAGATGACTGACCAAAAGGGAGCACCTGAGGGTATTTGGACACAAAATATAGTCATTTGCAAGTCAGTTTGGAACAAAAATCATCAGAGTAACTCCTAACCATTATTTTTTTGTTTGTTTTGCAAACTTGCATTATTTAGCAGCATTTTTGACAGTTCATGCTTCTCTTTAGCCTGGGGAACTTCATAGGTAATGCTGTGATAAGTAGCATTTGGCCGACCACCTGCTCTCTCTTATTCTGGAAATATTACAACTGGCCATGAAGCAGCTATGAACTGATCACTTGACCATGGCAAATGAGCTGCCCTCATCAGTGTGTTCTGGTATATATTTAACTTAATAATGCGAGCAGATGGTCATTATATTGATTCATGAAGCAAGGGAGGAAGCCTGGCTGTCTTGATAACGTAAGGCCTGAGTGCTGACCATTGGAATGGGGCAGGAAGCAGGGAAGGGGAGGAAAAAAGGAAATTTTTGTGGTGTGGTTTTTTGTTTGTTTGGCTTTGGGGTTTTGTTTTGTTGTGTTTTATTATGAGGGACCACTGTGGACAGGAATAAAATTAAAAGCAAGTTTAGGTGACTCATCAAGCCTGTACATATGGTCATTTCCCAGGAGATAGAGACTGTTAGTGCACAAGTATGATGCTACTGAAATATTTGCACTGCTGATGGTGCTAAAATGAGGTGAGGGGGGAGATGGAGGGCAGTACTTTGTAGAGTCATGAAACTTCTCACTGTGCTGTTGCTATTAATGATGACAAGTCTTTTGAGGAAACTTTGAAGGGAAAAGGTAATATTTAAGTTATAGTTCTTCAGTAATTTTTTTGTAAACAACTACTTTGTTTAATTGTCTCCCCATTTAATAGGGTATAACGAGATTTAAGCAAGAAGCTAATTCTATAAAATATTCAGCAGCTATCCTTGTTAGCTAATTTGGGAAGTTGACAAATTCCTATCCTGGATCAGCTCAAAGGAACAGCATGATTTGGTTATTCATTTTGTAATTTTCACATGAGAAATACTGTATACAGAAGAACATTCTCTTGAGCAAGAGCTTAGTCTCGTACTTTGGTTCCTGTTTTTCCTAGCTGCTGATTAGCTTTGCTGTCTTATCAGTTTATGTCATAGTATGTGACTATAAATTGACTTTGCAGTGAAGAGGGAATACGTTTCGTCTTCACAGATGCTGCTGTTACCATGGAGATAAAAGGACCAATGGCCTTTTCTTGGTTTGGACTGTACTATAGTGTTCATACAGAGATGGTGCATTCGAAAATGCAACATTTGGTGCTTTTATATTTCAGTCTAAATATTAAATGAGAAAGCATATTGTTTTTTCTTGGTGATGAAGTTTAGCAATAAATACAGATTTGGGACTTTTTCTGGAAGCAGAAAGCAAGCCCACCAGGAATGTGAAAACAGTGTGGCTGGTTTATGCTTGCTAAACCTCCTCTCTGGGAAAAACCTTTTGGCTTTGCAAAATATAACCCTGTAGAGCCTTTGGGTTTATCTGATGCAGTGTTTGGTGTTGGTTACATCACCAGCTTACTTATCTATGATATTCCACCGTGGCTGATCTTGAATGAGCATGCAAAAGCTGTGAATGCGGGGTTTTTTTGTGTTGTTTGTTTTTTTTTTTTTTCTTAAGAGCGAGCTTTTCTACCTCAGATTGCGTGAAAGAAAATATAAATACCAAATCCACAACACATTCAAGGATGGCTTGCAGAAGGTGTTATTTGTGAGTACCTTTTCCTTCTTCATCTGTCATCACGTCTCTGATATCTGTGTTGAGGATTCCAGAAGTGGGAGTAGTGATCAGTTTATTGTTTGGTAGGTTTCTTTCTACGAACCATTTTTAGGGTGTTACCTTTTTGGCAGATGAATGATCTGTATATTAGAAAGGCACCGATGATGATTGTGTTTATGCATATGGGTATTTAAAAATTTAACCTAATAAAGTGAATGAGCCTATGTTTAGCAGTGAAAAAACAAACAAACAAAAAACCAGTTTGCATACAAGAAGTAATGCAGGATGCTAGGAATTCTGTCTGTGATGAGTCAAGAATCTCCCTTCCATTTTGTTTGAATGCTTTGTCATATTAAAGTGTAATCTGTCTTTTAAGTACACAAACATTAGTACAAGGATAAGGACTGCAGTCTTAAGCAATATAATATCAGTAAGGCAAAAATGTCACTGTGGTATTGTTGTCGTTGTATATATGCTTGATCAAAACCTAAAGATGTATTAATTGCTTGTTATTTACTTGAGCGGTTTCTCCAACATTATAGTCAGCGCAGCAGGGGTTTAATATTTCATTCATTTAATGCAGTGCAGCAGCTCTTTGCATGAGTTGTCACATTTGGCAGAAGAGCTAAGTGCTTATCCACTTGTAGCCAGAGGAAGGACAACACTAAAGTTTGCATGTTGTTTGTGCTGTCAGCATCAGGGTGTATATGGAAACCGCACTGGGTGGTTTTATTCAGCTGAATTCTAGTGGTTCCACATGACCATTACTATGAGCTTTCTCTTAAACCGTACGGCAATGTTGTTCCACTTCAGGGGAAAATCAGAACAAATAAAACACAAGTGTGCAGTTAAGTTGTCCTCTACCACCCACCCTCACTGTTATCAATGGTTTACTTCTAATCCGGTGTTTTGAAATGGCTACTTGCATTTCTGAACTCTGGGTAAAGATCCTCTCCCTTTAGGGTTAAATTTAGGTTTGCCAGAGTATCTTACATTAAGGGGATGCAATTGTCATCCGTAGCCTTTTTCAGTTATTTTAATAGTGCCTGTGAGGGTCCTAATTTGAGTAAATCAGCTTTATGTTCAGTAGTGCTGTCCGCACACAGGCATAGTAAGTTCAACCATTCAAGATAAAACTGCTCGAATATTGAAAGAGCATTGAAATCTGTTCCCGAGTTTTCTTTAGCCTTTTGTTTTACAGAGATGGCATAAATGATTAAGGTGAAACGTTTTACAATCAAAATAAACTTGGAACTGTACATAGGAAGTTGAAATAAGAAAAGTGAACTTGGAAAACAGGTTGTAGCCTTCCGGATGTATGTGGATCAGCTTTAAATGTAATGCTGTATGTTTATACAAGGGAGAAGTGGTAATGTTTGTGTTAGACTCCATTTTAAGTTGAGTTCTGGGATTTGGGGATTTTGAAACTCTCAGCAGGGGACAGAATTGCTTATAGTGCTTATCGTGTGGTGTTAAAGAATATTTAATCTCTGTAGGCTATGTTGCAGTCTTATTTATAGAACCATCTTGTACAGTATTTTCCTCTATTACTGCTTACATGTTTGGTATCTTTTACCTACCTCAGCACGTTGCTGTAGAAAACACAGTATGAACTATGACTTCTAGAATTCTGTATCTTAACTCCTACTTAAGAAAGTTGATGCTGATAGTTGAAAAGAAGGAAAATGTAAGCCTGGGAGCTTTTTTAGAACTAACTCTCTAGAGCATATTTATACAAAATCGTCATGTTCTTTAAAACTGATTGGTTTTGAATATTGAAAATGTCTGTTAAAGAGTTAAATACCACCAGCTCTTTAGTGCACAAGTAAGTTTTGAGATGAAAACTTAAATACTATAAATCCATCAATGTCCTAATAATATATGTGCTAGGGACTTTTGCCTTTTAAAAAAAATACATTTTTTTTACACCTTAAAAATAAAACGTAAAAAGCTAGATTGCCATTCTAAAGAAAAGCTAAACTATAATGTCAAACTACCAGGATTAGCAAAAGCATTTTTTTAGATGCTGCGCTGAATAGAACATATGTCATTGTACCTTTGTTTTAAGTAATAGGATTTGCCTTGCTGTAAACCTCTTATGCTATATCTGTGTAATTTCATTCTTTGTATGTTACTATTTTTCCTTTTTCGTGAGCTTCAAATCCAATATGTATAGATGTCGCTATTTAGATTTGGGTTTACTATGATTATTGCTTTGTGAAATTATAAATGTGGCTGTATTTTGTCATGTGAGTTGTAGTTTCCTGAGCAATTTTGGGACCTAATTTAATGATGTGGGAAATACAGAAAAGATGCAGTGAATCTATCAATTTTCTGATTTCATCTAAAAGATTTTTTTCCTTCTATCATACACAGCTTCATGTCTCCGTGCTCTTCTTTATTTCTGGTTTTGGACTGCAGGGTTTTTTTTTTTCTACAGATTTTAAAAGTGACTAGTAAACACAGATAATACAAGTGCATTTTATGTGCACTGTAAATTATTGTACATCACCTTTCAGAGTAGATGGTTTTGTAGTAGGACTTAATCAAAAGGGAAATAAATGTTCCTAATTATAAGTGCCTACATATGAACAATCTTAATTAAATTCACCCTAATTACTGCTAACCCAGTATTGGAGGCTGCCTACAAACTGTGCATTGGCTAGGACGCAAAAGAATCACCTCTTGCCTATATATATAGGCTTGTACTTCATTTTCATGAAACCAAAAAAGTTTATAATAATTATTTTTTAAATAATTATCTATAATGTTAATAAGCATTGTGTTCTAGGATGGGACAAAAATAACTGATGTTTCTTGTGTAGTATGCTATGACAGTACTGGTTTTGTTCTCCCAGGAGATGATCATTATTTCAAGGCCCTTTTGGTGGAGGAAAGGACAGTGAAAGCATACCTAATCGTTGTTTTGAAAAATCCAGCTGTGGACGCTTGAGTTGGAAATACATAACGGGTAGTATTATTCAAAACAAGAACCCATCTGTTTGCATTTATACTACAACATGTACAAGTGGTGATATTTAATCATTTGGATGACAATCACGTTTTGTGTATTCTTGAGCAGAATTCATTGGTCTGTGCTCTAGCCTATATGTGCTGGTCTCGTAGAACTGCAGATTTTATTGAACGTCCTTGATACCTAGTGAAACTATTTTTAATTTTATTAAGAAAAAAATCCAATCCTATATTGCTTTTCTCTAGGTTATGTGACTACTGCATGGCAGGGGGAACAGAGAGGGAAGAAGGGGGAAGCCAACATAGCAGGTCTAGAACATATGGTTGTGCTACCATATGATGTCTGGGCGGTATTCTTGGCTCTCGGACTACAGTGCAAGGTAGTTGTATTGATGTTTACTTGTCATGGGTTGTCTTGTTACCTTCCTGTGATTTGGCGTCCAAGAAGCTGCGTACAGAAAGCCATCTTGTTGAAAGGAAATGACAGGAATAAAGGTATTAGTTGTAGTCGTCTATAGTTCGTGATGGTTTCTGCCAAGTACCTGTGAACAGTACATGTGAACTGTTAAGTTTTTTACGTATGCAACCACAAAAGCAACAACAGCACTTAATTTTGTACAGTTGCCATTCAAAAAAGTATGTAGGGGAAAGATTGTAATTAACAAAAACACTGAAAAAACATAGTATTTGCTAGATGCCACCTCAGCCTCTCCTTAACATACTTGGCTATAGACTGCCGGACATAGTGGGATGAATCGAATCTGAAAAAAAGAAAAGTTTTTTCATTGCTACTTCAAAAGTTGAAATCGTACTGTCCTGTGTATTTTGGGTGAAGATCTGAGTAGTGACAGGAGTATCTTTGATGTCAGAACAGCAGGAATTTGTCCTTGCAAATGTGAATAGATCATCTGCTAATTTACCTCTTAGCAGACATGTCCAGAGACAACTACAGTCAAACTTGGACTATGAGGAGATTATGAATTGCCATATAAAGCTATCTGCTGTTTTCTGTACTGGGATGAGTTTCCAAAAAGCAAGTTGTCTTGTGGGCGCAGTCAGTGTGTTGATATTGAAAGCCTTGCTAGCATGTTAATAAACATGTTAATAAGCAAACTTACCTGGCCTTGATATGAGTTGGTATTATTGTGACTTTTATTGTTCATCACCTATTTGGAGATCAGTTTGATTATATTTCAAATTTTGTTTCTCATTACAGAAATGGTTAGATTTATAAAACAAGAATAGGATGAACTCTGCTAGTTTTTAACGATAGTCTTTTCTAATCTTAGCTGTAGCCATAACTCTGGATTGATGTGAGAAAGAAAATTTTCAACTTGTAAAATAATGTAATTCTTCATCAGGATAGAATACTGAGAAATGGAAGTATTCCTTTTATTAGCTTGTAGGCATGAATCCAATCAAACAAATAATTCTTAGCTACCTCAGATGACATTGAAGGGAATGGGTTTATTTAGGGGATGAACTTGTCTGCCACCTCAGCTATTTACAAGCTAATTTTAAAAAGGGTATGTGTTAACTAGTACCAGCTATACAGAGCACCTAAGGCAGTATAGGAGGCTCTGCTGGGATAATTTTTTTCCTAGTGCTTGCACGTACTTGTTGGAACACAGCACCTCATGAAAAAAGGTACCAGAAGAAAAGGAAGAATACCGGCAGATGGAGGTGAACAGATTGTTATTTCATACAAAGAGGAGGAATAGTGTATGAAGTAATACGGCTGTAGAAAAATCCAGCAGTTAAGATGAAGAAATGTACCTAGTAGACTCCTGTCATCAGCCCCATCATTAACTTTATAAAAAGATAGCATTTCTTCCAGCTGTGGGCCCATACCAATGCACTTTTACTAAGTATCTATGAGACAACAGTCTCTGTCTCTTCTGTTTGAAAGCTGATAATCTTGTTAGGAAGAAGTTCTAAGACAGTGATGATTTAATAGTTCTGTCAACTTACAGGTTTACACATGCTTAAAATTAAACAATAGCAAAATAGAAGAGGGTTGGATATCATATCCTGTACTAAATATCATGTGCTACTTAGAGTTAGGACGAGTTTTCTCCAGGCTCTCAACATCTCGCTGGATGGATGTGCTGCTTGCTACAGGCAGTAGCACAGTGTCACGGCCCTGTTGCCAGGAGCAGGAGGATGGCTACCAGCCTGCTAAGAGGACGTTTTGAACACAGTAGGAGGATAGCCTGTTAAAGCAAAAGTAATTCCATGTTAATAGCCTGGTATTCTGTTCTCCCAGGCTGTTTTAAAACAAATATTGGGGCAATAATCTACTGAGTTTGGGAGGCTTGTTGGTGGTTATAAGAGAAAATGAAAAAAACCCCACAGTTGTAGCTTTATGTAAGTCAGTAAACAGATCAGTAATCTGTTTCTTTTTATTTGTACATCTAAGCAAGACTCCAGTACTGAAAGAATAAAAATAATGGTCATTTCTGTACACTGATGGATATGAAAGTGTTGTTAAAATGAGTGGTTTGTAATGGCAAACATAATGGAATTTATACAGAAGTGAGAGACGCAGTTAAACCTACTTTGGGCCTGGATACTTACTTTGTAGCTGGATTTTTCTCGTTATGTTGGTATCCTGAGGGAGATGGAATTTCAAGATTTTGCTTTAGGTTTGGTTCTGGTTTTACTGTTTGACTAGTCTGTTCTCAACTTTCTTTTAAAATTGACAAGTGTTACCTGTCTGTTGAGTACTTGGAGAGCTGCAAGAAACTTGGCCTGGAAGCGGGAAATTGCAAAGCTTCCATGCCCACTGGGATGCTGCAGTAATGTTTCAGAAACTGAAATTACCGGAAGAAGCATTCATCAGTTTAGTCATTTATCTTGTGTCAGTGCTGAAGTAGCTGTGCTCTACTTAGAATCTTAAATCAGCTTTTGAAGACCACAAATTAGAGATGTAGAAACCAAACTTAATAGGGCCGAGTATCTATACTGTGAACAGAGGAAGTGATTACTTCTCCAAATTATTTCAATATATTTCTTCTGATGTCTTTAGGTGTTACAGCTTAATGAATCAATACTGTTTTAAATGCAAACCTATGTTGAATGCTGATTGAAAAACCTAGCTGTATAGTTTAAAAAAAAAAAAAAAAAAAAAGGCGTTTGAATCTTGAGCTTTTTCTGTTATGTTCCAGAGGAGTAAATGAATGGAAGTACTGTTTTAGCAGGTAATTGAAGGCACAAAGTGCCGTGTACAGATCTTAGATTGTGCCAGCAGAAGGTGTATTTGCTTTGGGTAAAATTAGTATGCTATGACAGAGGCTGTAAAGCCTGAGCCTTGTCTTTTGTCAGGCTGATCCGGCGTCAGTCAGTGGGTTCTAGGGGAACCAAAACACTGAGTCAAGATATACCTGAATTTTAAAATTTGGAGTAGAGTCCAAGCTTCGTGTTTGCTTTTGTAAGTAGCTGGACAAAGAGCCTGTGTTTGAACACCCTAAGAAATGGCTGAAATCTAAACTTATGTATTGAACATCCGTCTTTGACATCTGAGATGTTCTTGTTGGAACACAGCAATGATATGTAGTAACTTAATTACCAGCCTGCAGTTGAACATTGTTGTCTGTTTTATCCACTCCATACCTGCACCTATGACACACAGAGTGCCAGTGTAGTTACTACTTGACAAATCTTTGGCACTTCTTATTTGCTATCAAGGTGACTGGACTTTTCCATTTCTACTGCACCTTCGAAAAGAAACTCAAAGCAGTTGAGCTCCTAACCAGTCTTGTGCAATAGGTGAGTATTAACCTTAACTGCAGATGAGCAACATGAGTTTATAGGGAGAACTTTCTTCTTTATCGTTTAGATTTTTTTGGAACCTAGGAAAGTAGGACAGGTTTCTGGAGCCTTGTGGGAAGATTCTTTTTGGAATAGCCAGAATCGAGCTCTGTTCAAAATGCTTTGTTGAGCAGAACTAAATCCAGACAGATTCTTTCATATGTTTACTAGTTTATTCTATGAAGAAAGAGGTACTATTGATGAGAATAGAGAAATTTATATGGAAAAAAAGGGTGGTGGGAAAGGAATCTGGAACACCCTCGTACTAATTTCCTCCTTTTGCTTCTACTGAAAACAATTAGGTATTCACAAAGCAAGAAGCAACGATTTCATCAGTGTGATCAGTTTCCCTACCCAATGTGAGACTATGGTGCAATGCACACTTACAGTGTACTACCCTGGTTCTGTGAATTGCGTGGAGCAACTTGTGTGAATATCGTATGTTTGCCTTGTCAGAAAATACAGCTTTTGCGTGTTCTAACTGCTTTTGTCATGGTCCATCGATGTTTTCAGTAACATTGTCCATCTTTCTTTAGAATTGTTCTGGTCATCTTTCCAAGTGGTTTGAAGGTGCTGCCAATTAGTAACTGTGCACTACGAGGCATTAGCAGGGTATGTCCCATGATGGCAATCTGCCTTGTGACTGAATTGGGTTGCACTTCTGTTTCCAAAAGCTCAAGTACTTTAGAGGAGTTACCATCAGTTGCTGTCTTTAAACAGAAAATCCAACTCATCTTGGCCGTGCAGTTGCTGACACACTGTTGGCAACAGAAATCAGAACAGGCTGACCTTGGTGGTTTTTTTCCAAAAGGATTAGTAACTGACTCCTTTCTGAACAAAGACTGACTTTCTTTGCTTAACCCCTCTGATCTTATAAGAAAGTGACCTCACAGGATTCACTTTAAGCCTCAGGGATGCAGAAGAATCAAAATTATGTCAAGATGCCAAGCAAAAGATGGGGGGGGGGACACGTGCATAAATGTAGACATACACACATGCTCTATTAATAATCAGTTTGGATGCTTACAAGTTAAATGAGGATTTTCAATTTAATGGGTACTTCTTCCATGTGTGCATAATGTAAGAGCTAGGAAATATTGAGGTTTTTTTTGTTTTTTTTTTTACAATTTCCTAGAAGAATACCATGTCTTAAGAAATTTGATTAGGTTGTTTTATCATGGAGGACTTACTGTGCTAAACCTTGTTTAATGTTTCCTGGCACAAACATCAAAACTGCTGAGAAGTGTTCTGTGTGTTGCTTAAAGGTTTTCTAAGCTTTACTTCAGATGCAATACCTTGTCGTCTTTGGCAACTCTTCTGTGTTTTTAATGACAAAATACGAAGATAATGATCTGAGGCACAGAATTATCTTTTTGTGTTGTAAAGCTTTTTTTCTTAGTTTTCCATGCTTTAGTTTTCCATGCTTTGAACAAATGACGGCAATTAAATTAGTATAGCACATTATCAGAATATTGTTTAAAACTTGGGTGAAACTTAGATTCTTTCAAATTTATGAGTGGCATACTGCAATATGTTTATAATGGCTGGGCCTGAAGAAAGCTTATGTCCATATTCATCACATTATTCCTCCTCATGTTTAAGCACTGTGTTTGTAATTCCATTAGCAAATAAACAGCTTGACTGGTGCAGAGTAACGTGCAAGTCTGAAGCTTCATTTCCATAGGAATTGTAACCCTCAATTAACCTTCAGTGTTTAGCTTTTGCCTCTGTTCTGCATGGCAAGGCAAACCCAAAAGTCTTAAATTGGCATTTTATCTTAATATTGCAACAAAACTTTGATTCCTCATTGCAACAGTTCATCACTGTCATTCTTGATGTGTATATTTAAACCATGGGACTATTTCCCTCTTTATTTCCTGGGATTCAGAATTGACAGCCGTACATCAAATTTCACTCAAAGTTATCATGAATTTCAAATATACCTATTAGCACCTGCTTTTCCCTAAAACGCCCCTTTCTAAACACTTGGTGTTTTGACTTTGTGTTTTTCCTTGTGTCGTAGGTCTTTAAATACTCTGCACCAGTTTTGCTGTCCAGCTCCATTGTACCATACCCAGCTAGCTGTCCCTGCCACACACTCAGAGTACAGGTAAGAGTAGATATGGTCCACCCACTTCTTATTTTTGAAGAGAGATCTAATGTTACGATTTGACATGAGAAGAGGAATAGTAGTTTAAGTTTTAAAAGAAGAAAAAGAGTATTAGAAAAATATATCAAACATTTTTAACGTCTCATAGGACAGTTCTATTCACTTCTCTCAGGCACTCTTGAATTATACAGTCAAATGAGTTTCATGTGCTTTAAGAAGGCACATCCCCCTAGACTCTGAAAGGTACAAAGCAGCTAGTTGTAGGTTTAGTTCTCGCATAACAAATATATTGAAATGTTTATATAATTTATGTAGGATATTGATGTTCTGAGAAACACTTTTTTTTAACCCCTGAATATTTCATGACAGCATGTGAGGTAAGCCATGTATCATGGCACTCAAGGTTAAAGGCATCGGCCTGCCAAATGCTTGGCACTGCCTTTTGATTTGAATGTAAGAAAGGGGTTTTTAAACAGATGCAAGCCCTTGATGCCAAGCAGTCTGCCCTGAATATATCAAAAATACATGTTTTTCAGCTAATAATGCTTTATTTAACATAGATGTCTTTACTATGTGTTTTCCAAGTTCTCTTTGATCAAATGTGGAGAGCAGTACTTATGTATCTTAGTTCAATTCATTGCCAGTGCCAGTGTTTATCTTAACAGTCATCTTATAGAAGCATCAAAGGACAGCTAATCTAAGGAATTAGAAATGTGAAAACTGTTAAGAAATTGTGCATGTCAGAAAAAATTGTCTTAAATTTTTACTTTTACTATTAGTGATTAACTTAGTGATAATTGCCAGCTCATGAAGAATATTAATATCAAAATATTGGAAGTCTGGTGCTGAAAAATCAAATCACTTTGCACTGGTAATAAGGAAATATAAAACCAAACAATGAATCCTAAATCTGTAAATGCATAAACATATTTCTGATTTGAATCTCTCATCTCTTAGTTATCTCTAACCATGCATGTTTGGATTCATCCTGTTGTTTTACATTGCAGCATCTGCTTGTATGTTTGGGGTTTTTTTCTCCCATCAGAGCTTTCAGTTTTATTTGGTGGTAGTGAATCCATAGTCGAGTTGTAAGACAACTTAGTATTCCTTCAGTGAGGAGCAGGGCATGACCACTTTTAGATTCCCCACTTGGCTTTTAATGAGGCTTTTATTTTTCCTTTGTCCTTAGTTTATAATGTTTTAATTTTAAGGTCTTGCTAGAGACCTTCATATAGCGATGTTGATGGGAAAACCAGTTGTTTCTTGAATGTTTCAATATCTTGCTCCACGTAAGCTGTTATTTTTATTGGTAGTACTTCTTCTGGAATTAAAATTTATAGCAGCATAACTTTGTGCTTAAAAAATCCTAAACTTCTCTAGCTTTTTTTCTGTCTTTGTGCAGTAAAAAAAATAAATGCCCTAAGCATGGCTAGGATCTGTAAGGCATGCACAATTTTTAGAGTGCTAATGGGTAGAACAATATACAGGTTTGGATAATGCCCAAACATACACTGTAAGACCATCAGCTTTTGTTTAAGGCTTGGGGAGTGTGAAGGAGCTCATCGCTGACCTTTTTTGCTCTCAGGGAAGTTTAGGTCTCACACTCTCCAACTGTGTGTACATATATAGCCATAATTCAAGTAGAATCAGCAGACATACGGAAGCTTCCAACAATTCATAATATAGTAGTGTTGCCTATTTTCACCTAACGGTAATGGAGCAATCAATGGGTCGGTCACTGGCTGCCAGGAAACTTAACGTGCTCTACATCTCATTCACCCCCTTTCCTGGTGAACCAGCCTAGGTCTACCAGCAGCGCATGACCTGTGCTAACCTCCTTTTTTATTATGAGTGATCAGATAAGGGATTAGATGGGCCTTGTTTTCCTCTTACCTCTTTACCCCAGCCCAACACACAAGTCACCTGAGCGTAAGATGAGCTTTTGCAAAAGATGTTAAAGAGCCGGCAGAGCGTGTCTGTGGCAAAGGTGTCCAACCAACCATATACAGGGCTATATGAGCAAGAGTGGCCAGCAGGCTGAGGGAGGCATTTCCTCTTTTCTGTCACCACTTGTGAAACCCCCTCTGGAGTGTCTGGCTTTTTGAAAGACATCAGGATACTGGAGCAAGTCCAGTAAAGGGCCACCAAGGTGTCTGGGGGCCAGAGCCCACGACAAGTGAGGAGAGGCTGAAAGAACGTGGGCTGTTGAGCCTGGAGAAGAGAAGTCTCAGGGCTGGTGCTGTCTTCAACTCCTTAATAGGAGAGTATGCAAAAGGCACAGCCAGCCTCTTCTAGGAGAGGGTAGGACAAGAGGCAACAAAGCAGATTGCAGTAAGGAAAATTCCAGTTAGATACAAGGTGGGAGAGAGAGGAGAATTTCCCTGTGAGCATGGTTAAACACTGGGACAGAGGCCAGGAGAGGAGGTGGTATCTCTGTCTTTAGCAATACTCGGTTCAACTGGACACAGCCCTGAGCAATTTGACATAGTTAGCCCTGCTTTGAGCAGGGGAATGGACTATAGGTATCTCCAGAAGTCCCTTCTAACAGAAATCACCCTGTGATCCTGAAGCACTCTGTTCTTGGGAAGGAAAAAAAGAGCTGCAAGTTTGTTCTCCTGAATGTAGTTCCAAATTGTACAGCGATGTTAATGCTGTCCCACGTAGTTTACTACACACAAATGTGGTGGTGTGGCCAAACTGTTAGTCTTCCTCATGTCCGGAATGTGTTCACCTTACCCGTGAGTTAAATTTTTGGAGCTGTTTTATCCAAACTGATTGTTACAGCTTGACATCGCTGTATCTGTAATCTCTTAGTAAAGTACAAATTATGCACCTGTTTTTGTAAACAACCTGTATATGGGAAACCTATTGCTGTGAATAAAAATCAGCTACTAGAACACTAACAAGATTGGGCTTCAAATTTCCACATACATTTAATAGTATTAAATTTAGCTTTTAGTCTTCCAATTTATTGATTTATAAATAGAAGTCATTAGAAACAAAGCTAACAGAAATGGATGCTTCATTCTAACTTCAGTTTTGAGGCTTTATTTAGAAAATACGCAGAGGGATTAATTTTGTAGCCCAGAATTAAAAATTAAATTTGCTCTGAAAGAAGCAATTAATGAATGCACTACAGTGAAATCTGGAGCATCTCTGATTTGCTGTTAGCTAATTGCTGGATGTTTTATTCACTCCAGCAGTTTTACTTCTAGTCAAGATGATCTTTGGCATCTGTTTTGAATTGTTAATAGGGAAATAATGCATTTTTAATAACTGCAGCTATTGCAGTAATCCCTTGCTTGCTCATTCTATGATGTTCAAAATAGACAGAAATAATACAAGTTATCTTGTATTCTCCTATTATAAGAAAAGTCTTAGGAAGCCTAAGCGTATAATGTACTTCCAGCTAGTTATTTGTCTGTGTTCCAGTTAGCCCATATGCCTCCCGTGTTTGCTCTTTTTGATTTATTTTTGTTTGGAAATTTAAAAATAAACAACAGTAATGTCTGTAGCTTGGCTTCTTTGACTCCCTTTTCCCTCCTGCCTCCCAAAGTAGAGCCTTAAAAACAACATACTCCAGTTTGAAGCCGCAAATTCCATGATGTGCTCTGTATTTGTTAGTGATGATTTGAATACAGGTTTTATGTCTGGTGTGAACGGCAAAGTAAAGGACATACTGGTATGCCCTGGAGAGGCTTCCAAAAAGGGCCTGGATCCATGCAGTCTTGTACTTCAGTTGCTGGGCCTCTTGCTTGATGTGGCCTTCATTATCTCAGTGGCCTTGCAGCTAGGATATGTGCAAAGCAAAGCCAGGAGATGCAATGGTGTTCAGAGGAAGTAAATTGTTTCTTGTCTGAAGAACAGTCTGTTCCCAGCATTTTCTAAACACATCTTCTGTGTAAACAAACTTCAGTTAGTACTTCAGCCTATCTGTATAGACGCTGGATACCTTCTAACTTGCACATGCTTTATGTGCACCTGATAGTTGTCGACTTGGTACTCAGCTGTTTATACTACTCCTGAACATTCAGGGTTCATTTACAGTCTGAGGATAGTTCACCAGCCCACCCTTGGAGAAGGCTTCCTACTCTGCTGAAATTAGGGTGGTTTTTTGTTTGTTTTCATTTTGTTTTTAATGCCCTGTAGCCCTAATGCTGCTGTAGCTGTCAGCTATTCAGGCTTTTGTGTGTTGTGTGTTAACAGCAGAAATGTCTGTAGGAATGGCTCCACACAGGAAGATACGATGCAGAAGAGTGCCCATGCTTGGGATTAGAAAGTCTTACTCATAGCTGTATTCTTTGTATGGATATGTAATAGACTGACCTATGCAACTACAACTGTGGACAGATTTGCTTACCACTTATAGCTAAGCATCTTTTCATCTGATGTGTTTATTCATAATTATTATTTCCTTGTTCTGATTTGCATGAAATGTTGGCTGCCAGTCATTCCTTTCTCCATCCGCTTTACCTTCCATCCTTCTAATATTAAATGAGATGCCCTTGTCATTCCAAGGACTGTTTTCAAAATCTTGAAGCTAGAGATTTTTCTTTTCTTTTTTTTTTTTCCCCAGTGATACCTGTGAAAACAAAAAGATAATGCAAAGGATGTTATAGTACCAAAGAAATCCCATCATTTTCTTGCAGTCTCTGCCTGCTTAATGTTTAATCAGCACCTCTGGGAGGTAAAAACATTATTCTGAAAATACTGTACTTATGTGAAATTTTAATGTGAAATCTTTGTTTCACCAGGTAATGTTGGCTTACGTGCAACAAACCACTGTATGGAAGATGATAGGAGGACTGATTGTACTATTTCTTTTTGTCTGAGCCGCTGGTAGGCATTGTAGCTATTTTGTTAGCATAACTGGTTAACACAGAAGCTTAACGTACAATGAGGTATAGCTGACAGATGCTTCTATATTGTATTAGAGTGGTTTGGTTTTCTGTAAGTTTTTTCAAGAGCACGGTGGGAATTCTTGCACGCTAGGCACAGTCAGGGAGAATTGGGAACTTTTTGCTTACATTCTGGAAAGTGAAAACTGTCTGTTGACAGCTAAAATTGATTCGTTGCAACTCTCAGTTTACTTTTTCTACTGATGAGCACTATACTGTTTCCCAGGCTTAGACACCTAGCAAATATTTCACATGTCCTTCATACAAGCATCTATAAAGACATCCCATACTCCACAGCAGACTCCTCAGTCCTGTGGTAGTTTCCCAGTCAATGACTGGTTACAGGTGAAGCTGTAGCTGCAGGAGCTGTACTTCAGAATCCTTTGTACTATTGATCTGACTATTTATTGAAATTTTCTACCAAAAAAAATGTTTAACAGGAATCTTAATTCTAACCGAATAGCAATTGTCTAGCTATATAACTTAGCACACTTAAGCACTGTAGCCTCTCTTTATAATATGCAGAGATTTGAAAGCTTGATAATATTTTTTTTTCAACTTGAGCAAAGGAGTGAAAGCAACATAGCTCAGACCAGTCAGCATATTGCAACAAAGATGCAATATGCGGATGAACAAGGCAAAACAGATCCAAATTCTGACCAAATTATATACTCTGTGCTAAGTCGGTATGAGGTTTCAGATGATTATATAAGGCATCTGTGTTCAAACCCTATGGCAAAGGAAAGCTGGCATAATTATAGTAATACTTGTAATTTTCCACTTGATGCCTACGTGATCTAGCTATGCAAAAATGGTGAATTGTGTTCATACTCAGCAAGCTGTTTGAAAACAATCAGGATTTGACAGAATATCATGAAATTTACTATTTGTTTTTGGATTTTCTTGGTTTTCTTCCTTCATTGTGTTCCTTTCCATCCTCCTCCTTTAGCTTGTTTTTTAGTTTAAAGGAAATGACCACTCATGGTTGTGTTACTGATAAAGAAGTGACCTCGTACAAGTTTCCTGCTAAGCCGGCATCCCTTCCTCCACCCGCCATAAAGCACATTATAGCATTACAGATGTAGGTATTCCAAACTGCTTCTTTAATAGCCTTTGTGCCTTCTGGTTTGTAGCACCATTCATGATGCTGGCAACTCTGCATGGAAACAGAGTTCTTCCTTCTACTGTAAAAGAAGGTGGGGGGAGGAGTAAAGTGCAGATATGCTAATGCTCAATATTTCTGTATGTAAATCACCAGCAGAAGGGGAATACAACTGTTCTGCATTTTCAGTGGAATATGGGGAGTGAAAATACCTGTGGAAAGTTTCTTTTAAACATGTTAAAAATAAAGGAGCCATGGCCACAATAGGCTGGGTATGTATATGACTACTTGATGGAATTTTTCTTATGAGAAAAGCAGAAATTGTCCTTTCAAAACAGCTTTTGCCTCAGAGTTTAACTCTTAAGTGTTGGCCTAGGCTCATTTGGTTGTTCTTCATTGTGTTGAAAGTCCTTTCTCTGAGACTGAAATGGGTTGATCAGATGGTACTTACAAACAAGTTACGCTATTTGTGGATTTAAAAACAAAACCAGCAAAATCTCAAGCTTAATTTTCCTAATGCTGTTCCCTATGATTCTGTTCCTCTGTCTTTTTTCTTTCTTGCCCCCCTCTTCCTTGGCAGGGAAGATAATGTTCTGCACCAGTTCTGCTGTCCACCTTCGGGGTCTAGTAGTCCATCTTCAAGATAACAGAGAAGCTCGGGGTCGCTAAGTGTGCAGTCAGTGCTACACCTGTGTAGTCCATCTCTCCTCTCCTCTCTTACTGGTGTGTATGGGACTGATGCTTGCATGGATGCCATAGGATTCCGATTCATGTCAAGTTTGAGTTATTCAGAATGGCACAGCCGTAAATTTTTGACATCGATGCTTGGTAATCTCCTTTCCATGCTTTTCTACAGCTCTCTTCCTTGTGTCCAGTATTTAAAACACACGCAAACTGTAAACACATAAAATGCACAGTTTATTTTGAACTAAAATAAACAGTACCATAAGTCTTTAAGTGTACTGTGAGTTTTGTTACTGTATGTACATGGTCATGTGGTATGAAGGGTACAAACTAATGTGATTTCTTCTCCCCCAAATGTCGAGGATATGAGATGGGAGGGGAGCTGTTTCTTGTAACTGTATTAGGTTGTTTTTACTGCTGACGGTCCTAGGAATTTGTTTCAAGGTTGGGCAAACTCCACATGACATTTTTTGAATGTTACTATATAGAGATTAACTATTTGTTTGCTTTTTGACTATTCTGAGGAACCAGCATGTTTATGTTGTTACACCAGGTACTCTAGCTATGAGTGATTACATGTCTAAGCTTCTTTGAGGTCTGCTAATTTTGTTTGCCTGTGTTTGTGGAAGTCTTGTGTTAAGCATTAGCAAAAGTACAAGATCATTACTAATGTACACCTGTTACCTAATTGATGAAACTATTTTTCTCTAAGCTGTGCACAAGATTGTCGTCAAAGGAATGAACTTGTAATTGGATGGCCCTGTAACTGCCACCAGATAAACGTGAACGTGTCCATGGGTGTCTAAGAATAGAGTCCAAGGTACCATTGCCCAAAAGGCACTTTGTTGATTACATCTTTCCAGACACATCTTGTGGCTCTAGAATAACTGGAGGATTTCTACTGGTTGGATCTTCCAAACTTAAACAGCCCAAGCAGATACACCAGGAAACAGAATTTCTATGAAGTGGCATTCACTAGCCTGAAGCTAGCAAGAAAGAAAACTGACTGGAGGGGGGAAGGCTCTTAAGTCTGTTGTTGCTATTGTAAGTTAACATATTACTCCAAACTATCTGGAGCTCGTGTAAAGGCAGAGGCGGTTGGGTGTAGAGTGAAAAGCTGATATTTATTTGTAGTTATATGTGGCTTTGAGGATGGGGTAAAAGGAGAATAATCGGGATCAAGAAGGGAAGCACTGCAAAGCCAGCGTAAGGTTCATTCTCATCCTGTACAGTGTGCTTTTTTATGACCCTGAAGGAATCCGTATAAAAACCAGAATACAGGTTATCTGCTTTTCAGTTAGATTTGATCTCCTGTTTCTTAGCATTGTACCAATATTATCCTTCCTGTTAAATATTTTCTTGTGCTTGCCTTAGGTATGATTGTGAAGTGTCCAAGGCCTAAGGAACAATTTGCTTGCAGAAGGCTTATCTGCCTTCAGGATTTTGTAACGGTTTGGCTGTCCCTTATTCTGACTGCAGACTGTGAACAATATATGGCTTCTTCAGTTATTTGGTATTGGATGTTCTTTAGTTTTTATGTGTTTCTTAATCACTTGGCATTATAATACATAGGAAGTACTTTCATTCCCACTGTAAAATTTGAAAATTATGTATGCAAAAATTGTGTAGTAGATTACTGCAGTTTATTATATCCCTGGAATTGCTCTGATGTTTACAGGGCAGAGTAAAACATTGAAATGTTTGAATGTTGCTGACAGTTTTTGGTCTTTTGCTGCTATAATTAAGAGTTTCTGAGTTGCTTCCCAAAAAAAGAAACAGTAGGAATTTCTGATATTTTGACTTGCTTATCTCCCTCCCAAATGTAAACAGTAATTAACTCTCTCTATTCAGTGTGCTGAACTGAAGCACTGTAATTATTCTCCTCCATAGGGTAGGATTTTTCCAATCTTCCAATAAGATTCTTTTCTATATTTGTGTAAAGGAAAACAAAGAAGAAAGACTACTGTTTAAATATGAAAATTAAAGCCACCAACTCTAGGTGCCGGGCCTTTTGCCTTGAAGTGACAGCAGATGACTATCCTGAATGTGGTTATAGTTAATGATGTGTCTCAGGAGAAAATGAAGTCAAAGACTGATCAGTGTTATTAGTTGTAACAGGACACCATCATTGGTTGTTTTCTATCTGGTAGTTTTCCAATTAAGGCAAAATAGTGTCATTATAAGTTATTGGCATTTGAAACAATTTGAGTTGGTATCCACAGTATCATCAAATCATGGCATTTACTCTTTGTGGAGCAAATAGAGAAGCTGACATCCTCTGATGCAGTGAAAGTCAGAAATGCAGAAGTAAACATTTTTCTATTTAAATAAATCATGGCTGGCTAAATAAAATATGCTGTGAATCTCAGGATTTAGCACTAGAGCCTAGTAGGGTTTCTCTTTTAGTTAACCAGAGTTTAAAAGTAGATGACCTAAATGCTGTGCACATTATTATAAAACAGAGAAAGGTACCAGTGGAAAAATTTCCTTTTTCTCCTGATTCCTCGACGAATTTGCATTGTTTTTGTGAAGAGTGAAGACTGTCTTATTGTGCATTCTAGTATGGAAGGTGGAGTAGAAATGGCATTTTTCTTCTCTTTATAGACCAAATTTCTTCATTCGGGAGCTCAAAGGATTGAAGCACAGCTGCTGCTAGGGGGAATTCAGTTAGGGAACATCTCCTTTGGCACCCTTAGGCAATTGCACCTCATAAGATCAGGATATTTTGGGTTTCTTTTGCAATGCGGAGTTCTCCTTTGCAAACATATTCCACTCTTACACTCGTTTGAGTGGTTTTGCCTAAAATAGGTGGGTGAGACTTCAGTTTTGCAGAGCAACTACTGACTTGCTGTTACTTTCTGCACATTTATTTTCTCTCTGTAACCGATTGTGGGAAGTCATTAAAACTGCTCAGAGGAGTGTGTCAGTGTGTGCGGACACTTCGTGCTTGAACGGTATAGATTTTATGCACCGCTAGATGGAGCAAAAAACAGTTTTTGAACTGTGATAAATTAGAGACTCATCTCCCAAAGTAGGCTTTAAAATAGCTGAAGCAAAATATTGTATAACATGAGGAAATAATCCTCTGAAAAATGTAGTAGGGTGTAGATCTTAAGCATGACTGAAACCAAGCTTTTGAAATTTTCCTTTAGCCATTCCACCAGCTATGTAATTGAATATGGATTGCCACAATTTCAAGCAACCCAGAATTCATAAGGAATTTGAATTATGTATATCATATATGGCCGAGGAAGCTCCTTACTTGAAGCAGGTGCCTGGGGATGGCAGGATGTAATCTGCTGACGGAGAATGAAGCGGCATTAAAGCAGCGTTTAGCTACTAACTCATGGAGGTCATGGTCAAGAGGCGGGGAGTTGGCTGCTCAGTATGTGCGTTCAGAAGACACTGGAAGGGCTTCGTCCCCTCTGAAGCCTCTTGACATGCATGGGGCTGTGAACGGGCGACGTTGGCGTTACCTAACGTTGACTTGCCAAACGGACCGTTTTGAACTGCAGCACGAAGCCCTTTTTCTCCCCAAATACTGAAATGGAGCAGGAAGCTCTCCGAAAATGTAAACCCCAAAATATCTACGCGAGCATCTGTGAAAGTACGTTTTTGCCAGGATGGTGAGTGGCGGTAGAATTTTTCGAGGTTTTTTACAGTAATTGAGTAGTTCCTGAAATGGCGGCCAGAGGGAGCTCCGATGCCGGCGCTGCCAAACCTTTCGCAGTGAGGCAGTCATTACAGATATGCCCTGGCTTATTACGTGAACCTGGAGGTGAAAACAAAGGAGGAAGCCATCTACATTTACTTTTGCATGCAAGTAACGCTGGAGATGGAGAAGTATTTGATCATGTGGAATGGCAGAATGGATATGTATGCCAGCATACCCTACAGTCAATGTTGGTTATATATTTTATAATTATTATCATAAATACGTTGTTTGTGTGCGTAGCTTGGTCTGCCTCTACCTTTCTCAAGCTGTAATGCACAATATGTTCCAGGGAAGGTGCATGTGTTTAACAATACATGACTGGCCATACGGGTATTATATATCCTACTGTGGGATGTCTGATGGTTATGTAGAAATGAGAGCAAGACCAAGACAAACATACAGTGATACTTTTCCCAGGCTGTGGTACATTTTGGCAAGAAACTAATCCATAGGTGACATCTAGTAAGTTTTCAAATAAAGAAATCGATGATTGCTATTTAAAAAAAAAGCATGAAACAATTTCAAAACTACTAGATAAATGTTTCTGCTGTCAAAGCAGCAGAAATTCTAGTTTTAGTGTTCTACCTCTGCTGAATTAATTATAATAACTCAGTTAAGGGTACCACACGTGTATTTACAGGGCGTTTGGCTTTATGAACTTTTTTCTCGTGTGCAGGTATGTTTTATGTTTTATTTTAACTTCACAAAATGTGCAGAGCAGTTGCTCCCTCCTGGGTGGGGAATCTGTGAGCCAGCACAGCTGCACAGCAAGTTTGAATCATCTGCAACGGTAATAGCTTAATGTGACTCAGCTGAACAGAAGCTTGTTTTTTATTCCCACCCTTCCCCTCCTCTGCTGCTTGGTGTCTTCCTTTCTGAAAGGAGGCCCTGGGACTGGGCAGGATTACCTCTGTGTGCCAGGTAGTGAACTCAATGCTTGTCATGGCCGGTTCCTAGCTGGGATCAGTAGTTCTGATGAGCTGACAAAAATGGGGATAGATAGAGGAGACAGAACCTAATTGAGTCAATCCACAAGGAGAAACAACATCTAATGAGTTTGGTGAGAGTTTTTCCTGGCTGTGTGGTTCAAACTTGGCCTCCTGCTCTCTGCTACTGGTTGGCCTTTTGTGACTCAGTCCTGCTGCCATTCGGTTTCCACCCTGTAACATGGACATGTTCATTTACTGACCCTTAAAGGAGACTTTGGAGACCTTCTTGGGGATGGGAGGGACTCAGAGCGTTATTTTAGTTTTTCACAACAGAATGCAACAGGGTCAGAAGGAAAGAGCAGCAATACAGCTAACGTGTTTTGGTCTGCATAGTAATTATATAGCAAACATTTGGGTGCTCATTAAAGAGAGCTTTGATTAAATAAAGATGCTAATAAGGGTAGGAGGTTTCAAAGATCCTGGTTAGTATGGCTTCTTTCTTTGTTCTCAGCTAACATCTTTATCTGCAATTAATGTTTTACCTTGGTCATTTCTGTAAAATATGGGTGTTGCTGTTTTCCCTTTAGAGTTGGGGATGAGATCTTAGAAAATTTGAAAATACCTATCTATATTTGCTAAACAAGCTGAGAACCTGAAATTTCACATAACTAAACACCATTTCTTCCTACAGTTACATTTCATTTCCGTATTCAAGTGAAAATTTGCACACAAGATATTTTTCATGAAAAATATGTCCCTTTCTAATGTCTAGTGTTTCAAGCAAGTGCTGTTGTTTCCACACCCATTGAAGTTCTTTGTTTTTATTTTTTTGATGTTATTTGTATGCTCTTTGGCCTTTAGTGATTTTTGGCTGCTGTATTCATAGAACAAATGCATAAAATCAACCCAATTTATGACCCGTTAATGTAAGCATTTTTTTCCTGAAGAAATTATGTCACATTTCATTCACCTCTGAATTTTTTTTCCTAGCCAACCACTGGAGCATTACACACCTGAAAATGAGATAGTATTGAAATCTATCTTGCTCTCTTCCTCAATTAAATTCACCTTTATGGAGAATTCAATTAGTTGTAATAGATATTTTATGACAAGATTTTGCCAGAGGCTGGTGTAGTACAGATAATTAATCTCAGTCAGGAAATATTATTTAAATAATTTTATTTTGTAATCCTACAAGCGGTATTTTTAATCAGGTGACACGTATTCTGACACTGGAGAGAATGGGCAGCTAGCCCACTGCTCAGTCTCTTAGATGCAGCAGATGTTTCTGACAAACAAGTTTGCTTGTTGGTCACGAGGTGTCTGATTAAAGCAATTTTGCTCATCTTTGTTCATGGGTGAGCTCTCAGCTGTGCCCGCTGCTATCAGCTGGCTGTGGAAGCCATGAGATGGCTGATGGTGCCCCTAGGATTCAGCATGAAATTGAGGTGCTCTTCTGAAGCCCACAAAGACATGTCTTATGCTTTATAAACAGACTTTATTATTTGAAGGCTCTTTTTTTATTTTTACTTATTCAGTTAGTTATTTAGGGGAGCTCAATGAAGATATATTTAATTTAGTGCTGCTGATACACACTGGATTTCAAGTAAGACATGAACAATCGTAGTTCTTCCCACAAACTGCTTGGTTAGATTACTTCAGTGCTTCAAGGTGACAAAATAGCCAGTGCTTTTTAAAATAAAACTGAAAACAACTGAGTAATAGGCATTGTCAACTCATTTAACATTTTTCATCAAAGACTTAAGGATGATCAAAGGGCCAACAAGGGAGGCAAAGGTTTACGTGTGTAAGTGGAGCAGCAGGAAGCCTGTCACTTTATTACAGATGAGGCTAAATGAATCCTGAGCTTTGCTTTCATGTTTCGTTAGGTGTTTGTCTCAGCCGCAAAACAGTCCAGCTTGAGAAAGTCCACAGTTAGCTTAGCCATGAATAGGAAAATTTGGGAGGCAATTTTTATTAGTGTCCGTGTAAGATGCTTTGTCTGTCAAAACTTGGAGTGGTAAAATACGTAGCTGCGGGGGCTACAACTGAAGATGAAGTGGTGCCTGCTCTAGCCAGATGTGCAACTTTCTGCCAGTTGTTTGTTTCATCTAATTCTCTGGTACTGAAAAGTTAAGCAGTATAATAGCCTTTGGGTAGTAAGCATGAAATTGAAGAACAGGGAAGATTCATTTAAAGCTTACTCTCTTTAGGTACTTCGACATTTTCTTTCCATTTTCTTTGTGTTTCGAGGGGTTTTCCAAAGCAATTTCACAGTAGTGTGTGTGTGTATACACATACATATATACATGCACATATATAGCAGTTTCCCAAGTATGATTGTTCTCCAAACATGTGCAGCTGTGTCCAGATGGCAGTCAGAACCTTTGGCCCTCAGACGCATCTGGCACAGCAGTCTGATTTCTTGGTTTACAGTAGTTCCCATAGGTACAAAGGCACCCTGAGCTGTTCTACTGTAAATACTGTTTGGAACTTAGAATGAATATGGCAATTACTTTTGGACTCTGAAGTTAAGTAAAGCATATAGTCATCTTATGGTTTCAACTGGCTCCTTTTAGTGTGAAAACTCAGGGTAGTGAAAATTATTATTATGGTGTATTCCAATTTTTATATATACTATACTATATAAATGTGTGTGTACATATATGTACACACACAAATATATTTTTTATATATATATATTTAAATCTGATACTTATACACTCTGGTATTTGTATAACTTCCTAAAGCTGGGGTTTCTAAACATTGGACAAGAGCCACTACGACGTGGGCCTTTGCAGAACCCCTGACCTGTGGTCCTGCGGCTGCCCTTGGTGAAACCCAGCACCGGTGCAGAAGAGTCTGTAGCCTCCGGGATCCATTTGTTGGTACAATCAGGGAAGTGCCTGTCTCAACTTCTCAGGCCTGTTTGAAAGCCAGTGTGCCTCTCTAAATTCGCTCAGCACGCTTAATAAATGTAAACTGCCAGTTAGCTGAAAAATCGTGTTTCCTTTCTATAGACGAGGTTGCTTTGTAGCTTCCCCGTCCTGCTTCCAGCATGCACACTACTAACCCCTTTTTTATTGTTGTGCCACAGACATGCTGACATAGCTCCAGTTGTGCTTTTTTTCAGACTCTGTAGTAGTTTGCCAGTTGCATGTTATTTAACTTATATTGGTAAGCCTTCTCTTCCAGAAAACAATGGTGGTGTTTAGAGAAAAATCTAACTCCGTTTTCAATCCAGTAGTTCATAGCCTACACAAGGAGCAGAATTACTAAAACACTTACTGTGCATATGTAGTGATAAAAAGGTTTTTTTGTGTTTCAGAAGAAGCATCATAACCTCTGACAGACTGATAGAGTGCGCTACAATTTAAATCTTTGAATCTGCTTATTTGAATATCTCTGTCAATTTTCTTTTTCAGAAATTATGAAATTGATATAATAGATGCAGCTTTACCAAGTAATGGGGAAACAGCACATTGATCATAGGTCTTTGAATCCACTTAACAGCTTGAGTAATTCTGTTACATTTCCTGGGAAACAAAAGGGTCATGCACACTGAGTGAGGGTATCTTTCATGTAATCTGCTGCTTCTTGTTAAAAGCTAGGTAATCAAAGAAAAATATCACTGACATGCAGAGAAATAATCATTGATTGCAAGTGAATGTATTGAAATAGGTTGAAAGTCGTATGAATTCTTAAATTGTAATACTGGTGTTTCTGGACAGCTACAGGAACAAATAGCTATGTCATGGTACATGATAAATTAACTTCTGGCAGCAGAGACTGGCTCATGCTGCCTGCAGATCTGTGCAAGGGAATAAGGCTCCTCTGTAAGCCTTTTGTTTTTCTGCAGGTGTGTAAGCATTTGCAGTATGCAAACTGCAGGGAGGTGCCTGCAGCGTGTGGTAATGCATGGGAAATACTTAAGCTGCAAACTTCTCTCAGAGCACTCGTTCTGAACTGGGGATTTAAAATCTGCTGATGTGAGGATGGGAAAAAAATTATTAGTCTATAAACTGATATGAAAAGCGGAGTAAAGCCTGTCACTGAACCACTCCTGTGGTACAGCCATGTACTCTTCCGTGCCGACAGATCTTTTAGGCTTTGAACTGTCTGCAATCATAGTGTTCTTAAGTACGCATGAAGGGGATACACCCAACAGAAATAGTTTCTGTATTTTAAAGGATGAAGTCATAAGGCTCTTAGGATGTAATGTAATGGGGCCAATTTGATGTGCTCGTTTTCATATTCAATTTGATGTGTTTTTTTTACTTCGCTGCACCACTCTTGTACAGAGCTATTGCTAGCTGGTTTAGGAGGACAGTAGTAACCCTATAGCTTGCAAAGGGACACATGATATTCCAAGACTTGTTTTAAATTACACATCCGTTTTAGGTTTAGTCAACAGCCTTTGTTTTCTGTTATTTTTCGGTCAAGTGATCTCAAATGCCATGTGAGGATACTTGTAGAGTTTAGATCCTTGTGGTAACTGGGTACTGGTATGGGGACTTGTGCAGAGAGTGTCTATACTGAAGCTTCTGTGCTTTTTCCCTGTGAGTGATGTGGTTTTACTTACACTGTAAGATGTCACACAAAGGATAGCAGTTAGCCTGACTTGGTTACTGTAAGTGCTTAACTCACAGTAATCAGGAAACCTTACACATAATGTTAAAGCGTTGTCAGATTTATGACTCTCATAAACACCACTTTCTTTGCAGATGATACACACACAAAAAAGGGAAAGGTAGCTGCTTCTGTCCACAGTAGACACAGATGAGAACTTTTAATGGCGAGTAAGTTTGTCCAGCCATACGTTTTCAAACACTTCAGTTCTCAGATTACATTAGCATGCTGGACCTTTGCCTCACAGAGGATTAAACATAGATCTGGAAACTTTAATGTCTTCAAATTGAATTATATACAATTGGCTGCTGCTATCAGCCACACACTTTCTCTTCCTTCTTTGGAAAACCTCAATTCCCATGTTGCGTGTATGGGTTGGTTTTGTTATCGTGGCTTTAAATTTGAGCTGCAAATAGTAGTGAAGCTTGTTAATAAACATCTGATCTTCATGTAACTCTGGGAATAAGTGTAATTTAAATAACGGGCTCAACTTCTAACAAACCCAAAACCACATCACTGCAATATTTTAATATGAAATCAGTTCCTCTGGCAAGATACCACCTTGAAAAACAATGCTGATTAGATGTTCAGCGGTTAATAAATTCTAAACCGTTTGTTGTCACGAGGGTGGTTCTTGATAAAGGTTGGTTGTTTTTTTTTCCTCAGGGTTCAGGGCTGGGGGTCTTGCAGCTGCTTTGGAAAACCCGATAGAAGGCTGGGGTGCATAAACACAAGGCATACATGATTGGTGTGACCTCTGAAAGTCTGTTGTAAGACATAGTGGTGAAGAGACTTAAAGGGCAGGACCGTTAACCTTTAGATGTTATTGCTGGAGTTAATCTAGCTGGTGGATTTTTTTAAAATTAATTTTTCAAATAATATCTTTCACTGTACAATGTGTTACTACAAAACTAAAATTAGAGCACATCTTGAAAAGGAAGTTTCTCCAAGTCCCGCCCTTGTTACTCTTGCAGATTGCTCTAGGAATGCAGGCCCCAACTTTGTAAGCACAAACTGAGTTTTATTTTATATAATTCTATTCTGTGTCCACAGAAATTCAGTTTTACTTGTGCACAGTCTCCTCAAATTAATAAAGCCAACTGAGCTTCCTAGTCTGACCGTATTCTCATGGCTTTTAGGTTCGTGTTGAGGTGGCTTTGTTTCCTAGATATTGCTTTTCTTATAGATTTAAAATCTCTTTGAGATGCTGTGATTATATTTTGATTTGGAAAGCATGTTATAAAAATAAATGTTTGGGCATGCTTCTGTGCTGAACTCTCCTGAAGAACAGAACTCTGTGAAGCAAAGGGGACCCTCCTGCAGCAGGAGAAATGAAAGAAAGCTTGTGCGTGTAGCTTGCACACAGCCCAACCCAAATTCAGTTACATTTCTAGTATGCCAAGTAGAAAAGCGTGTTCAGAGTTTTCCTAAAGCTCTTCTTTTTCTCTGTTCTGTTTCTGTCTTTGAAACAAACCTTTTGGCCACTTAGCTGTGTGGGGTCTGGAAGGGATCCAACAAAAAACTCTTACCAATCAGTTGGTTTTCTGAACAGTCCCTTGCCTGCTTAGATTTGTAACGCAGCTTTAACTGTTAGAGGCCTGGGAGGATGAGCTGCGCTCTGAGGAAGGGCAGTATGGGCTTTCCAACTTAGAGCTGCGCAAAACCGCTAGAGCCAGCAGAACTCTACTCGGGAATTGAAGTCATTCAAGCCCCAAGTGAGGGAAGCTTTTTATTTCTAAGAGCAGCATTAAACATGTATTTAAGTACTTTCTTGTCTAAATGGTTCGTTAAAATATTTGGAGCACATTGTATGAGAAGAGAAAATTAGAAGCAAGTATTTTGATGATATTCTTTAAAGTTCCAAGTCCTTCCTTCTGAATGCTGCCTTTTCACAGGTGAACAGCACCAGTTGTGTCCGTAAAGCTATTAAATTGTATAGCCAAAAGAAAGGCTGAATTTGAACTATATTTTCAGGTTTTGTTCCAATGACTAATACCAATTGAGTCATCAAGTGGTGTTTAGTTCTGGCCTACTTACATAATTCTGCGGAAACCTCTGGAGTTGGGCTGTTCTACTTTTAGATCTACGGTTCAGACAGGCTACAGTGAGACAGGTTTTCTGAATTGAATCCACATGTGAATGTAGCTGCCAGAAGCATTGCAGGTTTCCCGAGAGGTTCTGCCTTTGCAACATACCTGTTTTAAGATTGCAGTGTGTCCCCCAGAGATCTGAATGACAACGCTGTAACGAGTTGGTGGAAACAGCGGCTCTGAATAGCCATGCTGCGTCAGAGCAAACACCCATCCGGGCCAGTACCTTATCTCTGACAGTGGTCCATAGCGGCACCAAGGCAGATGTGTAGGAGTAAGACAAGCATGCTGTTACACAAGTCTGCCTTCAGTTCTTGAAGGTGTCTTGATTTGCTTGTATTGCACTAATTAATGCAGGACACAGCTGCATGTCTGATAAATGATTCTCCAGCCAGAAAAGACATTACGGCAGAGCTTCTAGCCATGTATCCATCAGATTCCTCATAATTTCTGGGAGGAGCACAATCTCTTCATCAGTTTTTGGCCTGTGATATTCAAATTAGAATTTCCCACAGCTTGTTTCTTCAGGGCCGTTTGTTTGGGACGTCAGGCAGAGGGCTGTGTAACAAAAGGGAATGCTCAACTGCTAGCCACTGGGTCCCTTTAGCTCAGGGCACTTCCGAGGTTTTTCTCAGGAATGTGTCCTCCCTGATGGCTTGGCAGATCTCTGGGCAAAGCCAGGCTCCACTACTGAGGGGCAACTCGAGCTGAGATGATGCGCTCAGCAGAATTTAGAGGTGGGAGGCTAAAATTAAGGCAAATGTTACCTTGTTACTTTTTTCTTAGTTCTCTGTTAGGTAACTTCACTGTGTTGTGGGTGCTTTGGGGACTTGGTCACTGAGCAACTAATTAGAGGGGAGCAGACTGAAGCCGACATAGCTTTCTGTATGCTGTAGAACTGCAGTATCAGGCAGAAGGCATGTGCAATGCTTGATGCTTGGGTGATTATGGCTTTCAGTTGTAGCTAAAGCATGTTGGGTGTCAAGCTCGGCATACTGGAATTCTAGGAGGGCTCAAAGTGACTTACTGCAAGTTTGCACAGAATACGAAGGATGATTTTGTTTGACCAGTGTAATGGCTGGGATATCGTTTGCAGTTTCGTTTCTGTGGGAGGGTGTTCTGGCTGAGTATGATCCTTCTGTTATCTTATTTTTGCCTGTTACGATTAGATGCTTTGGGTTTACCTACCAAATGGAGGACTAAGCCTGAGATCCAAAGCGTTCGTCAGTGCTAGGTTTTAGACCATCCTCAAGCCAAGGGTAAATATTACCATTTAATGAAGCTGCACTTTGGAATGTAGAGAAATAATTTGGTCCTCCTTTGTAACTGAACGTGTGGGGTGTCACAGCATCAGCCTGCTGATTCCCTTTCTTCTGTGTGCTGCCGGTTCATACGAAGAAACTCTGACAAGCAACAATTATTCACTGAGCAATATCTAGCACAGTGTCTTAAATATTTAATATATTATTCTGCATTTCTTTCCTCAGCATTAAAAGGATGCAGTACCGTACTGCTTCTAGCACCAAAGGTTTGATAGAGCTCAGAACTGTCTTTTCCCCTCATACCCACACACTCTGAGTTGTCATTTGCAAACAGCATATCTTTATACTGGGATGCTCCAAGTGAATTTCACTTCTCTAGCCAAAAGATGATATATTTAAACAGTCTTTATTTGGGATCAAGCTGTGGGTTTGCTTCAACTACAATTATTTAATCTGCCACCATTGTGCATTTTCATGCCAGAAGAATGTCTTGGCTTTTCTCAAATTGGAAGTTTTTCTTGCTGTTTGCAGAATGTCTGCTTAGGATATGTAGTTATTTGTAGCCTCTGTCAGCAATAAGATAGGTAGTACTGTGGTCTCATTTATCCTCTGGTTAACAGATACTGAAGCAGTCGCAGCCGTCTGCACTGATGGAAATGGACTGCTCCTGTGCCAACTTAGCATTATTCAGTAGAATTGAGCCTGTAGGGCTGGAAGCTGCCCACGGGATGCTAAGAAGGGGAGGCAGCCGTACCAAGCTAGCACAGTGTGGGGACTCTCACAAGACTATCCACTCAGCATACTAAGAACCTCCACATAACTTTGCACTCTGTCAAGAGATTTAACAAATACTTATATTACAATAACAGGCTTATAGCACAGACACAATACTAGACTGCTGGAATTACTATATTCTGTTTATCCAGTCAGCAAGAGCATAGTTCCTATGTGGTTCTGTGATTGCTGCAATCACATTGACGTCTTTCTTAGAAACGTTTTAATGATTTACATTGTCACTGTTCCATACTGAGAGACAGAACAGTTTAAATTAAGGTCTTTCTTTCTAATGCTGTCTCCCAGATCAATAATGCTCCTTGTCTATTATCACAGCTGAGGAGACCAAGATTTAGGATTGTCAGTTCTTCAAAGCATTCATTCTCTACCTTCTCTGTGGTATAAGGAACTCCATCTTATTCAGTTTCAGAAATAATCTTCAAAAAGACTGATTTTTGTATTTATGAAAAACAGGTTCTTTCATCATAAAAAAGCAAAATAAAACAAAACTTGTATCATTGCTCAAGGTACCAAGAACCTAATTGTGTGTTTCGCTTAATTCTGCTAAAACATTTTTGAATATTATCTTTTAAATACCCAATTGCTAGGAATCCTGTACCCTCAGGTTTCCTCACTACATAACTTTCACGAGTAACATGTCTACACAGTGCGAATAACAGGTATTATACCCAGTGGGCCTTGTTTTTTGCTTCAGGAAAGAACTCTCATCTTGAATTGTATTTACTCTTTTTGTCTATGGATACCTAAAGCCTGCTGAAGAAGGCAGCAACTGTCTGAATTGTAGACCAATGATTTCTTGGTAATATTTTTATTTTCATCTGCATAATACCCTGCAGAAGTGGGCTACTTATGATTTCTATGCTAGCTTAGGGAAATAGATGCAAGCTCTAAGTAAATTTGCAATTCAGGAGTTGTGCATGTCCATATTTTGTATAATTCTTCTAGCCTTGAAAGAGGTTGTTACTACCAACAATTACACCCGTTCTTCAAGGTTCATGCTGACCATGTTAGCTCCAAATAATCCAACTAGGTATAGCCCTGTGTGCCAAGTTTAGTTACAGTTCATGCAACAATTCCTCTGCCTTTTCTCTAAAATGTGAAGAATTTGCATGACGGAGAGATGTCATTCAACTGACTCATCAGCGAAGTTGGTGCAGATTTCCCCAGCTCCCTGCCTAGAAGGACCTTGCAAACTCCATGGATACAAATTCGAGATACAAAACAGCCTTCAGGGTTGTTTAGAGCATTTTTCCCTGATAACGCAGGATATTTCTGCAGTTTGTTTTCTTCTGTTTCGTGGTGGTATAAGTCCATTAGCTCAGTTTTCAGCCAATTCCTTGGGCATAGTTCTACAGTTAGTAGCAGTTTGTCGATTTTTTTTTTCCATTTCTTGTGTATGTACAAAGTGGAAAATGTACATATATAGACAAGTCTGTATTTTAAATAGTGTATTTTAAATAGCTTTATCATTAGATATTATATGGATTTCTTTCTGGACTACAAATGTACCGAGTCAGTGCCCATTAGGAATAAACAGACAGGACTGTTAGACCTTCCTGCTTGCTTTCTTTAGAGCAGTGCAATATTTTTTTTCCTGTCCAGTTAATTTGTTAAAAAACAAAACAAACAAACCTTGTTTTGAAGTAACCTAAAATAGATGTGTTTTTATTTTTCCTGAAAGAAACATTCCTGAAATTACTTTGTGTAAAATGAGGTATTTTGTTTGCTGTCGCTTAATGATACTGTGGTCAGGATTTGGGTTATTTTTATGTTTTAAATTAACTTTCCATCTTTGAGCAGTGTTTGGAAAGAAACCAAAAGATTTACATGGGTTTTTAGCTGTAAAGAAAGTAAGGGAGTGATTATGTGGTTATACTAAAATTATTCTGTAAATTCAATAAGAATTAACTAACTTTCTGTACCCCAAATCCAGATCTTTCAATAGATTTCAAACTTGATTTCCCCTGTCTCTACTGGCTTTTTTTCTTGGCCATTAAACTTTGTTTTTCACGTTGTCAGCCTACTCTGAGATTTTCCACAAAGGCAAGTTGAATCTGTGGGTGGGTGACCATGTTAAAAAGCTGGGCTCTAGCTTTTTCTGGGCATGTAACCCTCCTTAGGATATGTCTTGGTCTCCATCGTGCTCCCCAGTAGAGATCTCTTTGTGGCTCTCGTCCAGGGGAACTTCTTCAGTTCTGCTCATGTAGCTTTTCCTGTGCATGAACTGTTTTCGTATCTGATCTTCACATAAGAAAACGAGTAATAAGCCTGTCTCTATAGGGTTGCTTTGATTCTGTGTTTGACGGAAGAAATTAGTTGTACAAGGATGGGAAGTTTCTAACACAGAGACTTTACTGTAAGAAACTCCCTTGTCTGCCTCTGTGCCCCTGGCAGAAGGGCTGCCCGGTGACACAACGTGGAGGGCCAAAGCCACAGCGGGTCTCTCCGTGACATAGGCTGCCCACCATATACGCAGCTTCTTCAAAGCAGATCAACTTTTGAAGCCTTTCCACCACTGCGGTGCCTGTGGGACTAGCTGAGCGCATTGGCAGCTCTTGCAGCTCCGTGTTGCCAGCTACCAAATGATTAGATCTGTGGCTTTTTCTGGTTTGGCCTTTTTAACTGCAGTTACCAAGTACGTAAACACTGTTACTAACAGCACGCTGAACTGCTGTTAGCAGCAGCAGGGAAATTTCTAGAAAACTGTCTCAGTAAAAGTAGAACCTTGTAGCCGTGTTTCAGGACAGCCCCAAATTGGGTAATTTTGCTGTGTGAACTGTGCTTTTTCCTGTATATTTAAAAATATATGTATCTCCTGACTGAAGCTTTTGGTCATTGGGGTGTGTACCTTAAGTGTCTGTCTTTCAGAAAGAAAACGCAGTATTTTTAATGAAGCTGTAATCCTGCTACTTGTGATTGTCTAAGGAGTCCCTGAGGTCACAATGTGCTCAATGTCATTCGGCACCACAATCAAGGTTGCGCTGGGGTCGAGGCTAATCAGCGCTGCCTTGTGTCTCATTACCATCTCTTCTTTATGCTCAACATATTGTCACTGCACAAAGACAGGGTCTGTTAAATATTTATTTTTAGTAAGAAGGGCCAAAACTGTTAAGAGAAAATTTTTTTAACTCTGTGTTAGAAACAAGGCAAAAAGTCACGGTCAGTGAGCAGGTTGGCACTTTGATGGCACACTGTGGTAAGCAGTAAACTCAATTTAAGTAAATTAAGTTAACCCTTTTTTCAGTTGTTAAACTAACAACGAGCCACAAAGCCAACATATGGAAGCCACCCCCCTCAATATTCATCACTATTCACAAATCCTGAACTCTGAAAGCAAACAAATTACAGGGTGGAATAAGCTTCTAAAAGCTATTTTAAAGCTTTAGTGCTTTAGTTAAAAGCTATTTGGACAATGTGGTTTGTTGCCATTCCTGTACATCTAATTCTTGCATATGCTGTGTTTATGGCCTCCTCCCTTCACACAACCTTGTTTGTTTTTGTAAACATAATGGTAATCTTGGGATTAAAAGTAAAGACTTGCAACTGATTTACAAATGCCCCCTGTAAATATTGTTAAAGCAATTCTAATCCTCATTTTATGAACCTCCATAGACCATACACATTTATGACTATATGAACAAAGGTTGATCTGTGGCAGTTTATGTAAAGGATATAAATGGACAATTGCAAATAACCATTTAAAAATGTATAACATGGTGATGGAGTGTTCGTTATGAGGCTTTGGCTAATGTTTATTACAGCCTGTGGAAAAACTGTGTTCGCCTTAAAAACTTAACTCTATATCAAATATATGTTTATAATAAATCTGAAGTCATGCTCAATGAGAGCAAGTCTAATTAGTAATACCACACTACACGTTAAAATATTGCTGTTTAAACATAATCATAGTTGTAACCACCTTGGTACTGTCAGTATCTTAACTTTCTGCTGCAGTAATTCTTCAGGAAGACTTTGTAGTTCTCTTTTTGGGTAGAGAACACAAGCCACAGAACATAAAGATGACTGTTCTGTTAGTGAGGACATTAAGTAGTCTGATGCCTAGCGTGAGAAAAGCCAGCAAGAGGGTAGACTATAAGAACAGAACTTAACAAGGCTCTCCCAGACTTTTGCCAGCTCTCTTTGTATGCAGCTGTGCTATTTTCACTCATGTGGATGTACGCAGTGTGTATGTGCTCAGTGGATGTACTGAGGATGAAAGTGTTGTGGTCAGGAATATGTGCTTGTAACTGCACGGTGCGGTTCTTCTGTGACCATGATTTGGTTTATGTACGCTGCCCTATTCTGGTGCTGCTCTTTGCCAGTAGTGAGGAGGCTTTTTGCATCTTGAAATTACACACACACACCTGAACTAAGCTTCAGCTTTAACTTCATAATTTGCTGAAAGGCAGTTTATGCTCAAGGACAAATTCCAGCAAACATGATCAGAGTAATGCAGATGTGTCTGCTGTGCTCTGGGGCAAGCTAGCACCTCCAAGAAGGATGTTTGCGCTGCCTGAGGTTTTCAAGCACCTGCAGTGTGAAGGTTTCTGACACTTCCTAAGGCAGGCTGTAATACTTGCATATGCTAGGATATTCCGAGGCTCTGCACTGATACAGGTGAATTGAGCTGAGATTTTACTGCGAAGTACACACGGCGCAAGACTGAAAGTAGAAGACAGGTTCTGGAAATGCTTAATGTAACTGTGCATACAGTAGAGCTTGTGTCAGTCATTCATAGAACAAAGTATTGGCATTCACCTACGACAAATACAGAGGGGTAGAGTGCTTTTAGAATATTGAAAACTGACCACGTTTTGACTAGTTCAGCCAACATGTTTGGGTAATTCCCTTTTCTCTAGTGTATAGGAAATGGCTGTTGGGGTTTCTTTGGGGTTGTTTTTTGTTTTTTTTTTTTTTTTTTTAACATCCAAGTTTAATGGTATGCTAAGTATTAGAAAACATCAATAAAAAGGAGGAAAATTTAAAGTCATTAAGCATTTGACATAGTATTTTTGAGTAGTTTGAATACTTCATAATTTTATTCTTTTGCTATCATCTCAGGACCTCATTGGAAACACGAAGCAGCATCTCAACTGATCCATTCGGGTACTGTAGTAATATAGATATTCATTTTAGGTTTGATACAATAGAAATTATCTCTATTCTGTATCAGCTCTACATCACATAACTTTATCCTCCAATGCATAACCAGTAAAGGCATTGACCGAATAGCTGGATTTTTCTGTTTGAGAGGGGATAGTTTGCTCTCTTCCAGGATTTCCAACTTGAAATCCAATTCTAGGTTCAAATGCTGTATTTTTTCTCAGAGGAGCATGAAGGGGAGGGAAGGAAGGTGTGTTTGTGCACGCACGTGGGCGAGCGATCACTCCGAGTTCTATAACCTTAGATTGTGCTGAAAACATTTGACCTTCCCTGGCAGTTTTATACTGCTTTGAGTGAATAATACTGATTGTGTCGAAATGTCATTCCTGTTTTCCATTGCTCAGCATTTTGATAAAAGCACATGTATAAACTTCAGAGAGTACTGTCATATGAGTCATTGCAGTAACTGAGATTTTGCTTTGATCACTCAATTTAGAAAAAAAATGCTTAGCACTGTTAACATTGCATATCAAATGGGCACCTTGCATCTTTTATTCTCATAGTTGCACATTAAAGAGCGCATCAAAGTCACAGACTTCCTTTGATTAACTTGGGGCAGAGTCCCTTTCTCTCAAGCTGACAGTTGTTTTGGTAAAAGTCTTCCTTTGGAGATGTGGATTGAGGATATGACTTTTTCCCACGTCATGTAGTTTTAACCTTGCTTGAACAAAACATTAGTGGGAACTGTTCTGTTCAACCTTATTCAAATTAAAGGCCCTCTCTATTATTAATCTTCCATTATTTTCCAGTGTACGGTCTTCTGAAAGTAAAGTGTATGCCTCATTATCATTTCCTAAAAACAAACACACCCCCCTATGTTGTAATATGATCTTGTAATGCTATCTTTGTCTTCAGCTCAGCGGAGCAACACTGGACAATGTTCAGTCATGACTGTAGTTTTGTTCCCATCTCCTGGTCTGACTGCAACACTGTTTCTTTGTGTGGTAGTACAATGCAGAAAACAATGTCCACTCCCCCCCTCCTCCCTACCGCCTGGCTTTTCTGCAAACTTATTTTAGCAAGAGCATCATGTAGCTGGTTTGTGATTTCCCATTCTCTGGGATGAGGTTTCCGGAACTACGTATTGCTGCCATTTTTATTCCAGGCTAGATAAATCTTTGTGAAAATAGCAGATTTTATTACAAAGTTTTTCCTTCCAGTGGGATTTTTTTCCATGGGAGGATATCAGTGAGAAAGATGGGGAAGAATTAGATGTAAGAAGTGGCTGAATTTTAACATTTGGTGGGAAAAGGTAAAGGGAATATTCTTTGAATAGGCTTAGTTGCACAGAATAGGCATGTTTTCTAGAAACTGCGGTGGTTGAATCATTTTAATTTGCTATGAGATCATAAAACCATGTGAATATCTCCTTGTTTTAAACTATTTTCAATGAAATGAGACCATGTGATTTAATATCCTCCAATACGGCCACTGCCATTGCTGCACAGCCTCATGAACTGTAAAGTTTAATCACAGAGTATGTGTGTTAAGTTCAATGGCATTGGCTCTCATTAGTATGCGTTCAGTGGGTAACGCTTTCTTAAGCCTGCAAGAGAGATGCAGGCTGGTATGGAATCCTTGATCGTGCTTCTTTATATTTCAAACAATAGTTTTATAATAGCTTATATTCTACCTTCATTTACTTTTTTTTTTGAGCTGTAAGTTATCAGATTTTGAGACTTTCTTCTTTATCCCATTCACTTTTATAAAGCCTCTGTGTTCAGACATCTCCTAAACTAATTCAAACAGATAATTTTCAGAATACTTGTAAAATTTTTTTACAGAACTGTCTTTATAAAAAGTTATTCGGAAATAAATGCACTTGCATTTTGAATTTTGAGAATTGGGGTGAAATAATATCTGGGAGTTACCAGATGAGGATGTGAAAATGCTACTCTAACTACAAATGAAATAATTTTATGATCTTTAAAAACTCTAAAGTAAAGCGATCATAGATGAGACATTAAAGAAGTTTCCAACTATATCAGCTGAAGCAGTGAATTTTTCTTAGGGTTAAATAATTATTGAAGAAACAGCATGTGAAATCTAGTCGACCGGTAGGTGAAATAAGCCTGTTCTGGAGCTGTAATTAAACAAGATTAAGACTATTGTTCTTAAGTAAAATGAAAGGTGGTGGAAGGCTTCTTGTTACTGAATGTATTCTCATGAACCTGTTGAGCAAATTTGCCTTTGGATGACCCGTAAAATGGAATGTACCAATTAACATGAACCTGTCCAGTGTCCTGTCAAGCAATTAGTATTTTCTAGTCAGGCTACTTCTCTTGTGTTTTGCTCACTAAATTCTTGTCCCTATCAACAAGGTAAGTTTGCCCTCGAAGAACCGCTGTTCTAGTTCTCACCTGCTCTGGTACATTGTAATCCAGACTTCTGATTTTGTTACATTTCTGTTGTACATAGATTCCCCACCAGACAGATCCACTTGTTTCCCCTGGATTTATTTAGACTGCATTTGCATTCTGTAGGTTCAATTTGAAAGTTACACGGTGGTGAGATCAGAGAAAAGCTCAGTGCTGTAAAGAATAAGAGCTAATGGGAAAAAATTGCTTATGTCCATTATAAAGAGAAAAATCTGTACAAATTAGCATGCTATATATATGTATGTATATTTTCTTTTGCACAATTTCTTTCATAGTCTGCACAGTATTTGTTCCAGATATTTTGAGTTGGACTCTGTCAGCTTTCAGCTGGTATCTGAAAAGTTTGTGTTTCCTAATATGTAAATCTCAATGTGGGCCTTCTGCAGTGTTGTATTTCTAGACCTGTTTCAAATGATCCAGAAATTTAAATATTTAAGCTTTGCAGATATTCATGGTGTATTTGTTGTCTTCTGTAACAAATTGATCAACTAGCGTTTGTGTGAGTTTAGAGGACAGACATGCAGAAAAGATATTCAGTGTTAAAAGACCAGCAAATTTCTTACTGTTCTACTTCATAAAATTTTGGCAGCTTAGAGGCTTAATAACCAAAAATGAAGGATAGTATCAAGTGACAATTAATATTCATCTGTGGGGGAGCTGCATAAATCTGAGAGCTGTTTGAAGCAAAATAACTTTGTTTTGCATTACTGGAGGGTTTCTAGGCAGCAGAGCTTCCCTTTGAGTAAAGGGGGGGAGGGTGGGGGAGAGCTTGATTTTATGTGCCCGATTCTCTAGGCATCTCTACAGAGCATGTCACCAACATGCCTGGGTGTCACAACAGGGCGGCAGAGCCCGAGAGCTCTGTATGAACACAGCTCTTCCCCTTTCCCTGACTGGGAAGGGTTCCTTGCTGAAGTGGTACCCAGAAACGCATAAGAGGGCTGGGAAGAGAGATCTGGTTTGCCAGAGCCTTTCACGTGAAAGCCTTCCTTATGCTTTGGGTGAGCTACCCAAGGAATTTTCCCACCAGCTTGCATGGGGAGACTGTTTGATTTCCAATATCGAGAAAGGGACGTACAGGAGCTTTGTGTGCTGTTGTATTCTGTGAGCAATGAGGCCTTTAAGCCTCCCAGGAACTATTTCAGCATCTATTCGGTTGCGCAAAATCTTGTTTTGCACACCTTACGTGTATTCCTTGTATGATCCTCACTTCTTAATGTGGTGTGCACAGGGAGCATCATGGAATTTAATATGGGAACCACACTGTCTTGTTCTCATGATATTCTTGAGCTCCACAACATACGAATCGCTAGCATGAAGCTTTTGTGTGTGGCTATTGAAGTATTTTATCCTGGAGTCATGAAAGACTCATGGAAAACAGTTTTCTTACTGCAGGCTTCCAATTTCTAAACTCCACGTAAGTAGGCGGATACAGTGTTATTCTGGGCAAGTGAAATATTTTTCAGGAATGTTCCTGGCACATCACTGTAAGGGTGTAAGTAAATAAATAACAGGAGTTTAATTTATGTATTTTATGAAGGCTTAAAGATATAGCTAGACAAGCTAATTTTCCCGATTTCCCCAGCCCCAGCATATGAAATCAGCATATTAGTAACTCTAGCAGGCACGGGCTTCCTGCTGGGGTTACTTTATGCAGCGCTCTCCCTCATCAGTGGATTGTTTTACTTCAGCCTTGGAGCTTCATGAATTGACAAGACACCAGCACTAAAAAAGGAGGTGTTGTACTGTATGACTTCCACTTTGCCCTTTTTTTTTCCTTTTGTGTGGCTGTTTTTGGAAGACTTGTCAGAGCCTTCAGTACACTGCTGCCAGAGCTGCCTCTGCATAGCAAAACTGTAAAGCACTACAGCAATTTTCAGTGAACTGCTCACGGTACCAGTGCTGAAGCTGCAGCACATCCAAAAAATCCTACTCTTATTAGGTCTGGGAATTCTAAGTCAAAGGTTTCAGTAAATGCCTGTCTGAAAGAACTAGTTTTATATCCAGGGTGAGCGTGAGATGAAGCTTAATTTTCTTTGTTGTTTTCTTCTGGAAGACAAGTAAAAATGAAGAACGTGTTGAGATCATGGTGCTTTTCATTTGCAAAAGTCCTAATTAGCATTTTCTCTGCATGCAGTGTGGTATAATCAGCACTGGTTGCTGTCAGAAAACTCATGGGTACATAGCTTCTACTAGACTTTCAGTGAGTAGTTAGAAGTAAGTAATTAAGGTGACAAATAGCATTATTTTTTTTTTCTGGAAAAGGGTATAGTGGAGAGGAAGGAATTTCTTTGCAATATGAACAAAGGATAAGTTTTGAGAAAAGTCTTATTTCAGGATCAAGTCTTTGGATAGTGTCTCTTGAGCGTAATTGTCTCAGTATGGCTTTCCCCTTCTTCCCTGATCCTGAGAATAACTGTTCATGTTTATGGGGTGAGGCAGTCCTTGCTGCTGCTTCTTTTTTTCTTTCTTTTCTTCCTTTTTTTTTTTTTTTTAAAGGAATCTCAAGAAATTCAGGCAGAAGAATGTTCCAATAGGGAAAACAAACATTATTTTTTTCCTATCTGTTTGTTCTTGGAAATAAAGGGAGGGAGGGGGGGGGCGCGGGGAGGGGGGAATAAGGGTTTCTGTGTGATCTGCTTGGCAGTATAGCATAGCCTTTGTAATGGACCAGCCCAGCTCAAGCCAGTAGGCAGCACCGGGGAGACTGGGGAAGGCTGGGGCTCACCAGGAGGCACTGGGTCTCAAGGGCCTTTCATTCAGTTCCTCTTTAGATAAAACAATCCCTGGAAAAGAGGGGCTGATATCAGGGGTGGAAAGCTGGGATGGAAGATTTTGATATGAAGATCAAAACATCCTTGGTGTGATGGCATCACTGTCTTGAAAATTGCCAAGCTAGTGAAGCCCAGGGGAATAGGAGTGCAGGAAGAAAAATAGACTTAAACTTTCATAGTGTTTAATATTGTTAGGGAACTTGCCTCTCAAAAGTAAGCAATAATGTTTCCTTAGGAATCACTGCAACCAGCTCTGATGCTGGTCTCTCAAAGAAATCAGTGAGTAAAGGCAGGCATCACAGGCAACTGATTATTTTATTATTTTATTTATTATTCTTTTATTATTTTAAAGAGAATTTTTAAAAAAATATTTTTTAAAAGGCACAAATCAAATGCACGTCATGTTCGTGCTTTTTCACGGAAGCTGCTTTTCTCGTGATCTGTTTGTTTCCACTACTTATCCTATGCTATACAATATATTTTTAGGGAAATACCAGACAAAGTGTAACATGAACATTTTTGAATGTTGTCTAGGCATAATTTGCCTGTTTCTTTACTCACTAATGAAAGTGGCTATTCTTACTCAAATATATTTATGACTTCATTTCAAGTAAACTTACACAAACCGGTTTTCTAAGAAGTTGTGAGGCACTTCTGTAACTGAACAGTGACAATGAGCAAAACCAGAAACCAAAAGGATCCCTAAATATAGCTTATTATCCAGGCACTTGGGGAACTAGATATGTCTACATGGAAAAGAGCCTCAAGTTAAGCTTTAGGAGTTTGGTTTTCTTTTCATATTATTTAAACAGCCTTGAAAATGTTTGTTTGTTTAAAAAACAACAAAAAAACCAAACAAACAAAACCCCACCAGTCCAGAATCTTTGCTTTTAAGTATTTCTTCAGATTCTGATTTTGGTTTTGTTGTTGTTTCTGTTGAACTCTTAAGTTCCTATTACCTCTTTGATACTATTGCAAACGATATCCTAAACGTTCACTGTCAGTGATTTTCAAAAACTTGAACAGAGCGACAAATACTCAAGTTGCAGTTTCAGGAAAAGTAAACTTAACAGTAAACTGGACATAAGAATTGGTCAGTCTCCAGTAGGACACTTGTTACTATTTAACAACAACAACAAACACTTTTTAAAAAATGATGAATTGCTATCGAGGGCTTCTCTTGTGCAAGGAACGTTTCCTGCGAAATAGCAGTTCTGCGCTGTCAGCCCTTGCTCGGAGCGTCCTGCGAGACGGGGGGGCTCCATCAAAGCCAACGGTGCACGTTGGTATAGAGAGCAGAGAATAAGAAGGAGAAAAATCGTGGGAGAATTTGGCCAATGTCTCTCATAAAAGACAACAATTAAATTTGGACTCCTGTCTTTTCAGAATAAAAGCAGCGTGCTTTTACCGTGTCTAGCCAGAGGTTTTAAATAGCAAATGCTGCTAATTTTGACATTTCCTTCAAAGCAGCTCACAGCTAATTGCTCTGCGCTCCCTGCGGAACCACCACGGCTGTGGACTGCGCTGGAGCTGCCAAGATGCTGCTTTGCATCGCTCCTCATTAGCCCAGCCCCAGCCCCGCGCCCTCCCTCCTTCCCTGCCCGCCTCCTCCCCGCGGGATGTCACCGGCGTGTCCCCGCTGCCCCGGCAACGCCGTTATCGCGGCTCGGGCTGCGGCGGGCTGCCCCACTGCGCACCATGTGGCTCAGATGATTAGTTTTTCCTCGCACAGACCTAACTGGCAAAGTGTGTTGGGAATAAGATAAGCATAATTTGGGTTGTGAGTGGGGAGGGTCTGCACTCCTGCCTGTCTCTTTTTTTTTTCTTTTCTTTTTTTTTTTTTTTCCCCTCCCCTGTCATAAGGAGCCCACAGTTTTCATAGGTGCTGGCAGACAATGGAGCTGATGTGATTTACACAGGAGGAGCTGATTAACAGAGTTGTGTGCTGCTCTATTTAAAAAAAAAAAAAAAATAGAAAAAGGAAAAAAGCCTGCAGTTCCCATGTGATGGGATCGTAGCACTGCCATGATTATAGGGCAGTTGTTGTCAGAGCTGATTGAGATAATTGCTTGCGTTTTCCAAAGTTCTGTGATCTTTAAGGATGCTTTCCAAAGGTCCTTCAAAGACTTTAACTGGAATATATACACGTTTGACCAGAGGGCTTTTAGAATGGCCTAAAATAGCCAAAAGGAGAAGTGGGATTTCTGTGTAATAACAGTTATCCCCGTAGGATTGGGGACTTTTGGAAAGATAAACTGCGATCAGGATCAAAGAGCGCACATGAATTTGTATCCTTTGTGCGAGTGCCTCTTTGTATTAAAGTAACTGTAACTGTGCAGGTGCTGTGCCATGTGCATGACTCGCTGCATGTATTGGTAGCAATTAGAAACACTTATGCTGCAGCAATAAGGAGAGGAGTGCGTTGGACTGGATTTGAGTCATTCAAATCATAACAAAAAGAAGTCTTGTGTTGTTAAAACCTAGCTGCAGACTACAGTTGCTGCCGTAGAAGTATTTGAAAATGCTGAAGTTAAAGGCCTTCTGCTTGGATTACTGGCAGTTTTTATGTCTCCAGCCTCTTCACGGTTTCTATAAAAGGTAAGAAAACATTAACTCTGAAATGCTTTTCAGAACTGGGTGGCTGCACATGATGCCACCAGTGCTTTTACTTGCTATTCTATTCTATTGCTGAAAGGCAAATATGCAGGGGAAAAGGGAGTGGTAGAGAATTAATGAGAACTTGTGACAAAGATTGTAAAGCTGCTTTTTTTATTGCATTAATTATCAGGCACTTTTGTCTCTGTGCATGCAGATGTGAGAGGTGATGATGCTATTTGGTTTTAATGTTTACCTTAAGTCATATAGCTAAGACTCAATTAGTACTTTTTCTTCTCTGATATTTTATCCTTAGGCACGGTAGCTTGTGTTGTTTAGAGTACGGACTGTAAATAGCACTAGGAGATTAATTGAAATGTCATGGAAATTTATGTAATGCGGAGAAGATCCTTTTTTTCCCTGAGATATTTAGTAATATAATAGTTCATGTTTCATCTCCCTCCCAGCACAAAGTGCACATCACAGTCATTTAGAGCAATGGGCACTTCACTTAGGCAGGTCTGACACACAGCTTAAATGATTGATGGTGAATAGTGATCATAAAGAATAGCACTGGGTGTCGGATGCATTGAGCTTGCCTATTTAATGGAACAGCAAAATAAGCAATTCCATTTAACATGTCCCTGAACTTAGCCTGATGCTTTTTAATCTAAACTTCTGTTTTCTTGCTCTTGATTTACACTACTAAGCAGAGGGAATTATATGTATTTGAATTTTCTGGGGGGGGGAAAGTGGGGATCACTTCATTGTTAACAAAATCCATGCAATTCTTTAAAATAGGATTCTGTTCTTGTTATGTACACTTTCTGGTCTGGCTACCTATTGTCAGCCTACAGAAAGTGCTTTGTACTAAATGCTAATGGCAGTTGAATTTTTCATGCAGTGACTGAAGGCTGGAAAAGGGAACTGTTCCAATCTTTTTCAAGGTTTAAGGGGTGCCCCGCACTTTCTGGCATTGAGTAATATAGGGCCCTCATCTGTGACCATTGGCTTGTGAAGTTTCAAAAGATAGCTTTATTCTCCTCTTCTTGCAGCTTTTCACAGATTTCATTTCTAAGCCAAAAAATTTCCAACCTATTCCCAGCCCATTGTAATGTCTTCCTTGCTGAGAAACCGTATAAAATAATAGAAATGTAGCCAGACTGTTTTGACACAAATAAATACAACTAAACTAAAGCTTTATGTCTTGGATTCCTGGCAAAATCCCAGCTTTGTTGCAAATGAATTACTGTAGAGTTATTCTACATTTCTTAATGGAAACCTCTGCGATAGCTAAGGACTGTCCATTTATTTCCTTCCAGATAGTTAATTTATTTGTCATCAAAACCTAGATGTACTTGAGCCCTCCTGGAGTGTGTTTGCATGAACAGAAGTAAAAAGAGGACTTAAGCACTTAAATATCAGATAGAAGCACTTTGCTCTCATCGTTTTGAGAAAAGGAAAGTTGTGACTTTCCCGTTTTAAACAAAATAATTTCTTGATTAAAGCCAAGCGTAAAACAAGCGTGAAAAGCAAATGGCCCAGGATAACAAACCTAAGTGCAAGGAAGTTCATATTAAAAAGAAAAAAAAAAAAACAAAACCCACAACCAAACACCAAAAACCCACAACCAAACTTTCTTGAGACTTACTTTCAATTACTTTTTATGAGTAATTGTAGATTGTTTAAAATGCTCTTGGAAAAGAGCCAAGGGGCTGTGGGGAACAGTTTTGTGTGTGTATTTCTTATTTTTATGTATAAAATGAGATAACCAAAACAGGACTTGACTAACGTTTCCATTACTTGAATTTTTAGCATTAGGGTTATTGGATGCCCTCTACTATACCTTGATGGTGCGGGGGCAGATGTGTCAGAGAATGTAGGCAGGAGCAAACTGTATGACATTCCCTTGTGCCGCCGCTACTACCTGGTGACCAGCCATGGCTTCAGGTGAAGAGGGGCAGTGACAAGTCTTGGGGGAAGCAGTACCAACCCGTTAAGCCTTGCCCATGTACTGGTAGTGCTATGACAGCAGATGACTTTCCAGAGCAGCCATAGGGATGCTGTGGAATAGCCACGCACATCCCACTTGAGCAGTGTGCTCCTGGTCCTGTGGGGTGACTCAGAGCCTCATTGCTTGGCCGTGAGAGCCCTGCTCATTGCTCCTCGTGCGCTCACCCTCCCCAGCAGTGCTTAGCAAGCTGTACGTGACAAGAAATGTGACTATTCTCTTTCCTTTTGTGGACTGTCTGAGCAGAGCATGACTTATTTTCAGTTGCAGTCAGTGCTCAAAACTGGTAAACGTTTCTTGTTGCTTCAGAAGTTGTGAGGCTTGCTGCTCTACATTCAGAAATCAAGCTGTGTTTTTCAGCTTTTGTTACTCAGGGAAGTCTTCTGGGATCGTTTCTGTTGCCTGACCTAGACAATTCTGATTTATGGTCTAATATTATCTTGCACTGGGAGCCGCTTGCATGGAACTGTGCATCTATGTTGAAATCCATGGACTTCAAGAGAAGTCCATGCAGGGTGTGTTAGGCCTTGTGGTTTACTGATAGGGTGCACACACAATGCGTCCACCCCGAACGTGGGGAGCAGAGCGGCAGGAGGGGGCTGGCGCCCCTGAACGTGGGGAGCCGAGTGGCAGGAGGGGGCTGGCGCCCCTGAACGTGGGGAGACGAGTGGCAGGAGGGGGCTGGCACCCCTGAACACGGGGAGCCGAGTGGCAGGAAGGGGCTGGCACCCCTGAACGTGGGGAGCCGAGTGGCAGGAGGGGGCTGGCACCCCTGAATGCGGGAAGCGGAGCGGCAGGAGGGGGCTGGCACACTCTGCGGCTGTTTGGGAAGCATGCTTCTTCCTCAAATCCTTGAGAACAAGAGTATGCTGAGGGGCTCAGGCCGACTGTGGCGGTGGCCTGCCCCTGCTGCCCAGCGCGGTGGGGCTGGGAGCAGGAGAGGAGGACAGGGCAAACAAGTCAGTCCTCCTCCTTGCCTGTAGCTGTAGTGCCAGTTGGGGTACTGCAAGAAACTAGTGATTGTGGACGGTGGAATAGAGTAAAACTAGGACAATTTTTGCCTTCTGAGGTGCTAGTTTTCAAATGTGTTCAGGTATACAAGGTAAAAATCCAATTCCAAAACTCTTTATAGCAAGCTGTGCGTGTGACGTTCCTAAAGAGAAGCCCAGCTAAGGGCAGACACCCGACCTAGAGTAGAGGGCTGCTGTAGACTTGGCAGTCCTTTGTGAGAATTGATTCAGTGAGGTATATTTCCTCAACAGGGAAAGCGGGAAATAAGATAAATTAAACCAACTGCACTTTTAGTCCATTTCTGAAATTTGGCAGTGGCTTCAGTAGCCATAGGACTTTGCCCATCACGTGTATATTCACAAAACAAAGTTACTGCAAGGTAATGGTGCTTATGCCTCCAATAATGTGTATATAAGCTAACAGCCTGCTTTTATCTAAGCTGCAGCAGATTATACACAGCAAACTGGGGTGACTGGGGTAGAAACCTGGTCCAAAAAAGTTTGATAATTCACTAATTTATGAAAATCAAATTTCAAGTCTGTGTTGCCATTAACTCTGAGTCCATTTTGGTCAGTGCTATGTAACGCCTCACTTAAGTGCTGGTTTTCGGTATCCTTTGAATACAAATACTGAACGTGTAGAGAGATACTTCGATAACAGATTAAAGTGTAAGATAAGCAAATTACTGTAGGGTTTCCGTGGGATCTTGAGGATGAATGTCTCCTGCTTTACTGAATGGATTATAAAATCATGTGACTTCAGGGTTAGCATGTGAATGTGGAGATTTTCTTTAGCCAGTGGGTGCATCGTGCTGTGCTTCTGCCAGCTGGCATGTAATAGCCCAAGCGAGAAATTGTTACCATTAGCATTGCATTAAAGAGCAAGTGTAAGGTGAGAATACTTGTGACTGGCAGTGAAGGTGACTATAATCTGTAGTTTGGGGGGGATTTTTCCTCCCAGAATGTTTTCTCTCTTCTTGCTAAGAAAAGAGCATTTTTAAAAACACAAAGAAAGTGCTAAGTTTGTAAGGGCTACTTTACTGGAGTCCAGTTGCTTGACAAACAAAACAGGTTTTAAATGATTTCTTCTCAATTTTCATTTTTCTTTCATCAGTTCGGTCTCTCTAAAGGAGGCATGAGTCTCCTACAGAACAATTAGGGCCATCTCTAACAAGCAATTCCAGCCACCCCAATGGAGTAAGATAAGTGAGCTATGACTGGGGTTTTTTTTGAAGCAGGGATTAGTTGAAATTGTTTCTGCTGGTCTTCAGTTGGGACTAGCAGTTCCAACATTGTGATTCAGGGTAGATTGAGTCATGCGCTTAAGCCCATCTCCGGGCAAGAATAGGTCTATATTTTGGTATATGATTCAGTCCCATTAGGATGTTTCAGTGATGATTATAAATGAAAATGCTTTCATGAATTTGCTTGGTAGGAGCAGCTTATTGCTGCCATACTGGAATATCACAAAGTAACTGAGTGTCAGAAGCTACTTAAAGCCACTCTAATATTGCACTCTGCAGGGCACCTGCAGCTCTCTGCTCATCCTCTTTCCTACTCTGTTATCCAGGACAAATTTGTAGCATTTGAAGCCATTAAAGGAATTGCCAGCCTTAATTTAGATGCAGTTTCAAAGACAGCATATGTGCTTTAAATGATCTATGTCAGGATTGTCCTTTAGGTTAACTCTTTGTTAAAAAGAATGTGCTTTGATAGTCTTTGTTCCTCGTTTCTGGTGTTAACAGCATGGACTCTGCTTCTAGGATTATGTGAGGTGGGTTCAGATGTGCCAGATAACGTGCTTGCTAACAGGCACAGAGCAGTACTGCTGTTTCCTTACGTAAAATGCAGCATAAAAAAAGATGCAAAGAACTCAATTGTTATGTGTTACTACATAGTTGAAAGGAACGCTATTGTTAAATTCATTATTTAAAAACATTTAATAAAGGGAAAAAATCTATAGGTAGTGTGTTATATACAATACTATAATGCTGTATTCCTGGAAACTGTAGTTGTATGGTAGTTACAAATCTCAGTAACAGCAAGCCGGGGGGGGGGGGAAAGTCCTTAGGCTCCAGTTCACGAGAGCAGGGAACTTCTTTTGCTCACTTATCAACAGTGATGTCAGTTGGTTTGCTTTTCTTCTTGCTGTCATTTAAATTATGAGCTCATTTACAATATCTTGAAAAAAACAATAGCAAAGTGGGTGGGAGAAATTACTGAAGCTTTGTCTTGAACTTGAGTTTAGAGTTCACCATATATGTTGTTAGAAACAAACAGTTTGCTTTCACTTGACAGTGACTTCATCCAGAGCAGGGCTGAGTCATATGCCTATAGTACAGCTCTGTCTCTCCAGAGGTTCATGTTGGCAACGTTTATGCAATTGCAGAGCAGCTGAGAGCATAAAATTCTCTCTTTCTCCTTATCCCCCAAAATCCACTGTCCTCTTGTAGTGCAGCCTGCAAAAAGTGCAGATTGCAGTATTCCCACATTCGGCATAAAAATGATTAAGAGGAAACCCTCAAATAAATATACAAAATAGCAAAATGCCTTAAAAACAGAGGGCTTTTCTACACCCACAGAAGTGATTTCCTGATAAGAAATTTAAATTAAAATACCTGAAATACCTGTTAATCTGGTTGAAGCCTTCATTGTAATGCAATTAATGCTACTTTGTATCTGAAAGAGTCTTCCTGCAAGTGTTCAAAATGTGTTATTCATATGCCTTAAATTCATACTTCTGGTTTCTCATAACTTTCTGGGCTGCTCTTCGTTCCTATCTGGTGGACAGACATCTTACAGATTTCACCGAGGTGTGCTGTGGGACTTGGGCATTGCTGAGCAAAAACGCCACACAAATATTTAGGACTGTGGGATCTCTTCTTACCACTGTTGTAACTGAAACCAGTCTGGGTTTCAGACTGGAGACAGTTCTTTGCCTTTCTTTTTTCCTGCCTCTCTGCAGTCCTCAGTGAGTCAATTCTCTAGCCTTTCTGGAACCTTCCTTCACCTCCTTCCCTCTCACCCAGGAACCATCTGTGATGTGAGTCCTCACGTTCTCCGTCCTTTGCACTTGTACAGATTTTAACCTTCCACGAACAGAGCTTCAGAGATTCGTGTTGGGATTTTGAAGAACTGTGGTATGTGTGCTGGGGCTCTCACGGATGCGGAGCTGGTGGTGCCTGCCCTTTAGCTGCGCCCCCAGAGAGCACGTTGTTTGCCAGGCTTTTCTTTTCCTATCTGGTCTTCGCTGTATTTAGATGCAACTGATGGGCAGATCCTAGAGCGGTCACATTTTAATTGTGCCTTTGGCTATGTGCCCTGGAGAGGGGGATTGGAAGCTTTCTGAGTTTCCTTTGATAGTCTTCCAAGATTAAGTCACAGAAAAGGGAGCCTGGGAGCATGGTGGAGGCCTGGAGATATACGAGGAGTCTGTCAGAAGCTGCAGCTGGAAGGGTGCTGGAGGGGCCTCTTCGAAGCAACACAAACTTGCCAGCTTGTTGGGGCTGACAGGGGATGCCCTTTATCAAAATGCCAAAATCATGCTGACTCTATTCCGCAGAAGGACTGGTATCTGGATGTCACTGCTATAAACTCCCGGGAAACATTGTTTTGCATGCTCCTAGGAATGTTTGTGAAAAATCAGAAAAGGAAGTTTAAAAGGGAAAGAATGAAAATACAGTGAAGGCTAAGGAAAAAATGCGTGGTGAAAATGTTTTATTTAACCCCCTTCTCCTATCTACTAAAAATGTTGCCTTGTTACAAGTTGAAGGTTTAAAGATACCCTAAACTGTCTAAAAAGCCAGAATGCTTTTCAATCTAAAAATTTAAAACCCATCCATTTGTAAGACTCCTTCCAAACCTTAATTGGTAATAGCTGTTGTATAAAGGGAATGCTACCTAAGTTAAAAATAGGTCTGGAAGTGTCCCGATGACCAAAAACATGCTAGCTCTAACACTCACATTTTCCTTTTGTCAAATGACCTATCAATATAGTCTAAATAATAATAGAAATACTGTTAAATTCTGTTTCATGATCATTTTAGAATAGAATAGGTAGAAACTTCAGGAAAATAAGCAAATTGCCACCTTCACTCTTGAAGGCTGCAGTGTACCCGTTTCCCTCTTCATAGGAATGTTATACTAACCTAATTTAGGAGGAGCCTACGCATAGTTGAAGTAGTAAGATTATCTTAGCTGAAACGTCTCATGTGTAAAGTGATGCATGCATCCGGAGCACGTGAACTTATCAAAAAGCAAATCAGATAAGGTGTCTTGGGTGCCCAGTTTCTCTGAGCCACTTCATAGTAACTTACATGACACTCAGCTCCTCTCCCTGGCTGTACCGGAGAGCACTCTGCTTATCAGGCAGGCTTGCATGCAAAATATGAATGAATCTCAGGAGGAGGGAGAATAATAGAACGTGAGACTCCAAATTAAGCGCTGCCTTTCTATTAATATCATTTAAAAGTAATACCCCACCTGCAACTTGTAAAGGAACCTTAGCTCTAGCATTTTTAAATACTTAGAATTATTTATGTCCCCTGTAATATTTTTGCCTGCAGCAGCTTTATTTCCAGTGTAAAAAATAGAAAATAGATTAAAACCCTCCAGTTCTTTTCTGTCCATTACCTCCCTACCCTCCCCCCCAACTTTTTTCTTTTTTTGAAGAATCCTTAAGCACTCTGCATCACATAGTGGGCAAGTATTTGCTCTGGGTTCTCTTAGCAATCAAAAACATTGGGAGAATTCTGTTTTTACTAAAATGTGTGGTATGTGCTTGGAAGTGGCCACATTGAGAGCTCTGACAAATAACTTCTGGTGAGTTTTGTTCCAGTGTTTTTGAGATATTGATTCTTTCGGGTGTTTTGACTCCCCTGCTACAGCTCACCACTTGTGTATACAGTCAACAAAACAAAAATGGGTGTCTCTCAGCTGTTTCGCGTGGTCTTGATGCAAACTCACCTGCATCAGCAGTTCCAGCCGGTGCTCCAGGCTGCAGGTGAGAGCAGCTGAGCAGCAGACAGCCCTTTGGGCTGACTTTGCAACAGGCAGCGGTAACCCCCCAGTGAGGCAGGGATAGCGCAGAGCGGGTGCATCTTCTGCTGCCTCAACTACTTGCTCAGTGCTCGTAAGCTACTTGAGAGTGCCCGTATCATAGCACCATCTTTGTCTGAATTAGTGATTGTGTCTGTTTGAATTAAAGAGCTCTTCCTGAAAAAATAAAAAAAAAAGATGCAAATTGTTTTACAAAGTTGAGAATTGCTTTCCCTCTTTTACAGGCAGTGAAATGCAGCTCCTGGTCTGTCCACTCAATGTAGAAATGTGGAAATAAACTGGGGGAAAACCTAAGAAAAATGTGGCCGGCTGATGCACTTTGCGATAGTGCCTATTTATACATCCACTGAAAATAAAACACTCACTCAGTGTCCTAGGGAGACATAATGATGCTGGGTATGGAAAAGCCGGCATACTGAAGTGGGAAGAAATTTTGGAAGGAAGCAGAACTTCTGCTTGCACCTTCCTGTTGCAAGTTGGCAGGACAAAGATGGCTTGTAGTACATGAACCATTAGCAGGACACTGTTGTGGGTCCAGACACAGCGGTGCTGGCATGAGAGTTGTGCTGTAGATGCTTGCGAGCAGGGCATAATCTAATAAAGATTTCCAGGGAGTATAATGGGAGGAAAAGAAATCAGCAAACTAAGTGTATCTGTATGGGGAGTTCTGCCTCACACAGAGCATGGTCCCATACAAAGTGTGACTGGGTGGATGCAGTGATGTCCTATGAATGGAATCTGTTGTTTTATTTCGAGGGGAAGAGATAACTGAAGTTTTCATTGCCACTCCCAAAAAAGAGGAATAATAAACCAGCCAGGCAGCAACTGTCTCCAAACAGCCCTTGTTACCAACACATGGTCTCTGCATTGGCTGGGATTTCTTGGCCAAATGTGTGAGTGTGGGAGAAGATTGTCACTGGAATCATTACAATAGATTATGATTGATGTACAAAATGGAAAATCCTTGTCAAAAGACAGCCATGATGCCAAAAGGCCCCTGCGGTGCTGGGGCTCATCCTGACTTGTCATACAGTGAAAGCAAACAAGGCTTCAAAAAAGTGAAATCATTTGATATGCTAATCTGTGCCTTGTTTCAGGCATAGTAATGTCAGTGTGAACAAAGGAGAAGAAAGTAAACAGCTAAGACAAAAGGGACTTACTGTCTTAATGCTGCTGGAATAGTTCCTCTATTCCCGAATAAGATTTTTCTTAATAGTAAGAAATAGTTGATCAGTCAGTTTTGTCTTTGATATCTTTTCTGTTACCTCCTCAGTAATCATATTATGAAGGAGCTGTTTTTAGAAAAGGCAGCCCATCATGAGAGACAGAATTAGCTGTAGGTTTTGATTAATCACCAGATCTTCACATCTGTGTGTGTACAGAAATCGTCAGCTATTAGCTGATGCTGTTGGCACTGGCGCTTGGTCAAATCTGGCATTGTTCTCCCTGCCCTCCTGAAGCTTTACAGGATGCTGTTAGGTTTAAGCATATCTCTCCAATATCGCTTCAAGGAGTGTTTCACAGCAATCTTCGTATTGACATCAGAATAAATAGCTTTTATTTACATCTGAGATTTAATCATAGAACTTAAATGCTAGAGTTACACTAACTCATTATGTGATTTGCAGAGTATTCAGCATTTTCTGGCTGTATTTTATTTTGTCTTTGCAGCTTGTCTGTCAGTTCTATATTCGAAATTTCCACCTGCCATTCCCTGCAGAATTAATATTTGCTTAGTGGAGGGCTACCTTGGTTTTCCCAGGTCTCATTCGGAATGAGTGGACAAACTCAGCTCATCAGGACAGGAGCTGAAATGCTCTTTACGCTATTTCATAAATAGTCTCCTTACCATGGGAAATGCTGCAGCAACGTTTTAAAAAACAAAACAAAAACCAATCACCCCACAGCATCTCACTTCTGTCCTATGATGCTATCGCATGTTACTTTAATCCATTTGGTCACTAGTTGTGCACAAATTTTAGAAACACGGATGAAGAAGGTGATTAAAATACTGTTCTCTTGTAGCTCCTATCCACCTTAATCTATCCTTAGAGGCAGATAAAAACACTCTTCCTGCAGAATGCTGGTAATAATCGAAATATTGCAACTGAAGGTGAATCAAGGAATGTATAATCTAAATGCATCAATTACATCAAAGCCTCAAGTATAAGCTCAGAGATGTAGTTGACCCAAGTGAGCATGCTGTTTGATACCTTTATACTACACAGAAAATGAACTACTAGTTTTATACTCTGTATGTAATTCAAATGTACACCATACAAAAATCAGCAAATCTATCTTGTAGGCACTTCATCTCTCCAATTTGCAAGTTCAGGTGGTGGACAGGGTTCAGCTGGTCTGCCTGAACTTACGTAGCTTTTTCCGTCATTGAAATGTATTCCAATCATTATGTTAAGAACAGATGTATAAGTTTTCTAATGTAATTTTTCTTCATTAAGCCTGCTGATTTAAAATGTACAGCGTGCTGTGGAACTTGTTCTGACTTTTTTTATGAGCCATCAATAGTTTGCTCCAGGAACAGTTGTCAGAAACCCCCCAAAACAGAATATATTTCAGAAGCGTAGTCACAGACACAAGATCCTGTATGAAATGATCTTACGCAAAATGGAGTTGTGCAACAGAAACCAAATGTTTTAATCATAAAAGCATACTGTTCTATGAAAAAGTAGCTTGAACTTAGTTTCTTGGTTAATTACATTTTAGAATATAAACATGTATCTAATGTCTGATCCAGAAGAGCCCCTGATAATTGTGCTGTTGACCTCTTTGTAGAGACGAGAGTGCGGTCTAGTGGGCTGAGCAAAGGCTTAGCAAGTTTTAATCTGTCATAGCAACAACGCTAACTTTCAGGGTGGTCTTGGAGAAACCAGGGCAGAATTTAAAGGGCTTGTCCCTCAGTTAAAAAGATTAACAATAATTGCAACAACAGCAATAATACTTTTCTCTAAAGTTGATTCTATGTGAGTGTGTGTTGAGGCTCAAATGCTATTCAGACTTCTGGCAATAAAGGCTGTGTGTTTAAATTTACTCCTAGAAAAGCTATGGGCAAAATTCTTCAGCTTGATATATATTTAAAAAAAAAAAAAAAATCAGTGTAAATATTTGTTTGCTCATAAGTCCCCATCATCACGGAGAAATTGTGTGCTACATCGTGTATGGGGTTTGGGTTTTTTGAGGGATACATGTACTGTCAGGAAGACAAAACCCTATTCTCATTTATTTACCTGTCCACAAGGTTTCAGCACAGTAAGAGAATTCCATATGCATAATGAATAAGTTGGGATTTGGTTTGGTTTTTGGTGTTTTTTTAATCAGATCTTGCCATTTTATTTTTGATGTAATTGATAGGCGAAGTGTCATAGCTGATATTCACTATTGAAAGTCATAATTTTGTATGTGTTCAAATACGGGTTTGGAAAATGACTCATTACTTCTTTTGGCACTTAAAAAGTTTATTACAGTACACAAGAAATTTTGCACACAATTGAGAGTTTATTCAGCCTAAACCATTTGATTTAGTGTGTATTTGGTAAGCATTTACAGTTCTAAGTGATTTTCTAGAGCTGTGTTACTGGACTGGTTTTTTGAAGTGAAATAAATTAGAATAACTTCTCGGAGGTGCCACATAGGTAGGTTTTTCTTACTTGACAACTTGGAGCAATATTATATGTAGCTTTCTGAACAGTCTCTAATAATCTCTTCTGGCTTGCAAATAATGTAAACAACAAGTGTTGTAAATCATGAAGAAAGAAGTAACCCGAGACTTCAGATGAGAAAGCTGGCTTCTCTCTGAGTTCATTTGAGTAGAGGTCGGAGGAATCACTTGGAAATCGTGAATCAGTGCTTGGCTGCTGCGTGAACCTTGGACTAACTTTGTCGTGTGCTGCTAAACTTACTTGTTTCTTGAGTTACTTGGAATCTCTTTCACTTTGCAAACACTTCAGAGAAGGTCATGAAGGGAGATGGCAGTGCAATGTGGAATCTGATGTGGAAATACTGCATTTCTGTCAGGACAATCAGGTATGGTAAGAATATATAAAACTTTATTTTGTGGTAAGTCTGAAAACTGCATGCATTAAAGATCGTCTGTCCTGCTACTTGTATTCTTTCACCCTGCATAGTTAACTCTTAATAGTCTGAGATTATTATTAGGCTAGATTCTTATTTATCTTTATACTAAAGCTGTGAAAAGAAAAATACAGGGTTATTGCAAAAAATTTTCAAGCGAAGTGGAGTTTTCATGATTTCAGTGTCTTGAAAATACCTCTGTCTCATTTACAAGCAGGCAAAATTTGGAATATGAAAGAAACCTTATTTTCAGGAATACTTGCCTATCCTAATCTTCTTTTTATTATATTTCCCGAATCCAGAGATACAGCATGTGTTCTCAGCATACCATAAGCATCATTTGCTTCAGACAAAGGGGAAGGGTGGAGAAAAGAAAGGCAGCTTTTATGGTAGAATAAAGCTCTGAAGTTTCAAATGTCTCTAAGCCAGCAGAGTGCAACAACCTTACCTGTGTGCGTTATGTGAAAACGCAGCCGACTTAAATAAGATGACAGGCTGTGGCTGCTGTGCATCGCTGGTCACATTCTTTGAGTGGTTCGTGTTTGACATGCTGCGTGCTCCCTGCCAAGCGCAGTTGCTGTGGATTCCAGTAGAGTTTATTCCAGGAATGGAGCTATTAAGCGAGACGCTTGGTGATTTTGCGTTCTCACAGCAATTTTATATATTTAAAAATAGCTAGCCATTTTCATGCTATAGTTTCTTCATGTTACACGGTTATATGATTCGAATGGTACGTTTTGTCATGCAAGCTTCCCTTGAGAAATCACATAATCTAAGTAATTACTGCAGTTCACACTGCATAATTATTCTGTGCTGAGGAAAGAGTTTAGAGAGCCTGGATTCCTGCATGAAGTTTCATTACAGCCAGAATGAGACCGTGGAGAGCTTTTTATCATCAGGACACCAAAATAAAGCTAAAAAGTCCCTTAGTTCCCAGCAGACAGTGAGTCAATATAATAGAAACTGGAAATAACCCCTGAGAGAGTATTCGATTAAGATAAAAGTAATTTTATTTATGATCTGGGTTTAGAACCAGAAGCAGAGGGAAAGTCTGAAACGAACCGGACCAGTGCTTAAATCCAGAGAAACAGTCTTTACAGCACAGATGTTCATCCTGACCTCAGTACTGCCGGGAATGTCTGAGAAAAGTCCTGTGCAAAACTCCCAGGTTATATAGGTGTGTGTTCCGACTAAGCACTTGGGTGTGGCTATTTTTCTGAGGTTTAACCTGCAAGTTGTGCTCGCTTGTAAACAGCCACGTCTTTCCTTTATCAGTGACCTTACAACTTTTCAGAATATGTAGGTTGACTATTAGCTTAATTGCTTACAGCGGGGCCTATTTATAGAGCAGCTTGCTGGCTCCCACAGCTACTGTAATGCAAAGTAACGCACCTCTTTGTTACAGCACTACGAGTATTTTCAATCAACGTTTTTGGTTGTTTTAACAGATCCTATTTTCTTTGGCAGCGACAGCAATGAGTTTGGGAGTATAAAAAAAGAATTTTTTCCTTTGTGGAAAAAGATGCCTGCCCCCTTAATTTGCTTTTCTGATATCCTTCAGAAATCCTGAAACTCTCCCTGCGTTTTGGAACGCTTCAGTAACCATTCTAGCTTATGTTCTTACCCATCAAGTATGAGGCTATACCAGTCTTTCTCCCTCTCCGCCTCCTCCCCTTTCTAGAGGACTGTGAAGCCCATGCAGCCCCTGCTGGAGATTTCAGTCAGCCTCAATGTGCGTTATACCAGTAGAGTGAGTTTGTTTTTTCCCTCTGCGTGTAAGCCGCCCTGGTAAAAGCATTTCTACACGCCCTTAGTGCCGCCGCACTGAACAGCAGTGTATTGCACTGACTACACTGGCCCAGTTGTACTACAGCTCCTTACGTATGCGCAAGGCCTGAATGAGGGTTTTTATGCCTCACTGAGAAAACAGTCCCACTCCAAAAGGAAAATTATTATTAACTGGGGTTTAGGGTTGGTCTTGTTTCCATTGGACTCCAACAGCTTTAAAAAAAAAAAATTTGACTGAGTCTTTGTTGTCTGTTTTAATTAGACTGTGTGCCTTGGAGGCAGAGAGACAGTCTATGTCCATGTATATGTGTTTAAATTTACAGGACTAGACCTTAAAATCATAGGGTCATGCCTGCTAGCGAGGAGAAATACATGCGTAGGACTAGAATAAAATGCAGTGGTTTGCTTTTTGCGTAGGGGAACTTTAAATACTGCTGGAACAAGCTTAGGAGAGAGCAGGACAGTGTAATGTGGGAATGTACTGCACTGTCAAAAGGATGTCTTTTTTTTCTTCGGTGGGGTGTTGGCCTACCCATAGAGCAAAATTGCGAAAGTGACAAAGATGAAGGGATTTCTTCACTAATGTACCAAAGCTGAGCTTGAGGCACTTAACATGAAACTTCTGTCCTTTTGAAAGAGCTTAGCTCTCTGAGCCTATGCGAAGCCTACAATATGACCGGGTTATCTCCCAAGGCGCACTAGCAGAGGCAGGGTCTGCCTACACCCCCGAAACGTAGAACAAGCAGTGGGTGACGATCCCTGAGCCCCGGGACAGTGCCCACCTGGAGCTGGTCTTCACAGGGAGAGTTGTCATTCCTGTCTGATTTGCCCTGCGTTTCCACCTCATGGGATACGGGATCATTATTCTCTCCCCTTGGCCAGGCCGATCTCCCCCAAGGCCAGCACTGAGTCATGCCACACCACAGTATTTTTGAGTCTCCTTGGTGAGAGCAGTCACTACCTACCTGCACAAGAGGTGTTAGCTTACACTGCTCTGGGTGGGAACACTTATCTCTGATATTTCTGGAAAGGGGAATAATGGTGTTTGTCACTGTTCCTGTTGTCGCACTGTTCCTGAGCGAGGGGCAGAGCAGTATCACTGGCTGTGCTGTCACAGCAGCCTCCCCTTGAGTCACTTGCCCTTCTCGCTGAACCTGTTGCTGTCCAAGTCTGCGTGCGGAGGGCCAGCAGTGCCCTTCCCACTCCTCTGAAGTTCACTGTGAGGGAATACTGCACAAATACAGGTAGGGCAGAGAATGGATTTAGAGCAGCCCTGAGGAGAAGGACTTGGGGGTGTTGGTGGGTAAGAAGCTCACCAGGAGCCACCAATGTGTGCTGGCAGCCCGGAAAGCCCGCTGCATCCCCAGCAGTGTGGCTGTCAGGGCAAGGGAGAGGATTGTGCCCCTCTGCTGCGCTCTGGGGAGACCACCCTGCAGTGCTGCCTCCAGCTCGGGGGGTCCCAACACAAGAGGGACTTGGACCTGTTGGAGAGGGCCTAGAGGAGGCCACGAAGATGCTGCGAGGGCTGGAGCCCCTCTGCTGGGAGGACAGGCTGGGAGAGCAGGGGGTGTTCAGCCTGGAGAAGAGAAGGCTCTGCGGAGACCTTAGAGCAACTTTCCAGTGTCTGAAGGGGGCCTACAAGAAAGCTGGAGAGGGACTTTTTACAAGGGCATGTAGTGATAGGATGAGGGGGAATGGCTTCAAACTGGAAGAGGGGAGATTTAGATAAGATAGTAGGAAGAAATTTTTCCCTGTGAGGGTGGTGAGGCCCCGGCCCAGGTTGCCCAGAGAAGCCGTGGCTGCCCCATCCCTGGAGGTGTTCAAGGCCAGGTTGGACGGGGCTTGGAGCACCCTGGGCTGGTGGGAGGTGGCCCTGCCCAGGGCAGGGGGGTGGCACTGGATGGTCTTTAATGTCCCTTCCAACCCAAACCATTCAATGATAAGTAACAGCACTTTCTGCTGCTGGTAAATCTCCACTTGTGATGATATTTGCAGGTGGAAAACTCTGAAAATCAGAGGGTTGGCAAAGCGTGGAAGCAGAACTGCGGGTAAAGCATTAGTAGTCATTTACTGCTGTTAAAGTTACATTTTGGTTACTTACCATAGATGGGGGATAGGCAGATATTTAATTAGGAAATTGTTTATCAACATACTCAGATTAGCCATTGTATTTGTAGGGTCATGTCAGTATTAAAACAGAGGAACACGTGTTGTGTAAAGATGGGGAGTGGATCAGCTGCCTGCGGAATTACTCCTTCCCTCGGTAATGTGCTATGTGCCAGCCAGCCTGGAAGGACAGGGTTAGTGGTTAGAGGAACAGACTGGAGCCATCTGAATCAGCAGATCCACAGCCCACAGAGAATAAATTAAAGGGTTTATAATAATGTAACGCATAGTTTTCGGCTTGCATCTTAAAGTTCCATTTGCAAGTAATGGAGGAAAACAGTCAATAGTTAGTTCTCAGTGCTCTACACATCTGGAAAAAAGTAAGAATTAGTCCTCAGTATGAGTTGTCATGGAGTTTCTTCACTTATTTTCCTTCTGCTACAAACATTTTCCATCTTGGTTCAGTCATACTTTATTTTTAGTTGTCTGCTTTGGTTTTTTTTTCTGAAGACTGACAGAACAGTGCTGCATTTTCATCAAGGAGAAATAACGCCCTGGAAGCGCAAGGGTCTCAGTTGGGCTTTAATTGCACCTTGGGCAGAAGGAGCTGCTGTAGGTGAGAAGGGGCAGGACAGTCCTCAAAGCCTGGAGCACATAAAGGCAGTTTGGTGTGTCTTGTGTAGGGGCTTGTTCATAAATGTTCTGAGCAGCCACACTGCACCGTGAAAGCTCAACCTACTCTGAATAATAATGCATTAGACAGGGGTCAATGTAAAGGAATAATACGATGACTGTGTTAGCCCACAGTGCCTCTTCAGTGATGGTATTGTCCCTGTGCGTTATTGCAGCTCCTTGCTCCTGCTTCCACACTGTCCGTGCAGGATGCCCGCACGGGCGTTGTGCAGCCAGGCAGGAAAGTCAGAGGGAGAACACGGGTGGGTTTCCGTGCAGGGGGTGCCAGCGGTGGGGTTCCCCGCAGGGCGGGCCCCGCAAAACCCCTTGTGTTCGCATTGGGCAAGGGAGTACAGCAAGCGCTGGTGGCAGAGCAGGGGCACACAGTGCTCCCCCAGCTGAAGTGTGAGTTTGCCTCATGGTAAACCCCATAGTATGGGCTGAAGAGACGGGCCTAAGAGTAGTTTGCACTTAGTTTGTTGACAAATAGCAGCAGCATTCTCTTCTTATGGCTCTTTAACTGTCACGTGTAACCAACGATAATGGGGTATACGATCAGATATTTAATTCGTGTATTTCAGTTTTCATCAGCAATGGAAACTAGAATACCCACCTCAGCTATTCCTCCTGACACCTACAGGGTTAGTGTTTGTGAAACTTATCTCAGAAAAGGAGAATATATGTTAAGTATTGTTACAGTGTTAAGCAATAGAGTTGGTGCCTTTCATTAAGATCAGTCATTAACAAAGGGATTTTCCTATATCTATTTTATAGTTTAAACACTAACAAAAATTACTAAACTTCACTTCTAAGATTAAAAAAAAAAAAAAAAAAACAAAAGAAAAAAAGTCTTCCATGTTGACTTCTGTACCTCCATAATGCATTTATTTTTGTGCTTGGTTTCTGTGTCGGTTTCTTTGTCAGCTGCAAAATGCTGCACTTGAGAAGCTCCAAGACAAAACTGAATGCAGGTCGTCATTAGTAGTCTGGATGCTTTAATCTTCATAGAGTGCATGGCTTTCTATAGCCATTAGTCTTGTATTTTAATATAGTACAACTGTAATTATCCTAGTGCAAACCTTCCTTTGGGTTAGAAGATCTCTTCAGAATGACAGTGCCAATAGTCAGGCAGCACTTAATGAATTGTTAATAAGCTCTTGATGCCAGTATGACAAATCATTGTGAGATGAGGATGAAGTTGATATCTTTAGAATCCTGTATTCAGAGCATGTGAATGTGTCCTGTGTATTTTGCATACTAAAATACATTATTTGGGTAAAGTGTACTGTGTTTCTCCTGTTGTCTCTGGTCTATGTGTAGGAATCTGGAAAGAAAATCATTATGGCATTAATTCCTCTGAGCGTAGTTGCTCTACCTAAAGCAGACTTGTTTATGAGGTGAATTACATGTTGCTTTGTTTGGATTGATACCATATTTTGGTTTGGATTTATAGTATTTTAACTCATTTAACTGTCTTTAAGTGTTGCTTCTGTTCAACTAGGGCGTATCTGTGTTTACACGGCTGGATTATTTCGGTCTGTTTGTTAATGTAAATTAGTGGTTTATGATTTAAGTTCAGGAAGGGCACAGTGAGCTTAAACAGGTTATGGGTTACAGATCTGTTACAGCAGAGGACCAGAACCTCATCAGCTCCTTTTCCTTTATTTTTGCTAAGAGCACACATTTAAATGTTCCTGCTTAGTATTTTCATGTGTTCTTTTTGTCTTGTACCGTGCTCTCCTTGTCTTTGTGCACCACTTGCTATATTATTGCTAAAAGCTAAAAACGTATAGGCGGGGGCTGTTAGAGACAGTAGGTGACTCCAGTTTAAGCCTTGCTTGAGTTTTTGGTGTAAAAGCTACCACAGAAGCTGCAATGTTTGCACATAATTAAGCCTTTCTTCATGTAGAAAACTCGCAGGTGAGGGTCAGCTGCCTTGGAGGTGCAGGGAAAGGGTCAGGCCAGCAGCAGCGCTGCTTGTTTGTGTGTTTTCCTGTACAAAAGTCAAGGTACCTCATGAACTTAAAAACTGTATGTTTTTTAACAAGGGTCAAATAGTTGCAAAATGTGGAAGGGATGGACCAGTGTGAGATCTGAAAGGTGTTTTTAGTCACTGCCCACATCAGTTTTATTCTCAAAGTTTTGTTCTTTTATTTTAAGGCAGAGTCTACTGAGCTGTTCCGCTATAAAAGGGCCTGAAGCCAGCTTAGCTAATTAGCTGAAAATGGAATCAACTTCTAGCCCTTTTCTGAGTTTTCATGTCTTTGCATTAGAACAGTTGCATCAATATTTAGCTCAAACCTTTAGTTTGGGCTAAGAGCAACCCTGGGTTTAAACTATGCTGAAGCTCTGTCCCTTGCCGAGGCAGGGTATAATGATACGCAGTGAAACCCTAGAAGTCAGAAACCTAACCCAGGACAGTCTAGAGAAGTTAACGGACTGGTTTATTATTTATTTACACAGACCACTCAAAAGAGCTTCTTGATGCAGAACCATAGGTTACTGAGCTGGTAAAATTGTCTAGTGATGGGGGAGTTGAATTACGTTTAAGGTAGCTTTTTGTGTTTTAATGCTTGCATATGCAAGTGATGCATATGGTAAAAATGTATGTGGCAAATTTTAGGACAGAACTAGTTTGAGGTTTATAATACTTCCACTGCTAGTCCTATTGCTCGATGTCTGCTCAGACTTACCTAGAAATTGGCATTTAGGATTTGTTTTGAAAGGATACCGCTTCTGTTGTTGCCCTTAGATTACCCACTTGTTTGGTTTGTATTTTTGGTATTTTAAAAGCTCCTGAAGCAGCCTTTCAGCTTGTGTCTTTCTGCTCTGAACATATAGACAAGAAACAAATTATATGGAAGTGTTACCTGCTCTTCAGTTTGAACAGGATTATCTTCTAGTGGACTGTAAAGCAAATTAGGTATCGAGAGAATACAGTTCTGAGCTTAGCTGGTTTTAAGAAGATCATGCATTTTCCAGGAGGAGTCAGATGACGTTTTAGTAATTGGTGAGTACTGATCAATTTAATGCTTATGAATTGTGTTTAACGTCAGTGGATACTGTGAATTGATCATAGTATGAAAAGCATGGTATGTGAAATGATTTTGATGGAAAAGACTTCTGCTTAAATGCTTGGTAAAGGTTTTAGTCCTTTTCTAGTGGGAATTCATTTTTCTATACAAGTGTAATTTTAATTCTTGATATGTTTTTTGAATACTATGTAAGTAATCTTTTGCTGTTCTCCGTGCAGTATCTGCCTGTTAATCATTTTCTGTGACAATAATCATAAAACCAGCAAGAATTTATGCAGTAAGCAAAGTGTCCTGCGTTCAGTCATCTCTAGCAGGAGACAATAAATTCAGTCGTATAATTAACTGCCTGACAGGTATCAGTGACTCCAGTGTGTGAAGTGTTATTACTTGGGGTTTTTCCTGTACTCGTCACTGGTGGGAGGGTGGCAGAACTGGTTCACTAGGAGAGTTTAGGCTTTCCTGACAACTGCAGTAATGGACAAATAAGAAAAAAAAAAATCAAAACTCATCACCTACATTTTCACTTCAGACCCTTGAAGCTGGTTAATGAAACTGAAGCAAACCTTGAGGTAGGCAAGGCACGATTGCCTGACCTGCTACGCTTGTGGAGCGTTCCCATGCTGAGCGTACTGAGGTGCAAGCCTGCATGCTGCAAACTGGTCGATTAAAAATTAAATATGCTCTTGAGTTAGTCACACCTGCGTCGATCTTCTGGAAAAGTCTCAGCAGCATGCATGGCATTTTGCATTTAGTGAATTCTCATTAGTTTGTGATATCAGAGTAATGAATAGTGTCCTTTCATACCATCAGGGGCCACGTTCATGGTCTAATGGGACCTGTTTTGTACAGGGAGCAACACCATGACTGTAAGTAACAGAGGGGAAGTTGCCACCCTGACATGAAGCATTCTGGTTCAGCTTTCCTGAAAGATATATATTTTCACATAAATTATTTTTCTAATATGGGAGTCATCTTGGACACAAGTGTTTACCACATCATCTTGAGGAGTAAGTTATGTTCACAGCCACAGTTTTGAGTGTAACTTTGCATTATTTGGGTATCAAGACATGTTATCTTTCAGAGGAGATCCTTCATAAAAGCATCTGAACACATAAGCTGCTGAATTAAGGTGGCACGAGCTGCTGTGCCCGTATAGTGCCTGTGATATGTGTTCCGTGTTGGCTGCTGGTCGGCTGCATATCATGCATAAAGCAAAACTAGTATGACGACTGAGTGGTTTGAGAAGCTGCGCCAGTGTCTGACTGAGTGGTTTGAGAAGCTGCGCCAGTGTCTGTGCTCCGTTGTGCAGTTAGTGTTAGCTGCCTACACTGCCACTTCCTTGACAAGAAGCATTTAGCTATGACCTTTGGCAGAGATCTGATAGTACTATTTCACCTGCAGCCGGTATGGTTTTTGTGTTAAAGCAAGAATTCTTTCCAAAAATCCGAGAAGGTTGTGCTAGCTCTGTCAAAAAGGCAGAACACAAAGTCAGTGCAGGCTGGTGCAAAGGGAAATATGACCTTTCTGTTGCTTGGGAGCCTTCAGAATGTATTAAGAGTCTTACGGGTAACACCTTTTTCTATGAAAAGGACAGTAGTGTTGCAATCTCAGCCATGAATTACTGTCCTTATATACACTGTAATTCATCTGTTGCCCCCAGGCCTTGGAAGAGGATCTCTTTGGCTCAAGTTTTCTGAACGTTTGTTCCACCTCTGACTTTTAAATGACTCTGGCTATGTCTCCTCTCTCAGTAGCTGGCAGGGGGGAAGCGTGTGTACTGTGGTCAGCCCTTCCTCAGCAGGAAGGTGTTTATTGACCACCTTTCAGCAGCCGGGCTGGGAAGTGACCCAGTCCCCTGGGTAATTTCAGAGAAAGTTGTGGGAGGGAGATGCTGAGCTTCTGGTGCCTCCTGGAAGATAAAAGGCAAGTTTGTACTTTTGCCTTGGATCCTCTTACCTAAGAGCGAGTCTTGCTTACCTTTGGAAGAAGTGGATAGAAATAATAGCTATTATTGGCAGATATAGTTATGAAAAAGCTTTATAAAAGCCATAAAACCAGCTTCAACACTGCTGTTGTTGGTTTTTATTATGTTCCTAAGGAAATGGAAGCTGATTTAACAGAAGTTTGAGAACCAAATTAGCAGTTAGCATTTGTTAAATTGCATTTTTTTAATCTTAGGCATTCAGCTTAGATTTAAAACTCAGTTGCAATTTACTTGGAATCATTGGATGTCCTCAGAATGCCTGCAGGCCTGTATACTGCTAAATATGAATTCTGTATAGGTAGATGTATTTGTATCAGCAGATGTTGGTATGGCACTTTTGTGTTTAAATTGGGAAGAATGAACTATTCCACTAAATTGATGAAAGACAGGCAGATTGATCTTTTCCATAGCTTGTTGTCTGTCTGAAATTATCTTCTGATATTTCAAAATAAGTGAAAACTAGGCATTATGAAAACCGTACTTTTCAATCTGACTATTTAGGAGTGCTTAATGTGAACTGCTGTAGGCACACAGCTCTGAACTTAAGCACTTTTCCGCAAGTAGTAGTACTCAAGACTTCTGTCCTGCAGTGTGCTCAGCTGTGTGATTTTTTTTTTTTCTGGGCTTGATGATAGAATTTCACTGTCTGTGTATTTTCAAGTTAATGTAACAAACACTTGTGGAGGAAAGGGGCCAGTGAGATGGAGATAAATACTTGAACTCTTTCCAAATAGCCAGTGTTAATTCTTTAAAAACAAACACATGGAAAAGAACCCAAACCTTAAAGGCAACCTCTTGAAAACTTGTCCCAAGTTGTTTACCCTCTTTCAGGCTCTGAAACCACTGCATTTTACTGGTTATTCCACCTGCGTATTCAAAGTATTTGAAGAGCAGATTTCTTACTCAGATTATTGCCTCTTGCACAGTAGCTCATATTCACACCTTGTGAGACTATTCCACTCAATGCCCACCTTGCAGTGCCAGGCATAGCATTGGTGTTTCTTGGAATAAGAATGGGATGGAGAGTGAGAAATTATGCTGAAAGGGGCATAAATGGTAGTTGATAAGAACTTTCTGTGCCTACTGGGCTAGCCTGCTCCCTCTCATCTGTCAGATGTGTCCTGACACGTTGGTTTTGTCAGTATAACAATCCGTTAGGCTACGTGTTGATAGATAAGGGAAAGAATCCACGGTAAAAATAGGCTGCCAAAAAACGGGTCAGGGCTAATGGGTCAGCATGAGCAGGGCTTCTTACGCCATTGCCACTTCTGCAGGAAATGTTCAGCAAACGAAGGCATAACCGCACTGTCAGGGCCACTTCCTCCAAAACAGTGAAACAAGGAAGCTTTGGAAGAAATCGGGAGTGGACTCCCTTAAGCTGTATGTGCCACGTGTGCCATTTCAAAGCAGAGATGGAGGTGGCTCTTCATGCCAAGATATCCCAAATGGAAATCATGCAATCACTGAAAGACGCACAGATCCCTTGTTAATACAAGTCCCAGTTAAGAGAGCAGTAAAGCTTTAAACAGCAGCAGTAGGAGGCATGTGACTATTCAGCTGCTGCTTTAAACCAAAACCCAAAAACAAGCAACAAGAAACACACGTGCACCAAAAAACCTTGTGCAAGTGATTTCTGTATCTGATACTCTGTATTTCATAGTACGTATTCAACTGTTAAATAAGCTTACTGGCTTAGGAGTGTTTTGTATCAATATTTGATCATTTCCTCAGACTTGGAAGAAAAGACAGTATATTTGAGGCATTTAAGAGCCTTATGGGGAAGGTGTAAGCGCACTGGGAAAGCTACATGAGTGGTCCATATTGTAAAGCTGTTTTGAGGAGGGGAAAGACGCTTGGTTTGGATTTGTAAATATACTGAAGGGTTGCTGGTTTGTTGGTGGGTTTTGTTAACTGAGTAGGTTAGATAGTCATGTTAGGAAACCCTAGAGATGAGGACTAAGAAAGCTCTCAGCACAGGGAGTCTTGAAGCTTTAACACAACTCGCTATTTCATAGAAATTTTCATCTGATTGTTGGTGACTGTAAATGACCTGAATTCAGGGTCTGATGGGCTTGTTAGTATCCTGGACTACCTAGTTTTCTGAAGCAGTAATTGTAGGGTAGCATAAAGCTGAGTTTTCTAAAATAAAATAAGTTCAGGAGGGGAGAAGAAAACCTTTCATTGCTTTCTTATACTTTTAAGGTTTGAAAAAGGACTGCTAACACACTTCCCTCTCACGTCTAACCTTTCAAGAGACATTTTTTTGCGAGGTGGTGACCCGCTCTCTGTTGGTGCCTGCTCAGAGCCATTAGCTCACTGGGGCTATTCTGTCTGTTATTTTCCAAGTGGTGAGGTCAGGTACGTGGTCTTTGCTTCCTCCATATCAATGGCTAATGATGCTATTAGTAGGAGGAACTATGTACCTAATTTTCCATCAAAGAAATAGAAAAAATACATCTATGTCCTTAGGATACTGATATCCATATATGTCTAAAACAGATGAGACTGGTAAGAAAACAAGAGACCTGTGATGGTAGTCGCAGCCTTTTCCGTATCTGTCTCTAGTTTTTCATATCTACCAAAGCACAAAAGATGAATTTCACTATGTCTATATCTGCTGAGAGGGAAGGGAGGGAAACGTTTTGTCCAAGTAGTCAGTGTTCATTAAAAAAGGAGATGAATTTTGCACAATGCTTAAAAATTGCTTTAAAATCTGGCCCCAATGTGCGCTGTTCATTCATTCTTCATCACTTTCCTTTCAAAAAGCTTTTAAAACTCCTAAATACAGGGCTATGATGCACTTTGGGTTGTGAAATTATCTTTGCAGACCTTGGAATTTTTTTCCAATAGTAATTTCAGAGCTCATGTGTCAACAAATCAGTGTACGGTATTATCATTTCCCTCTGGACTTTTAAAATCTGTACCTCCAGGGGATATCTGGGACCATATGATGTCAGCTCTGAATACGTTAATAAGAATGAAATGTAACATTTGTTAATGATAAAATCCTTTCATTGGCGAAGCATCCTATTTTTTTGATTAAGTGGTGTGTCAATGTTACATCATGTTGACTAGAAGTTTCTGGATATCAGCTGGACCGACAAGCCCTAACCAGCTTTAAAAATACCTGGAATCCTCCTCTTGGCATTAAAATACACAAACATTTGCTAAAGTAATTACTTTTGTTGAATGAATCAGTGGCGTGTCTTGGGAATTTGCTGCTGCTGAAGACTATTTTTTTTTTCTCCCCCCCCCCCCCCCTTCAATCTACGTGTCACAAAGTAATTCCTCGCAAATGCTGCAATAGGCTTAATACAATCAATCCACATGCAAATAAAGATAACTACATTAGTTCTTGAATAGAAGGAAGACAGTGAAAAAATCTCAAACTAAGGCATATTGTTTTTTGGCAAATATTTTTCAAGTGTTTCCTCCTCTTCAAGCTGGAGATCCGTCTAATTAAACAGCTATGGCAACAAATGCTGTCCAGCCAAGGGTCAGGTATAAAGTTCAAATCCCAGATGGTTGATATCTGTACATGACTTATCTGCCAGATGGGTTCAAATGTTCCGCTGGATTTTTTTATTCTTTTCTCTATTCACCCTTCCAGTATTAAGGCAATTTGTTGTATTCCTATCAAATATTTATATTGTTTTTCTATTGACTTTTGCTAAGAATTCTTTAGCCAGGAGGAAGGGTTTCCCCAGAGCATATGTTCTACTGGTTGAGAGGTACTTTGTTCAGCATTCCCTTCCTATCAATCTCTACAGTCAGAGTTTCCAAGGGTGCCCTAAAAAAAGGACGGGATAGTTAAAGCCTGTATGCTTTTATGGGATAATCAATACAAATTTAAAACAATTTTCATGATTACCACTAATGAAGCACAGGCTGACTGTAGCTTATCATCACTGGTAGCTATATAATATATAAAAATATAGCAATATGATGTCTGTCTTTGGGTTTATTTTTTTTATATGCTACTATTAAACAGCCTAAGTAATGCAAATGCTGCCATGTTGATGTAATTGTGTTTTTTTTTAAATAGATCTTAAATACTGTAGCGCAAGCTTTTTCACGGAGATGAGGACTTAGATTTCTAATTCCTGGTGTTTATAGCCTTTTTGAGTTTTGGAAGACTACATGGTAGGAGGTTACAGTTTCTTTTGGTTCAAATTCCAAAACCAGAGTGCTTCAGGAGTTTACATATAAGTGATAAGCAAGACAGAAACAGATTCTGAACTGTAGAAAATATGGCAAGAAGGTTTTAGCAGAACAGAAGCTGAGTATTGCATTCATTACTCTTCTGCAATCTATTTTACATTGCATTAAGTACAAAGGTCGAACTGGTGGTTGCTATTCAAAATACCTTCAGAACTTCAGATTCAAAAATCTAAGATTAGAATCTGAATTAATATTTTTAGAGAAATGCTGGTTTTGTGTTTGAAAGATGCGGTATTCTTGCTTTGGTCGCTAGAAAAACTATATCAAAAATTGAAAAGAAAGAACAAAACCAACACTCCACCCCGCCGCCACCTCCCCCCAGCTTTTAAAGTTGAAGCTTCCATACACCTGGAAGACAGATTTGCCTGAATTTACCCAGCTTGAATGTTTATCCCAAGGTTGGTGGGTTTTGCAGATGCTCTGCGACAGTCTCCGTGCTATTTGTATGCTGCACTTGGAATTAGGAGTAAGGGTGAATTTTCATTCTGACAAGTACTGTGATCGCTCTTTTGTTGAATCCATCTCTAAATAAATCTGTTGGTTAAATGTGGTTCAAGTGAATGATAAATGCAATATGTAAGGGACTGTTCTGGTGCCATTGAAATTCAGTGGGGAAACTCCCACTAACTTCAACAAAGATTTCATTTTTGCCTTTTGCAATGAACTCGGAGAATGATAGGAAGTGTGCCTCATCTTAGCATCCTTAAACTGATGGCTTTTTGAAATAATTCTGCTATCTTACAGTTTTCAGTTATCTTTATCCTTCCTTTGCTTTTAAAAATAGAGCAAACTTTTGAAGTCTTGCTACAATAGCAATACAATATTTCTTATATGAACTAGTTTGTGACCTAGTCTGTTCTGAGTGTACGGAACTGGAAAGATACCATTAGAAATCAATGGCTGTCTGAAGTTGAAGGAATTGATTTGTTAACAGGGTGTGTAGAAGAGCCTTTTTATTCTCTACAGTTAACAATTTCTACTCATTTGGCCAATTTTATGGTATCTCTTTTCTGCTAGTTTTACTGTGTCTTTTTTAGCTTTAGATATTGTAGGTGTATATTCAATTAAATGTGTACAACAACATGAGACTAACCCAGAGAAACATTCCTTTCAGTGATCTTTACAAGGGAAGACCTTTTCATCTTTTCTTCTGTGCTCTCTTGTTGTGTCTTTATTGCTCAGAGGCAGAAATGCAGTGATTGCAGTAGGCATGTAGGCACAGAAAGCTCATTTTGTGCAATATCGCTTAGTTTCTTTAAGTAGATTTAGGAACTTGAAGCAGACCACGGCAGGCAAGGCAGCAGACATGTCGCTCGCTGAAACCATCCTGCTCTACAGCTCTCTCGACAAACCATCATCTGGGCTTAGAGTATAAAGATATTTCTTAGTAAACACATTAGTGTGTTGTAAAAAGAATGTGTTTAAAGACATAATAAATCCAAACTTGGGGTTACAAAATACTATGTAAGGCGGGCCACAAAAACAGATGTTTTGTTATATGTTTAAGGAGTTTTTTCTATATATAGGTGTTCGGCAGTAAACCTGAGTTTGACATATGTATACAGGTAACAAACACTGTTGTTGCATTCTTCCTTCCAGGTATGCACACAAAGTACACCATGTCAGTGTACGTGGTAGAATCAGCTCCGCTGTGCGTTTCCCAATGCTGCCAGTCGAGTTCCCTCTCTATCCACTGGCTTTCTGTGGATGTGGGCTAACTCCGATATCTATTCTGATGTAACTAGTGCCGTGGCCAAGCACCTTGCTAAAGCCATAAGCACAGGTGGCTGATAATCTGTTTTAATTATAGCTAACATGCTTAATTTCAAAAGGGATGTGTAAAGCTGACAGGCAGTTCCAAAGAGCTTTCCATCCCTGCTTCCAAACCTTTCTGTAGTCATACAGCCTCCAGCTCACAAGCTTTTAAATTATTTACCCAAAATTGGCTTTGAAGGAAGAATTTTAAAAGAAATAAATAATCTAAGCCTGGGTGTATTAAGACTTGACAGAGGAATGGGGGGTAAATAAGAGTCCTCATAGGAGCACTTTGGTTTCTGCTGATCTACAGGGAACTCTTTAAGGGGTGAGCTTTGGAAGTCTCGGGGGGTTTTTGCCCCCCCCCCCCCCCCCCCCCCCATCCCTGTTTTCCCTTTTTAAAACTAAACAACTCTATTTATTTTACATTTTTAGTTGCTTTTACAGTGATCAACCCAATATCAGGTGAACAGACCTATGTGCTTTGTTAATATCCTTTCCAGCGGGCCGTCACGCTGAATGTGATCAGCTGGCTGCTCTGCAGATGATGCCTCCTGGGTTTTGGGGGTTTGTTTGTTGGGTTGGTTTTGTTTTGCTTTTTTTTTTTTAACTTGGCTGTAAAAACAAAAGCCATGCATGTGTTTAACTTTCTGATTGCTTGTAGTACCAGGGGGGACTGACAAGCTGCCTGGGCAGCTGGTAGGCCCACTTCGTCATTTTAATGTAAGCTAAACCCTGCTCCCGCTCAGCAGTCCACATACAGCAATCTGTCTTCACAGGCTAAATTAAAAGCAGTTTTAGCATGTGATTAGCTGTATAATAAGACAGTGCAAGGAGTGTGGAGAACAAAGAGTATAGGAAGGCAAAAGGACGTGCATCCTATCAATTTGTGTTCTGTGATTCAGAAAGGAACAATCATTTTCTAGAAATTACACCCGTTCAATAGAAAGTATTCTAAACCAAGATCACTTTTGAGCAACAAAAGATGCTAAACATCAGCCTTTAAGCTGCAGTGTTGCACAGGATTTAAGCTTAGGCTGTGGCTCCCTCCTCCAGTGCCTCACGTGGCTCCGCTGGCTGCGTGAAGGATTCTGAATTCAGAGTGCCGTGAGATAGCGCTGCAAGAGAAGTTTCTTTCTTGCTTTTCTTTTAATTTTTCTGCTATTTAATAGCATTACTTTTTAAATTACACAGGGCCTGAATATGCTTTCAGGCTGAAAAAAGACTTCTGGTTCTTTGGAACTGAGACATTGGGATAATTACTTTTTCCAGTACTTGCCATGGATTTGCATAGCTTTTGTGTCTGTTTCCCTCTTCAAAGTATCCTTCCTTCCTGCTTCAATATTCCCAAGCACATCTTGAGTGTCCAAATTATTGTTTGGAAATTCTATCAAGGAAATATTTAAATGTCAGATACTGTAACCACGTGGCACGTAAGTTCCTTAGTTCCCACAGCTACAGATGTTATAAGAATATAGCGTGTGTTGAAACCTATCATCTTACTGCACAAAATTAACCTAGAGACTGTAGAATCTATAAATTCATGTTTCTAGTTTAACGATAAAGCAATAATTGTCTATCTTATGTGATGTCTATGGCTCGTAAGTTATTTATATTACGGTGAGCAAGCTTTCAAAATCTTCATGTAATGAAGTTGCAGATGTTTTGTCAGCAATGGAAACTTGGGATTCTGATACTTCCTCATCAACTACTGGTCTCTGTGGGTTTGGGGGTTTTGTGTGGTTTTTAACAGTTTTGGGCTGAAATAAAAGAAAAATGATATTTGATAGAGCAATACGCTAGAGAAGTTGCATGGTCGATCAGGGAAGGAAAGCTCTGCTGCTGAGCAGGTTGGTGGGAAATTTAGACCTTTACCTTTCTACAAGCCTTTAGGAAGAGCTATGGGTGCTATCAGTGCTCAGAGGAACGGGTACGGGAAACTCAGAGCTGCTGTGTGGTGCGCCAGATTTCATTTGAGAGGTTCGTGGGAGTTTTGTATGATACCAAAGGGCAGAAAAGACAGTGTAGTATGGCCTGACTGGGATTCTGCCACAACCTTCCCCCGCATCCAGGTGTATTCCCAAGGGGAACTCAGGGCAGGGTGTGCTCAGTCGATCTTGCACACATTGAGAAGCACAGAGAAATACGGCCACTTCTTTACTCTATGTCTCTCCTTTCTCTTGAATCAGATTATCTAAAAGAATTACAAGGTTTTCAGGTGGAACTAAACCAAATCAAGGAGCTAACCATAAACATGAACGGTCAGATTGTTTTCAGCCGTGTGATTCAGGCCATCATTCCTCCACTAAGATTTAATACTGAATGGAAAGGGTGAAAAAGAAAACAGAACCCAGTACTGGCATCTGGGAGGGGTAATGCAAGCTCAGAACAAGGAAGAAATGGGAAATGGAGAGCTAGATTTGGAATGAAAGAGGTGTTTGGGGAGATCTCAAGTCTCTTGAGGAGCTGAAGTCAATCATATTAAGTCCTCTGTTTTTGTTATTGAGCTAAAATGCCCTCCCTTGCCATATCCTGCTTTGCAAAATGTAATCTTTCCACTATGTTACGTTGCAGAGAAACATAATATGGATATTTTGGTGGTTTGATTTTTAAATAGCATGTTTTCAGATGGCAAATAGTTGCATCTGTGCAACAGAAGCCACAAGCAATTATACTGCTTGACAGAGGTAAAAATTATTAATTATAGGCATTTAGTCAATTACATATCTGCCTAGTGGAATTTATTCTGGAAATACAAAAAAAAAAAAAGAAGATCTGAAAGATATTTGCAGTTTAAATATTGCACACAGCCTGTAGTATAGCAATTTAACGGCTCCAGATAAGGGAGAACAGTCTGTGTGTTTATATGTGCACGCGTGTCTATGTGTTTATATGTATATATCGATAGGTATGTGTGTATTTACATATAAAAGAATCCAAAAGAAAGTCTTACTATTTCAAGGTGAGATCAAATTCGTGCAGTTCAATAACTCTGCAGCTAATGAAGTGCAAAGTCTGTGTATCATGCCTGCTCTCAAAGCTGGGTGTTTGACATTTCCCCTCACATATGATTTAGGCTGAAATTCTTGAGATAAAGCATATCTTTGAAAGCCTTTCTAGATTTTGAAAGCCTTTCTAGATTAGCTCAAGGATCAAAACTGATGCCCATATGTGAACTTTGATAGGTTTGAGGGGGGCTGAGTTTCGGCTCAGGCCTGTTTCTAGTTAAGAATGTAGTGAGTGGGTCAGCTGTAAAGTTAAAGGAATATGCTGTAGCATCTCAAGAGAGAATCTTTTATTTAGCAGGAATGTCAAGTGTGAAATGCCACAACTCAACAGATAATGTAAAGAGACAGTCAGCACTACTACTGACAGTACAGTATCCTAAGTGTCCCTGGCTAGGGGAATTACTCATGCTTTTAAACTACCATTTAAGTGCTCTGCTACCTCGATGTAAAATCCTGCGTTCCATGCTCACTCCCACTCAGGAGACCTTGAGCACCGGAAGATTTAGTCCTACAAAATAGTTGGTAGTTCTTGAAGTAGGTTTTATTTTGATGTGGATGTATGTAAAATCAGGAAAATTAAAATTGTCCTGCTAGATCATGCATTCAGGAGGTCACGTGCAAGACTTATACTTTTTTTGGAACATGTATGCAAAAAATTTGAAGATAACTTGAACAGTAAAATATCTGCTGTTAGATGAACAGTGCGTATGTTCCTGGTTTGCTAGTGAAAAAGTGAATCTGTATTCCAGTGGAAATGAATGCAGTAAAATAAATTATGCTTAGCGAAGGGGTGTTTATGGGAAGAGAAATGACTCTCCACGCTGTGGGGCGCAGGCGGGCGCTGCCGGCCGGGCTGAAGGTGGTGCCATTTACCCAGGAAAGCCGTGCCGCGGCCCAGCCTGGCAAGAGCACCCGCTTGTTTTCTCCGCTCTTAACACCGCATGAAGCTTGTGATGAATGTATCCAAATACAACTTCAACGATAGCAGATTTGGCCATTTTTATTTTGTACATTGGCTTAAAATTTAAAAGTAGACACTTGATTCAAATTTCGTTTGAGCTAAATGTGTCTTGATTTGTCAGGGGTAAGGAGAGCATTTCCCTTCCTCTGACAAAAATGAATAAAAGCTGCACTTACGCCTAAAAATCAGACCTGTCGTCTTGATTCAGCTGAATAGTAATGTGGTAAGATGCTTAAAGTTGTAGTCATATGGCTTATAAACTGCACGGCTTTGTTTAGGAGTATAAACTGGGGGTTGTGAACAGTAACTATTGCATTCGAAACAGCAGTTGCTATGTTCTGATTAAGTAAAAGTCTATACTGTTCGTGGGGCCTTTTTGTTATCTGAGCAGCTCAGGGTGATGCAGGTACCTATAAAAATCGAAGTGCATACAAGTGGAAAAGAGGAAGGTGACTCTGAATATACTATACAAGTACGAACCTGTTCTGAATGATAAACAAAGCAAAGGAGTGCAAATTTATGCTACCACAGTTAGGGGCAACATTTTAAATATTAAAGCAAAGAGAATTCTAATGTTATTAATTACAGCTGGCAAATTTGTCAATAAGGGCAGAAATAGTGAATTCAACTTATTTGTTGTGGTTTAGAACCAAATTAGGAAATGTTTTCACATCTTACAAAGTAATATCTTCTAGTCTGTGTTTCCAGAAGATAAAAGAGCACCTGTCAAAACAGCACATCTGGATAGATAAATTGTATCCAAATGCTTTTAGCAGAGTGGGCCGACAAATTCTCTCCAACATGTAGTATTTAATTATTTGATGGGGATGAGGAAAACAGAAGCCATAACAGTGCAAGTTAATGTAATATCCACATTTGAGAAGAAAGGAATGATTTAGACAATTAATGTGTGTGTCTGCTACTGATTTTTGACAGAATTGTGGAACAGTCAGTATGCAACTTAATTATGTTATCCTTTGTCTTTAATTGATACGGCGTTTATTGACATAAATGGAAACAGGCCTGACTGCTGTTTCTGACAGACATTGTCTGTGTATTGCTTACTGTGGATTTGTACAGTGTGGGAGTTGTCCAAACCAGTGGCCTCCAAACTTTTTGATTAGCACCCCTATCAAAAAAAACTATGTTTGAGCACACACTCCCAGTGTACATATATATATATATATTTGTAAGTTCTATACATGTACTACTGAAGTTCTAAGATCATCTTCTTCCACCCCAATGGCTCATGATGCAAACCCCGGGGGGTGGGGTGGGGGGGGGTGCACCCCACTTTGCAGACCGCTGGTCTAAGCAACTAGAATCACTAAACCCTCTCAGTAGGTGTAAGCCTGACTATTCTCAAAACATAGCTGTAAATTGGAATTATTGCAGAGTGGGTGAGTTTGAGTGGAGTCGTAAGGATATCACACTACATACATTTTAATATTCTGGTAAGAAAATAATTGTGCTATCTGTGGATCACACAAATATAGGGCCAAAGAGGACAGCTAGAGGATAGTTTGGTCAGTAGAGCACAAGCAAGCAATGTGCATATTCTATTGCATTTGAATATAAAGCTGAATGTTTGTAAACTCGGGTTGAAGCCCACATTTAGAAGAATGGGGACTCTGTCCCAGGGAATTGGTTCTGTAATGGTCCAGAGAGTCACGCTGAGGAATCTGCAATCTGGTAAGAGGCAGACTAAGCTTTGGTGGAGACAATGTGAACTGATTTGCTCTGAACGTTTTCAGCATTTGGGAAGGCTGAAATAATTTTAGTAGCTTCTAACTTTGGAAACTGCTAGGTCCAGGATATGTTGTGAGATACCAGGATGAATTGCTGATGAGATTCCTATTTTCTTTTCTCTCCAGACAGTTTCATTAATAACTCACTGCACATATGGTGAAATTTTTTAGAGGCAATTACAGATATGAAATACTGTACACGTGGTTTTAGAGCACCATGTCATCAATTGCTACTTGAAACAAATGACTTCATGGCCTGGTGGTACTCTTAGAACTGAAATCTTAAACTGCACAATGAGCCCTGGTTGAGACTTTGAGGACGATTTTTCTTTTTTCTAATAATTTCCTCTAGTGACAAATCAAAATATCCTTTATTACTGCTGAAGACCAGGTTTTACTAGCTGCCAAGCTAAAATAAATCTGTCTAATTAGACTGGATAAAGCATTTCTAGCTCTAATGAAGATGTGCAAATGGCTCAAGAATTCTAACTTAACTCTTTGTGAAGAGCCTTGTAGTGTAGCAGGGCCATCATCCCCTGTGCAGTGGAAGTTTTTACATTCAAACAGGACTGTGTTGCTTTAGTCCATCTGAGCATAGACCTGCACATCACATTTTTGCTTTGGAAGGATGATGTGCCGGACAGACCCTGCAAGGATTCGACCTCAGTGTGTTCTACATATTTGTGTAAATTAATGTTACGCTCCATCAGGTGCCAGATTTGACGGTTGCCTTATATATGCACACAGAAAGGACTTGGTGCAAGCAGGCAGCACGTGCACATTCCTTATTTCCTCTTTGTTAATTGTTAAAAGATGCTAAACTATGCCCATTAGGCAGCTGAGATGCAAACTGCCAGCGGTACTATGGATATCTGCTTCTGGTGACTCACTCTCTCCACTGAGGTATCTTTATGGATAGAGCTGTGATTTGTGCAGAGTTCGCACCTGCTTTGCAGAAGTACAAACTAATCCCACTTTCTTAGAAAGAAAGAACAGTCTATGGGCAAGGTGCTGGTTTAGAGCCTTCCGTTTCACTGCCATGCTCCGCAGTGGGGTTTCTCTGTTGTTATCTGAGCTGTCAGTGATAGGTCTCCATCACTAAAATGGGGGGTAATATCTTTCTCATACCTTGTAATTAATTCTGAACACCCTAAGCCAAATTGTTTTACTTTAACACCAAATTTAAGCATTGCTAACTTTTATTGGTTACATCAGTATGTCATTATAAAAAGAAAAAAACCCAAACAATTAATCTTGGAGGTCCCGAGATGTTTGATATCTCGAAGATGCTATCGCTGGAAGTGCTAAGCACTGTTATTGGTGGTCGTGGCATCAGATGTTTAAAATACACACGTCTGTGTGATGTGTCTTTTGTTGTAAATTCAGTTTTCTCCTAACATCGCAAAGAAGTTAAAGCTTATCGCCCTTCTCAATATATAAAACAAATCGGTTTCTTATTGTGAAAACATTGGCAAGTTGCTAGTTTTGCTGATTCATAGACCAGTGAAAAGCTCTTTGAAGAGCATGAAGGGAAGATTAATGCTATTCATTCGCTAAAGGTAGGGAGAGGCTGCAGATTTTGCAAACTCATCACAGAACCATTTTTAATAATATTTTTTTAGTGCGGCCATTTCGCTTTTCTCTATACTACTTGAAATTATACTTTTATTCTGTTTTCTACTGACATACTTGATATCTTCTGTAGGAAAATGAGGTTACAGGTCATGTAGAGTTAATTGGGAGCTGAGCTATTTCAATAAGCTACATAAAGATCACCATTTGGAAACAAAAATAGAAAAGCTGCCCTAATGTTCATTTCATTTGAATAGCTTTGACTTCTGTCCTGTGAAGGCTACATGAGGCTGAAGGATGGCTGTTTGAAGTGATCCCTTGTGGGATTTTGAAAATGTCTATCGCAAAGCGTAGTGAGCTGACGTAATGAGATGACATGAGACCAATCTTACCTTTACCTTGTTAACATAAATACCCTTTTAAAAATACATATAATATTAGGAACTGTGAATTAGCATAATTCTTCCTGTATTTCTGTCCTTCAGCTGATTATTTGGCATGTTAGTAGGAGGGCATTTTAAAGCTGACCTGATTCCAAAACAAACAATAAATTCCCATTTGCTGTGTATCTCAAGCGTTTGTCATGATCCAGCTCTTTTATTTGATTCAGCAAAGCTCTGAGCATGTGCATATAACCAAATATACATGAGTAGCTAGGTACTTTCTTTAGTAGCTTACTGAATTTATGTATAGCACCAAGTTTCTTAATAGCGATTTTAGGAAGAAAGTGCTGATTTTTAAAAAAAAAAAAAAATCACAACCAAACACTGCAATTATTTTTTCTAACAGATCAATCTAAAGAATTATCTTTTTAATCAGTGTATAACAACTGGTAAGAGCTATGTATACACTGGATTGATGGATTATAAATCACACTCATCAAGAGGGAAATGGAAAAGATGTTGTTCTTCCTTTCTCATTTGTCATACTGGTATTTGTTTCCAAAGAGCATTTACTCCTTTGGGAAGAGTATAACAGCTTGAAAGTCATCAATGTCTACATTTTCGTTTCAAAATGCATTGAATACCTTTTTAGAAACAGGTCCATCTCTGTCCTCTATCAAAGTCCATGCTGGGTCTTTCCTGGTGCGCAAATACACCTCGTGAAGCCCTTTCATTGTAGGCAAAGCGTGATGCCATGATATGGCATTTATGGGAAAATGGGTGTACGGGCGGTGCAGGAAAGGGGACTCGTATGCACGAACGTATGCTGAGCTCACAAAGACCTGGGAGTTTTATAGACCCTGAGCCTGGTGTCAAGCCCTTCCGTCCATGGATAGAAGGAGGCCGAAAGAATGATGCTTGCTGAGGCCAAACCTATGCCTGACACTTGTAAGAAGTAAACTGTAGCAAAAGATACCGCTGGGCGATTAATAAACATTCACAGCAGCAGCAATCACTGCTGGGTGATTAATAAATTTCAAAGCAGCAGCAATTATAGGAAGGTAAGACTGGAAGTTTCTGGGCTATTGACACTAATCCCTTCTACTTCAGGCAATCATGGTGTATGTTTTCTTCTTGTAATCCAGTCATTTTCCACAGGTTTGCTGCTCACAGAGCTAGAAATCTTTTTATTTCTGTCTTAATTCAGTTCCAACTTGTGCACGTTTCTTCTCGTGCCAATACTAATTTTTCATTTCTAGTCCATATGCTCACCCCACCAGTATACATTGAAAAAGCAGTTCTTATCCTTTCTCAGGGCTCTGTCAGACTCAATGAGACGATTTTTCGCAGTCCACAGCTGCCAGAGAAGCTTTCCAGTTCTTCAGCCATCCAAAGAGGCCTTCTTTGCATCCAGGGCAAAGTTTGATTACCTTTTCTTTACGTTTGGAAGACCGGTGTGCTTATTCTAGCTGAGGTCTCACCTTTGTTTTAAAAGTGCATTGCTGTAGAATAAGCATGGTGATTAAGTTTAAATAAGGAGCAAGAGCAGCCAGCAGCGTTCCCAGAAGGTAGCAATTTGGTGCAAGTATTTTGTTGGAGAACTGGAGGCAGCTGACAAACAAGATGACTGCCTACACTGTTTTCTGTGGGTTTCTGTGGCTTCCAGTAGAATGGTTTCTTGCCAGCCTGCCTTTTGGCAGTCTGACATTAATATCTTTAGGGTTTTTTTTTAATGCCTAACTTGGAGGCTTTTCCTTATATCCCTGCATCTTGGATTGACAGTTATACTGAAAAAAAGAAAGCAAGCCTTCCCCATGGCACATAATTTTTACAACTACTAGTTTGATGCTTCCAGTAAAGGTACCAAGTAATACACCTTAAAATCCCTGTAGTAATATTATCCTGCCTTATCTGTTTCTCTCAGATTTTTAGTGCTGTGGGATATCTGCCAGGGAGGCACAATAAACACCTAATAAACTGTAGGAACTGCAGGACCTGTATATATGTACGTGTACATGCACACTTATTTAGAAATGCAATCTTTCTATTTCTTCACTTTAAATAAATTTTAAGTGAAGTCTTGAAAAACTTTGGAAATCAATTTGATCTTTTGCTCCAAGACATCCCCTTTTATCTAAGGAGATAGTGTGTAGCATTAGCACAGAAGATACACAACTGTGTTGCTGCAGTCTGCTCTTGAAAGTGTTTCTGCTGATGTACAGGACCCTTGTGAGGTTTTTCTAACAGAGAGGAATGCTTTAAGGAGATGCTGGCACTATTATTAGCAAGTAAGTGAAAGGGAAGACTATGGTCAGAAAATAGAGGCTGCTGTTTAACTTTTCTGTAACATAGGCAGGTGACAAAGTAATTCTACAACTGTTTGGGGCAAATTCTAATACCAAAAATTCAAACACCAGTTGTGTTTGAATGGCAAACCAGTCATACCTGTTAAATTAGCCATGCCTCCCAAGTTGGATCAAGTATATAGGGAGATGACTGCCTGGACCACAAGGCTTTCTGTGAGGGAGCTAAAGGAAACAGAAGGTAGTGCTGGTAAATAATATGAATGGCATAAAATGCTATTTTGAATAGCTTAATAAGAACATGAAGCCCCTTTTTTAATTTGTAGAGCCCAAGTTTAACTTGCATGTATATACAAGTAAATGCATTTAACTTGGAAACGCGTTTAGGTACGATTTGTGGCTGCTGTAGTTTCTATAAGAATTTGTAGAACTGCTATGTGGTTGTAGATGTGTAACATGTAATTTTGCTTTCTTACACTTCAAATGGATTAAAACAGAAAGGCTAACAGACAAATGTCTTTAGTCTAGACACCAAGGCATTGCTTAATTTGTCTAACCACCCCACCATATAGTCTGTGGCACAATACAGTGCTTTTTGATTACTCTTCTCTACAAGGTACAACTGAACTGATTTCAGAAGGAAATGGCTCTTTTTATACATTACTGTCATCTCTACATTTGTAAACATACATTCTGTTGCCAGACCCATGTGATTTCATTTGCTATGTGATCTCTGATTTCATAAATCAAGTCCTTTAACATATTATCATATGTATGTAATGCAATTATTGAAACGTTAATCGAGTTGTTGTCTTGAGCTTTTGGGAGGGAGGGGGAAGAGGAGGCCACAGTTAAAAGCTCATCAGCCAGAAAACACAAAGGGTTCTGGTGAAGTAAGGAGCCCTCTAACTACCTGGTTCATCTGTTCTGTGGCAAAAGAAAATATTCTGGGGGGGGCAGCAATTTTTGTAATAGTTTTTAATTACAGTCCACGGAAACTCATAGGTTTCTAAAAATAACTTAGACATCATAACTTGTACTTGTTATTAGGCATGTGAAGGTCTGTTCCTGAAAGGAGGGGGAATACAGCCTAGTGAGCAATCTGTATGCAGTTTTGGGAGATAGGAAGTAGAACTCTAAATACTTTTCGAATATTGGTACTTTTTATGGATTTTTTTTTGCTCTATTTCCCTAGCTTTTCCTTTTTGTAAAGATGGAAAGAGACCATCTTTTCTTTACTTAGTAAGAGGAGAAAAAGGGTTATTTAAAGTGAATAAAAATTAATTATTATACCAAGGATTGAAAGTCAAGAGACATGAGTTCTATTTCTAGCTTTGTGGCTGGCTCATAATTGCTCTTTGGCAAGCGATGTCACAGTGTGACGCACATTTAAACGGGCTCTGCCTCTCTAAAACAAGCAGTTCTTGGTCCTGTGCTGCACAAGCCGTAGTGCTCGTGTGTGAGGCAGGGCCGTGAACCAGATGGGGGAACGGAGCCAGCTGGAAAATCCACCCCACCACTAAAAAAAACGAACAGCAAACCAAAAAGCAAAAAGGTGGTGATGGAGAAGGAGGGGAGGGTATTTCTCCAGCCAGAACAGCTGCCTGATCCGTGGCATTGTGCAACAGCTCAAACGTGCCGGCAGGAGACATGTCAAAGTGTTAACCTTATTGCATCTCATATGCTTTATCTGGAAAAAGGGGAAGAAAATATTTGAAAATGTTTTCTTCAAAATATTCATCTTTTAGATAATGTGGCTTCCTTGAATTAGGCAAGATTGTGGTCAAGTCAAACAATCCAAATAATTGTCCAGCAAAGCAAAAGCTGCCTACAAAGTTTTGACCTTGAGTAGACATAAGGACTGCACTTCTCCATCCATCACTTGGTGGGATAAAAATGTTACTTTAAAACTACCCTGTAGTAGACAAAATCGTCCTGCATTTAATATGCACATAATAAAAAAAAACCCACCCAAGGTGAAGGCATTATCACACAACATTTAATTCATCCTTGGTGGCTAGACTATTGTCTTCCAAAGCATAATGAAGTATAACTAATTTTGTTGCAATCTATTGAACTTTGGCAGTCTTCTGACTGCTGAGCCTTCTGTCGAAGTAAGTCAAGCCCAGAATACCTAAATGCTCCAATTGTTTATAGAGGTAATGCTCTTTGTAAGAAAATATAAGAATTTCTGTTGAACTTTACTTTTCTTTATTGTAGGGCAGGATTTACCTTGCACATTTTTTTTCTTTGGGCTATTCTTCATCTAAGCCTCCTTTTTCTGAACAAATTAGTTTAAAAGAACTGCAAATCTCAACAACAAAAAAAGCAAATCTGAATGATTCAGCTTCAAAAACTTTTTTTCAAGTCAAAGTAATGTTCCCCATGTGAAAGAAATGAGCTGCCTTTTGCAAATTGGACCTTGGATAATGAATTTTATTATGAACGTCATTCTTTGTAATATGCCTATCTCATTCACAGCTGACTATTAAAATTTTATGTCAATCATGACTGTATATTCAGGTTCTACAGATGATTTTCTGTAACTTGGATTTTGGACCAGTTGTGAGGCGATGCAAATGAACAGTCTGTGCTGGGAAACCTTAACAAGCTATAGTTATATACGTAGATGTCTTGAAAATTAAATCTAGATTTTGCTTTTTTGTTGCCGTAAGTGTAGAAGAACAGAAGATAGAAAATATGAAATAACTGTAAACCGGGGAAAAGAATCAAATTCACCTTGTTTTCTTGGGTGATTAGTCATATTGAAGTGGCATATTTCTCTAAGCAAGACACAAGGGGGTTAGACTAACGTTATCTTGTATTGGAAGCACCTCATAATGCAGCTAAAATAGAGCCCCTCCTTCACTTAGTAAGTAAAGCATAACAATAATCAAACTGTTCCAAACGTAGTTACAAAGTGAAAGGAAAAATCAAAGGAAATCAGTAGCAGCAGCAGTAACTTAAATTCTTGGGGAGCTCTTAAGGTGCGGTACCTGTAAGAAATGTTGATGAGAATCTTCCAAAAGCCCCGGAGAGAAGAGGCAAGAAGCTGGGAGCAAATGAAACGTAACAGGGAAGCGCCCTGCGAGAAGGCAGAAGTAGTAAGAATGGAAATGGCACCAGTGTGAAGCGACAGTGAAAAATCCCCTGGGGTTTTAGTGTAAATGAGCTCTGTAGCACGCTAAGGTAAAAGATGGGGAGCTAAGATCTGCAAAAGCTAAGCATCAGATCAGGGACTGTAAAATATACGATGCTGCCGGAGCTGGAGAGAGAATTCATGGAACTGCCCTTCTTTGGGGAGATACCGGAGTATGGATAAGCGAGGAAGGAAGAATGGTTTACTGAGGATGATCAGCCTCGATAAGAAAGAACTTAGGAGAAATCAATCAAATAAAAGAGGTTAAATCCTTGCAAAAGATTGGATGTTTAGAAACATGGTCTACTTGCATTAAGTCAGATTTAAGTACCTAACTGTTAGATCCCAATTTAAACTATACTGCGTTGAAAATGTTATCAGATAACTATTTGATGCATTTCTTTAAATATATTTGTGTCTACATCTAATTCTGCTTTATCTTTCAAATTACATTTTTTTTGTACAGTTATGCCAGTTTTTCTATTAATCTCAGGCGATTTTGTTTTATTTATGATTACTCTGATCATACAGTGTGTAATGTCTGCAGTCAGGCTTGTCTTCATTGTCTCTTATCCTCCCCTAAATGTATACCCTGCCAGCAATTAAGCTTTCAATTGGGAAATAAGGAGAATGTGGCTGAGACTGCATCACTAAAGAAATGAACGTATATCAAATAAACTATGGCAAAATGACACAAAGTGTCTCTCCAAAGGCAGCCATGATAATGTTACAAGTGATTCTGACAGCCTCCAACTAAAAGAAGCTTTATCCATAAATGGACAAATTGATCTCTTTCTCTGGAAAGGGAATATCATTCCAAACAATGTGGATAATGATCGTTTTCATCCATGAGAAGTGCCCTGCATCACCCTTACCATGCACTGCAGGTAACAAAGTGTCTTTAAAAATGTAGTTATGAACATGCATAAGGAGAGGAGGGTACAAACTCCAGCTGGCATCAGGATTATTCTGCCGGCACACTGTTAAGGCTGTTTAGTGTTTGAAGACGTAGGGCTTCTACCTAGGCGATGCTATGATTCTACTTTTTTGTGTTTTACTTTTAATGAAGGAATGGGATGTGCTGCAATTCTCCATTTCTAACCAAAATTCTTGTCACTGACTTGTTGGGGTTTTTTTGCCTCAGTTTCCCCACCTTTGAAGTATAGACAATGATAAAATCTCTTGCCTCCTTCCGGCAGCTGCTGTAATGGTCAGCACCTCGTTCTTTGTTCTTCAAAGTGTAAGATGGTTTATACCATTTCGGATGTAATAGGACCACAAGAGTCCTTGTCTGCAGAACAGGATTTACTGAAGTACAGCCGCACACCTCGGGAGGGGAAAGCAAGGTACCGAGGTGTCTTCAGCAGCACGGCAGCCTTTGCGGCTTCCGTGGAGCTGACTGCTGCACCCCACAGCACGTGGCTTAAGTCTGGGCTCTGGTCACTTACTATTTTTATTGCAACTCAAATAGCCAGTGTGTGTGTGTGGGGTGGGGGGAGATTATATAAGTAACAGTACACATTTGTCTCTGTTTCCCGAAGACACTAGTTTACATGTAGCACAGCTTTGATGTCGTTTGCTTCATTTCCCAACAGTTTCTCCTCTTCGCAGGCTAGCTGGGAAGGTGTCAGCGTACAGGATTCATTACTGTGTTCACAGAAGGCAGCAATGAAATCATCTTATGTGATGTTCATTTATATCTCTATTGCTAGTGCTAAATTATTGCCAAAAACATAGCTAAAACTGCTCTGTCTGTCCTCTAATTTCAAGCCTTCTATGTAGTCGTATCTTACCACTTGACTGGGCCTTATTCTAAAGGTAATTGAAATCACACTGTATGTGACAGCATATACAGGTTCCCTTCAGCTCTGTTTTGGCAGTCAGTAATCCAGAACAGAAAAAATGTGGCTTGAGTTTATCTTAAAAACTAAATCACGCGAGATTCTGGTGAAAAAAAAAAAAAAGGTAATCAAAATAAGTTACCCTTTGAGAGTGAATTAGTTTCCCTGCTATAACTATTAGAGGCTATAATTGTTGCACTTGGAAGGTAATGTTTGCATAGAGTTTATCTGCTTTTATTAGTATGTTTATGTAATATATAGGAAAGATTTTGCGAATTCATGAAGGCGCCAAGACCTTTTGCAGCTGTATCTGTGAGCTAGAGAAACATTCTTGTCAGGTGCTAGGACCAGGCAGCCTTGCGCTTTACCTCCAATCTATTAAATCCATCCCATTCATGGTAATTTTCAGGCCAGCCGCTGCAGTGCTAAATTAGGTAGACTAAGCTGGTGTGTTTTGGTTCTGGTATGGTGCCAGTTGTACGGGAGGACCAAGGCAATGTTTGGTGATGGTCCAATGTTCAAGACTAAGTTTTCCCATGAAAACTTAGCCTTGTTGGTTTCTTTTTGCCTTTGTGTAGATCGCAGCAATGGTCACTGGTAGCACAGCAGGTACGTTGGCTCGCGTGACTGCAAGACTGCTTGTATATAAGGCAGTGCTTTTATAAGACATGTTCTCGTTGGGGAGGAACTTGGAATTGTTTCCTTAGCATGTGTTAAAATATAAAATAACACACACTGTGCGTTTTATATATGCACGTGCGTGCCTGAGGCAGTGTCAAGAGGGCTTGTATATGGATTTTGTTCAGTGGCTAAACAGAACCAAAATTGTCCATCTGGCACCTTTCACAATCCTGGAGGTGGCAGGCATGCAAAATGTAAACGGTACAGATTAATTGTACAAGTCCAAGTGCAGAAAGGAAGCATAATGCATTTAAGATGAATGCCCTTTTAGCTGCAAATTGCAATCTGCATCCAATCAAGGCAAAACTTCCTGACACTTTATCTTGTCTAAGGCTCTGCTTGAGGACAGGGGTAATTCTGATAAATGCAAATGAGTATTTCCCTGACTTCACAGAGGTAAATAAAAGTAGGATCAGAATTGTGTGATCTTGAGTTTTTTCTGCTTTAGCTTTCAGGGAGACTTACCTGGGCAGATGTTAGACTTTTAGCTCAAATAAGAGGAGCAAACAATGGTATGTAAAAGCAAACCAGCCATTTCAGTGTCATACACCCGACTTTATCAGTATTTGCGTGAACACCCCTTTTCCTGGGAGCACATAGTCCTTTTGGCTTCCTCATGCCGCTTCTGCTTTTCTTATGCATCTGTGCCTAATCCCAGGTGTCTGAGCTCCACACTACAATGTTTTCTGTCTCTGAAGGTCAAAATCCTCATAGTGACATCACAAATGATTTGCTTTAAAACAGGCTGAGGTCACTGAACTATTAAGAGGTTTCAAGTAGAAAACATCAGGAAGAGTAAATCAACTCTTACAAAATGATGACCTCCTCGATCTCCAAAAACAACTTCAGCAGCGCAGTAAGAATAACACAGAATCACAGAATCCCAGACTGGTCAGGGTTGGAAGGGCCCTCTGGAGCTCCCCCAGTCCAACCCCCTGCCACAGTAGGGACACCTCCAGCAGTGGCACAGGACGGCGTCCAGGCGGGTTTGGGATGGCTCCAGAGTGGGAGACCCCCCCACCTCTCTGGGCAGCTGTGCCACTGCTCTGCCACCCTCAGAGTAAAGAAGTTCCTCCTCATGTTAAGATGGAACTTCCTATGGTCAAGTTTGTGCCCGTTACCTCTTGTCCTGTCACTGGGCACCACTGAAAAAAGACTCTTCTCATCTACCTGGCACCCTCCCCTTAAGTATTTATAAGTATTGATGAGATTCCCCCCTCAGTCTTCTCTTCTCCAGACTAAAAAGCCCCAGGTCCCTCAGCCTTTCCTCAGCAGAGAGGTGCTCCATCCCCTCATCATCTCTGTAGCCCTTGGCTGGACCCTCTCCAGCAGTTCCCTGTCTTTCTTGACCCGGGGAGCCCAGAACTGGACACAATACTCCAGATGCAGCTTCCTCAGGGCAGAGCAGAGGGGGAGGATGACCTCCCTCGCCCTGCTGGCCACACTCTGCTGGATGCACCCCAGGATGCCATTGGCCTTCTTGGCCACCAGGGCACATTGCTGGCTCATGGTCACCCTGTTGGCCCCCAGGACTCCCGGGTCCCTTTCCACAGAGCTGCTCTCCAGGAGGTCAGCCCCCAACCTGTACTGATGTGTGGGGTTATTCCTCCCCAGATGCAGTACCCTACACTTGCCTTTGTTGAACTTCATCAGGTTTTTCTCTGCCCAATTCTTCAGCCTGTCCAGGTCACGCTGTATGGTGGCACAGCTTTCCAGCGTGTCAGCCACCCCTCCCAGTTTTGTGTCATCAGCAAACTGGCTGATGGTACACTCTATCCCTTCATCCAGGTCATTGATGAATATATTGAACAGGACTGGACCCCATACTGACCCCCAGGGAACACCACTTGTTACTGGCCTCCAGCTGGACTCTGCACCGCTAACCACAACCCTCTGAGCTCTATAACACAGAGAAACTAAGCTGTTCCCAGAGTGTAAAAGTGATCAGACTTCAGCTCTTGGGGTCTAACAGAGTAGAAGGATGAATGCCTTCCTCCAGTCAGCTAATTAGACAGCCTCATACGAGAAGATTTCTTCCCAGCTACAGCTGGTCTTTTGAAGCATGCAGGCTTGACAGTCTTTTTTATTTTGTCCTTGTGAGAGTAATATAAACTGTTCTTACCAATATGTATTTCAATGATATTTTGCACTTATTCAGCATCATTGCATTGAAAATCTCAGAAGGGAGTGGAAATTATCTCCAATTTTTTCATAGGGAAAGCTGAAGCAAGCTTTTAAGGACTTCTGGTGTGGATTTTGGAGAGGTGGCATACTTGGATTTTGAATTTAGGCTTTTTTTCCCCCCCCTGTTCTTTTTTTACCTCTGTACTGGAAAGTCACTGCAGAGGCAGTGATGCAAGGCCTGAGTGCAGGAGGTTGCTTAGCCCATGTGACCCTCCATTCACTGGAAAGCTCTGCATAAGATTTTGGTTTGTGTATGTTTTGACCTTGAACTCCAGAAGAGAGATGACAAGTTCCGTGAGAAAGATGATGAAGGAATCATACAGCAGGGAAACTGTCACAGATCACTTTTATGCAGAAATGCGCTGAGAAGCGTGTCTCTGGACAGGCTGTCTCCGAACAGAAAGATCCCATGTAGGGAGGCAGTAAAGAGAGATTCTGGTTGCACTGGCGATCTTGGACTTATGCCGAAGGAATGCTTGGGAATGATGGAGAAAGCGAGATAGGAGCCCAACACACAGACGTGCTCATATATCCTTTTAGTCCCGCTGTATTTCCTCTCCTAGTTCAATTGAATTATCTTCCTAATGTTTTTGTGTGGCTGTGGTTACGTGTTGGAAACGTACTGCCTGCCGTGGCTCCCCAGTGAGCTCCCTTGGCTGCAGGAGGAATTTGTCTGAAAATGCATGTCAGCACTCTAGCCCTTTGAACGCGCTATTTCTGCCTCATAAAAAGCATCCGCTTCATGCATCCCTGCAGAGGTGAACCGAAAGGTTGGGATGATACAAGGGAGCGCGTGGGGGGAAGTGAGTCCCCGTGACAGCAAAGCATAAAGATCTGCTTTCAGTGAGGAGGTGCCGAGGGGAGGGTGAGAGCGCGAAGGAGGGTGAACAGCCCACAGACGACGTGCGTGATTTGATATAGGGGCTTTGAAACATGGCAGCCTGATATGACAGTCTGGATTTCAGACACCTTGTAATTTACTGTATGGTATTGTTTGTGAAAAGGGGAAAACCCTGTCTGTCTACCCTGAATTCCACTTAACTTCTGTCATACTTCCCAGTTCTTGAAAGATCTTCCAGTCCTCCTCTGTTGACAGCCTCTTTGAAAGTAACCATTAGTCATGCTACCCCAGCAAACTACTAAAGCTGGATGATATTTTAGGATCAGAGGAGTCTGGTAAGAGGTGAAGCAGTACACAGTAACTCTTTCTCGGATTTGGGAAAAGGATTGTAAAAACCCTTGGGCTCCAAGTTTGGTTCAGCTGAACTGGCTGCGCTTCCGTCCCAGACAGGGACACTGCCTTACCTCTCATGCTGATTACAGTCAGTGGCGTCACGGCGTCAGATACTATCATAACACGCGCTACACAGCTATCCGACAGGTAGGAAAAGCTGCATGTAGTACTTCATATATTCTTTCTATTTCTTATGCTGCTAATATAAAGCTCCTAATCTACCATTACGTCTGTATGCAAAGCTCCACAAAGGTAGTTGAGACATTTTTGTTCAAAGATTTACCTTTTCAAGGCATGTCGAAGCCTCTGGCAAAATAACGGAAAAGATCTTGCGTTTGGTTTAACACATCCTGGCTTACTTTTTTTCATTACATGTCTGTGATTTGCTGCTGTTTGAACCATGGCAACTAGTGAGCATTAATTGGGGTTGGCTTTGGCAGTATTTGTCTGTACTCAGACTATTCTGAAGGGCAGGTGAACTCGAGTAAAAGCTTAGCTCAAGTTTCATGGGTTAGATGGAAACAGTGTAAACAGTGTTGCTTTCTTATGTAATTTACGATTTTAAAACCTGAATTACTTTAGGCTGCCCTACACAAAGAAATAGCGGCCGTCTAGCCCACACTTTGGGTTTTATTTCAAGATGTATTGAAAATTCCTCAGTAACAGCAAACCCAATATGTATTTCTGTGTTAGGGACACTTCTACAGGAAAGAAGAGGTGGGGAAAACTGTTTTCTCTGAAGGCTGGAGAAGGCTGAGCAATAAATTTTTCAATGAAAGGTGCTGAGCACCCGTCCATGTTGATGCAGTTGCACTTCAGCACTTCCAGTGACGTGCAAAAGTCTGACAGAGGCAATGGGCAGAGTTCAAGAAATACCGTGGGAGCTCTGAGAGGTTGATATGTATTCTGTCTGGTTCGGTGATGTCTAAGAGGACGATCCAGGGGAGAAAAATCACAAATAAAATTATGATTAGAAGTAAAATAATATCTGCTTAGGCATCGAAGTTATTCTACAGCATTTTGATGCTTATGCATCACTGGTATTGTTCCAAATTTTGAGTTGCGAGTCAGTAATATACCCCATTTTGGGCTGAGCAGTATAGGAGTTGAATATTACCTGAGAATTAGTACCAAATTTAGAAAGTGATTTAGTTCTGGGAAGGCACACGTAGCATCATCATTTTTATACAGCCTGGCATCTGCTGCTTAAGCTGTCTGCTCCGTCTTGGGAGGCTGAAAAGGGCACTGACCTTGCAGCGAGATTGCTTACTAGCCAGAATCGCCAGGGAGCCGTGGCGTGTCTGCGGGTACGCTGGGGTAGGAAAGCTGCTGAGCAGAAGCTCGGCGGTCCGGCCCATCGCAGCGACGTTAGGTAAATGTGCTGAGCAGTACAGTATATGAGGCTGAGAAGAGCCCTGCGCTTCCCGGCTCCAGAGCGAGGCACTGACCCAGCTCCAGCCTCCGGTAGGACCGCTAGCTCTTTGCATCTTACTGCTGCGCATCCACCGCAAAGGGAAACCGTCACAGCTCCACCTGGATGTTTGATTTTATTTATTCATGGCCCGTGGAACAATGAAGTCAGAGGTAGGTGAATGATGCAGTGCAGGAAGTTGCTGCAGCAGTAGCTTCGCTACAGAGAGGATGATTTAATGTATCGGGCTAACGGCGGAGGAAAATATTAATAAATTCTGTTCGTGCATGTATTGGGCCGGGGGTGAGGCAAAACAAGGCTTTCTAGGTGCAGCAGATGACGTTTTCTAATTATATAGCTTTCTGTTATCCCTGAAGTAGTCATGTATAAAGGTTTTGTTTTCCTTAAAATGACAGAAAACCAGTCTTTTCAAGGCAAAGCCAGCCATTTAACGTGCTAGAATTAACGGAATGTCGTGTTTTATTCTTATAAAGCATACCAAGTTCTCAGAGAGAAAAAAAAAAAAGCGTGTTAATCATCGTAGCTGATGTACTGTGTTATGTAGATTGCTGGCATTGATTCCAGACTGTAGGTTCGGGTTTCTTATTTGCATTTAGTCAATCAAGTCCGTGCCCACCCTGAATCCTTCCTGGTGAATTTCTGTTGATTTTGTTGCTGGATGTATTTCTTCTTCTTTGTGTATCTGCTTTTAAATAAATCATCAGAACAATAAACAATCCTACGGCAGAGGGAGCAGAATGTTTCGGGAAGCAAAATCCTTCTGTTCGATCGCATGCAATCTATGCCCTTGTTAAAGGAGGGGTTTTTCATGCAAACCATGAGCGCGCTTCGGGTTTTTAAAAAGCCAGGCTCGTGTCTGTCTTGTATAAAGGAATGTGTGGGTTCATAGGACAGACATGTATGTTCCTCGCAGCGTTCCCAAAGCGCGGCGCCTGGCCTGGCCTGTGGGTAGAGGTGTTCTGTGGTTGCATAATGCATAGCGAGGGCATGTGGACGGAGTGGTCGAGAGTTGTGGGGGGAGTTTATTTTGTAATAGCTTTTAGTATATGTAATACATTTCTTGTGCTTAATATGTGTTTTAAACCAATTTGCTAATTCCTGTCGGTGTCATTGGATTTAAAAGATACGAGATTAATGAGAGTAGATTAATATCTTCTTATTTCAGTGGGGCACTAATCGTTGCTGTTTGTTCCAAGTACCAGTTACTTTAACCTGCTTTGGATGGGGTTTGGCTGTGTTGTCAAAGCTGAGGAATGGTTAGAACACGTGAAGCAGAAATCGGAGCTGCCACCAGCACCCAGGGCAGGAAGTTGCGGGATTCCCGTTTAAAACCCAAAGCTCTCCTATGTGCTGCTTGTCAAAAAGTCAGTGCTTTTAGTCTTTACACAGTAGTTTGATTTGGAGATGGTGCTCGTATGGATCTCTTAATGTCTACATGCAGTTGGAAGTAAAGGAATTAAAAATACACTTAAGTCGTAAGCCTAGTTAAAGTTAAAACAGCCAGATTGCTGTTTTATGGGAATCTTTATAAACAGAGTGAAAAATACCTTGACTTATCATATGCTCATTGATATAAATGTCAGCAATGTTTCTCTGACATAGAATAGCTAGGGATGATATGAAACCAGTAAATTTGGACCTAAGTTTTGTACACTGAAGGGCCTCTGGCCAAGAGATTTGGAGGGGGTTGAACGAGGCTGCCATCTAAATACGGACTTTCTTTAAGCAGACTGAGAGGTGTCAGTAGCGTTGCATCAGTGGATTAAAGGGTATTTGGGGGTGAGAGCCTTTGTCACTTTGAGAAGGTCACAGGCCGAGCAATTCAGCTGTGCTTCCCCTAGGTCCAAACCCTCCTGTTCCTGCCGGCGCTGTGCGGTGCCTGGTGTGTGGCCCGGCCCGGCCGCAGAGCAGTGTGGGGCACTTCCCTCCGCCCGGGTCAGGGCTTGGGAAGGTGCGTGCCAATGCGTGTGCTGGGCTCCCGAGTAATGAGCTCGTCGCTGTGCAACGTCCGTGGGTCTGGCCACCATGTGAGGAACTCTGTTTGCTGCTTATTGAAAAGTGCTGGAGGAGGAGAAAAATATTACTAAAAATGACTTTTTATTTCATTAAATTACCCTTTAGTTTTAAACATGGTAGCATTTAAAAGCATTAATCTAAGGGTTTTTTTCCTAATTCTTTTTTCCTGAAATAAATAACTTTAAACACTTTTTTCTAAATTAAATGAGAACAAAAGGTACTGTTTTGCAGCTTAAGAAAAAAATATAGGTCTTGAATTTTATAAATTCATAGCTTCATTGGAATTGAAGTGTTTGTGCTTGCAGTTATCTACATGATTACAGGTTTGAAGATCCAGAGCCTTTCACATGCATGTTTTTGGGTTTACCGTAACCTGGATAGTGAGGATTGTGCACGTTGGATGTAAAAGTTTCATATACAGTACACAAATTGAGGGGGGAGCCTTGGGGGACTTAAGTCCTTCTTGATGAAATTATTATATTTATAGAGGGTAGAGAGACAAGGCATGTCTCATTACTAGTCAAGTCATGCTCTTTATGCCGAAGGAACTCTAGTAAAAACTGAATGGCCCCCATGCTGAACAGCAGCAAAGCAATAAAACCCTTAATTTACATATACACAGTTGCCAGTTTGAAACAGTGTTCGTGAAGGGCAAACAGTGCATCAGCAACTGCATGAAGTTGGAGCATTTTTTCATTACTCTATCAACAAATTTAGATTTTATTTTTTTTTAAAATGTAAATAATATTAGTTTTGCTTTGCTGTGCAGGTGGGGAATTGCTAGTTTACTGCAGTCCTGAGTGGTGTGTAAAGCTGTTCAGCATCGCTTATGTTCTCCTACGCTCGTGTGCAGCTCGGGAACAAAGGAGGCTCATGCTGGGGGCAAGGCTGTGAACGAGGCTGTTGCAGTGGAGCAAGGCAAAGGGTATTTTCTCGCGTATACCAGTGCTTAGCTGGGGGTATCGCATGGACAGCCATATTTTTTTATTTTTTTAAGACTCTTACCTGTAAATGGCAGTGCTGTCACAATAAGAAATGCATCCTAAGTGAGGACAACCAGGAGTTATGGTGTTCAAGGAAGGAGCTGGAAGTTTAAATAAGTAGACTACGCAATTGTAATGTTGATGTCCCAATACTTTGACGTTCCTGCTTCGCCAAAGCTTAGTCTTCAGCATACTTAAAAGCTTCTGAAGGAACTTCACGTTTCCAGGAGAGAATTTTTATTAAGGAAAAAAACAATTGCAGGCAAGTTGGATCTTGTTTTGAGACTTCTCCCAGGCAGAAGCCACTGCATTTTTTAGAGGGGACTCCTTTAGAAGCAGAAACTTTAGATTTGTCAAAGTGTAGAATGTTATCAGGCTGCTCTGCTGTGCCTACTGGAAAATTAAACTGCCTCCAGAAGCATGAGAAGGGAGATGAAAGGTAAAAAGAGAAAAACAACTTTTTTAAAAAATACTCGCTTTTCAACAGGACAAAACTCTACATCTGTGCCTCTTACAAGAAACAACATAGCTGGCTACCTTCTCAAGCAGCCACATTTGCCAAAGTGAAAAATCCTGCTGAAATTCAGTTTAATCCAGGCTCCTTGTTCTTTTAGGTCTCTGGAAAAAAAAAAAAAAACAAACCAGGCCCTAAGCATGCAAAGACCTGAGCCACCTGAAGTTTAGTAAATGTTTTAGCCACCTTGTTAGAAAGCTTAGTTTGCTAATGTGAACAGTGTGAACACATACCAAGATGATGCTACCTGAGGGTTTTTCAAAGCTGGTGTGTAGCAGCATTCGGTAATAGGCCGTGCTCCTCTGGGTGCTGGCAGCCGTTACGCAGCGCAGCAGCATTCGGGGGTCCAGGACGAGGGCCTGGGGAGGAGAGCCGAGTCTGCTGCCCTCTGTTGTAATCGCTTCTGCTGTGATAGCTGGTAGATGTTCATCTTGGGTTGCAATGAGAACTCCCTCATATTTAATATAAGGCATGAGGTGCCTGTGCCACAGCCTTAAGGAAATGGAGTTTCATGGACTCTGGATCAGATCCTTAATGAAGCTAGGTTTGTGGGGTTTGTTGTTTTTTTTCTTTTGTTCCACAAAACTATAAACAAAGGCATTAAAACAGAAATACGTAACTTTTCACCTTCAAGTCATTTTTATAACCATTTACTGATTTATATGCACAGCACAGGCACCCACAGTACAGATGCAAATGTCTTCATTTTTCCAGATGGAAAGGCTGAGGGAGAGGAAGGGAGAGAACGGTTTGTTCAGCTGCAGAGGAAAGTTGATATTAGAGGCAGAGTTGGATTCTAGAAATCTTCATTCCCGGTGCTGTGCTCTCACAGCTGCCCAGGAGCATTAGACAGTATCTATTTCATATGCTTGAACAATGAGATAGAAAAATAAAATTTTTAAAAGTGTGATTTGTGTGTGTGTGTGTACAAGCTGTGTACGTGACAACTGCAGAATATGATGTTTGGAAAACATTTTTACCTCTTTCAAGTGAAACCAGATCTCTAAGTGAGTTATACTCAATGTCTTGCAGGCAATGCTGAATTGACAGTATTATTTAAATGGGTGTAATCACGTTATACATTACAGCATAACTTACTGCATCCCACTTTTTATTTCTATGTGTTATTAAAATGCAGGGGAAACATAGCTGGACTGTCTTGAACTTTCAATAGTGAGCATAGCAATAAAAATATTGGAAGCGACTAATACTTGCAGGCAAACAGAAAAAGGAAACTCATGACAATGTATTTCCCAGTCTTTCCAATTTTCCCAAGCATTAGTGCAGTGCTGAAGTCCACTTTGCAGATACAGAAAGCCTCAGTTGAACCACAGCTAAGCAGCGCAATTATGCAATTATATTGGAGGGCAAAGGGGAGAAAACCCAACTTCTTGGGAGGCAAGGGGTTGATTATGATGACCTCTTCAGGCTCGAGGCAGATAGTTTAATACTGATGTTGTATACTCCAACAGTATTTTCCTAAGATTTAAGCCAATTTTAGAATCAATTGAGACAGTCTTCAAGGCAGCAATCAGCAGAGGAGAACACGGGGAGCGAAGAATGTAGCTTGAGAAATGGCCTGTTGTGCTGCTGTGCGTTTATTATGGTACTCAGGGTGTGCAGTAAAGGGTGTTGGTTCAGCTGTGTGCCCCTTCCACAGGGCTTCATCTAGAGAATATTCTTGGATTCAGTTCCAAAAAGGGGGGGGAAAATATATTGCCTTTTAGACACTGTGCTCTTTTTCCTTGCTTGATAACTGCTGCCAAAGCAGGGCGGCCTCAGATGTCTTTCTTTCCAGTGAAGAGCCTTAGGAAAACATTTCCTGGTAATAAGACCTTACTAGTTTGATACTGTCTGTAGGACATGTTAGTATAACTGTGGTGTTTTGCATCTCTTGATTAACATGATGAATAGACTAGTGGAAAAATAAAACACCATTGCGTTATCAGTAGCAGAAATGATGAGGTGGGAAATGGGGAAGGGCGAGCTGTTTTAAATGTCGGAGCGTAAGGCATTTGTATCCCACAGAATAGCTTATCTGTGCCACTGTGCTCTTCAATCAGTGGCACACATGGATTTCAAATGCATCGCTTGGGGATCGGAAAGATGGTAACATTAGCCTACTAATGTATGAGAGGCTGGGTGGAAAGGAAATAAGCCAAAGAAAATAATTGCACGGTTAAATTTCACTCAGCTATCCTTTCCTCCTTCCTTCCCTTCCTGTTTGTGTGTTACTTTGAGTCCTGTTGTCATGGGACTCCCCTGTAATGCCATTTGTTTTCTCACTTCATCCCACCCCGGTGCTTGCCCTGAACTTTATAGCTTACCAGTACTGCTTGCTTGGCTGCTCTGTTAATCTCTCCACACTACACCACACTTCAGAAATTCTTCTTCTCTTCGCTCAGCAAAACATACGACTGCAGTCGGGTATGTGAGTTCACCCTACCTAAACAGCACGACGCCTTCTCCCCATCCAGTTCCCGGCGCAACCTTTGCACCGCCGGGCAGCCTCGCTGGCTGGCAAGCTCAGCAAAGGCACCCAGAAGAGAAACCACCTCCTGAGGAACGGCTTCCCTTTGAGGTGAGGACGAGGAAGGCTTTGCGCAGTGGGGAGAGGAGCCCTCCAGCAGATGTGTGCTGCGGGCTCCTGCGCTGGAGCCGGCGCTTCAGGCGGGATCAGCTGCTGCTGAGCGTGAAGCTGCAGAGCGGGGAGCACGCCAGGGTGACTTTTCGTGTTGTTGACCACGCCAGGTTCAACTGTCAGTCCCTCCACCTTTATTAGCACAAAACTCACATTCCAAACATTTTGGCAGTAGGTAGCAGGACAGGAAAAGAACAGAAATGTAGAGGACACTGTTTCTTCACAAATGCCTGCTTATGCATTCAGCAGTCCACATGAGGGCTGGAGCTGATGTGTTCGCTCAGCTTCCCCAGCAGGCGGGTGTGCTCGAGCCAACTGTAGGTCTGTGGGCCCGGACGAGATGCCTACACCCTACCACCTGAAGCCTTTACAGAAGCTAAAGCTTTTATTTTGTTCTTGTCCTCATTTCTGCAGGGGACTGAACAAAAGCCCAACTCCAGCTTTCCAGTTTAGCCTCTGCACCCACTCTTTTTGTGAAAAGATGAGGGAACCTGCAGAGCAGATTTATGTGCAACTTCTGCTTCGGTCCAGAGCTCAGACATCAGCAGAAGTGAATGAAGTAGCTGTCAGCTGTTAGAGAATACAGACTATTAGCATGCAAAAGGAGCAAAACCCAAGCAATTCACGTTGCTACTGAGGTTTCTGCATCCTAGTACAAGCTGTTTGCTACGGCAGTGTCAGATCTAGGAAGTCTGAAATGAAACAAGATGCCTGGTGTGCATGTTTGCATATCAATACCAGAAGTGTTTTCTAGCTTGCATCTGACGCGCAGCATAACTGGTGCTTGAGGTCAGGAGCAGCATCCGAGTTTGAAACACTTGTGCGTGCAGTTAGTCCTTACATTTGCTTTGTAAGCTTTCTTCTCTTGCAAACTCCAGTTATTTGTCTGAATGCTGTATCTTCCATACCATCTTCTGGGTACTGCTACATCATCCTTTTGCATATTCTTCTGCTCAGAATACCTGATCTGAATAGCTTTGCCCACTGCAAAAAATTTCAGCAACTAGCAAAACTTCCCAGCTGCTTCTACCTAGATAAACAGGTTCCTGGAAGCCAAACAGGACCTCTGAAGAGTGTGATCCAAGCCAGCAAATAAGTAGAATTTTTTATTTATGTAGCCTTTGATTTTAATCAGATTGCAAACAACTGAGTTTGTCTCTTTAGCTAGTGTCCGTAGTGCACTTGTGTCCATGTTCTCAAGACTCTCATTATTAACTGTTTTAGAAGAAGGTAAAGAGCCTGTCTCACCACTCCTGAGTGTATAAACTGGAGGGTACTGTGGAAGTATGACAGTGGAGACATGTAGAAAGTTGACTTTTATTTGTTTATGTTTGAAAACTATTTGTCTATAAAGGGAAAGTGGCATTCAAACCCAAGATTAACACAATATTGACATATAAATTTCTGAAGCATATCTTTTAGTGAATATCATAAGATCCTTCGGGTCTCAACTTTGGTATTAGAGTAGGACAAACTGATGAAAAGAGTTGCATTCGCTGAATGAAAGCTGAAGAACTGTGTACCTTGATTTATCATTACAGTGCTGCACTGTCTCCCTTATCTGTTGCTCAAACTTTCATAGATAAAACTGTGTATAATGTTTACTGCCTGGATTGACTAATATCTTGGCTGAGCCATAGAAGATTGGCTCGCTGATGAAAACAGAACTAAATCACACTTTCAGCTGACTGATGTTTTGGAGAGCGCAAAGCGGTCAGTAGGTGCTACACGTGCCGTGGTAAGAACATCGTCCCAGGTAAAGAAAACCAGACACTGGTGAAAAGAAACAGTAGCTGCTACTAGCCCATGCGATCTGACCACATTGCACCATGGACAAAGGCTGTGTTCTTTTGTTTGCTTGTCATCACAGTAGAATTGTGCCATGGAATAGATTTTATTTTCAGTTGGGTTTCTTATGGGGGAAAAAAAAAAAAGTAGTATGGGTATTTGGACAATCTAGGAAAAGTGAGCCACCCTCTTAAGGTATGTTTACCCAATCTTTTAAAATGTTCACTTCCTCTGACATTTTTATTTATCTTGGCACATAAATAGTAAGTCAAGCTGTTTCCCCTTTCCTGAGCTCAGTGTTTTTAAAGGAAGCTAATGTTCAGTCTTGCTAAAGAATTTCAGACAACTTGATAGAAGGACTGTAGATAAGGACGGTGCCATCCTGCAAGAGTGTCCTCCCAGATTTTTTCGTTCTCATAACAAACTAAAAAAAAAATATCTCAGCTCAGAAAGACCATGTGATACCAATGCTGCAAGTCTTATCCAATTCTGGATAATATGATTACAGAAATAGTTTAAAGGTTAGCCTATGTGCTGTAAATATATGATCTTATTATATGAATTTTCTTAGCCTAAACCCATCTAGAATGGATGAAACAGCATTTCTAAGTGCTTCACAAGGCCTGTCATTTCAGTGGAGGTTTCTCAGCAGCCTTTTAAGCGTTTGAATTACTGTATAATGATATTCTGTCATCTCTTAGCAAAGCTCACACTCTAAACACTTTTATACACAATAGAAATTAAAATGGAATTGAGTAAATTCTGTCTCTCAAATTCATGGACTGTCTAGTGATTGTCTAGGTGCTTTATATTAAATACAGACTCGTATCTAATAGAGCTTGGTTACTTGGAGCAACAAATTGTAAAACGTAAAATAGTAGGTCAGATGAGGTAAATCCAATGTTAACTCTTTCCATACACTTTTTTTAAAGTATATGCATCTATCGTTATAGGCAGGATTTTGGTTTTATTCTTTTTCCATGCTTTAGGATATTGAAAAAGTAAGCTTTTTTTTTTACTGTAACATAGTTTATTGGGTGAAAAACATTTGGCATGCAACAAAATTTTTCTAAAAGCTTCTACAAACCTATGAATATAGTAGACGTGATGATTTGGGGTCACCTGCACATGTGCCGTTTTTGTGGTCTCTGAAGATACTTTGGTCTCGGTTCTCCAGCAGTATATTAGCTTTCCAGGGAACTGTGTGGTCTGCTCTCTCCATCACTGCACCTGAGCAAAATTTATTGTGATCATACCAGCAGATGCAAGCAAAAACTATCACATGCAGTTACCTGTTTTTAGGGGGCAATGATGAGGTTACTGAGGTACGTCAGAGAAAAAAAAAATATATTCTAATGTGTAGCTCATATGTAGGCCCAGTTTTCTGTGTAGTTGCCTACGTGGAGACCCCAGTGAGATGGTCTCAAGCTTACACCCATCAATTCCTGGGCTGAAAGACGTTTTCCACTCCCCAGGTTTGAGCTGTTACTTCATACTGCTTCATGCCTTCTCTCACCTTAGGGTTTTGTATTTGAGTTCAATGTGCCTGATTCTTCCCTTGAAGATGTTCCCTGTCTTTTTTTTCATATCAAGGATAGGCTCAAGCAACCACAGATGGCAATGTGAGGGAAAAGCAAAAAGTTGAGAACGGTGATAAGTAGTTCCTCACTAGCACTGGTTTGAACTTCTTCCCTTCTGCTATGTTAAGGTCGTTGCAGAGAAGTAGCTGGGTGTGTATCCTTCCGTGTCTGAGCGTAAGCATCACGGGTTCCTGGGTATGCCCCAAGGAATACAGCACCCACATAGGTCAGTAGAAGTTTCTGCTGACCTCTCTGTTTAGAACAATAGCTGAGTGTCCGTTTATTTCTCACACAACCCATACTGAATTTGAGGTGTGGGAGATGAAAAATGAGGCTGCGGCATGAACTTTACAGCTCAAAGCAGCACAGAAAACAAGGAAGCGTATCAAAGTGAAGAAATGTTCATACTTTTAAAGCATATGAAGATACGGCAGGGTTTTCTTTTATAATCTTCGTTAGCCAGCCAGCCTGCAACCTTGATTCACTGCTTCGTACAAACAGCTCATCAGTAGAATGCAATCTTCGGGCTAGCAATGCTGATGGTTACTGAAACTTGCTGCGAAAGTACTCCATTCCGTGGATGGTTGCGGCCAGCATGTGCAATAAACTATGGCGTCTGAAAAAAGTTCCTGTCCACTTACTATGTACAGAGAATCCCTGCTTCTGGGGCACACTTCTGGTACCGTATGGGCAACAGTGTGCTATTAGAAAGAGGAGGAGAAACCGTGGGCATGTTTGGTCTACAGCAGTGGGTAAGGTTAAAAACAGAAGTCTACAGAGGTCGATTGGTCAAATAGTAAGCTGAGCTAATGTCCCAAAGCCATCAGGTACAATCTATCAGGAGATGCAGAAGTTACCAGCCCTGCAGGAAAGGGAATTCAGACTTGCTGTGTGATATTTTGTGGTTTGTACATCTGAATATATTTTGTGAGCGGTCTAAATATTAACAATAGTGCAGTTCTGAGGTAATGTTGCGGACATCTCCTCCCACACTTACCTAGATCTCTTAAGTGTACATACGTGATCTTTCACAGCCAAAATTTGGTGTGTTTTAATTTCTCCAGTTCCTAGAGGGAAATGCCCGCCTGTTTTCATGCATCAGGAACACTTAATGAGAGGGCTTGTCTTGCCTGATTGTACCTGATTGTCCTTGTCAAAGCAGTATTTCACTAATGGTGGAGACGCTAATTTGTGAATCTGCCTGGACAGCACAGAGCAGAGACTGCCTCTTGTTGGTGATGTAAAATAAAGAAAGGCTTGTGAGCATGAAGTGAAATGAAAATATTCGAGAGGCTCAATACCAAACTCTTCAGCACTTCCTGAGCATTGTGCTACCTTTGCTTTGGTTCTGACAGGTACTCTATCTGGAAGTATTCTAGAGAATCAGAACTAATGGAAATTAATATTTTAATTGATCCATTCAGTTGTGCAGAAATAACTAGATGGTCTCTGTTCCCTAAATAAGAATAGAAAAGTCTGTGACCAGAGGTGGTCACACAGTAGTCCTGTTCAAAATTATTGGATCATTGCAAAGAGCCTTCTTTCTTTAAATAGCCATCCTATTAGCTGAAGAATGGTAGAACAGCTCTGGAAGGCGTTTCTGTGACATAAATTATGTCTGTGCAGTGTCTAACTCCCTTCCCCGGATTTGACCTCATCTGCCAAATTCTGACAGTCCCAACTTGAGAAACCCCTGCCTAACCCCGAGTGAGAGCAAGTCTGGCCAGCTGAGATACTTTATATAATGACTTCTGGGATGGGGCCTTTCTGATCTAGAAACAGAGGGCAGGTTTCCTCTCCCCAGATAGCTGGTGGGACTCTTCATAACTGCTCCGTGAAGCAGTATAGCTACAGCAGCACGGCTTTTAAATACGGGTACGTTTGTATGGCCGTGTGGCCAGAGAGTTGCGGGAAGTCCTTATGGGCCAGAAACCACAAGGACTGCTTTCTGTTGAATAGGTGCTTTAATTGTACAAACATGTTTGTCTTCCAAATTGAAATACTTCAGTGATGTTCTTGCGAAGCACAGCGGCTATCATGCTAAACCATACTAGCTCTGAGACCATCTCAGAGAGAGCATGGTCAGCGAGAGGGGCACAGACCCCGCCAAGGGAGATGGAACTGCTAATTGTCAGCAGAGACTTCGTATGATGTTCTACAGGAGGGCAAATCATCTGACTTCATTTGCAGAGCTGACTCCTACACTAAACGATTAATTTTTAAACCAGAGTTACCTTCCACCCCCAAATGACATAGTTGCATTGTCAGCATGGAGGAGCCACCAGGCAGTTTCTCTTAAGCGTAATATAAATTTTAGCTCCTGATGTGTGCTTTGCTATAGATGCTTGCCAAGATTCTTTCTATAACAATTATGAAGGTTTTCTTTTAGTAAAAATATCCATGCTGTTTGGCTGCCAGAGCATTGCACATTTCTGGACCTTTAAATTAAGAGGAAGGAACTTTAGCTTAGAATGACGTATATGTGTCCCTTGATATGGAGTTCTCCTGAACTTACAAAAGCAGGTTTGATCCTTCTCAATAAGGCTCCAGAAACTGTCCCCAAACCCTGTAACATCCTTAGAGGGCCTGGAGTGCATTTTTCTAATAACTGAAGGTCTTTGTCTTTTTCATTTTTATCAGAAAAAAAGAGAAATATTTAGCCCGGAGTATGAGGAAATAAAGTTTCAATATTCACATAGTGCTCCAAACAACTGCTTATTTTTATTTGCCAAAACAGGGTGGAGTAGTGAGTTTTGTGATTGAGATCACCACCACCAAGAGATGAGACCTGTTGGCTGGATGTTCAGTGGTGATGTAATCCTAATTTAATGTTAATAATTTTTTTTTAATTCTATAAATTTAGAATAGAATTCTCAGAGTATATTTTTGTTGCAGTCTCAGCACACAGATTCCTTATTACCTTGTGCAAAACATCCGCAATTAAAATTCCCTCACGAATATGAACAATTTTGTCCTGGCCTGGTTGCATCTCTAAGCTTCTGAACCTCTCCCAGCCATTCCGATGATGAATACAAATTATTTCATGCTTTTATTTTTCAGTGTATTAAAGGACAGAAACAAGAGAGGGAGTTTAAATTGGACTATAATTGGTCCTTTTGGGTCTACAATAATTAAATGTGCGTATATGGGCAGGCAGTCAAGACAACACCGTTCGTACCCACTGAAAGCTTAACTGTTGCTTCCCTTCAGAGAAAACCACTACTAGAATTTGTGGCAGAGCCCTTTTTATCACTAGCACTGTGGAATTCTCCTCTATACAGTTTACTTCAGCTGTGGCCAGCTGCTGACCCTGAACCGTCATCTGCAATATGACTGAAATGCCACCTTACATGTTTTCCGTCGAGCGAGCTGGCATTTCATGACAACTGAATGTGAAGTAGCCTGATGTAATTACTACCAGGAGTAATAGAGAATAGGCACTTTGAGTGTCTAAGTAAATGTTGTATTCTGAAAGCTTACATATTTGGTTGACTTCTGGCAGCAGATTCTTCCTGTCAGCAAATCTGAGGAATGCCTTTACCACACTCTGTTGCCTGGCGAGGATTAAGCACAAAGTGTCCAGCTGAACAAGACTAACCCTCAGGACTGCGCTGAATGAACTATTTGTGGGCCCGTTGCATAACAAGTTCAGGAAGACCACCTGGCTTGGAGGAGCCCTTTCAAAAAAGACCTTTGAAAAGCTGCTCGCAGAGCCCAGTGTCGTAGGCAGCCTCTTTAGTCAGGTTAAAGAAAGTGATTCATAAGCAGTCATGTGTTGGACTTGGAGTGTGCCGCAGTGGATTGAGTATGTGTTTGGGTTTGCTTTGGACACTCGGGCACCGGAGCTCTGTCTACCAGTTCGTATGAATCAGATCGTTTGGGTCATGACTTCAAGGCAGAAGGGGTTCAAGTTTTTGTTCCCCATTCCTAAAATTACTGCAGGCTCTGTTGGGTGGAGATGAACTTCTGCAGCTGCTTTCCCCGTGGAAGAACCTGAATTCTTGCGGCTACACAAACCCAGAGCAGCTGTCCCACATTGCCGAGGCACTGTGGCTGCTGTCGAGAGGCAAGAACGGCATCAGCGTGGGATCAAAATGGCCACCGGCTTTCACAAGTGGATACCTTAGCTCATGACAGGTGGCTGAATCTCCCTGTTCCCCTTCTCTTGGCGTAGTAAAATACAGAGTAGGTATAGAGAAGAGAGGAGGCCCAAGAAAGGCTTTCGAAGTGGGGATGTAACCTTTCATTGTGAGTTGGCTCCCACAGAGCTTATTTCATGGAGGGGGGATGAAGGATAAGGGCAAAGAAAAGAAGAGATTTCCATTTTACTCAAATTGGCTCTTTTCTGAATGGGTTGACGTGTGGCAATGGCCATATCCAAAAACCGTCTAGTCCTTACTATGCTGGACTGTAAAACCAGCAGTACATCCCCGACAGAATATCACAAAGAAAACTAAGTAGCATCATGCAGGGGACTGGGCAGTTTTATTGTTCCTTCCAGAAAGCAAGTGAGAAGAGAACTTGCCTGGTTTTCATTCCAGTCTATATATCCACGCTGTGTTAATAAATTTGAAGTGAGGGCTTTGAAATGAATTTTTACAGCTTGTTTTGGAGGTAATGGAAGCAGATTACCAATATAAAACTGCTATGGGAAGTTGGATGTACTTGTTACCGTCAGAAACTTGACCTGAAAATAAACATGAGCTGGAGTAATGACAGCCTTTATAGCCTATGGGAGAAGAACAGTTGATGCAGGTGAAGAGCTGTTGAGAGCTAGAAGATGTATGTATATGTATATACATGGGGTAAAATAGAATATGTTAGCTTAAGTACAGTTCTAAAAATAGCCAAACAGTTCCCTACAGTGTGTGGCCTGAAACAGGAAGATATACAACACAAATTGTGGAGCTTGGTTATCTTGAAAATTATTTCTATCTTTCTGTTATCATGGATAGGCTGCAACTGTTTACAGTGTGCACCTGCTTAATGAAAATTCAGAAGTAAATGTTTTTCCTTTGGAATTCGGTAAAGACGACCTTTCAGCTGTCTTAAGAACACTATTTCACGTGCTGCTCTCCAGTCAATAATTTAAAAATACTGTTGCATCCCATCCTGCACTGCTCTCTCATTTGCCTCACCCTTGGGGTTTGAGAGTAAGAGCGAAAAAAAAAAAGCATATTCTGCATGTTTGCAAAATTATATGTACATGCAGAAAATCGAGGAACTACAATACTATTTTTAAAAGGAATTTAATCAATAAAGGGTTATTTACTCTTTAAAGATTTAAGCATAAGACCATGGGCAATTCAGGGCCAAGAAGACTCTGTGTAGCTGCGGGGGTTTCTCGACCCCAAGGTAAACACTACGGCATTTTGTGTTGTGATGAAATGGCTCAAGCAAAATAGCCAACTGGATTCTGGGGCATGAATCTCATCATCTCATAAATACAGTCGTAATAGTCTACAATGAATATATTTGTTACAATTCCCACCTAGTTCAATTCTTCTACTTATGAAATAAGAAGTCTAAGCTGCCTTTTGGAGTTGAAAGAAGACCTCGAGGCCTCTCTGATGTTATGTTGTAGTTATGATGGCACGCCAACCTTTCAGGAGAAACAGAAGACATAAGGCTTTCGCTCCCTGTAACTCTTGGCCTGCAGCAAAGGAAAGTACTAAAACTGAACACTTCTGCTGAGTCGCCATTGTTGAATGTGATGCTTGAGATTCTCGTTAGCCTCTGATCCCAGTTTGAGTAAGCAATTAGAGCCTGGGGAAGCTAGCATGGAACTGGTTGGGGGGAATTTCTTTTTCTTTTTTCCCCACTGTGAAAGGCAGTTAACTGTAAATGGTACTTAAAGAGTTTAATAGCTCAATATGCAGTTCATCTTCCACTCGCCTGCGTGTTTATACCGGAGAATTAGTTTGTTATGTTGTTGTTTATTTACTGGCTTGGAAACTGTCTGAAGAGAATTTGTTGATGAAGGTGATATGACAGTATGATTATCTGTCAAATCAGCAGGTATTTACTGCTGATGATGCAGGAGTCGGCTTAGGCAGAGAATGGCAGTTTGATTATATGGAAGAATTTTCTCTAGTCCCGTTTCATCTTAAATGCTCTGCTTTTTCTGCGGCTTGCTTGGTGTCACAGCCTGTATTGACTCTTTCTTTTATGCTGCGCTCTTGCCATGCTGTTATTTCTTAGCTTGTATGTTAAGTGACAGATGCAAGGGAAAAAGCACCCCATACCTCATGCTAGTTAGAGAGGAGAAATAGATCGTGCCTGTAAGGTGATTATAAGTTACTTCAGTTATCCCTGCAATGCTGGAAGTATTCTTCTTAAGGAGTTACATTTTGGTACTTTATGGCATACCTTTACATTTAGCCATTTAAAATGTTGGCTTTGAGTGACAACTAACCTGACAATCTGCCTCACCTCTGCCTGTTCATCACCAAAGGGATGTTCTCCTGTGTGTGGTTTGGGGACTTCGGTGCTGCGTATGTAAATAGAGTAACCAAACAGAAAAACACGTATACGTTTCTCAAATTTGAGAGCATAGTTACAGTAACTGTGTGCAGGAGGAAGAGTGCTCCATGTGAGTTTGTGAGCTATTTAGAAATCTGATCCTTGGGAGTTTTCTCGTTTTCCATTCCTCTTTTTCCCAAATGTTTTGTTGATCCTAGAAGTGAGAAATAAAACTTGTCAGGTTATTGCCAGATCACCACCTCACGAGACTTGTGGTCTTGGCCTTCACTAGCCTTGAATGAATAGGAGAGGTCAAGTTCCTAGTTCAGGGATGGAAAAATGCAAGCGCCACTGTAATGCTTTAGTTTCATCTGCTACCCCAGCCAGGGGGGTCTCTAGAGCAGAAAGGTTGTAAATATGATAATGTTTTGTTTTGTTGATGGCAAAAGTTCAACTATTGCAACTATTTGCTTAAGGAAAACCAAAACAAACCCCAGTCACCTAGACTTAGGCACCATGGCTGAGATTTTCAAAAGCAAAGCCCTGGGTTGTCAACATTAGACATGCATTTTCAAGAGCACAAATAGAAGTTGGGCTTTCGGCACCCTTTGGTATCCCGTGAGAAGCCGGCTTTGAATGAGAATGCCAATGCTTTGAAATCCCCACCCTTAGTCCTGCAACCAGATTTTGGTCTTTTTCCAGAAGCTCCGAACCCTGACTTGGTTTCTAAGATGGCTGCTTGATTTAAAAAAGAAAAAAAAAGAAGAAAAGAAAAGGAAAGGGGGGAAAAGGGAAAAAAAGAAGGCAAAATCCTAATTTGTGGTGTTAAACTAATTTCTGAAGATTATTGGTCCATTGCTCACGTACAAAACAATGAGTACCGCCACCGTAATCCAGATGGATTATTGAAGTAGGACCTTGATAAACTTTCTTTCATTGTCTCTTCATGAAAGCTGTTTCCTAAAACTTAGCACTTAGTATTAGCAGTAATATTGATGAACTCTGCCAGGGAAGAGGATATTGAATTAATTGGGCTCCCACTTTCCAGATTCCTACCAATACAAAAAAGATATTTTGGACCTAAAAGCCATACATTGAATCACCTCAGATCAATACTGGTTTGGCCTGTTATTTTTAACACTTTGTACATAAGTATTCTTTTAATATAGCTTAAGACTTGCATGAATATGAAAATGTTATTCCTATTCCCTCAGAATTAAACATTTATAGCGGCAAATGGTGTCTTTTGCATTTGTAGATTTTATCTTGTTAATATTTATAAATTCTGCTACAAAATGCACTTGCATTTAAAGCATTAATGTAGATTTTTGTCTTTTCTTACAGGGTACCTTAATATGACAAATGCAAAATCTGAGTTAGAACATGCATTAAAGAAATATATTAGCTTTTACTACACATAGAAGAAACAAAATAATTAAAATGTGACGTGTTTACTAACCTTCTTAAATTCACTCTTTTCTTTCTGTGATTTAGAAAATATGAACAAAATAACACAGTTGTTCTGTTCCTCATCAGTTGGGACACTCAGCTGGTCTTTGATAACAGCCATTTCAGTTTCAACCAAACTATGAAGTTTTGTGCAAGTGTTGGACATTGCCGAACACATTTACTGTAGTTTTTTTGCTCATTCACCAGTGTTTCTCCCTTCATTTTGTATGCTTTTGCTTCAGTAAGACACACACCTGTTTCATTATCAAGAGCAACGCTGAAACAAGCCATATTGGAAAAACACAGATAAATAATACTGCTAATAATAATCTTCATGGTGCTTCATGCCCTAAACGATGCTTGTCTTCTTTATCCATATGTACATCCAGAATACTCACTTCATCTTAGGATAAGGCAAAGTACCTAAAGATGCTTAAACCTTTTGTTCAGGGCAGGCTTTAGGCAAAGCTGCTGTGCTGTTTCCCCACACTGCAGCAGGATGATTTCGATGCAAATTTGTCTGTGAAAGGGAAGATCCCTTACTTCAGCATTCTGCCAGTGATTGTACAGTGCTGCTCTCTTGCCAGCCAGGAGTAAGCTCTAGCAAGATGTATCAGAGAGATTTGACTGAAAACATTTTCCAATGTAAATATTGATAGATTTTTACTTTCCTACAACAATACAGCTTAAGCAAAATGCACAGTATGTCACCTGATCTTAAATTTGCTGGTATGGGAAAACGACAACTTAATCAGAGAGCAGCGGGAGAAACCATCCGAAGGCAGACAGTGCCAAAAAGCTGACATCAGGAAAGCTCTGACTCTTTATGCAGACTGACCTAAATGCTCTTTAGCAGCCTCAGGTAAAATAATACCTAGTCTACGTGGCTGTAGAATTTTAATCTAAAATACCAGATTTACATGAACAGAAAGAAGCAGAGAGACACATGTTTCTCAAAGCTAAATTTGTTTCTGCTTTCGTCTAGCAAAGGTAGTTAAGTTTTATCTCTTAGAGTATTCTTGTAGGAGCTGGGTATAAATACTGAGTTATTTCAGTTGAGGCTTTGTTCCAGCTTTTTTCAGCACCTGTCTCAAGCCTCCAAGGTTATTCTGCTTACTGTCAACTCCGTGGTGTTGTTATCCTACTTGAGGAATTATGACATTGTGTTCAACCTGAAAGCTGCTTGGATTATTTATGCACCAGCCTTTTCATACTACAAAACACAAATGTGCATCCATATTGATCCTTTTAGAAGAAATCATAATTAATTGGAAAATCCAATTATTTGTACCATTTAAATAGAATCAGAAGGCTGAGTGAAGAGGGTGTTTCCCCCAGCAAACTTCCACTTTTATTTTTGAGGTTGCTTGCTACTTACAGAGCTTTAGATTTACAGCTTTTTAGGAAGAATCGCCGAGAGCTGTATATAGATTTCAGGGTTTATATTTGGTGTGTGTTACGCTTTAGATGTAAATACAGTAATAATGGTAAAAATAAGCATCTTCACTAATTGGAGCCAAACTGCTCATCAGTAGCTATGTAGCTCTCTCAGCGAATAGTTCGGTGCAGCCTTTGCTGCTTAGGTGGGTGTCTGGGTCCGGCTTTCTGTGCTGCGGAGGCAGGCTGAGCCCGCAGTGACTGCTGAGCACACCACCTCCGCTGCCACCAGTGCTTCTGCTGCTGCTCAGGAGCTTGCAGCTGGTTCTGAATGGCAACGCTGGTGTGCCTGTTGGTTGAGCCCATGCGATATTAATATTATTTCAAAACTGTCTGCAGTAGCAAGATCAGATAACGGCCTCCTTGTTTTTGAACACAACAAATCAAATGTAAGCAGGTTTATATAACTGTTGTATTGACAGCATGGGTGACTTAATTCTAATAAGCCTGCTGCGGTCCGAAAAGAGAGAACGGTGCAGAGAAAGCTGTCAAAACATGGCTACGTGCAGCAGCTAACCGTGTACACATAAATTAAAAATCGCATCTTAAATTCTCTTACTAGAGCAGCAAGAAAAACTTAATCTCAGCATCAGGCTCGTTTTTGTCTGGCCTCTTGATTAGAGTATGTCTGACCACGCTTTATAGAAATGAACCAAGATGAGATGCTTTTTTGTGCCTTTGCCTTTTACCCAGAGGGGAACGTTCTAATGGCTTTGGTAAATTGATTAAATTATGTTTTGAATGATACAGACTTCGAACATTCAGTGTATTTCCGGATGCTTCCTGTAGCAGAAGCTAACTTGCTTCAGGCATTTGTCCCCCCGTCTGGGATTTTGCCAAACTCTTCTCTGCTAGCAGAGCTATTCCAAGCACTAACTGTGGTTACCAGACATCCAGAAAGCCTTGTTAGCTAGCATTTATACCTGAAATCTGCAGCTTTTGCTTTCATGCGAAATCAGGTCGTCTCTACTGCCTTCACAAACACAGGGGGAATTGCCACCTATGGAAGAGATGCTGGTCTCTCGACCACGACTGTACACGTGAGTCAGCATGTTCTGAAAAGCATAAATGCAGAAATACATTCTCCGAAATAAAACCATATGTGAATTTTTTGAAAGCTTATTGCCTCCCTCTTTATGTTGGTATTGCATACTTGTAGATGCACTCATGAATGCTTTATGTAGAATTCACGTGCGTGAGGGCATGTGCACGCAGAGCCCTCTGAAGTACAGAGGTGAGTATTCTAAGAAAAAATGTATTCTGGACAGAGAAAATCTGACACGCAGTTGGAATTAATCTGAGATTTTTATATGGTGATTTACTTGGTATAATAAAATCCATAACAGACTAGAAGTTATTTCTACTTGAAAACTTTACAGAAGCATCTGGACTTCTTTATTCACAGGTTTAAAATAATCCTTCATTTTTAGAAATGATTTGACTGAAGAATGTATGTGCTATTACAATTCCCTGCAGGACCACCGTAGCATTATGTAAAGCCATGCACAGCATATGCAGGGATTTTCACCAGCTGTCTGCTCGAGAGTGTATCTTTGGCTAACAGGGAGATAGTAGTTTGTGACAGACTGTTCGACTTGTGTTTGGGTGGTGGAGGCAAAGGAGGAGAGAATGAGCTTGGATGATTACTGCACAGTAAAATGACGTTGGAAAATTTGGAAGAAACAATGAATGACATTTTTTGTATGAGCGTGTGTGTTCTGTGGCCTGTCTGTGGGCAGGATTGAAAGTTGTAGCGTCATTACCATTTGAAAGAGAAATGTTGTTTCTGAGCATCTAGACAGGAGCAGCAATTGCCCTAAATACCAGTTCCCGCGTGGAATACCGTTGCAGCGAGTGCTTGTGAGGCTAGAATTCAGCGCCTTTTATTTTAAATATGTGGGTTTTTTTGCTTTACATATATTTGTTTGCATTGTAGGGAGGGTAAATGTAGGTCTCTGAAATGAGCAGTTTTTTGTCAGAGCTCTCAGGGTTACGTTTTAGGCAAGTTGCAGCTGATTGAAGGCCAGCCCGGGGGGGTCCCAGTACCACTGAATATTCTGTGGAAAGCTTCACCTTTCTTCACTGTTAACATTGCTTCTTCCTTTCAACTATTCTAAGCTGCAACCACCTTTCAACAATCCTAATGCTACAAAGTACAGGGAATAACATATGCAAATACTGGCAGTATACGTCACCGTTTGAATGCTTTCTTCAGACTTAAACAAAAAATAAACCCCCCAACCTCTCAACTCTATCATTGAAAGATAATGGCACACTGAAAAATGGATGCCCAAGAACCATTTATGTTTCCTTTCAATTTTCATATAGATGTGGCTGGGGGGTCTTGTCTGTCTGTGGTTTCATCCCATGGCTCAGCATAGCACTAAGCAGGTGTTTGTGCAGAAATGAGCAATTGTCTTCTCATGTTACTCAATCTCTCTTGTGAAAGGCTTAGTAAGTGCTGGTGGACACTTACACAATACCCATTTTAGGGAAAAAAATAAGAGTTTTAGATTGTCTGTAATACTCGGATGATCTTTCCACATCCTTCAAAATGTACTTTTTTCCTGCCGATTACAAAAAGAATCCATTTGAAATAACTCCAGTTTGGATTGTTTGATTGTTTCATTCCTTCTGGCTCATGGGAGCGGATTCAGGACCGTACAAAAAGGGATAAAGGGATGCTCTGAGTACCTCACCATTAGTGAAAGCTAATTTGATCAATAAAAAATCCAAAGCACAACAAACACCTTCCCGCTATCAATACTGAAAATATGCTTGTAAGTAGACATTTAATATAAAATTAATGTAAGGAAACATCACTAACTAAAGAATATCAGGATAGGTTCTGCTGACTTGATAAGCAAGGTCAAAGCAAAATGAATGATGTCACTTATATTTAGCTCAGGTAAATATTTTATTGTTTACAATATGCAGAAGGTATGCAAATCTTTGCTGCCAGTTTTAAGTTAAAGATCTGTCACGCATCTGAAAATAGGTACTTGTTGGAACTCATTATGATGGGTAGCAAAAGACTGGGAAGTGATATAGGAGAAAAATTACTGAAATGATTGTAAAGCAAGTAATGATACTGTTATGGACACATTAAGCTACTTTTGTGATTGTTTTTGTAAAGTTTTTTATAATTGTCTACCTATAAAAACTAGAGGATTTTGTTGTCAGTTGAGAGTATCAAATTTATTCTAAAAACAATACAAAAATATTCTAAAACCAATTTATTCTAAAAACAAACAATTCTAAAACCAAAACAAAACAGCATAGCAAGATTAAAATTTCTTAATTTCTCTTGATATTTTTTTTTGGTAGGAAGAAAAATAACATTACTTTAAATCAAGTATGGTTGAATTTCCTGAGATTAAATTTTAAACTGATTGAGCAATACTTCACATTTCAATTACTTTGCAGTTCATAATTTAAACGAAAGATGGCATAATATCCAAGCTGGTGATCCAATCAAGTCAATGTAAAAGGTTTCTAACACTTCTTTTTGAGCTGCAGTTATCCTCATTTTTCTTCTGTCTCTAGGAAGTCAGAAGTCTCTTCTCAGACTTAAATACCATTTTTTAAAGTTGATAACTAAATATATGCTTGTCCTACACTCTTTTCCTTCTTTTCAGTGGGGTTGCAAACAGGAGTAACCATTGCATTATGCATATACAGGAATAATATGGGGCTGTCAGGATAACCCTAGGTTGAAGTGCACGCTTGTGTTGTAGTACTCTTGTGTACTTCTGGCGTTCCGTGGGGAGTACGTCAGCAGTCGGACCAACAGCTCAACAGGTTATTTTTGCGTTACAGACTCGAGGCCCAAAGCAATATGGGGTGTTTTGATAGTGTAAAGGATTGTAAATGTCTTTGGGGGATTGTAGGCATGGATGGCAGAGGCCTGTACGTGGCTGCTAGGCCATGTTCTCAAATGCTGGAGGACAAAATATCTGTGATAACTGAAAACAGGTTTGCCAACAAAGTGTTAGATTGTGCCATCTCTTTGATTTCTCGCAATTTCATTCCCCTGACAGTGTCCTGTGGTCTCCTTCAAATATGCATGGTGGGGTTTGCGCCTTAAGCTTAGCTTTAAATTTGATTTAGGGTAGGAGTTCAAAGCTGCAGTCCGTAAAATATTTTTCATACTAGAAACCTTCTGAGGACTCCAGATGACTTCCAGTCTATGAAATAGCCTATTTCATCTTCCTCTGTACTTTCAGTACCTGTAAAGCTCATGAGATGGGAAAGTCACGGTCAGGGTAACGCTGGCTGGAACTGCATTGCCTCCATCCTCTCTTGCCCCGCTATGTCTATTGTAGCTGACACCAGCTGTGTGTAAGTGGCCGCGCTTTGCCCTCAGTTACCGCTGTGCAATCCCATCAACAAAATAAAATGTTTCTTGTAATTTAGTTTTCTGGATTCTTGACAAACAGAGCTTTGAGCACCCCGAGATAAATTCTACCCTAGAGAAGGAGGAAATCTCTCTAGTCAGTTAACATGAAAGGAGGATACAAATTGATTAAATTGCCAGTGCTTTTGCAGTCCTACGTGTGTGGAGCTGAGGAGGAGGGATTGGAGTCCCTTTGAGTCCAGAGTATGTTTCCTCCATATTAATGAAGATAAGTATAAACTGATTCACTGAATAATCTTATGGTGGGTGCCAAAGATCACCCATTTACAACACATTCTTCATCTCTTTTATTGCCCCAGGGTCATTTTTATTTGCCAAGTTACTGCAGTTTGTAGCATGGGTGCCTAGGTTAGAGGTGGGGAAAGGACATTTTGTGGTGGTAAAGAAAATGAATTTGTCTTTTAAATTACTTCCTGTTTCTAATCTCCAGACTAGTTAGCAGCTTTTCCTAAGACACCTGGGGGTGGTTCTTGTTGTAAATTAGCTGTTTGCATTTGAAAGGGTACCTACCCTTAACTATACCATGTAATTAATTGCTATAATGGATTTTCATTTTCTTTTGGTTTAAGATTTAGATGAGATTTAATTTATTAAATATTTTCTGTGACGGGGCAAAAAGTCAATCAAAAGTTAAAAGTGCCTCCAGTAATGTAGTTTATTGCAAAGTAATCTTATTGTTATGGGTGACAAAAATGTGATTTGTTTTGCCATTTTTGCCTTTTGAAGGCAGTGATTTAAAATATGCTTTTGTTTATGGTATATGTCCCTTATTACACACCGTGTGGGGCGGGTGGTTGTTGGTGTCCTGGGAAATTTCCCTTCAGCGAGGTGGAGCGCCGCTGGAAGGAAGATGGGCTGTGGGCAGAGTGCCCTGTCTGGCCCGCAGGGGTGTGTGCCGTTCGGTGAAACGATTCTCTTCTCCCCTTAGCAACTGTTGGGTTCTTTTGTGCAAAGGGAGGGGGGCCCGTCGTTGTTTTTTTACTTTTTTATCTAAATTCAAAACAAGGACTGAAGGAAGCAATAATTTTAAAAGATGAAAACTTAGCAGGCTAATGTCTTCCATTATCCTGTTCATCTAGGAACAAATATGTACTGTGCGTAGTCATATACAAATTGTTTCTTCTGTTGGCATTTGCTAATGGTGCCTTACAGGGGTTTAAGGCAAATCTGATATAAGCTTTTTAAACAGAGGCCCGTGTCACGGGGGCTGCTTTCTGGGCATTCCCTCTGGATCTAGCAGTGGGGACACACGCATCTTCTTTCCCTTAACATAGTAGCAAATGTAATTAGTTTTCCGCACTGAAGAGTTTCAAAGAGGAATTTCCCTGGTTCCTTTTTTACCTTAACAGACCTGTATAGGTTATTATTACCAAGAAGGGGATTTGAAGGTATGCTTTAATCCGCACACTGGTAGCTATATGTCTGTGTTCTGTACTGGTGTGCTCAGCGTGACAGGTGGAGGAACAGTATTAGGGAGAAATCTGTGAATGAGCATCATGGAATCAATGTTTAAGTCTCCTTATGCTTGAATTTATCACTCTGGAGTAATACATGACCTGCTTCTAAATCCCTGAAGCATTGCGTGTAAAATCCTGTACTATAATTTAAATTGGGTATTTTCTGATCATTTCTTTGCTCTTGTTTAGTAGCGCCTAGAAAGGCAATGTAACGTTATCCTACTCTTTCACGTTTCCTCTGTGTTTTCAAGTTTAGAGAGGTGTGCAGTAGGTGTGTTTTCAGGTAGGTGAATTGGGAGCTGCACGGCGGCAGTGAGCAGGACAGCGAGCCTGAGCTGCTGTGTCTTGTCTCACCTCTGCTCTGCTCAGAGCGTGGGCAGGGTCGGCACGGGGGAGTGTGTCCTGTCTCCCTGGGAAAGTGGGCAGTGCTGCCCAGCCTTTTTTTGTGTTCATCATATTGCGTAGAGAGGACACCGAAACGTGCTGTGCTGCCATCCAGGCTCCAGTGCCGGAAACTGCAGAACAAAAATACTTTTTTAAATGCTCTTCATTCCGTATTAGTGCGGAGCGTTTCTCTAAGGTGTGTGTTTATTGGTTCCTCTCCTATTTTTGTTGACTTTATATCTGGCTTAGAACACCATTCAGAGTTTCTATTAGCTATAAAGGTTACCATGGAAAAAGTCAATATTTGTTTGCATAATTTACGCTACGATTGAGTTTTTATGGTTACTGAGTGGTAACGTGTCCAAGGCCAGGTTGGACGGGGCTTGGAGCACCCTGGGCTGGTGGGAGGTGGCCCTGCCCAGGGCAGGGGGGTGGCACTGGATGATCTTTAAGGTCCCTTCCAACGTAAACCATTGTGTGATTCTATGAATCTGGTTCACAGGCTTAAGTCAATTAGTGGAGGCTCAGACTTTGTTACCACACACAGTGGTAGTGTCAGTGCCACAGCTGTTTCCTGCATTGTGTATATATATAGAGTTGCCGTAGTACAGTAACTCGTTTTGCTACGTGATCATTGCTGGGGAATGTGGTTTTGTTGTTTTGTTTTTCCTTAGTGCTCACCCTTTGCATTATACATAAAACTGTAAGCAGGAGGCCTTTGCTGAATTTTGTGGAAAGGGACTCTACAGTGCCAGCAGAGTCGCTGGCGGTATCAGCCGAAGGATGTGCAACTGCCACAAAGCAGCGCCGTGTCTGTAAATATTTCTGCATTTGAATCAAGCCTTCTATGCGAGTGATACAGTGCATCTCCATGCTGACACATTTGGCAAAATGTGAATGTAGATAAATAACCTCCTGAATTAAAAATTGTGGTATTGCACAGTCATGCACTAATACAGAAGCCATCAGAGTATTTTCATAAATGCCTTTCAATCTAACTTTATTAAGTCAATAATAAGACCTTCCTTATAACCTTCTTCTTACTCATTTGTTTAAATATGCACTCAGTAAAAAAGTGATTTCTTTACCTTAAAATTGGATTTTGGTCTGTTGCTTTTATCTATATATGAGACATTTCAATGATGTTTGTCATTTTAGTAACAGTTTAAACTTAGTGGTTGCTATCAAAATAAACATCTGTAACATAATCTGAGCTTCAAGTACAAAAATTTCTGGGTTTAGAATGGTGCTTGTAGGAAGATAAACTATGGAAAATATATACTTCTACATGGTGTGCACTGCACACATGGTTTCTGAATACAGCACATTATACTGAGCCGGATGGCACAAATGCTGGTAGAAGGACGGTTCCATACAGAACATAAATTAGCAACATTCAGATATTTACTTTAATACTGACTAGTAATTACCTTCACAAGCTTTCAGCCAGTATTTGTGGGATTTGTAATTCTTTCCCATTTTTATTCGAAGAAACACAGTTTTTTATTTTCTAGAATTAGAAAATATTAGTAAAGCCATGTTGAAATCAGTCATGTATTTTTCTTCTTGACTTTAATGTATGCACAAAACTCAATGTGTACACCCAAGCTCACTCATCTTACTAAATTTGTGAATCGTTCAAACAGGAAAAAACAACATTAAATACCAAGCAAATAAAAACTATGCTTTTCTTGGGGATTGAGAGCTTTTGAGATGTCGATGACGTGAAGCATAACTAAGCATTGTTAATCTCGGCTGTCTGTTAATCCCAAAGAAATGCTTTTCGCAGGCAGCACATTATTACTGCCGTAAAATGAAAGCAGAAAAAAAGAGGCGGCTGTTGGCAACATTGTGGTGTAGTGTATTTTTAAAGGATGGGTCAGTTTCCGTTGGTTTACATGGGTGTTTCAAGAGCGTTAATATACTGTGTATCAGCTACCTGCATTATATGGATCAACTTCATGTTCGTGTTCTGTCCAGCTTCATTTAAAGGTATTTTATTCAGTGGCAAGTTTGCTAACTACTGCATAGGTGGTATGCGGAGCTTTGTGTCAGCGGTTGTCAGTGGATTCTTCTTATGGCTTTTTCACAGTGGTACTTGGTAATACTAAAAAGTCCCAAATTGTAATAATTTGTCCATTCTAGTCCCATTTGGAGACAATACCTAGAGGTAAAGAACAAAAGTGAACATTTGCATTGCTTTTCTCTTGTGCCTTAACTACATACTCAGTGGGTCTTCTCGATACCGATTGCTACTCAGTGTGCAACTTTGGCGAATGCCTCTGCCCTGTATAAGGTAAAACACCCCAAACTGACCTGCCAAAACCCGCTTTGTTTCAGATCTATTCATACCCATCACATCAACATGAACACGTGCACCTGCAAGGCGGGGAGGGAAGGTGCAGAGGTGAGGGGAAGGTATAGCCGCTTCTTTCTGTGGCAGGACTGGCTTAATCTGACCACTCCTGCACCATTTCTCTAGTAAAGCAGAATTACTTTACTTTTTCAGTCCTTTATTATAACTAAGTAACAGTCTGGAAGGGGGGGGCTCGTGGCTTCAGCTTTCTCTCTGTGAGGTCTGCTGGTTTAGAGCATCAGGATGTATTCCTTACACCCTGAGCTCCTCAATCTTGAGCCACGTGCTCGGTAGTGGCACCGAACACGCAGCCAGCGGAATCCTGGAACCCAATGACTTGGTGTTGGAAATGCTTAGGTGTGTCTTAAGCTGTGGGAACTCGGGATTCAACAGAGACTGTGGCACTCCGAGTGGGGAAAATGAAGGAGCCACTCTTGTATGTATTTTACTTTTAACAGACAAAGGACTATTATATACGTCTAATGGTATCAGCAAACTCGTAATTGCAGTCACCTTGTATTCACAGTACAGAGTCCTGCCTTTATTGCCCCCAAGAATGCAGATTAGAGGTTTCCCTTTCCCTTTCACACTATTTCGATCTACGATTTCTGGCAGTAATAGAGTGGCCTTCTTGGCTTACAGATTAACTTATTTCTAAAGGGGCTGTCTGGCTCCTTGTCAGCCTCTGTACTTTCCTTGGGGGATTTCCAAGCATCCACTATCCTTCTGTCCATGCATTTGTGAGAAGAAAGTGTTTTCTCTTGAAGAATCACCGCTCACTGCCGATTGACCTGGACTGCAGCTTCTGCTTGTCAGGTATAGTTTCACTGCTGGGGTGAGTCACGGCAACGTTGATGGGTGCTGAAAGCCCCCTACTTAGGTTTTTTTGAGAGGGACGTTGCATGGTATTTACACCAAAACAATTGTTCCATGTGCGTAATGTTATTTTTCAGCTGTTGTTCCTGTGGGTGTAAATAGCCAGCCAGTGTTGTAGTGCACCTAATAACATAGTTTACAATAGCTCTCCGCACAAGTGAGGGTTTGTAGGATCAACTACTGACTTTGAGGGACAAAGCCAGGTCAGAGTATTGACAGCAGATAGTTTTGAGTCAGAAATCCTGGCTTTGGTCTAATGGTTTGACTGCGATCTAATCCTCTTTATGCATTGTTTTTCTCATTGCTGAGATTTTGTATGTGTGTGTTACAACTTGCTATAGTTTACAGGGTTGTCTGGTTTGCATGCCTCCACACTGGATAAATTGGTGCATTTTGAAAGGTTGTTATCCTTGTGAAATTTCCTTTTTTGTTCTGAAATCTTACCCGAATCTTGTAGCCAGGGCTAAGGAGAGAGTTCGCTGCAGAGCACCACCTTTCACTGGCAGGGGTTCTTTTGAGGGCTAGTGCCAGACCCTTTTCTTTTCTTCCTCTGTAGAGCTAAGTATCTTTCTTTATGGGAGGGGATAAAGAAGCAGAACTTGTAGATCTATTTCATTTTTAGTTCTCCCACTGATCTGCAAGGTGACTGTGAAAAGTTCTAATTTTTCTCTGCTATGGTTTATACTCTTTGGGCTTCAATATTCCCATCCTTCACATAGGGATAATGCTATTTTATATTTTGTAAAGGTGGAGTTTTTTCAGATGGGTAGTTTTAAAGTACAGCTTTGAGTCTACAAACCCCTGAAGTCAGTGAAAATTTCCTTTGCCTTAAATAGGCTTCAGATCTGTTCTTAGGAGAGCAAAATGACTACAAAGATTCATTGTTTTGCCTACTCCATAGCAACCGACAACATAAAGCCCTTTCCCAGATGTGTTTATTTAAAGGCTTTATAAGTTCAGTTTAAAAAACAATCTGAGGTTGTAGCTGTTGTTTTAATGCTGATTTTTGCATGTTGGCATTAAAAAATTAAGTGAACTAGTACACAGCCATAGGAAATGAAGAAATGTATATGAGAGAAGATAAATCCACTTTGGGGGGACACAAAACTGGGATAAGTACAGTAATATGTTAGCTTTTAAGGAATTACCTGGCGTATTTGAGAATTCCTATGTAATTCCAGGTCACGTGGGAAAATTACTGCAATATACTATGTTTTGTGCAGTTAGAGAATCAATTACTGCTTATTTGATAATTCTCGTCATGCACCAAAGGAGAATATTGTGAAAGAGCATTGTGCTGTATGCCCTTGAAACTCAGGCATCCCCATATTTTTTTAAAGAACACTTAGTTTTTGTTAGGTGTACAGGTAAGCATTGGTGGAGGGAAAGCATGAGAAGCAGAGAATTCATCATGTGAAGGGAGGAGGTGGAGGATCCATATGGATAAGCATTTTTTTTCAAGGCACAAATTGGATTAATAACCCCCCAAAGCCTGCTGTGAGAGGAATAACATGTATTTTAACCCGCGTATGCATTTTATTGTACAGTGCTGCATGGCTGTGTTTTATACTCTGCAGGAGGAAAACTACTCCCTAGTAATTTCTTCTTTTTTTTTTTTTTTCCTGGGTAACTCTTTGCTTTTATTCAAGCAAAATGCAAGATAAATGCCCATTTCAGCCTTTTAGATCTTTGAAATAATGGTGTATTAAATGTGATTAAGTTGGGAATTACCCTTAAGCAGGGTCATAATTACTGTAGATTTAGATGGCACGTTATACAAATTGCTGTGTGCTCATAATTACAAATTGAGTTTGTTGCACTCTGGGGGTTTATAAACTTTATCTTAGCTATTAACACATTAAATAACAGTGATTTATGTAAATTACTGGATAAACCAAAATTTCTGTGTTGTGCTTAATCTAAGGTTTAATTATATTTCTGTATTAGAAATAAAATACGGTTAGCCTTTAGCAGGGAAGATTGAATAGTCTAAGTGTAACATTCGCTAGTGGGATATTGTTAAACATGATAATGGTAACAAAATCAGAGATGCCTTTGTAAGTCTGTCAGGAGTATTTGCCCGTCACACTGCCTGAAAACTACCGTGGTACGAAGTGAATGAACTGGCAACTGCAGTGAATGAGGCGGCTGTCAGCGGTAAGCCGTTCCGCAGCCAGCTGGCCTCCTCGCTTCAGAATTACTTACTTCGAACTTCTGGACTGATCTAGTGAGCGCGAGTTCGTAGTTTGAAATCTTTACTTCCTCTTGCACAGAGATTTCTTAGTTCCTGATTTATTTTTTTTCTTAAGTCAAGTTGATCTTTTCTTAATGAAGCAAGGATAACTTTGTGTTGGACTGTGAGTTGTGTTCCAACAAATTGCCAAGAATTAAGGATACTGCAACAGGAAAAATTAACTTTCCTATCTCCTTACGTATTTGTACAGTATCTCGGTGGCAGCTCTAATGCTAGCTAGGTGTCAAAATAGCAGCGGGAGAACAGCAGAGAAAATATAGCCTCTGTGTGTCCTGCTGGTTCTGCCAGAGCTTCCTATACAAAGTGCAGATAAAGAAAGTGGTGTAGAAGTTGGCTCTGTATTGTTAGAAGAGACTCTCCTGCCCCCATCTCCTGAGGCCTGAGATGTCACCTCTGTACTCAGCGGCGTGCTGCCAAAACATTGCCCGAACATAGATGTCTATGAAAAAATCACCACCGCTTACCTGAGGTTTTTGGAATGTTGAAAAATAAACCCGAAAAAAAAAAACCCCAAAAGTCCCTCCAAAAATAATGGCACCAGGCCGCCTTCACTCTTGAAACCACGACGCCATCTGCGTAGTGCAGCAAGAGACGGTATTGTGTCTCTGTTTACGAGTAGAAATGAAGCTCCGATGGCAGCAACCGCCGGGGGCCGATTGGGCCAGCTCCGGCGGGCACCGTTGGGTGCCGGCTCCGGCGGGCACCGTTGGGGCCCAAGCGGCCCCCGGCGCGGTCCGGGCCCGTGAGGCGGCGGCCGTGAGGAGAGAGAGCGTTGGCGCCTCGCGTTCCCCGGGAAACCGGGCTCTGCGCCTGCGCGCGGGCGCGCGCTCCCTTCCCTCCTTCCCCCCCCCCCCCCCTTTTTCCCCCGCTGAGGGGAGCGGGCGGGGCGGGCTGAGGGGCGGCTATGGTGGCGGCGCGGAGCTGCCCGCCTGCGACTTCGGCCCGGCCATGTGGTGCCTGCACTGCAGCTCGGAGAGGACCCAGTCGTTGCTGGAACTGGAGCTTGACAGCTGGTAAGTCACGGTTGGGGAAGGATAAAGGGGGTCCCCCGGGGGCCCTCACGGCCCCGCTCGGCGGGGAGCCCCCCTCCTGTCACACAAAGGGCTCCGCTCCGTGGCTGCCCGGCCCTCCCTCCCTCCCTCCCTCCCTCCAGCCGGGGGAAGCCGGGTGGAGCGGCAGCCCGGAGCCGCTCCCGGCTGAGAGGGGGGGCCCGGCTTGCCGCCGGGGTCAGCCCCGCTGTCTGCGGGGTGCTGCGGGGCGGGCGGCGGGCGGGAGCGCGGCGGCGTTGGTGGGGAGCCCTCTCCTGGGCCGGGGGGGAGAGCTGTGGGGACCCGGGTCGGAAATCGCAGTCAGTTAAATGCGGTGTGAGCAGTGGAGCCGTGCGTCTGTTGTCGCTGGTCGGTGGCAGGCGAGGCAGAAAACCGCCAGCAGCTTTTGGAGAAGGGTGCTGTTAGGGTGTGATCGGACTTAGCCGCTAAGATGCGTGCTCGGGCGTACACCAGCAGGAAAACCCTTCTTTTCATCGAGTTCGATATAGTGCAAGAAATCACATGACTCGTGGCAAACAAGCGGCGAGCTCTGCTTCAAAGCTCTGGGACATACTGTTCCCGGTGGCCGAAACCGGCCGGGAGACCTGGCGTTGTGACTGCCAGCACGGGAAGGTGCCTTAAATTCAGTGGTACTGCTTAGGGTAAGTGATCACTTGCCACTCATGCCATCAGCCAGAAAAAAAAAAAAGAAAAAAAAAAAGTTTAGTTCAATGGCTTTTAAAGTAGGGATACTCAATAACATGCAAGAAAAAAAAAACAAACAGAAAATGGGATTTGTCATGTTAATTCTATTGTTATGATTTTGTTGTTAACTACTAAAATAACATACATCAAAATTACGAAAACGCAGTACTCTGTCGTATGAGCCACTTGAAAACTAGACGTACAAACTAGTTTTTCTTGTGCAGTGTTGTGCAGAGGTTATGGTAAACCAAAATAGTTATCCTGGCAAGCGCACTTGCAAAATAAATTTATCTCCGATGCATTGTGAAAGTTCATTCTGCGAAGTAATTTGATGAAATTCTGAGCTGATTGACTGTTAAAGAAATAACCGATTTAAATAAAGAAAGGCAACATCTTAAATTGGGTGTGTGCATGTGTGGAAAAACATAAAAGGAGGAAGTGACTAGATTCAGTGTAACTCCATATGAATGCAACAGTGTCTTTTCTGGAAAAGAAAGGAAAAATGTTTTTTGATAAAGAAAAACGTTTTATAGAACAGTTTAGTCACACATTTAATGATCCTTAAGCCCATTTTTACTCTTATGAAAAAGTAATAAAGTTGAGCTTGTAAGTTTCCTGCGTGGAGTTGGTAATGTTTGCGTAAGTGATATTACATTTGCATGGCTTGCTGCAAAACATAATTCATAAATGTTACTTTAGTGAAAGATTTGCCTGTATTCACACAGTTATGTTTTGCTATTCAGTCATTGTTTCAGACTTTTTTTCCTCCAATTTGCACATTGCTATGCACTTCCTTTCAGTTAAACTTGATTATTCTGCCTGATGTGTTAAAAGAGGAATTGCTGAGTACTTAGTTTGGATGGTCGTGTTTAACTGTGTCTATTCCTGTGGCAGATATCCTTCATATAAACACAGAATTCATTACATCTATCTAGTGCTTTGGGAGAACTTAAGCCTTGCTGGATAAAATGACCCAATTCCCGTTTTCCTTCTACTTTTGTACCAGATTTGTTTTGTCGTTGTGATGTCCTGTTCTAGTTCCTGAAATTGCAGATATTGAGAATACTGCTGTATAGTAGTCGGCTGTTTTTTTTTCCTCTTAGTTAAACAGATGCTCAGTGTTGGGTTTTCATGTGTGAAGTCAGCTATCATCCATTTTTTTTCCTGTTTCTACTACTCTGAAATAATTCATTATCATCAAAGGTAGTATCTGTAGTCCAAGATCTGGAGCTGACCAGTGAAAATTATAGCACTCAGTGTATCAACAGCACTTAGTGTTTCTTTGCCCCTTTAGAAGCTCTCTGGGAATCCTGGTGCAGTTAATAAACAATTTGCAATTCAGTTTCATTGCATAATTTGCAACTTTCAGGTAAGGAAACCAAAGGATTCAGTTTTTCACCTGGAAAGTACAAATACCAAGTTGAACAGTAACTGTTTGTTGTTCTTGTTACAAATCTATATTGGAAGGTTGCTAGGAGTTGACACAGCAAGTTACTGCTGGGCAAACAGACCTCTGCTGGAGAAGGTATCTTCACGACCAGTTGGCAGGGTGTTCCTCTGGAGAACTGGGAAGTGATTTCTTAGGATAGGCAGTCCCGTGGCCTTACGTGGTTTTTCTCACCCTGTGACAATGTCATATTTTCAAAATGAAAATTCTGTCAGGGGAATTGCGTTTCTATTTATACGGCTATAGAAAGTATTCCTCCAGATACTGAGTCTTCATAAGAATACTCTTCTGTCGCTTGAAGGCTGGGATTGTTTCATGCCTTTGAGCATCTAGAGGTTAGGTGCTAGGACTTTGGGTGGAACAGCAGTTTACCTTTATACTGATCATGTTTTCTCTGAAGTATAAAGATGGCAATTCAAGGATCAAACTTTCTGAAGAGGAGGATCTCATAATTGTGTAGCTGATTAAAACACGTGTTTTAATTACTCTAATTATGCTTGCAAACTTTATTTGCCCCGAACATCAATAAGAAGTAGCTGTGAATTATAAAAGCTGGCCTAAAAGGAGCTGGTCCTCTGTTGGTGGATGCAAGGTATCATCCTGAACCAAAACCAGCACTTGTGGAGATGCTACCTGTCGGTATTTAACGTCTCCTCACATATTTCAGTTGTGCTTCTTGATATTTAACACCAGTGATACTCAGACTTCAGGTGTCTCTAGCAGAACGTTGGGAAATGAGTCCTGGAAGTGAGATGCTGCTTTCCCAGTAAAACGTCCTTTTTGCCTACTGTGTGGTGTTCCAATTGAAATTCAAGATGCTGCATTGCCTTAACTTTATAGCCTCAGCTGTGTGACTCTCAATGACTAAAATTGGATTTAGCCTGCTATCAGGGCAGCTTTATTTTGGAAATATTAATGCCATAAAGATGTCCTGGAAATTATCCACTAGGCCTTCATAGACTCTCAAGATCCAGACTAATGCACCCTCTTTGTTGCAAACCCATATGGCTTCCAGTTTCTGCATGATTCTGACAGGTGCAAAGGAATGATTCAAGTTACTGTATCTTTGAATATTGTATTTTTTGAAAGAACTGTGAAGGACCACAATTTGAGGAGAAAAAACCCACTCTGTTGCTTTGAGCATTATGATACCTGGGTGTAGATTAGCTGAGTTGTGCATGTTGTGCCTCTTGTGCCTCTTCATTGCAAAGATTTACCATAATTTGTGAAGGACGTTAAGGGTGCAATTTTCTTGCTCTTTCACCATTTACATAGTCCTTTTTCTGTCAGAATCAATGGCAATTTTATCATTAATTTCAGAGTCAGGCATAGTTTAATCACGGTGGTTGTCAATCGATTATTGCTTTTTACGTTTATTTAATAGCAGAACTGCAGGAGACCTCAGAAACTGTAATCAAGATGGAGCCCTGATTGCTCTATTCATTGCTTTAAATGTACGAGGATGTGCCCTTAACCCAGACACTACCTGATCAGCAGAACAACTGGGATCATGAAGAGACGAATAGTGGGTTTAGGGAGAAATTGTGTTGGTGCGTTGCTTTTGTTAGCTGTGCTTTGTTTAGATGTCATTTATGTTTAAACAGAGTATGGGACACAAGCCAAATTCATATTCCCAAGTTTGCTGCTTTATTTCTGTTGTCAAACAAGACTGTGCAGTTATAAGAGCAGAATTGGGCCCTGGATTTGCAAGTTCATTTTTAGCATCCTGTACATTGTCATTTTATGTCAAAACTTATGTAAATACAGATTTTGCTTAATTCATACATCTTTGTTATGCAAAAATAGTTACTGATCATGGGCTTTTTTAGCAAGGCTTATTAGCCAAAAATATTTTAGTTACATAGCCCTTCTTGCGTCTTTCAGGAATTCATTTGAATTTTATTTGGAGGAAGGACGATTCTAGTTAGGGTACAGACAGAGATGGCAAGTTTACTGCACTGCTGGGATTTGACTCCAGGTTTCCAGAGAAGAACAGATGCTGCTTTAATCCACTGTAGCACAAAGCCCTAGTATTACGTTAAAGGGGACCGCAAATTTAGCTAAATAAATCTTCTTTTGCTTCCTTACAAGAGACAAAAGACTAGAAACATTTTCATGAAATCATTGTAAAGATGTCTTTAATAAAAATAAAGTAAAAAAGCCAAGCTTTGGTATGATAAAAATATCAAACCCTTTTGTCCCTGTGAGAGAAGCAGAAAATAAGAATGATGGCTTTGATAGCCTTTAATACAGGAAATTGATGTAGTATATCTGTTAATCAGTTTCTTTCAGCAGTTCAGTGTCATCTGAGTTAAACTTGTGCTTAAAAACAAAATACTCAATTCCCTGTTGCCTTGTGTTGTTCAAGCACAAACAAAATGCAACAGTTATGATTAGGCTTCCTTTTACATAAGTGGCTCCGTGCAGGGCAACAGAAAAAAGAATCCTAAGCTTGTTTTGAGGGGTGCATTCATTGTTTAGTCCAAAAAATTTCAGTGGCCCCTAAAATTCACCAGTTTAACAAGGATGGATGTGTCATGAGTTTAAATGTTTTGCTAAGAACAGAGAAAAAGAAAACTAACTTCCTTCTGTTTGTTGATACATACATGACATACAGGTCATCATTACGCAGTGTTAAGGAAGCAAGGATGCAAACCTGATGGATTTTTCTGTTGTGGGGTATGTTTACAGCCAGTCCTAAAACTGCATTACAGGAAAGGTCACAATTCAACTTGAATTTAATGTTCACTCCCCACCTTTACAGTAGAACGTACCATACTCAATCTCAGATCACATGGAGAGTTAAATACAGCAGTGGCTGTGGGCATTGTAGCTTAGACAGCTGTACGTTTGACTGTGTTTAACTTGTTTAGTGTATTCTTTTTAGCGTAGCTCACAGCCATCATGATTATAGTTGTGATCCTTTCAGTTTTCGTGAGTCAAGTCGGGGTAGGCCATGTCAGTACTTGCACCAAACTCCGAGGATAAATTTTCAGGAAGGAATGGAGGATTTAGTTGGAAGCACTCCTGCCGTTATAGATAATACCAAAGGCAGGGTTTCCCGCATCGTTTGGGGAGGTTGTGCTGAGGAAGTCATCGTTCAAATGAGATGGACAGCAGTGTCCCTGATCCAGTGGCAGGTTCCTAGGGGTCTAAGAGTACATGTAACAGAACAGGCCTGTATAAACCCAGACTTTCTGGCCATCTTTCAGCTTAATAATAGCTTTTTCTCTCAGTCTAATTTCCTTCTGCACTTTCAATTGGGAATGAAGATTATCTTTATTTTTCTTTCTTACGTGGTTCTGCTTTATTGGGATGTGCTGTGAAACAGCTGTTGAATTTCCATTCTAGAGGTGTCTGGGGTGATTCTCATGCTTTGAAGTTAACACTTCACAGGGTGTTGAACATTAGATAGTATTTTCAGCTGTTCTTAGATTCTTGAAAGAAAGGCAGTTCATTATTGTTGTTTATATATTCTTTTCTTATATTTTATTCTGTGAACCTTGTTTAGAATATACCAGTGATATGGAGCAGTTAGTAGAAACTGGTTTCAAGAAGGAGCTGATTCTAATGCTTCAAGTTTGAGGAGAATGGGACTTTACAGCTAATGCTTTCCTATTAATGCTAGTAGTTAATGCTTTGTGAAATTGAGAGAGAACAGAGGATTGCCTAGCCTTAATGGAAATTGTCCCAAATGATGACAACCTGTTGCAAACTTGGATTCTTTTTCTGTTATTAAAATGTGATTAAGATGGTTTTGATTAGGTTAGCCTGGAAGAAAAGAAGTAGTTCGGATTTTCTTGCGCTGCCACAGTGTAGCATGTTACACAAGATCATCATCTTTGGTTGACATTTTCAAAATCTGTCTTTGCACAATATTTCATTTTCAGTTCACAAAATGGTGACTCTTGTTTCAAGAATTGGACTTCTACCCTTGTCCTAAAAGACCATTTTCCAGTGTGGAAAGAGCTATGAATTAAGTAATGGGAAGGAGCCTATAAATTCTAAGAATGATCCAAGTAGTGTATTTTAAACCTAATGTTCTTTTGTGGTTGATCAGCCTCACGTGCAGCCCCAGCTAAGGCAAGCTGTGTCAGCAGAAGTCACTGCAGATTGTCGATACTTCTGGGAGCAAGAGTTGCAGAGCTGTACTGGGCATCTGTGCACTGCATCGAAATGAAGCTGCTGCAAGCTGCAGTACAACCTAACAATTGCTCTTGTTCTGTGTATGTGCAGTAAATCCTCTATTTTTAGGTACTGATTGGAAGTTGCTAATAAAATTATTTAGAACATAGAGCAGATCTTAAAATTTGATAATAGGTAAGCTTTGTAAGGAGAAAGTTCTTGGCTTATAGTAAGCTTTGAAATAGCATTTATAGGTTTTGAAGACAGGAATTGCTAGATGTGTTACTTTTTTACTGTGATCAGTGAGGTCGGTCAGAAGTCCTACTGAAAGCCTACGTTTAATTACTCCCAGAGAAAACTATAAAATGTATACACTCAGCATAATGGAGAGGAAATGTAAGAGGAAGGAAGTTTGTGAATGAGAAAAAGCATCTGTCAGCTCTTCAACTGATTTAGAGGTTGCAAGCAATCTTCCAAGGTCTCCTTTTCCTAAGAGTGAAGATTTACACATAGTGAGACACAATATTTCTGAGTAAGGCACAGTATCTTTCTGAGTACCTCTGCAAATAGCTTCTGTATTTGAATGCATTGCCTTGAATCTAAGTAACATCTAAAACACTTTCTTTTCCACTAAACTCCATACTTCAAACAAAAGATCTCTTACCATTTTGTTTCCTTAAACATTATATTCTGTACACTTTGATATAAACCTTGGGTGTGTTGCAGAGGATAAAAATCTCACTTTTATGAGGATGGCTGTGATTAAGGACTAGTTAGCAGTGATTCTGTTCCAGTAAGTTACAACACAGACCTCTCGGTGCGTGCAGAATGCTCAAGGCACTCAGTTCCCATTCTCAGTAACTTGGTAGCAACGCTCTGAACTTCACTGGAAGCAGGAACAAGGGTTCTGTGTTCTCATTCATTTTCTTTCTTACCTGATGAGGTTTTCCCATGCTCATTTGCATGTATGTGTATCGAAATTACATTGTTCTCCCATAGAGAAAACCAGTAGGGTTTCTTTGTCCTTCGGAGGTGAATTTTGTTGGTTTTTTTTTAGACTTCGCACAACGCAGGGTTTGTGCAGTGTTTAAAACTGATTTATACTTTTATACGTACTTCTAGATTCAGTTAGATCAGTAAAAGGTCTTTCTCTGATCAGACTTTTAACAGTCCATTCTTCTTTTGGTTTGGCTTTTTTAAGTACGTTGCTCTATAACCTTATGAGGTTTATCTGTGACTTCAGAGAGAAGTCAACCAACCACTAAAAGTTGAACAATCCCTTTCTTTCTGATTTTAAAAGTGGGAGAAATTTAGCCACCTATTTCTTAAATCCAGGTGAGGGAACAAAGTATCTTTTTCAGTGTCATTGTTTTAAAGCACACCTCATTACATAGTAACATTATATTATTAACTAATTGACATGGAATCCCTTGGTTGTTTTAAATAGGTCTTTTTGTATAACGTTCAGTTGTGATGTGATCTGTGACTTTACCCGATATAGTGTCCGATACAGAAGGATGGTTTTGTTGTCATTTCTGCTGCATGGACCCTCTGAGTGCTCTCTGGTTTATGATGATTCTTAATTTCCCTCTGCCCAGGCACACAGGCATACTTGAAGGGAAAAGCTGGCCTGCTCAAAAATTGTTCCTAGGTCTCTATACTGCATCTTACTTGCAATCATTTTGAATAGTAAAGGGGCAAAACCTTAAAATGAGTCAAATGATAGGCTTTATCAAGTATACTTGATCTAAGATGAGAATATAGGTTTGTTCTAGGTATGAAATTTCAATGCCTGAAACACTGTATTTACTCAGTAAACAGGGTTTCATTAAGGATCTTTAAACTAATTCATGTTTATATGATATACAGTGTATAAGAAGGGAAAGAAGGGTATTATCCACCAAGGCCTGAATGGGGAGAGGTAACTAGTATTTAGTCTCCTGCAGAACCTAATTGCCAGCAAGCTGATTTCTCAGCAGTGCCTTTCTGTATCACCGATTCCTCTGGTGGGCTTGACACAACAGCTGAAGCCACAACAGAGCTGAAATACAAGGATAGCTGGTACAGGGCGCCAAGGATTTTTGTGTTATATGAAATGCTGCTTCAGCTGTGCGTGCAAATCAGTTTTTTCTCAGCTGCAGAAACTAAATCTTCCTTTTTAAAATTAGCACTGTGTAAAGGTCATGTCATGATATAAACGGTAGAATGTGTATTAATATCTCACTATCTTAAATACGTCTTATATAGTGTAGATATGCTAAATAGGAGGATTCCAGTTGCTGAATGATATATCTGAACTAATAATAAATAGCTGAGGTCAAATTCTACCACAGCTGCATTGAGAAACTCCATAGATTTCTGAAGCTTATCCTATTGTGTAAGAGTTTACATAGTAGGGACAGGACAAAGTCTGCAGTGGTAGGTAGACCTTCACAGATTTTTGTTAAATGGTCAGATACCACAGTTACACTTCAAAATTTTTAGCGTTAGTCCCTGTAAGAAGGTGAGCATCCTTTTGAAGCATACATGACATATTCTGATGTTACTATGTTTTATGCTGACACATCAAGAGGAGGACCTGACCATAAAAGATGCTCTAAAAATTGGGGTGATAAATTTGAGAACTTTTCCTCCAGCCACAGCCTCAAATTATTACCACAGTCATCTTTTAATAATATTTTTATCCATTTTTTTAAAGAGTTTGAAGTATGGAATAAACATATGCTGGGTGATGGTTAATGCAGATTAGCAGAGAATGACGTTGTCTGTCTTTACCTGAGATAGAAGCTAACACTTGTAAGGTGTATTCAAGTTCTGTTGATTCTCTCAGTCTCCTCTGTTACTTTCCAGCTGCTAAATAATAAAAATGAAATACAGCTTTGCCTTTAGCAGATAGGCTTCGTAAGGCATTAAATGGGTACTGGGTTAGGAACAGGACAAAGCTGGTTTGTTTGTTTGGCCCTTCTGTAGTAAATACTTATGTCTGCTAGCCAATATGCTGCCACTGTTTGACTTAGACAAAGGTGATATGTGAGGTGTTTAACCTTCCTTCTCCTCCTTGGAAGCTAAAGATAATCTCAAGTAAGCTCTTTTCAAATGGATATTCTTAGTTCTTAAATCTATTATAAAGGTTGTTTCCTAAAATGGAGAAGTTGGGTAGGTTTTTGTTTGGCTCTTTTTTCATCTTTCTGGTGTGTAACTCTATTTAAGAAGAGATGGTGCATTAATTCCTACATTCTGTTTTGGCGTGGAGAAAATAATCTTTCATCTTTCTTCCCCAACTCTCTGGTACTACTAATAGCATATAAGACTGTGGGTCAAAACGCCCTTTTTTTTTAAAAAAAACATTTTTGTTAACGCCTTTAATGGGGTTATTTTAGTGAGAATTAAAACTTGGTAGTGTCCAAGTGAGCAGATGTTGGGGTTTTTCCTGTAATTTTGAATCCAGGACTTGGACCAGAGAGCAAATGAAGGTTTGCAGTGCACGTACTGGTACTTGTCTGTGGAACTGTGGTCGCTCTGTCAATGGTCGCCAGACTGTGTTTGAACTTAAGCTGGCTGTTATTGGCAGTCTATTACACAGAACAGTACAGAATGAAGTGGTTGCTTTGTTAGTGTTCGCTTTGAGACACATGCAAATTTTGTCTGGATTTTTCTTGCAATGATATTTAACTTCAGTGAGATGAATTACCTGGGTCGTTACTTTGATGTGCATTCAAAGGTTTCATTTGTTTTTAACAGAAACAGCTGAATTGAGAGTGCATTCTAAGTAAAACAAGTTGGTCAATATTTCTTTCCTGGATCAAAGCTTTTGTCAGTGCCTGTGAATACTCTTGTCCATCATAATGGCTTTGAACTTTTGGCAGTGTATATTTGAAGGTAGATTGGTTTGTTAATGTTATTGCATTTATTGAATCTGGGGATTTGTATAAGTTCTTAATATAATTGACTTTTGTTTACTAGACAGTACAAAACAGACATGGCAATAAGAACTAGATTCGAATCTGTTGCAAATTGTACTAATAATATACTTCTGCTGAAATGTTCTCACTCCATTGGGAAATATTGTAATGTGGAGAGAAAAAAAAAAGAAAAATGCTAAAAACCTAGCTTGTATGAACTACACATGGCTAGTTTTGCATTTTAAGAAGTCACATTAAGAACTTTTGTAGAGAGTAATTTGAGATAATACAATGCGTACATCAAGAGCTTTAATTAAATATACCTCCTAGTTTATAGCAGAAAGCACCACAGGTACTGAAATGTAAGCCAACTTTGAAGCAGTGGGGTGTACCCTTGTGTCAAATGAATGCTTATGTTCAGTTTAAGTTGTGCATGGGGAGTCATAGTTTTAGTTAGCAGTGTTATGTTTGTAATCATCGTTTAAAATTTCACATTCAAATTAGGACTTTGTTGCATTTAGAAAGACAAAGAAATTAACTTTTGTAGAGGTTTGTTCCTATGTGGAATGCCTAGACTTGACATAAACATTTTCGCCATTTAAATGGGTTTTTTTCAGGCTTCATGTTGGAAGTGTCTGACCGTACCAGCTGCTCCAGCAGCTGCCATCGTGCTTCTCTGTTACTCAGAGTTGGTTCCATGGGCGACTTCTGGTCTGCATTCTTTGAGCTAGGTAGAGGATTTGGATCCATTTCAAGTGGGTATCTATAATTAGGAGTTACGATAAGAGTTTGACTTTTTTAACCTCCAAATTTCAGAAAGAGATAGTTAGTGTAAAACAGATGCATAGCACTTCTTCCTTCCTGGGCATTTGGGCCTATTTATATAGGATATTTATTTTTGAGTGAGGCAGAAGTTTTGCTGGAAATCATGTTTATGGAATGAGGTTTTAATACGAAAAAAGCTTTGCTCTTTGGTTTGCGTTTAAATCCGTTTCATAAATCATATGGCAGAGTTCCTAGATGTTTAGATAATTCAACTGTAGATATTATGTTAATATTTATGGACAGAAAAGTTTCGGGAACAAGCAAAGGAAGAAAATAAGCTTGCTGAATTGTTCTATCAGTAGATATGACTTAAAGGGAACCAGGTTTACATGCATTTTTCCTGAAGAGGGGAATAAATTGCATAGATTCAAGGAAAAGTAGGCAATTTAGAGGAGGAATGTATTTGATTGAGGCATTTCCTGAAGAACTCCTCATGTAACTGCTTCACTGTTGCAACAAATAAAATGAACACATAAATACTTAACTAAGTTCAGTTTGAATTTGGGTTATGCACACTACCTGGAGTTTTGACTTCTGTCTTGGCAAGTCTACCACGGTCATGCTTTAAAAACTGCCTGCTTCCTAAAGAACGGAGCACTTGTAGTGTGATGGCAAAGCTGAGTGGTTTTACCATCTCAAGCTGACTAGAATTTTGTCGGCCATGTTTTTCTTACTGTATTCATAATACTTGTGCATACTTTCCACCGTTTAGAAGAAAAGGAATTTATTCTGTATACCTTTGAACTTGTGTTCATACTTTTAAGGGTCTAAAATGCTATGGAAAAATCTTTTAAGATGTAGCAGCACAAACTTATTATATTGTCATATTTCTCTATATGTCCAAAACAATTTTTTTACAGGATGAATGTAATGCTGATTGGTTCTCATGCATATACCATCCAGTTGTTAGGGCCTGTTTTCAATTTCATGTCTTTTATATTACACTGTTGAAAGTCCATTCTAAATGACTAATGAACATAACCAGTGATTTCAGAAACTGTGCGTGGGTAAAATAATTTCTCAAGTATTTACTCTGTTTTGCTGGGAGGGTCTTTTGGTTCTTTTTTAAAATGTTGCATGCAGTTTTGGTTTGGCACTTACATTATTTAGAAGCATGCTGAATTTCTTTGTTGCTTTTAGATCCAATCTAAATCTGCAACATACTGGTTTGAACATTTGGATGATTTCTGTAAGCATATGTTCTCATCTTCGTATTTTAGTCCTACAAATGCGCTGGGACACTTCGCTACTTGTAAACTGTGACGTTTCTGGGGTTAGTGGGAATACTGAGCAATTCCTTGCATCTGACGTTATTGTTGTATACTTCCTCTTTACACGCACGTAGTTTTAAAGATAACGAACTGGGCCTCAGTGAAAAGGGAATTTCTGCTTTTCTGGGTATCGTCTCTCTTTCTTTCATAGTATAGTCACTCTCAGATGTAAATGCTTGTGCCTGTGGATCCAAACCTGCAGCTTCTCTGATCATTTTGCCTTTATTGTCAGTGGAATGAGTAAGTCTGTACTCATGGAAAAGCTTGGGGTTTGGTCTTTGCTGAAATTTATGTCTTGAGGACTCTTTCCAATTTCCATTTTAAGCTCAAATGTTGAAGTTTTCTTGTTTTTCAAAATTTGGACTTTTTTGCTTATTGTTGGTTTTGGTAAAATAATAGTTGGGCAAGATTTGAAGGAAAAGGAAGGTGTGAAATATAAAAATGAAAAATAAATCACAGAATAACAGCAGATATTCAAACATCCTGAATAATATGTTGGTTTAAAATATGGTAGTGGTTTTAGTGTACTAGTTACTAAATAACAGTCTTTGAGATCAGAAGTAATAACTGAAGGTATAAAATGAGAGACAGGGAAGAAAAGACTTGCTGGGTTTCTGCTGCTAAAATGCCCAGAGAGGAAACATTTTGGTCATGGCTAAGCACACGACTACATTTGGTGATTAGACAGAGGGAAGGAGGGAGGAGACAGAGCTCGCTCTTGTTAGGTAATTCTATATATTCTATATAAATAATGTTAGGAAATGAACCTACCACCTGAATAGTGGGAAATAATTGTTAAAAACATTACCTTTTTCTAGCTTGCAACATCTACTTCACATTTTGCCAGCCTGGGTCTATTGTATGCTGCTTTAGTCTAAAGATACAGCCATGGACCATGGAACTCAGCTTTGCTATCTAGGCAAATTAGTTAGAAAAGCAGCTTTTGGCAGGCACTGCCCGCACATTGGTATTAGTCTTTGATTCAGACAGAGCAGTGAGCTTTGATTCTGTCGCTGTTAGAGCGCAATGTGCATCATGGGTAAATACAGTGTTAGCTGCACTGCGGGGATGACCCTTATCTCACTGCCCTGCTGATGAAGCCAACAGATCCTACTTGCAGGCACATATGTCACTTCAACTGATGTATTTTAATTTAAAAGTGTTTGCAGAGCATGTGACTTAGCTCCTGCAGGAAGTCTAGACCCACACACACAAAAGAAAGGAAAATGCCTGAATCCATCTATGTTTGGTGTTTAATACTGGTTTATAGTCATTAGAAAATTAATCTGATTTTCACCAATAGTTTTCCATATTCATTAAGATATGTTAAAAATACTGTACTCAGTTTGTTTCCATTGTTCTGTAAGCCTTTTTTCTTCCCTATTGTTCCTTGATACAGTGGTGTTATGGTTTTTTTTTTTTAACATTATTAGAAGTTGAGGTTTATGCAGGAAGAAACTTCGAGTGTCAATTTCTGATAAAATACTTATTCAGTCAGTGCTGGCCGCTCTTTCAAAAAAGTAACTTAGATATATGAAGAAACAAAGTTTTTCCATGGCTCTGTTCTAATGTTTTGTTCTGTTCATGCAAAGCCATATTAATAGTACTAATTATTTTTAAATATTTAATTTCCATTTTCACTCTTTAGCTGCTCCATTCTCTGCTTCTTTGTAAAATACTGGCAAGCAACCTTTCTCTTTTTCTGGCTTGGCAGATAATGAATGTCTATTTTCTGTTGAAACGGGAGTGTGATAAAACAGAGTTCTAAAAATGAAAGGTTAATTTCAATTGGTTTGTATTCTAATATTGCACTGTTGGAATACTCAACATATTGCTGGTCTCCCTAGTAATATGCTGTTGCACACTGCAGGGAGATGAACCAAATTCATCCACTAGATTTTTTTTTAAACACGGAAGTTATCAGTAATTCTACTGGACATGTATAGTAGGTGGCAGATGCCTCAAATCAGACCTTTATTAAGAAATTATTTCTAATTCCAGCTGGGACTGGGTCAAGGGTTATATTGCCCATTTTTACGGTGAACTTAATGTACTTAATTTCTCACCCATCTGAGAAAGCATGTGTAGGGTGGCTACTGGAAGTGAAGTAGTGCTAGAGAGGTGTCTAATTTCTCTCCTAGTCACAGGGGGACCTACTCTCATTCTTGTTGCAAGTCTGGAGCAGAATCCTTGATATTTTTGTGTGTTGGCATTTTTAATAAGTGGCTAGAGAAAAACTGCCCTTGTAACCCTGCAGTGACTGGCTCGTGTCCTGAGTCTGTTTTGAAGCAAAGGTACCCTTTTTAGCATATAGTCTTTCAAAATAGACCTGGGCAGGATGATTCTTGGTTCCATACTCCTGTTCCATGATGCTCTGCGTGTGCTCCCTCCATAGTGGAGCAAGACGTCTTGTCATCCTTAAAGCTTCACACAGGTCATATTTGTTGAAATATTTTTCTTTTCCAAACATATGTTAAGTAGTTAGAAGTAGAAAGCAAGCAGCTTTTCTTTGTCAGTGGAGTTTCATTTTTATGAAATAACTCGTATGAAGCTTCAGCTGCCCTTAACTTAAGGGACAAGGAAGAGCTGAACGGCAGAAAGCCTCCAAATATGCAGCACTGACTTGTTTGCTTTAAAAGGCTGTCATCCTGTTGTGCAGGAGGCTGCCTGTTGTAAAAGATAATTACTTCCCTGCTTCAAAGGTCAGATGCGATGGCAGGGAATAGGCCTATGAGCAAAATGAAATCAAGCATTACAGTCAGTCAGGGATCGTATTTATGGCTGGAAAAAGTATGAAAGACAAACTAAAAATAAAGAAGAACCCTAACTTTAATCAGAGCCTCAGGCAGACCCCCTTCCAATTTCTTCTGATTAGGGCAGTACCCTTTTTGTTGGTGAAAAGGTTAAGTGATCCATTGAGGGTATCGTTATTAAAATGTCAACATGAGATTATAATTGATGTGGAAGGGTTATTAAATAGTTCACAATTTAAGGGTGAGGAAGGCAGAAGAGTCACAGAACCTAAGAAGGGGGAAACAGTGATAATTCCTGACTTCCTGTTAAAAACAAATTTACCATACTTGTATGAAAAGTACTTCCCAATAAGCTTGTACTTAGGAACCCATGATGTACAAAATAGTGTGGTGTCGCAGTTAGCAGAACAGAGAAACGTATTTTAGTATTTAAAGAGAGAATGCGAAGCAGTTCAGTATGATACTAATTTATTTAAGGGGTACTTAAAGAGAATGATTTGTTTGTTTTTAATGGGTGGTTACACAGTTTCGATGTCACAAGCAAAACTCTGGGTTATTTATCATTTTCAAGTTGAAAGCCAGCTGTATCACAGAGGGAAAGGCATTAGTTTCCTGTCAACTTCCTTTTTGGAAAAAGTAACGTGTGCACACTGAAAATATTTCCAGCTTGGGTAAAGTATGTTTGAAAATACCTTTTGGGTAGAGTCATATTTTGATGGGCAAAGAAAGAGGACTTGCTTTCAGTTTTGTGTATTTATAGAAACATTTTAAGAAATCTAAGGGGCTTTTTTCTCTTTCACTTTAAAAAGTACACACTGTTCAAGCTAGGAGAGTTTTGCCAGCGTTAACCTTGATGTCTTCTGGCACTGCAGTCTGGTGGAGAACGTTCTTTCAGAAATCGCTCTGTACTTTGAACTGTTGAAGGGACTGCCGTGGTATGCGTGTGCAGCAAGGGTCACAGCATTTAATTTCTGAGAGACAACAGGAGGGCTTTATTTTTTATGTTCGTATACATGTGAATGAAAGCAAAATAAGAAATACAGGGCGTGGTGGAAATGTGGAATTTTAGTCCTTTAGAGGATGTACCTGTTCCTAAAGCAAAAGGTAGGGGAAGTGCTGCAAATGCTTATATTCATGCATGTGTGGAGTGTTTACTGACTGATTAAAAAAAAAGTAAAACTTCATTTTTCTATCAATGCTCTGTGTACACGGGATGAGGCAGATAGTAAGTATTTATGTGAAACATATGAAAAAGACGTACTGGGAAGAGTGAAAGTGCATATACACTATTGCAATGTGAGAATGCCCTACTGTAAATATAAAACAAATACAAATTGCTATTAGGCATCAGTACTTCGGGATAAACCATGACTAGGACTCAGTTTTAAAATGTTTCCTATTGTGTACAACTCCTTTAATATTAAAGGGTTTTTTTCTTTCCTTTATTCCTTAGCAAAAACAGCATTCATGTGAAAATGAAGTGTTTTATTTGCTAGATAGCTCCCACTGTGTTTTCCCTACCTGAGACTATTTTGCTTTCATTAGCTAGAAACACCATCCCTTGGGATGCTTTACTACAAAGCATGTCAAAAGTATCCCATGGGAGCAATCTTTCACTAACAGAAATAAATGGGATTTCTCCTGTAGGTACTTTTTCCCAACTTCAGTTTCTAGAAACACAGTAGCTCACAAGATCCATTAAATCCCAAATCTCCTTTAAGTAACATAAGAGTAATCCTTTTATGCCAAACTGTAATATAACAGTAAGTTATAACAGTAAGAAAGTATTGGGTCTTTTTTGTCAAAGCAAGGAAGGACACGAATAAGCATCTGTCCATTTGAAGTAGAACAAGTTGGAAATGAGCAGACTTACAGGAAATGAAGTTTTCACTTATTTTACACAGTAGTTGCTGAGTGACTTACGATGTTATTAGTAATCGCTGTATAAAGATAAATAATGCTTGAAATCACCATTCTCCTGCTTGACTCATGCTCTAAAGATGACCTCTGCAACACAAATAGATACTGGCTTAGATTACAGTGAAAAGTATGGTGTTTGACATGAAAGCCACATTACCCTCTACTAACTGCATCTGAATTTGGACAAAATGTGCTGGATGTGTACATAAAATGATACTAAACAAAACTATGCTATTTGTTGCTGCGAATTTTGGTATGCAATGCTCACCTGAGGATTTTCCTGTCTTTCTATTCTGTCTAGTGTTGAGGGTGAAGCTCCAAGCAGTGAAACTGGCACATCTTTGGATAGCCCATCTGCCTACCATCAAGGACCTATAACACACAGTTCAGCTATAAGTCCAGACCATTACGACCATTCTGCTTACGGGCTGTATTCTGTCTCCCCTGGACAACAAAGATCTCGGAGGCCGAAACTTCAGCACTCAACATCCATACTGCGAAAACAAGCAGAGGAAGAAGCTATTAAAAGGTCAAGATCACTTTCTGAGAGCTATGAACTCTCTTCAGACCTACAAGATAAGCAGGTATTTGAGCTTTGTTACTTCATTTGTGACAATGGCAATGTGTCTGTAATATGGGAAAAATCTTTTCTAGCATCACTTCAGTTGTGAGGCTGAAAATACTTTTGTTTCTTGCAACCAACTTAGTTCAATATAGTCATATGTCAGCATTTCTGAGGTTTTTGACTCTTTTTTTCTGTGTTGTGTCACCCCTGTGTCCCATGCCCCTTCTCCCCTTCCTGAAGAAACACCTAAAAGATATGTTAATAGTGTTAAAAGTAAAAACAGTTCTACTAGGAATTGTGATTTCATGCTTGGGACAAGTGCTAGAATGTAATAATACAAAATATTTTTCTAAGAAAATGAGACGTTTTGAAACCTGGATATCTTTGCTGTTGCTGAAAGAAAGGAAGAACTTATTGCAACTCATTCTCTCATATCTGCGGGGTGAATTCAAAGTCTTAATTGGTTTTTACTCAACTAGGTATGTACTATATATGCAACTCCTGTATGCTTTACAAAGAACTGCATGGAAGCTGTGTAGATGTTCAAAGCCTTTGTCTCTAAAAAGGCGCTTCTGTAAGACAGTCAGCCTCAGCCATTCCTTTTAAACTTTATTCTGAATGTAGTCCTATTTGAAAGATGTTTATTGCCATATAAGTTCATATTTATTATTGGATAATGACTGGGTAGCCACAAGTCCATGGGGCCTGATGGGATGCACCCACGAGTGCCGAGGGAGCTGGTGGAAGTCATTGCTGGGCCGCTCTCCATCATATTTGAAAGGTCCTGGAGAACAGGGGAGGTGCCTGAGGACTGGAGGAAAGCCAAGGTCACTCCAGTCTTCAGAAAGGGCAAGAAGGAAGATCCGGGAAACTACAGGCCAGTCAGCCTCACCTCCATCCCTGGAAAGATGATGGAACATCTCGTTCTGGGGGTCATCTCAAAGCATCTGAAGGAAAAGAAGGTTATCAGAAGTAGTCAATGTGGATTCACCAAGGGGAAGTCATGTCTGACTAATCTGATAGCCTTCAACGATGGCGTGACTGGATGGGTGGATGAGGGGAGGGCAGTGGATGTTGTCTACCTTGACTTCAGCAAGGCTTTCAACACTGTCTCCCACATCATCCTCGCAGGCAAGCTTAGGCAGTGTGGGTTGGATGAATGGACAGTGGGGTGGATTGAAAACTGGCTGGCAGACAGAGCTTGGAAGGGTTGTGGTTAGCGGTGCAGAGTCCAGTTGGAGGCCAGTAACAAGTGGTGTTCCCTGGGGGTCAGTATGGGGTCCAGTCCTGTTCAATATATTCATCAATGACCTGGATGAAGGGATAGAGTGTACCATCAGCCAGTTTGCTGATGACACAAAACTGGGAGGGGTGGCTGACACACCGGAAGGCTGTGCCACCATACAGCGTGACCTGGACAGGCTGAAGAATTGGGCAGAGAGAAACCTGATGAAGTTCAACAAAGGCAAGTGTAGGGTACTGCATCTGGGGAGGAATAACCCCACACATCAGTACAGGTTGGGGGCTGACCTCCTGGAGAGCAGCTCTGTGGAAAGGGACCCGGGAGTCCTGGGGGCCAACAGGGTGACCATGAGCCAGCAATGTGCCCTGGTGGCCAAGAAGGCCAATGGCATCCTGGGGTGCATCCAGCAGAGTGTGGCCAGCAGGGCGAGGGAGGGCATCCTCCCCCTCTGCTCTGCCCTGGGGAAGCTGCATCTGGAGTATTGTGTCCAGTTCTGGGCTCCCCGGGTCAAGAAAGACAGGGAACTGCTGGAGAGGGTCCAGCCAAGGGCTACAGAGATGATGAGGGGATGGAGCACCTCTCTGCTGAGGAAAGGCTGAGGGACCTGGGGCTTTTTAGTCTGGAGAAGAGAAGACTGAGGGGGGATCTTATCAATACTTATAAATACTTAAAGGGAGGGTGCCAGGGGGATGGGAACAGTCTTTTTTCAGTGGTGCCCAGTGACAGGACAAGAGGTAATGGGCACAAACTTGACCATAGGAAGTTCCACCTAAACATGAGGAGGAACTTCTTTCCTGTGAGGGTGGCAGAGTGCTGGCACAGGCTGCCCAGAGAGGTGGGGGAGTCTCCCACTCTGGAGCCATCCCAAACCCGCCTGGACGCCATCCTGTGCCACTGCTGGAGGTGACCCTGCTGTGGCAGGGGGTTGGACTGGGGGAGCTCCAGAGGGCCCTTCCAACCCTGACCAGTCTGGGATTCTGTCACTTGAAAATGATGCTGTAATAGCTTAAGGTAAGCAAATATGCAGGATGCACTAGATTTCACTGATAGATGAACAGTAACCAATGCATCAATGTTTTATGGTTGGCGGTTTCAAGGTTTTTTTGTTAGATATTGCTTGTCACAGAGTATTTTGTTTACTGTGAATCATTGTGGTATATTGCATAGTCACTCCAACTTGTATGTTAACATGGCAAAAGTGGAAGCAGGCAAATTCCACAGATAGGAAGCAAACCCCTCCTGATTTTGGACCACACATTGGTAGTCGGTGAAATTTATAGGGGCTAAGTCTCATTTACCATCTGTTTGTTGTTCTGAAAGTTCAGATTACAGAATCATATAATCTTGTTCCAGAGAGACCTGGAAGAGTAGAGCTTGAGCTCTGACTTGAAGTTGGAGCTGGTATCTGGGATAGCAAGTATGAGTTTAGTTTAGCCTTTATGCTGACCAAATTCTATATTGTAGCGGGGACATACCAAGTTCCTGATTCTTGATCTAGATCATGCCAGCTCTGCTATTAAATTTGAACTCCTTGTGAGATCGAAAATGTTACTTCTTTTTCCACCTTTGGCAGTCATTTTTGCTAGATGTCTCGTAAGGGATTGATATAGAGTGTTAGGCTTACTAAAGAGGTCTCCTGCACTGCAGATATTCCACAGAGCCTAATTCCATCTGTCCTTTTATGCCAGTTTGATAGAGAATGAGGACTGCAGATGTTATTTTGTATGTGTCCAGGGAGTCCTATTCAATAAAAAGTGACAAGGATACATAAAGGAAGCTTGATACTGAAGATTTGCTTACTGCTCTTGAAAAGCTCTCATTGAAATCTCAGAAGATACTTAAAAATATTTAGGAAAATGTCCAAGGCTTTAACTAAAGGCAATGTGCATTAAATATGCATTAAAAAGGTGCATTAAATATGCATTAAAATTTATTAGAAATATTAGTCACAAGTCTAGTAAATCATCTAGGCAAATTCTAAAATATTCTCAATTTAAATTCCCGCCAAAAGCCCTAATTTATGAAAGTTAATGATGATGTCATTTTCTGTGTAAATCTGAAGGACAACAGCCTGTTTGCAAGAATAAAGTCTAGATTATTTTATAGAATATTAGTTTTTTGGTTTATTCTTTCACACCAGCTATGCCAGTTTTCTTTTCTTTAGGTTTGACATTTAATTTTGAGAGGACAACTAAATTAATAATTCATCATTTCTTTTGAGATTAGTTCAGCAAAATAATCTCTTACAATTTATTTAAATGCACGTGACCTAATATATACTAGGGATAGAAATAGTGGCAAATGTGTGGCAGCAGTGACAGGGTTGTGATAGAAGTTCTTAGTAGTTTTTTAATTGTCAGAATGCCTTACAAGTAACCGCATAGCCTCTTTGACATGTGCAAATGTGGGGGTAATATAACCCCTATTTGGGGGTGAAAGGCTAAACAATTTATTTAAAAACAAATTGTAGAAAATCATGCAGATATTTACAGATTCCCAGCTCAGAGATCAGTCATGGCTTTTTGAGCTTAGTTAAAAGAAGTTTCAAGATACAGTCAAAAGAACAATTTCTTAGCAGTAATCTTGACCTGAGCCCATCTGAGAAGTTGGCCTCCTCAGTTATGCCAGTAACTGTGTGTAATATTTTTTACATCAAGAATAAATAATAAAAAAAAAGTGATTCACATTTAAAAACACCGAGCCAAAAAGATCATCTTTAATGTGGAAGAGGAATGGGAGCTGCTGAACCTGTCAGTAGAGCTGAAAGAAATATGTCAACTACTCCCAAGTGGTAGACATAATGGACTAGAAAATATTTTTTAGTAGCACTTATTTCCTTCCGTAGAAGGGAGGAGAAGCCTTTCTGCACATCAATATCTGAACTTAACAGTTACTTGGAGAGATCTCCAAAGTATGAGGGGGAGAGGTTGTGTGTGCACGTGCATGTAACATGAGTAATGGGTACCTGGACTTGCAAAGGAGGAGAAATGACTTCTGAATCATTGGTGTGTTATGAAAATTGCAGGGACTTATACGAAAATGCTGCCAGAAAAATAGTGGGTTTAATTGTAGTACTAAACATATTGATTTGTGATGGATGATTTGTGTTTGTGAATAATAAGAATCTAGCAAAGACTGATCAGAACAGAAATTAAATATTGGGGAAAAAACTGAACTAAAATTAGGTTACTCGTCTTGTTCGGTGTTTTTTAAATAAGTGATGCTTTTCACGTTTTGGAAAGAAGAGTTTGAAAATATCTAATGAGTATTTCAAAAGTATTGACATGTCATTTTCACTAGGTTAAATTGATAGCATTTATCAGGTACAATAAATGTATTTATTTTGCATATTCGTTCTATTAATTGGAAACACCAGCAATATTGAGTGTAATTATAAGAATGAAAATAGATTTGAATTTGTACTTAGAAAGTCTGAAATACATTCTTGGTTTGAGAAAGACTGTGTATGTGGATATTCCATCAGAGAAACCTCTGGAAGCGTATGATCTAGGAGGCTCAGTTTTGCTTTGATATCAGGCCTGGGTGAAACGATGCTGGGTTTTATTCATGTAGAAAGCGATGCATGCCTGGAAAGGTGATGGCCACTTTTAGAATTTAGTCCCAAAATATGGCAATTTGCAGTATACTTGGATTTCACATCTCTACAGTTACCTCTGTGAAGAAAGAGCAACTGCATTAGATTGCTGTTTTGTCTGCTTTAACATGGGCATACCAATGCTAATGCGTGAAAACCAAAATTTAAACACACACAAACTGCCAACACCTTAATTTAATACGACAATATTCACATAGTCATATTTTTGTCTGTATTTTTATGGTGGTACTTGCAAATTACTATTCAGTTCACTATTTGTGAAGTTGTTAGTCTGCAGCTTTGAGGTTTTACTTTCAAAAACAGTACACATTTTGAAAAATTTCTAAAACTTAAAGTTGTTAAAAGAATATATATACACTTTAACCTTGTTCTAACCTGCATCAAGTTACAAAGTAATTGTGTTCACCCTTTCACAGGTGGAAATGCTAGAACGGAAATATGGAGGCCGTCTCATAACTAGACATGCTGCTCGTACTATACAAACAGCTTTTCGCCAGTATCAGATGAACAAGAATTTTGAGCGTCTTAGAAGTTCTATGTCTGAAAATCGTATGTCAAGACGCATTGTACTGTCCAATATGAGAATGCAGTTTTCCTTTGAAGGACCTGAGAAAGTCCACAGCTCTTACTTTGAAGGAAAACAAGTTTCTGTTACAAATGATGGGTCAAAGCTGGGATCCCTGGTACAGTCTGAATGTGATGACCTCGGAGAGTCAGCTACAATGAAGTCTCCAGCAGCATCTACTGATTTTGCTGATGCTATAACTGAATTGGAGGATGCTTTTTCCAGGCAGGTAAAATCCCTTGCAGAGTCCATTGATGATGCACTGAATTGCCGTAGTCTACATTCTGATGAAGTCCAGACTCCGGATCAAGTCAGAAGTCGTGAAATGGAAAGGGATAGCTGCGCTCAAACTAAACCAGCAATTCACAATGTGGATCACAGGAAGCTTGATGAGATGACAGCGTCATACAGTGATGTTACGTTATATATTGATGAGGAAGAGTTATCTCCACCCCTTCCGCTTTCCCAGTCAGTAGATAGACCATCCAGCACAGAATCTGATTTGAGGCTCCGGTCTGTGAACTCTTCTCAAGAGTACTGGTCCATGACCCACAAAGATGATAAGATAGACACTGATACGAGCTGCAGGAGTACCCCGTCACTGGAATGTCAGGAACAGAGGATGAGAATGGATCATCTGCCATTGCTAACGATAGAGCCACCCAGTGACAGTTCAGTGGACTTGAGTGATCGCTCAGAGAGAGGTTCATTAAAGAGACAAAATGCATATGACCGAGGGATCACTAGTCAACAAGGAAGCCCAAAACACATCCCTCACAGTATTCCTGCCAAGATTATATCCCGAGAGGAACAGGAGGCAAGACATAGGGCTAGGCCTATAGACAGTCATTTAGCTATCAATGGCACAGCAAACAGGCAAAGCAAATCAGAGTCTGATTATTCTGATGGAGACAATGACAGCATCAACAGCACTTCCAACTCTAATGATACAATAAATTGCAGCTCAGAATCTTCTTCCAGAGACAGCCTAAGGGAGCAAACCTTGAGCAAACAAACATACCACAAAGAAACTCGCAACAGCTGGGATTCCCCTGCCTTCAGTAACGATGTTATCAGGAAACGCCATTATAGGATTGGACTGAACCTTTTTAACAAGTACGTACAGCGTTTCCTCCTTTTCCCTCTGTGTTTGGTAGAAACATAGCCACTGAACCAGGAATATTTTTCTTGCATCAGATAAGTAAGACAGATAAGTAAGACTGGTGTCTGATACTGACTTTTCGGTGAAAAAATAAGCAGCTTGTGGTGACTGTTCATGTTAGAGTACTTCCAAGTTGATGTCTTCATCATTAAACAGCTTCAGGGGAAAACAGAAAGTGTAATTATGTGTATATATATATATGGTAGTAAACTATTGAAGCGGATGGATCGGATTCCTTTCTTGTTGAAAAATACAGTGGCTTCATCCTGATCCATTTTTGGTGTTGTAACAAATACAAATTTCTTCCTGCCTTAATCATGTAGGTATTGTAAAACTTGTCATATGGGAATTAGAAATAACAAGCAGTATAAGATGAGTTTCCTATTTAACACAGGTAGGGCCTGAAATTTTTTCAGTAGATCTTATAAAAACTTTAATACTAAAAAATAATGTGCTGAATATTTTTTATGATAAATAAATATTTATTATTTATAGTAGAATTTTTATTTCTGCCTATGACTGAATTTTCCCATGTATGGAGTTGTTTAAAACTTCTATAAAATAACTTTCTGAAGTTTCTTTGTTTTATTGAAATACTTTCTTCTTTGGATGCTCCCATGTGGCTGTAGTGAAACCATGAATATTACAATAGAGGGTAACAAATAATATACTGCTTAAACTCTGTATGCATCCACATTATTGGAGTTACACAGATCTCATGAGAACTATCATAGTCGAAGGTAAGAACAGCTAGGTGGTTGCCATTAGAATCCCTAGCTTTTCTTCACCGCTCAGTTGATGCCTGGTGTTCCAATTTCCCTGCCCTAGAATGAGTATCATTTGCTTAAACCTTTCCTGGTAGTAGTGCTTATAAAGCACCTCAGAACACTTAGATGAAAGATGCATAGTGCCAGAATTTGTTCCTATTTTTGCTTTAAAATACTGTTGGCAGCTTACAGTGTTTGTGTAAGTTTTTGAAATATTCTACAGAGTACTTCAGGATTTCTCTGAAAATTTTGTAGCTTCTGAAGAGCTAATAGATATTTCAGTGTGCTGCCACAGGCCTTGCTTCACAGTCTCCCACAGCTTGAAGGAGTTCAGGCCTCCTTCTCAGCCAGCAGTGCTGTGATCTGTTTTCTTTGGATTAATACGTCAGTGGTTCATCATATAATAATATGTTGTAACATTGCAGATAATTAAACCTTTTTGATACCATCACGTGAGGCTGTGCATTCCAGTACTAAGTACGGATTGGCCAGGTTTGACTGTAAAATCTTTCAGGTTTGTTTTTTTTTAATCTGTATAAAAAGTTAATAGGCCTTTACAGAAGCTCTTAACTAATTGGAAGTCTGAAAGTCATAGGATGTCTGCAGCTCTTACTGCTCATGAAGTAGACTGGATAGGAAGATATATCAATTTGCTTTTTTTAGAAGGTTTGAAAACATTACCATCCTTGGTGTGGGGGGTGGGGAGGAAAGTGCTGATACTGTTTGGCTGACATTTAAAAGACTTTGTGTTTGCTCGTTTTTTTGCATAGTAATGAGCCTTCAGCAGTCGATGGTCAGTGAGCTTCAGGTTTGATAATACAGTGTTTTGAGTCAATTGCAGAAGGGTGTAATTAAAAAAATGTGAATGGAAGAAGTGCTCAAGCAGCATGCAGCGATGAGTGAGAGCGTTGGAAGTTGTCAGATGCTTCTTGTGAGATATACCATATCAGTAAGAGGCTGAAAGTGAAAAATAAACATCAGGAATAGAGGAAAATAGAGAGTGTTATTTGAAACACATCTAAGTGATCTTACTGCATGGACTTGAACAGAGAGTAGATAAACCTTCTTTATCAGCTGGTTGTAAGATGACTTGCAGTTTCTTAGCAGTGAGTTCTAAAAGATAGCACTGAGCAGAACTCCAGGTAGCACCTCTGTGCATGATCTTTTGCTCTGTGTGATTGTTGCATTCCCCTACTGCGTTTTATCTCCAGAACTGATACAGGACTGAAGATTCTCATTACCTTCTGCCAAGTCGCTCTGATCCAATTGATAGCTCAGACAGTTCCCAAGTATCTCGTGTATCTTGGTTTTGATTTCAAGTCTGCATATTGTGACATTTCATTAATAGCTTTATTTCCCCTCTGTGCAATGTCAGGTATTGAACCATCATAGAATGTGATGGTGCGTGAATCTGTAAGCTTTTTTGAAAAAAGAGCTGGGAAACTTCGAAAGCTTTATTCTTTAAAAAGTTCAGAAGGAGACTCTTAGGAGTGTATCAGTGGGACTGCAAATTGCATTTTGTGAGGTAAGCGAAGGGATAGAGATTGTGTTCAAGCACTTTCCAGGGTTTATAGGTGGTGATTTCTTCAAAATGAAGAATCCTTTTTCCTTTTAGATATGTGCTGTACAGGTGCATTAGTTTCAATTAACTTCTGAGCATTATGCTCATTCTTCTCCACACATGAAGCATGTCGTAGCATCTTGTGTGTCCAAATGTTTTTTGAAAAGCAAGCCATGTCCTAGATGGCAACTTCGTTGGCGAAGGCTGCTATTTCATATGCAGAACAGCGTAAAGGAGGATTGCCCAACCTGGTTAGACATGGGCCAGGAAGGGCATCCGCAAGTCAGACAAGGCTTTCTGCAAATCAGTCCTGTCTTCACAGTTTCTCTCTCATGACATGGCAAAAGTGCAACTGCCCAGCGTCTCATATAAGCAAGGGTCTGCCTGCACATTCAGTCCCATGTTGCAACCTGCTTATGCTTCATATCGTGTGACCAGATAATACACCCACAAGGTGATGGGATACATTTTTTCGTCTACTCTCTGGTGTTCAAGTCAATGCAGCAGAATCGTATAGGTGTCTTTTCACCACGTGATCTTCCATGACACATTTTATGATCATAAAATGAGGGAGTAGTACAAGTCTTGGCAGCGAGCTCCTGAGAGGATGTGTGCTCCACCCATGCGGAAGGACTGTGCGCAGAACTGAAAGAAGTGGCTTTGAAGTTACCTATTACAAGAAGTCAAGATTTTTTCCAAATGTTTGCATCTATCAGAGGAAATTTTAGGGATGTGTTTCACAAGAAGTTCATGTTCATTTCACTGCAGCTTTGAAAGCTTTCTTGCAAATTAAGATCCCAAACATTAATTAACAAATACTCATGTCATTTTTTTCTGGTACATGAAGCTTGGCTGAAATGCAGAGAGTTTAGAACCTTAAAGAAGTGCTTGAATTGTAGTAGAGTAAATAATTCTGCTTTGTTCACAAGGAGTGTTGAAAGAATGAAGTTTTAAAAAGCATGAAAAGTCACTATCCTCACAGCTGAGATTTCAATAGATGCTTTATAAGTTTTCTGGCTTTCCTATTACAATAATAGTTTTCAGAAGCCAAAGTGCAGTTTTCTTACCAGAGGCTCTTTATTAGAATAGCCAATTATTAGGTGCAGTAAAAGATGAGCACAACTGGTGGTCTAGTTCACTTAATCACTGTTACATGCAAAACATTAGTAACACAAAGGTCCTTGGAGAACGAGAGAACACAGGACAGTAGAAAAAAAACCCTGTAGGTAATTAAGAACCATTTTTCTAGGAGTTCTCTCACTTGATCATAGAATTTGTTTCAAACTGTAGCTCAGCACTCAGTTTGGAACCTTTGTGTTGATTAAGAAGTATACTTTTTAAAAAGATGTTTTGTGGTATCCACTATACTAGAACATATAGTATTGCCCAAATAGAGTGATTTCTGCCAAAGAAATTGCAAGTAAGTAAGAGCTTCTGTAGCTTCTGTACATTCTCCTATTTTTGAATGGCTGTAGTGATTTCACCCTGTCAATAGGCTGTCAGATTGTGTGTTACCATTCATTGCCTTCCTAAAGGAAGGATTGCAGGTGCGTGCCCAGAGTGCCGGGGCTCCCAGGGATGCTTGGTGAGGCCAGCTGTGCTGAATTAGGCATTTTCTTCAGTGTAGTTTGAAAGGGATGTAGTCTGGGAGAAATTACACTAGAAACCATTCCTCCCTTATAGGCAGAAGGAAAACACTACCTAGAAAGGTTTATTTTGCAGGCTCCAAAGCCTGCCAATGCAAATCCAGCCTTTGAGACTAGTTTGCTTATAAACAAGGCTTTAAGAGGGCTTTTGACTGCTGCTTTTTTTTTTTTTTTTTTTTTTAAAAAAAAGGGGAGGGGGGGGAGTAAAAAAGGCTGTGATTTTATTCTCATGTTTGTTTTGACTGCAGGCTGGAAATACCAGGTTTACCAGTTATTGCAGCCCAATCGGGTAGGATTTTCAGGTTCCATTCTGCTACCGGTGCACTGATGGTTCTAACAGATTAAATAAGACCGAATGGTTTAACCTGAGTAGTCTGAGGTAACATGTCCTGCCCTTGGGTCAATTTTGCAGCCGGTAGTAGCAGACTGTAATTCTGTGCAGAGCTGTGCCTGTGTAGGAAGTAGTATATTGCCATATTCCCTTCTCTTGTGCCACCATGATGGTGGCAGTAACTCTGGCTCCTTGCCCTGGTATTTGAGGCTACCAGCTATGTTTGTTGATAACACTGCCCTCAATTACTGTCTCCTCAAACTGCACTGACACACCCAACTGGGCCACGTTGAATAGAGTACAGTGCAGTGATTATTCAGCATTCTCTTCGTCAGGGAGTACAAACACTTTCTGTATTAATAAAGTATTCTCACCAAAACGTGGACGAGGTTAGAGCGGTTTGAAAATTTAATGTGACAGTATTATAAAATATGGGAGATAAAAGTTTGTGTTTCTCAGACATTTGTTAATCTAGCAGAGACTGGATTCATATTTAGTATCTCCTTTGGGATATCAGATATTGGAAGACACTGTAAAATGTCCTCTCATCTGGCAGTGTTCCTATGGCATTGTGATTTCTTGCGGCGGGAGCCAGGTGTGCTGGTACCAATTTTTGACATTGCTGGTGAAGCGAGACTGTGAAGTACAGTGCGCCATTTGCACCATGCTGCTGTGCTTTTTATGCTGTGGCATAATTCTGTTGTGGGCTCTTTTTGTGTAGTGTTTTGTTGAAGGTTTTACGGCCTAATCTTGCACATACATCTTGGAGGTAAATGAATGTGACCCCACTTTACATTGCTAGAACAGAGGCTAGGCTATAAACATTTTCACAGTAAGTTTTCCCAGATGCCTTTCTCCCCCCTCCCCTTTTTTGTCCTCTTTTGCTTTCTGGAAAGGGTAGTGACAGATGGAAGACTCTTCCCTGTGTGTCCTCAGTCCATTACAGCATATTGTTTTGAAGAGTTTTCTGTAGCTTCCTTCATAACGGGCTATTATCAAGGTTCTTACTCTTCCAAAGTTCTCCAAAGAGCTAAAAAGGCTTGAGTATCTGTTTGCATTCTGCAGTGATGTATCATCTTTTGACCTGTAAGCCTGAAGGCCCTGCTGGCTTCATTTATTGCATGACGGGGATGATTTTATTTGAAATTTAAAAATTGCTATTGATATGATTTGGATACTAATTCCAGGAACAGACTTTTAAAAACATGTCTAGAATCCTTTTAAAGTATTTATTTATTTTACTAAGCAGATATGAGAGGAATTTGCTGAGTGCTGGTGGGATTATGCCAAATAAAAAAATTGCAAATTGCAATTTCTAGGGAAATTCTTGTTGGAAATCTGAGACAATAATAATATTTGTGAGAAGGCACGTTTTTCATTTTGCATGAAAGCAGCTTTAACTGTTCTACAGAGATATAGAGTTTCTACTATTTACATATACATATACAATCTCTACAATAGAGATTGAAGGTAATTTGGATTTGTACTGTTACATTCAGAAAGTACTGCAAACCTTTTCTCTATTTGAAATCCTTAAAAATTGCCAGATGTTATTAACTTTTTAACATCTTTTGCAAGTAGCCATTAGTTTAAATATTGTGATAAGTGTACTAATCTGATGTTCCTCCATTTACCCCAGTTGCACACCTAATGAATTTCACTTAAGGTGCTGAACATAGCTGTATTGCTTTTAGTCAGGTCTCATGGCATCCATTCAGCATTCTAATGTCTGGTCCGAAATCATGCCTTTTTAGACTGCCGCCCTTAGAATTTTAAGTGGAAAGCTTCTTGGAAACATTTCTAATGATCTTAGACTTCGTAAATGCAGATTAGATAGGAGGGAGAAGGTGTAAATCAAACTCACTTGGTTCTCCTTACCTTTGAACTAATTCTTTTATTTTGTCAGCTGATCTCTAATATCTTTGCAAATCATATATCTTCTGTAATTTTTTTGAATGATTCAATGGAAAGAGGAAAGGGGAGACAAGAGGCTTGTTCAGGATTTCGCAACAGAGCCATTTGCCATCCTCGTGTATACACTGAGAAGGACTTGACTATTGTTGCAACATCTGGACTGCAGATTATTCAGCCACAGACAGTTCCAACAAAAATTAAAATCAAAGCACTCCATGTAGCTTGTCCTCTAACATGCCGAGGACTTAGTAAGAAAAGAAGAATGTTCTTAGTATGACTCTCATTATTTCTAAGAACGTTTAGCCTTAAGTGAGAACACCCAAAGAAAAAAAGTATCTCTGTGTGTTTTGCTTTGTTCTGTTCGTGTTTTATCTTTTCTCCCTGAGGACCCATTTCTCCTCCTTTTTTTTCCAAAATGGGTGCTTTGATTAGCATACATTATGTCCTGCCCATTAAAACGAGCTCCAACGTATAACCGTGAGAATTCAACCAATAGTATATTGGTTTAGCCGGTTTCAAATATGGGCACAAGGATTCCCTTTATTGCCATTAAAAGGGAGTATAAACTTTACCAAATGTTGAAAGCAAATCTGGCTTTTGAAAGGCTGCACTCTGACCAGCAGTAACTGTGTGTGAGCTGTGTCCCTGGAACCGTGAAAGAGCCATTACCTCATCCTCTGCCGCCAGCTCCGCCTGCCCTTAAACATTCTGGGCACATGTCTCCCTCCCGCTGCTACGTGCCAGGAATCGGTAACTGATTTGCTCTAACAATGCCTGGGTGCGTGCTCAGGATACAGTCGGTTATTAGAAAATGACCCTGGGAATGGAGGAATTTGACTGGGTGAGCAGCTCCCAGCTGAGCATCTGATATGATTCTGGATGCCAGAATTTTAATTCATTCTCCCCTACCCCCAAATCTACCCCAAGTGACCAAATTTTGAGGGTGCAAAATGTGACCAGCTGCCTTTGCAGGCATACAGAGGGGAGTTTGAATGGGGAGTCGGAAAGGCTGCATAGGAACCCTTGGAAGAAGAGTTAAGGAAAAGAGAAGGGGGCACCAACTCTTTCCTCCTGTTTAACAATTCACATCTAGCTAGTGAATTGGGTTTGGTGGATCCATAAGTGAAAAATCTGGAGATCTTTAAACAGTATTTTTGCATTGCCAATTTAAAAGGTATTCCTTTTAAGGTAAGGTAAATGTGATTGTCAGTGTTTCCCATTTGCAGTCAGCAGAGTTGCAGAAATTGAAGCTGAAGTACTTCTGTTGTGTGTAACTGGGGTGAGGGTGTGGAAAGAGAATTTAGGGCAGGGACACTAGAAAACGTTAAGACAGGGACTGTTCCTCAATTTCAAGGACATAGTCATCTTAATGTCTCATCCATAACTACAGTTGCATAAACATGAAAGCAATACTCAGCCCTGGCAAATAGTTCTGAGAGAGCCGGCAGGTTTTTCATGTATCTTGTCTCAAAGTGGAGCATGTTTTGCTCTGCTGGCAGCTACAAACTCTTTTCTGTACTCTTTGAGAAATGCAGAGATGCAAAGGGGTCAGAGGAGGTGAGAAAATCCTCATGGAGTGTTTTGGTCCATCTATTTAACTAAAATATTTTCTTTCTTGCGAGGAAGGACAGGAGGGGAAAAAAAGAAAAAAAGCAGGCTGTCCACTGCCAAGAGAGGGAATAATGAGGATCTACGAAATCTGCTATAGCATGATGACTCAGGATTGTTTTTACTAGCCAGGACATGTCCAGCTACTGCACTGCAACTGCTTGGGGTGTGCCTTATGATCCTCTTCACTGTGCTAACTGCCTTGTTCCTCAAGGCTGATGCTTCTCATACAGAAAAATCCCATTTCTGAAATAGCTTTAAACTCCGTTTTTCTTCCTTTATTAGAATAACCCAGACTTTCTGCTTGGACCCTTTAGCTGCCTTTTGTACACTTTTTACAGTTTTTTAATCAGCTCTGATGCAGGCGGTAATTTTTAGGCAAGCCTAAACATTCAGTAGCAGCAATAATGTTTAATGTATAATTTCATAGCACTTTCCTAGGAAACGGTGACATAAAGAAACTGATTGATCAGACGGACAGTAAAGGTAGAACTGTTCAGGTCAGTTACCCAACTTTGTGAAAACAGAAACCTACAGAGTTTCCTCTCTTTATGTTGCTCCCCCACCAAATAGAACTGGGCACTGAGATCACTTCCTAGTGAATTCTTTTGTTAGTGGCATGAGTATAAATTAACTTTCACTGAATGGAGATTACTCCAGGTAATTTGGTGTAATTGCAAGTAAATTGTGACCTTCACACCTGTGGTGGTAGTTTTTTGGTTTGGTCCTGAATGAACCTGAGAAGTTCATTCCAGGCTGAGAAGATTAACATATCATAATGTAGTGGAGAGGTGTCTTCCCCACTGGGGGGGACACTGTTGGGCTCCTGCCCAAATAACATCAATAACTATCTCCCCATTTCCATGAAATGCAGAGAAGCTGTGAGAAATGTGCTGTTTCTTGGCTTATTTTCCTCACCCAGAGACTCTTTCTGGTAATTACCAGATGATGCAATTTACACCTAGTTCTCCTTTCTCTTCATTGAACAGTTGTGCTACACCAGGAAGACAGAGATCAAGCTTCCCAGTCAATTTCTCTTTAATTTTTTTCCTTTCAATCCCTTTCTTGCATCGCTGCATTGTTGAGTGAACTCTAACAAGTTGGCACTAGTTTTGGTAGTATTTTAAGACTATTGGGTTTTTTTTCTCCTTTCCCAGAAGGTTTAAATTAGGCAGCGACTCTCTTAGGTTCGTTGAGGCAGCAGTAGGATATTCAGCAAAAGTGAAGGAAGAAGTACAACTATAGAAACAAATTTAGCTGTCTGCCAAAACTAAGAGAATGTTCAACTAGCTTGTTACTGCCAACTTGGCTATTTAAAAATATTTAACTTCTTAAATGATTCTAAGAAAAGTCTTAGATTCTTGCTATTAAAAAAGCCATCCCTGGATATTAATGTTAAACCAATGCTTAGTTTTGTGACAACTGTAAATATTTTCAAAATGGGATCTCCAGTATCAAAGGCAAGGAAGATTATTTTCTTTTAACAGAGGGCTGGCATCATAGCTGCGTTAAATTCTCCACCCCCAACATGAAAAGATTTCTTTGGCAGCAGCACGTTTGTGAACTGTTTCTGTTTGCAGTGTTGACAACCTCTAAGAAATGTTTGTAGTTCTGGTCTGCTTGTGTTCTAGATTCTCTCATCTTACGGTCCTTTCAGTGTAGCGTGTGTGTGTGTTCCTAAACATAGAGGAGAAACCAAAAAGCATAGATGTGCCTTCAGAAATACTGACGTTCTTTCAAGATGTTTCACCGAGCTCCTCATTTTCAGTCAGGCTGGCTTTACCCCCCTTGCCTTAGATGGCTGTAAGAAAAGTATGTTTGTGGTTATTTACATTGTGTGAATAAACCCTTAGTTTACCTCAAAAGATACTTTTGGCATTGCTGGGTCTTGGAAACGTAGACTTGGGCAAGCTGTTTTCTGTGCTCGTTTGTTTATTAATGCTTCCATTTTACAGCTCTGTTATTGTCTGAGCATCTAAAAGGAAATACAAAGATTTAATGTGGTTTTGGATGCTTGTAAGCTTTACGTGTTTAGCAAGTCAAAATTAGGGAAGGCTTTATACATTTTTGCACTGTGGTTTTGTTGACTATTTCTTTTTGAGGTGGTGCTTGCTATTCTCTTCTCTTGCTGGCGAGCATGGGCATAGGCACTTTATCCACACTGTGGCTTGGTTAGTAGAACTGATTGTGCAGCTATGGCAGGAATTTGACTGGATTTTTAAAAACAAAACCAAAACAAACCAGCACACAAAAAAAACCCCACACCAAAAAAACCGACAAATGCAAAACAACAAACCCCCTTATTCTCCTAGTGCAGTTTGTCAGGAAGTCCTAAACCAGCAGTAGGAATGAGAGCAGAGACCGATGCCGGTGCTGGCACTGCCCCTGAAGTGCTTACCTAACTGTAGCACTTGGATTTGCCGTGTTTGTGTTGCAGTAAGACTGGCTGTACCAGTAAGGCTGGTAGGTAACAGTAAATGTGAAGTTTGTGCTAATCCCTTTCTTACCATCTAGAATCTGACTAAAAGCTTTTCCTCCACCAAATTAACTTTTCAAATTTGCTGCAGTTTTTTTGCAAAAACAGTGTTTCCTACAATTTGAAAGACAACATTTTGAATATCCAGGTATGCCATGCTATCTTTCCCAAGTACCACTAGCCTTTGGACTCTGGTGTTACTTTACATCCAACAACAGCATAAGGTGGGGTATTTCTAACCGTGTTTCCTTTTGTGGCTTAAATAGCAGTCTGAGCATCTGTCCCTGCTCCTGCTCTACCTGCTGGGTTGTGTGAGCACACTTGTTGACAGCTTGGCTGTGAACTGACTTGGGCAGTCAGTCAGCCGATGCTCTTACCTTTCACCTCTCCAAAGGAGGAGCTGCTTCTGACCGTGGCTTTCCTGCTTTCTCAAACTCTGGCAGGTCTTGAGCAGCGCTGAAAAGAGTTCAAGCAGAGGAAATGTCAAACCAGGGACTGGCAGCATGTGATTTTGATGGTCCGTATTTAGTAATTCATGGAGCTTTAGGGCTGTTTGTTATCATTGGCAATCCAGATTTTCTGCAACAGCTAGTTGGTGATTATCTTTGCAGGTTGATGTTACTCTCATGTGGTGTAAATGATTAAAATACCATGTATCCTGAAGTTGTCTGTCAGTGGTTCCTCTGACCAGGTGAAAGTTAATTGAGACAAATAATGGCGTTCAGAACTAGAGATGTCTGGATCATTGCTGTCCTTACTAATTTGCTCATCACAATAAAAATATTAGGAATGCAGTGTTTTTCTAAGATACTGTGTTGCTTATATACATGTGGGTTTTAGTCTAATGAAAGAAATACTCTTTCTTTACTCTTTTTTTTTTCTTTTTACTTTCTACATGTTCCTAACTTGGATAAGGGACACTTCTCTCAGGAATGTACCAACTTTTATCTTATTACCCTATTTATTGTTCTTCTTTTCTCTTCTACCCCATACTCCAAAGGAGAGCTTGTTCTTAGGAGGCCCTCGTACATCACATACATTAGCAAATCTCCTAAACATATGGACTTTTTTGTGACTTTTCAGATTCAACCTGCATAGCTGTTAAAGGAGAAAACCCTCAACTCCTCCTCAGCTTCACAAGCTATAAACCCCCAACAAACCACCACTCTAATGAGACCTACACAAACATCAGCAATTTATAGGGACTTCCACTGAATTTACGCTTTCAGCACTGCATGTGGAGCTTGCCGAGTAAAAAAGCCATCTCCTTCTAGTTAGTATTATGCCTAGGCAGGAAAGGCGTAATGCTGACCAGAGGAAACAGCAGTGCTGTGCAGGGACTTACTATTGTCTTGGCTTTTGAGGGAATGGGTTTTTAAGGGGATTGGGGTTTGGGTTTTTTGCACTTTGTTTTTTTGAATTGTTGACTGCATGTGATTTTGCACTCTCTGTTCCTGCAATTTGCTTCCTCTTAAATATATTAGTTCCCCAAAACTGCTGCAGGATCCAGCCTGTCTTCAGAAACACACAAAGACAACATTTTTAATGGATATGTCCAGTGCTCTCCAAGAGGCGTGCTTATTAAAATATACTGGTTTGGTCTGTTATTTTGAAGTTTGCATTACTTTCTCCATTTACATGTTTCCCCTAAAAGTCACTCCAAACCATCCTAAAGGTTTTGTTATTAATCAGTTTCTTGCAAATTCCGTAGCCCTTTATGCAACATCTGAGAATTGTCTATAAATATGTTTTTGCACATATTTTTGTGTTACTTGATTTTTCTTGTTCCCTTCAGTTGATTCCTTTTGATTTGTTTTAGTTGGGTTTGGTGAGGTTTTTTTGAGACAGAAGACATTTTTAAGCTTTATTTTGGAAGCAATCCTGTAAATACTAAAAGTTCTCTAAATATGTATATCATCAGCTATGTAAGGTGCTAGATTTAGAGGGTGTATTTTGGTACTAGTTAATGTATTCAAATCTGAAAATAAATGCTCTGCTTATGCAGCTTCCACGATTGCTATTTATAGACTTCTCATCTTCCCCGTTATTGGTAGGTGTAATTAACAAGCTATCACTGGGAATTTTCCTAATCACAAAAGACTCTTAGTTGTAAGTACAAACCAGGCTACACTCAATTCTGAGTAGGCAGAAATGAGGATAACTGATGTCAGATGTCCCGTCTCATGTTAAATCCATGACCTTTTAATGTCCCGCTCCCTCCTGCATCCAATCATACACTTTAGGAAAATTGGGGTTTGGTGAAAAAGAAAGTTTGCCCAATTTAAAACAGCTGGTTTTGCCAGCAGTAGAATCCCTGCTTGCTTGTGTTGTCTTTTAAAACCTGCCCTGCCAGAAACCCTGGCAGCTACCTGGTATTTTTTGCCTTATATTGGGAAGGAGCAAGTGAGTTTTCAGTAGTTTGCTGGTAGTCAACGCCACAACCTATGTGTTCTCTTGGTGCATTTTTCATACTTAGTAATAGTTGAAATTTGTGATATTTGGGATGACTTACATTTGCACGAACCTGTTTAGTTCTTCCATTTCTCTGAATTAGAAAAGAGGGAAAATATTGCTTGCGTTTAAAGACAGAGAGGGAAGGCACCCTTGTGTACATTTTTCTCTTAACCTATTGTTAGCTTTACTTTTTAAGTAAAATTGCATTGGAAGTACAGCACTTCAGAGCGCTCTTACAAAGACATGGTTTTCCACTAAGTACTTTTCCTGTTGAATAAGGTAATGTCACACCTGGTGTAGGGGTGGGAGGGAGCCTACAGTAGCAATAAAACCCCTCTTCTTTCTTCCTCTGATATTTAACACCCACATTCAGCCACAAAAACTTACTTTATTTAGAACTTTATTTATGCACATTCCTATATAACCCTTAACCTCCAGAATTCTCTTGTGAGCCAAACAGTATTCATTTTGGTAATAGGAAAACTGAAGGCATTGTAGGCTGCCTTGGTCAATGAGTGATACCTGAACAACTACAGAGTGGCACCAGCTGCCTCTGGCTACTTGTCCTTTATGGTGTCCTTTAGAATATACTCTATTGTAGATTCATTACTTAGGGTGAGGTACCAAAAGACCACCTGAAGCTACAGGTTCTGTTATTAAAAACAATTGTCGTGCTAATGCTTGCTCTAAGAAATCCTTTATCCCAGTTGTAGTGATGACTATCAGAACCTTCAAAGAAAGATCAAAGTAATGTTACAAAAAGTTACAGTTCTTATCTCAACACCTGTTAGAAATTCTCTAGAGAAACCCTTTAATTCTTGAGTTCTTTATTTTTAGCAGTAGCTCTGTACCAGCTTAGTCTGGGTGCTTGGCTGTTGGCTGGGGTCAACCCACAAGTAGCTCTTCGGTTGAGTGTTCTTTGTTTTCTGTTTTGACAATTGGTGGAGAGGAACTCTCCTGGGTTTGTATCACTCCAGATTTTATGGACAGATGTAGCTCACTAACACAGGGGGGATGGAGAAAACTATTCCTGTTTTTCTTGGATGCTGTAATTTAAATTAAAAAAGATTATGAATTCTGAAATACAACTCAAAAGCATATGAACATTACAAGTTACATTACTTACAAGAAAAAGGGTACTTTTTTTTTTTAGTGTGAAGGAGATTCTTTTTACAGGATTGTATTTAGAAGATGACCGTATGTGTAATCTTATTTCAGATTAAAAGAGCCACAAAGCCTGATGCAAGAAATTGAGATTTGAGAACTCCTCTTTAATTAAATTATATATATTCCTCTGATCTATCTAATTCTTAATAAGGTATTAAGTGTATAATAGGGTAATATAGTAGGAGAACTGAATGGTGATGTATTTACTCATGTTTTTTGCAATTAAAAACCCTGAGGAAGGGTTATGGTTGTGTGATCAACCTTGTATAAAAATAGTACAGTCACCTTGTCCTTTGAAATTGATTTTGCTTGCCTTAGAGGAAGTATCTTTCAGGTCATCTAGCATGCGGCAAATCATTCACTCTTACAGGTGGACATTATATTATAATTCCTTACAAAATAAAGATGATGTTGAAATTACTGGTTCTGTAAAGATATCCCTTTAATATCTTTAAAAGAAATTATGGTTGTCTGTTGGGCCACAGTGCTGGAAGACACAGTGCACAATATGTTCTGTGAGGGGAATTTTACATCGCTTTGAAATATTAGCAGCATTTGCCTCTGTAAGCGGTAGATTTTATTGCCAGAAATCTATTTCATCCCCAACACATGCTTCTTAATATGTTAAAATAAGTAGCTTCGGCTTGCTTTGTTTTGAGATCTGAAAATGGTTACAGCTAAATCTGGAGGTGACGTATAAAGAGATGTAAAATACTTCAGAAACTGTGAAGGTGCTTGCCTGAATGAGGGAGATCTGGGGCAATGGGTGTGTTAAAGGACAGGAAAAAAAAAACCACCAACCCTAAATTAGATGGGAGCTCCACTATTTTTAATTGTTTCTTTTTGTGTGGCTGACTATTTCTTTTGCCTTATTGTTTGTATTCTCAGCTTGCAAGTTATACCTCTTCAGATGTTTTTGTTCAATAAGTTTAACTTTTGACAGCAAAGGGGTGGGAGGTCAGGGGTGTTCTTTATTTCTTGTTTGTCATCGGCAGCTTTTTAGTTCAGTTTCTGGAAGGTACATCTCTTCTAGCAACAGGAGCGTTTAGTAGCTGATGTTGGGCTTGTCTTTTGCATTGACAAGTGTTTTGAATTTCATGCCTGAAGCTGCTTGCGTATAATGCTTCTCTTTGGAAGGGTTATGGAGCAGGGAAATGTGTAATAACATGCAAAGATGTATTTCAAAGCTAGTAAGCTATTAAGCTATTAACAGTGAACAGTATGTTCTACGGGGTGGTTATATTTATCCTGAAACTGTCCTAGTCCATACTAGTAGTATGTTAGTCAAAACTGATTGGCAAAATTGTAAAATTTTAATCGGATGCCTTCAGGTCCAATGAAAGAAAATTAATAGTTTTGCATTTTCATTTCTCCTCAGAAAACCTGAAAAAGGAGTCCAGTACCTAATCGAGCGAGGTTTTGTGCCAGACACTCCAGTTGGTGTTGCCCACTTTCTCCTGCAAAGGAAAGGTCTCAGCAGACAGATGATTGGAGAATTTTTGGGAAATCGGCAAAAACAGTTCAACCGGGATGTATTAGAGTGAGTATTGTGTGTGGGGAAGAGGTAAGCATATTTTAATGTTCGAGTAAGACGTTTCAGCAAGCTAGAGGTAGTAATGGTCTCTGAATGATTTGTGCTTATCTTTGGATCTTGTTCTGAAGGAGAGGGAAACCAGACTTTAAGGGTTAAGAAAGAAAACGTGCACATGAGCCAATATTTATTTCTTCGCTTTCCAGCTAAGTTACTGGGGTTTTTTATTGATCCAGCAAGATACTTGCAAGGATTTATATTCCCTGTAGACATGTACGTTTACTCTAAATTTATGTTTTAATTTTATTTGCGTTAGAGTATGTTATTTCAAAGTCTTTTTCCTTCCTCAGGCTCTCTAATAATTTACTGAATGAAACAAAATAAAATTCTACGCAGCATAAGGCTTCATCAGTAACAGAACAGGAAAATAATTATTACAGCCAAATGGCTCAGATGTTAGATAAACAGGGATTTCGGCGTGTACAGGCATATGCATACAGGCTATACAAACTGTTCTCTTCCAAAAGATTAGATAAACAAAAACTGGTTTAAAAACCAAAGAAATTCAAAGCAGAAAATTAGACTTACAGCAGCTTGGTCATAAATTTCTAAACCTTATATACAAAGTAGACCAAAAAAGAAGTTGCTTTATTTTAAGAAGGTGTTCATTTAAAAAGTATATTCTTTGGGGGCTTTTTTTTTTTTTTGTATCTGATATACTGACCTGTAAACATGAATACATCTTAGTCCAGTTTTGTTCAAGGAATTGTGTAAAAAATTTAGTTAGATGTTTAACAAAACTACTGAGAATGAAAGCAAAAAAACCCATGCCTTGCCCATTAAGGAAGACTGGGAAAAATTCTGACCACAGGTTTTAACCAGAGTATAATAAAAGCTGTGCTGAAATTTGCTTTGGTCTATAGATGCAGTCTTTCTTGAAGACTGAACGTCTATATGAAGACTGAATATCTATACATCTCAAAAATGTTTAATAAAACAAAAAGTTTAATATCATGATACCAAATATCTGCCAACACCTTATATTTTCTTCGCATACTTCTTACAGTCTGCTCTCACCAGCCTCATACTGCAAATATGTTGGTCGCATTCCCTACAGTCATCCTGATCTTACCATTATGCTGTCAGGACTTATGTATCTCAAATTGCAAGCTTGAATACTGTGTTAATACAGCTAATGTCATGTGTACATATGCCGTAGACCTTTTTTTAGAGGTCTTCTGTTTCTTTCCTGTGCCTTGTATAATACAATACCCAGCAGAAAGCAATGGAAGAGGCTCTGTACCAAAGCATGGAGTGAAGTGCAGTAGCCAGCCTTACAATAAGGAGTAATAGAATATGGCTTGATTTTGATGCAATCCCTGTTTAACATGAGTCATTATTTGCTACTTGTGACGATTGTCTGAATTTTGCAATTATGAGTCAGACTAGGGTGAAGACTTCCAAAGAGTGTATTTTTTAATTTTCTAAAAGAAAACAGTACAGGTCCAGGATGAGATTATTAATAATCTTAGATGATTCATTTTGTGATCTTGAACAAATCGTTTGCCCTCACGGTCTCAAAAAGACTAGCAGAATATGGGTAAGTAGAGGTGTGTCTCTGCTAAGCCAGATGCTATATCTGTGATGAGGTGAATTGTTAAGAGTAAGGTCATAATCACCTACCTACAACCCCACGACAATCCTTTTATTGAAATTAATCTGTTCTTAAATAAGCTGTTTCAGCTATGCTTTGGGGCAAGGAACACCCTGTAAGTGGTGCAGGTCTCTCGATAGTGTTCTGAACCTTGCCTGCCAATAGGAACCATGTAGAAGAGTCGATGGAATAGCATTTCATCTTAGATATCACATTTACAGATTGGAGGTATTTTGTTGGACTGGTAATAACTCCAGGTTGTTACATAGAAAACATATTTTAACAGATGGTCCTTTTTCTGTTACACAATTTAATTTCAAGTTACTTGCTTTGATTTGTTTTCAAGTTTCCCAGATCCTGTAAATTAGGGTTTTTCAACTGTTTGAAATCTTTTCACGCAGTTTAGAAAATATTTAAGAGAGTAGCCTAAATTTTTGACCAAGACCTACATTCTGTGCCTACTGTAGTTGCTACCTGGTGGTAGCTCAACTATAAAGGCATTGTTGGGCTGGCATAGCTGACATTGATGTTGCCCTGGCCAACATTTTGGGTGTATCAGGTATGCTTCCCAAAGCACCGCTGTTCTGCAGTGAGCCTCAGCTTTCTCTTTCTGCTTGGCCAAGGAGTGCTTGATGTAAAGAGATGTAGCTGAGGATCTCACCTTCTACTGTGTCTTGACTTTGCATTAGAAAACAAAAGTGCAGACACTCAAAGGAAAAATAATATAAAACCATCATAAAGAACACTTAAATTGAGAGGGAAAGCGTGACATTTTGTTGCTCTGTACAGGACTCCATCATTTCAGTTCATGACACTACACAGTTATGTGCAAGAGTACAGGCAAGTGATACAGTAGCGAATCGAGGCAATTGTAGCTGCAGTCACCCAGCAAATGGTATGTTCCATTCTTCTTGCCTAAATTTTGCAGAGGGGTGTTAAGCAGGCGGTAGTTCCCAGGAAGAGGTTTCAATTATCTGCCTGTGTAGAAGCGGTGAAGCCTAGCTGCTTCTTGCTCTTACCTGCCTGGGAGATGTAGCTGTAATAGTGAAGATGTGGTCATTCAGCGCAGGCTTATTCACCCAGACTATGTATGTACTCAAGTTCTCCTGCAGTGACTAAAGTCCATTTAATCATGTTCACTTTATCATTATGATCATGATATTATTATCAAGGGTTATAATTTTGTTAACCGTTGTTTAAAAAAAAGCCAAACACGTATGTCTGATCTTACTTACTTTCATGATTCCATTTGCTGTACAGACCGAGGCAAAGTAACTTATCCCCTTTTTTATCATTACATAGACGCTAGAAAAGTTTTTTTCACTGTTTTGAAATACTTGCAGAAAAGTACTGGTTCCAGTTAAGAACGTTGACCATGGTGGTGTATCTGCTGTCTCCATAGTTCATATAAAAGATTAAGACCCATCCCCATTATGTTGTTGGCCAGCATGTTTCTGGAGGTCATTAATTGCTCTAATTACTTCATTTTCACTCTAGCTTGTCTGCACATGTGCTTTACACCTTTGAAGGAGAAAAAAGCTTTTGAAAGTGTTACAGAACTTACGCTAGGTGGGAAGACTGTGAACATTATTGCAGAACTGATAATAGGTTTTTAGGTGTGGATTGGAAAGGGCGTGAGAAATGCCAGGCTTGTTTGTTTCTTTCCTTGCACTTCTGCTTAAAAGGAAAAATATTAAAGGCAAAGTGAATAAATTGCTTTGGTATTAATCTATGTTAGCTACAATGTTACGAGAAGAAAAATGTGAGCTACTCTATCATTGTATATCTATACGTTTAAGAAAAGGCTTTTAAAACTGGATTGTTCTGTCTTTCTGTGGTTTCTGCATTACAGTGCTGTTACTTGCAGTGATTCATGTCTGGTTATTTAAAAACTAAAAGCTAAGTTGAAAGAAAGGAAATTTATAAGCTTCTAATTTTAAAGTAGTCTTTAAACAAAGTATTAGAATGACATAGTTCACATTGTTGATCATATTAAACTGGTTACTTTTTTATTTTTTTTGTCAGCACTGTGTTTTCAGAGCAAGAAAGTAATTCTTTCTCCATAAATGTTAACTGAAAGACACGGCAAATGATGGGGAGATGAGAATTACAGTAACAGTAAGAGAGTATCCAAACAAGATTAATGTTTTTTTCTCCATGTGTAAGAACATTCCTAGACACAGAGCAGACTATTGTGCTTGCTGCAGGCTGTTTGAGATTTGATATTTTGAGCAGTATAAACTATTTATTATTATTATAGGCATTGTAAGAATTGATTGGCCTGGAAGCACAAAGCCAATAATTATTCCTGGCAATGGTACGTCACTTACATTAGTCAGACATTTGTAATTCCAGCAGCTCTTCTGCTAAAAAAGAAAAACAGGGCCTGCTTACATGTACACATTTTCATTGATCTGTTATTTGCAATCCTTCCTTCACAGCTTACCTACAATTATTTCTATTGCTGCAGAATGTTTCAGAAAACTCCATGAATCTCTACAAGAGATGGAAAATAGAAAGGTTCTTTTGGTCTCAAAATCTTACCTTTGGTACTGTATTCTTAGAAATTAAAAGACGCAATGGCAATATGTTTTTATCCTAGCTGTGTTGTGGATGAGATGGACTTCTCAACAATGGAACTGGATGAAGCACTCAGGAAATTTCAGGCTCATATCCGTGTTCAAGGAGAAGCCCAGAAAGTAGAACGGCTCATTGAAGCTTTTAGGTATGATGCTGAAATAAATTATTCAGTCACCAGAAACCTACCATTGTCTAACGGTCAAACTGGAGAACTGGGGAAGCTGAGTATATCTAAGTTATTTCCCTGCTTATTTGCACTGTCCTTGTGAGCTACGTACAGTTTCAAATACAGCATGTCACTTGTGGTTTTGGTATGTATGAAATAAGAAGTTTTACTTGCTGGTGCTGTTCATGTATGTCATTTGTATTAACATAGCAAGGTTTATCAATTAAAAGTTCTTTCTGGCATCAGCTGAAAAAAATTCAAGGATTTTTTAATGTCTGTAATAATTTGCAATTAATAGTTTGTATGAGTGGAATTATAAGACCATTTATATTTTAGAGTATATACGCTCTCAGCCTGTTATTAAGCATTTCAACAATAGTGGAATAAAGAGCATTAACTTATTAATACTAACACAAGCATACTTTATCCAGGGCAGAATGAGACGTAAATCATCGTGTGGCAGTAAGCTAAAATCAATGCTGTATTCTTACCTGGTGTCAATAGGTTTTACTCACTGGAAAAAAAAAAGAAATACTGAAGTTATGGTAGCTCAGAGTTTGTACTAAGAAGTGAAGTTATAGTGGTAGTAGAAAACAAAAGCCTTCCACATTCTAGGGTTGGCTTTTGAAAATATGTGGATGGAAAACTAAATATATGTATGGAACGCGAATAGCAGCTTGCTCAGCTTCTGGAATGTAACAGCAGTTGGTGTATTTGGTGGAATTAGAATAGTAATTCATAGCTCTGACAGCTTTCCCTCTGCTTTTTTACAGCCAACGATACTGTATCTGCAATCCAGGCGTTGTGAGACAGTTTAGAAATCCCGATACCATCTTCATTCTAGCTTTTGCCATCATACTGTTAAACACAGATATGTACAGCCCAAATGTGAAACCAGAACGCAAAATGAAGCTAGAAGATTTTGTCAAGAATCTAAGGGGTAAGCAAACTCTCACCATGACGGTCATGAAAACTTTTCCCTGTAACTGTCATTGGAGGGACACCATGTTTCTTCTGGGAAAAAGACAAAATACAGGGCACTTGATTCTGATTTCCCCTGACTTTGAAAATGACTGTCATTTTTACAGGCTTTAGTTATTTCTGGAATAGTGAAACCAGAACTAAGCATATAGTATTTTGTCATTTATATCTTGCCTGTCTTGAGTGGGTGTATTGTCAGGTCCTTTTATTCCCAGTTCTTTCAATGTAGCTGAAAGGTGACCGTTACCTTGTATTCAGAATTCTTCAGTACTTCATTTTTTTAGATATAATTGGAATTTGTCACGCTTACACTCTTCACAAAATTACAACTTCTACGCGCGTGAATGAAGATAGATAAATTCCGTTGCAAAGAATGCATGTGTTTTTGTTTATAACTATATAAATTTTCCTATAGTGTCACTGCATGTTGTGGACTATTCCTGAGAGAAGGAATATGATTTATAGCTAGTGAATTACACCACTACACTGCAGCATAAGCTTCCTAATGAATTCTTATAGAGATGCTGTCTTCATAGTTTGTGGTTTGTGATTTCTCCATAGCAACCAGTATATTACAAGGGATATCAGATCTCTATTCTGAAAGTTAAACAAGTAAGGTTTCTCACATATTTTAGAGTTTTCTTGTAAAAGAACATTTTTTTTCCCTCCCTAGTTTCGAAAGCATAAACTTCTTTTTACGTAGACATGCAGAGGAGACGGAGCCATTGTTTCCATGTTCTTTTTAGAGAGGTACAAACCTGGGACCTGAAGCAACGTAACAGCTTTCCATGTTCTTAAGAGATGCAGATTAATGACTTTGCTAGAAACTTGTATGTTAGGTATTGCCATAGAAAACTTGCATTTGCTCAGGCTGTGTATCTATGTATATTAAGGAACCCAAATCACTCTGCCATGATGAGGACTTTTGGAAATAAACTAAGGATGTAAATTCTCAGTGGTGGGAAGAAAAAAAACCAATTCCAAAACCTTCCTGTCCACAGTAAATAGCACAGAAATTTCATTTTGGTTTCTTCATTGGTATATTTCCTGATCAAGAAATTATTTATCAGACTATGGCACAATTAAGCCTGCAATTAGATTGTGAAAAAAATACAGGTATTTTTTCAAATCTGTGTGTCAGATCTTTCTACCCTGTTTCTTTCTGGCAAAAAAGAACAGGGTTTTATGAAGTATCAGCTCAGCCAGTGCTCAGCACTGCCTGACAGGGAGCAGTCACTGCAGAGCTGGGGAGGAAGATCGTGCATGGGGAGATGATGCCTCCCGTTGTTCCTGGGCACTCAAGGAAGAATGGATCAGACAGCATTTACCTTTTATCACAGAAGAGCACTCAGATGTTAAAGAAATAAAATGAGGCTGAAGTCCCCATCCCTTTTTTCCCTTTAAGATAGTTTGTGCCCATAAGGAGAAAGCAGCTTTTACTATAGTTCCATTACTGTGTGTTTGCACAAAGGCCAGGAAAATTGCCTGCTCAGTCATTGCAGCCCTCTCCTCCTCCTCCTCCCCCTGCTTTTAAGCACAGGGTAAGCGCAACTTAGCACACACTCTCTCTTCTTTTGGCAACAATGGATGTAGCAGCATGGTGGCAGAACAGGCCCGCTACTGCAGGCACCAGCAAGTACTGATGTATTGTTTAACAGCCATTTTCTCAGTGATATCTAAAAGTGGGCTGAATGGCAGAAAGACAGAATCAAGTTGCATAATATATAAAAATATATTGGCATATCTCAGATGCACGGCAGTTTGTATTCACATGTGCATGCGGTACTTTCATTTTAGTACTAGTAAAAACAAAATGCTTGTGGCGTTCCAGAATTTCAGATCTACAAAAGGAAAGTCCTGTTTGGTGATTTCATTGCCTTACATTTATATAAGACATTAATGAATGATCTACACTTAGCAGATGTTTTAGCTTAGCAAAACTTAAGTTAGTGTTGAGATTTTATCGTAAAGTCCACAAAGATTAAAAAGGCCTGATAATTCACCTCTTAGCATAATACTATGATTATATTTGTTGTTTTAAATGCAGTACCTTCTCTCTGACCTCCAGTCTGAATGCCAGCAATTTCTTATTATTGTAGGCATTTTTATAACAGGCTACCTTGCCTCTGACTTTAAATGACTGGATTGCAAAGAGCGATCTCTGGAAGACTTGCTGGTGTGGAACAGAACAGAGGCTGTTTTGCTTGCTTCTAGTTGCAGAGAAACTGCATTTTATCACAGAATTTTTTATGTGAGCAGTTGTTCCACTGGGTGATAAAAATTGTATTTTGGCTTCTGAATGGGAGATAAGAGGTTATTCCTTTAAAACCTGTTTAAAAAATAGACGTGCATCTCCCTGTTCCCTAGAAATCCAGCTTTAAGTCACTTATTTAAATTGGGCTCCTTCCACTGCTGTTAAAAATTCAGGATCAAGTATTCAAGATACTGTGGCATTTGCTAGAATGCTGACATGCCAATGATAATCACACAGTGCTAAACAATAATACTGTAGCTAGGCTATTTTATTGATTTGTTTTTCCAGAGTAAATTAATTGGTTTTGAAATCATACAAGAAATATCGGTTAAAGTAGTTTTACATGGTGTTCATAAGGTTCTCGTGTAAGAAATTATTTTATGAACATGTGTTGAGTAATAGTGGGACAGAAGCAAAATGGAATGGTTGTTCTGTTTCTTCCCAGTGGTATACTCCTAGGACGAAGTCATACAGAGTTTTTAGTGTCTAAAGGGCTATTTAGCTTATTTGAGCTTTGATACCAAACAGAGGAAGCTTAAAAGAAAAAAAAGAATTTACATAGGAAATTAGCCTTTTGTATGGATTAGTTTTAGATTAGAGTTTTAAAACAAAAAAGACAAACCTGTGTAATTTCTGTCGATGTCATGGTGTATTGGAGGCAGCAAGCTTTTGGACAAAAATCAGTGCTTCAGTAAGGAGTAACATACCTTCTGCTTTGGTAAAGTAGGCACAAGGACAGCATAGGAGATGTTACTGATAGATTACTGGCAGCTATAAAACAAAGCAGCATAAACAAGTACATCAGCAGTCTTGGGCAACGTCAGCATTACTGTTAGCAGAGGAAACAACGCTTGCCCATGTTTTTATCCTCTCCTTGCTGAGAAGCCTACAATGCTGAGAAATAACAGCGTTTGTTAGTCAGATCGTTCAGAGCCAGGCTGATAATAAAACTGTTGGCTTCTGCAGGTGTGGATGATGGTGAGGATATCCCACGAGAAATGCTGATTGGGATTTACGAGCGAATCCGCAAACGGGAACTGAAGACGAATGAGGATCATGTATCCCAAGTCCAAAAGGTTGAAAAACTTATAGTAGGAAAGAAACCAGTAAGTTCACTTTGCACTGCCTATCAGTTTCTAAGGAGATGTAGGGCAATGTACAGTGTAGAACAATGCAGAGATGTGTTGCTTAGAAGTACAAATTGGTTGATAAATGGCAAAAGGCAGAAACTGACAAAATAATTTGCTATTAGATTCTTTTTAATTTTGGAGCATTCACAGTGCAGATGAATTTTGTTGCGGTCTGGTATTCATGAGTAACGACATTATGAGTCTTAAACTCTTTTCTCTATGTGAAGCTTTACAATTCTGAAATCACACTGAAATATCTGCGTTTTAGGCAGCTCTCATGTTTGTTTCAAGAGAACTACAGTGTGTTGTAAAAGTAATGTTGTGGAGAATCGTATTTCAATGCTATCAGTTATGGCTCTGTAACTTGCAAGAGTAGTAGAGAACTCATGTTCACATCAGCATCTTTCTTGGCTGGTATTTGTAAGGGGAGATTGTGCCATTTTGTCTCAGAACTTACCTGGAAATCACGCCCCAGGGATTCTAGTGCTGGGTTTGAGCATCCTAAGCTACCTCTTGCTTAATTGTGGGAAAAATCTTTAAATACTTTGCTATATAAATTCATTTTCAAAGCATCTGTTGGAAAAGGAGAGAGAAAAGGAAGGTCACAGCATTTTTCCCTTTGTTTTAGGAGCTGAGTGAACACAGAGATATTAAGACCAATATTTTATATGCTAACAATTGTATCTAATGTGGAAAGGGACAATGGATACTCAGCCTTCCTGAATTCAAGTCCTAGAGTCATCTTCTGAAAATCTTCATGTTAATAGTCACAAAGGCAGCCCAGAACAAAGCCAAAAAAAGACTAGACTTGCATGTTTTTGAAGTCCTACATAATTTTTTTTTTGTCAGCTCTGGGGAACTTTACTGAAGCAGGGACGGATGGGTTGGGGGATATTTCTATTAAGAAAAAGAGCAGGGATCTCAAAATTCTCCCCATTACTTTTAAAGAGCTTCAGATTGTAATCTCTTCTCAGACAAGCCTCAGTGCGGGGAGGGGGGAGAAGAGAATGAGGGACCACCAAAACAAAGAAAATGCAATTTACTTCTGTTTCCTGGTAAAGAAATATTAAGATCTCTTGGAAGAAGCAGAGGAGAGACAAAGCAAAATTTTCTTAATAAAAGCTTTTGCATATTTTTCATCAGAAGGGAGAGAAATATTCTAAAGTCAGTATTTGACAGCCACTTATGCTTTCATATGAAACTTATTTTCCATAATTGTTTGGGGATTTAGGTTTATATATAGGCGTCTGTGGGAGATGTTTTTTTTTTCCTGGTTCTTTTTTTATTCAGGCATGTGGCAATTCAAATCCTAAAACTAATCCTGACCTTGTAAATTAAATGGGATTAAGAAAACAATGCCCTCAATGGAATCCTAGGTTCAAGGATTCTTCTGTTAGGAGACTTTTTAACTGTGTGAAATAAAATTTAGGCAATAGCCAACAGTCTTTATTGATAGAAATATTTGTTTTTACTTTATAGGCATTTAGTCATAGTAAGACCGTGACGTATTTACTTGCTATGATACAGTACTGTGTTTCTCTGAAGTTTAACGAACTTGTATATGTCTTTCTACTGTAGATTGGATCTCTGCATCACGGACTTGGTTGTGTACGTATTTCTCTCATACTCCTTCGAAGTTTATAGTCATTTAACTGGCAGCTTTTTCTTAAAATGGCAATAATGCATTCTGTTACATTTTAGCTTTTCAAAAAATGGGGCTTCTTTCAAGCAAAATTTTCCTACTGTTGAAGTAATACCTCTCCAAAGTATGATCTTCTTAAAATTATATTTCCATGGGAGACTGCTTAATTTATTGCCAAGAGTTTTCTAGACTTTTTTTTAGTACATTTTTTATGCATTTTAAATGCTATTATCACTGTAGAAATTAGACAGCCAGTAAAGAGTAAGTAACCAAGTAAAATTACAGTTGTCTCTCACCTTTCCACCTGGGCCCTGGTGTGTTTATTCCTTCTGGTCCATTTCAGTGTTGAATGATACTCTACAAAGATATTGCCAGTTCATTTCACAGTTCTCTTCTGAAAGGTAGATGAACATAGAAAATATTGATTCCAGATTTAAGTTATAGGCATATTCAATAATAATCCTAAAACTATTCCTCTACTGTAGTGTTCCACTTATTTTAATTTCATGATTATATTATTGCTAGTAGTTTTGAACAAACAAACCACCTCATAGCAAAGGAGTGCACGTAGTGCTCTGAAATCTGATTACCTTATACAAATTTTATTGTAATGATATTTTTTTCCTCAGTTATAACTGCACTGTGCATTGGCATCTTTACTCAGGAAAATCCAGAGACAGAACTTTAAACTTTCGTTTGTTTTTTCAGTCTTCTATTTCTTGCTTTTTCTATGTAAACAATTAAAATCATGCAAAGCTAGCTTCACATTCCTAGGTGAAGTACCTGTCATTGTTTCATGGATGCATGTCTAGCAGTACCACTGGACTGTAAAAACAAACTGAAAGATGTGACCTTTATAAAATATGGTGGAAGGGAATCTTATCGGATCATCTATTGCTATGAATGAAAGCATTGTCTATAGTTAACTTTTAATACCAGAGCTCACTGTAGTTGTTTGCAAGTTCATAGGCTCAGCGGCTACCCTTGGGTTTTGTTATCTCACTGTAGCAAATCTCAGACTGCCATGTGCTGGGGAAACTAAGTCTGGAGGTGGAGGTAGGAGAGAATGGCACTTTTCACTGAGAACCCATGTAAGCTGTTCAGTTACCAGAATGACCTGAAATAGAAACCATTGATTTCTCCAGCATTCTTCACCACATTGGCTCTTTTAGAACATGTCAGATTTTTTCTTAAACACCTTCTCCTTGCAAGTTCAGGGAGGGTAATTAAGGTAATGCCATAGATAAATTAAATGCTGTTAACTTTTGTCTGTTATTAGTATATTTATCGTTGGATTTGGGGGAAAACCTGAAATCTCACCAAATAACGTGATAACCAACCAAGAACAAGGGAAGAAGCAGCATTAACAGTCTTAGACTGTTTTTCTTTGCCTAGTAAATCTCGTAATTCCCATGCAGAATCAGGTATTATAAAGAAATATAGTATATAAATGAAATTTATGTCTAGTTACCAAAGAATATTCTCTACTTCAGATTTTTAAAGTTCAAAGGATTTCTTTTAATATTGTTGACAAGATCATAGAATCATAGAATCATCTAGGTTGGAAGGGACCTTAAGATCATCAAGTTCAACCATCAACCTAACACTGCCAAACCCACCACTAACCCATGTCCCTCAGCACCACGTCTGCCCATCTTTTAAATACCTCCAGGAACGGCAACTCCGCTACTTCCCTGGGCAGCCTGTTCCAGTGCTTGATAACCTTTTCTGTGAAGACATTTTTCCTAATATCCATCCTAAACCTCTTCTGGTGCAATGTAAGGCCCCTTCCTTTTGTCTTAGCACCTGTTCCTTGGGAGAAGAGACTGACCTCCACCTCTCTACAACCTCCTTTCAGGTAGTTGTGGAGAGCAATAAGGTCTCCCCTCAGCCTCTATTGCTCCAGACTAAACATTCTCAGTTCCCTCGGCCACTCCTTAGAAGACTTGTGCTCCAGACCTTTCACCAGCTTCATTGCCCTTCTCTGGACACGCTCCAGCGCCTCAGTGTCTTTCTTCGGTCAAAACCGAACACAGTGTTCGAGGTGGGGCCTCACCAGTGCCGAATCCAGGGGGACGATCACTGCCCCAGTCCTGCTGGCCACACTGTTCCTGATACAGGCCAGGATGCCGTTGGCCTTCTTGGCCACCTGGGCACACTGCTGGCTCATATTCAGCCGGCTGTCCACCAACACCCCCAGGTCCTTCTCCACCGGGCAGCTTTCCAGCCACCCCGCCCCAATCCTGTAGCGCCGCGTGGGGTTGTTGTGACCCAGGTACAGGACCCGGCACTTGGCCTTGTTGAACCTCACACCATTGGCTGAGGCCCATCGATCCAGCCTGTCCAGATCCCTCTGTGGGGAGCCATCCTATCCTCAGGCAGATCAACACTCCTGCCCAACCTGGTATCCTCTGCGAACTTACTGAGGGTGCACTTGATCCCCTTGTCCAGGTTGTTGATAAAGATATTAAACAGAATCAGCCCCAGCACTGAGCCCTGGGGAACACCACTTGTTACCAGCCGCCAACTGGATTTAACTCCATTCACCACCACTCTCTGGGCCCAGCTTTCTAGCCAGTTTTTTAACCAGCGAAGAGTACACCCATCCAAGCCATGAGCAGCCAGTTTCTCCAGGAGAATGTTGTGGGAAATGGTGTCAAAGGCTTTACTAAAGTCCAGGTAAACAACATCCACGGCCTTTCCCTCATCCACTAAGAGGGTCACCTTATCATAGAAGGAGATCAGTTTTGTCAAGCACGACCTGCCTTTCATGAACCCATGCTGACTGGGCCTGATTGCCTGGTTGTCCTGCAGGTGCTGCATAATGGCACTCAGGATGACCTGTTCTGTAACCTTCCCAGGCACTGAGGTCAGACTAACAGGCCTGTAGTTGCACGGATCCTGCTTCCAGTCCTTACTGTGGATGGGCATCACATTTGCTAGCCTCCAGTCAACTGGGCCCTCCCCGGTTAGCCAGGACTGCTGATAAATGATGGAAAGTGGCTTGGTGAGCACTTCTGCCAGCTCCTTCAGTACCCTCAGGTGGATCCCATCCGTCCCTATAGACTTGTGTATGTCTAAGTGCTGTAGCAGGTCCCTCGCCATTGTCCCTATGGATTATGGGGGCTTCATTCTGCTCTCTGTCCCTGTCTTCTAGCTCGGGGGCCTGGGTACTCAGGGAACAGCTGGCCTTACTGTTAAAGACTGAGGCAAAGAAGGCATTAAGTACCTCATCCTTTTCCTCATCCTTGGTCACTATGTGTCTGCCCCGGTCTAATAAAGGATGGAGATTATCTGTAGTCCTCCTTTTATTACTGATGTATTTATAGAAACATTTTTATTGTCCTTAACATCAGAAGCCAGATTAAGTTCTAGCTGGGCTTTGGCCCTTCTAATTTTCTCCCTACATAGCCTCACAACATCTTTGTAGTCCTCATGAGTTCCCTGCCCTTTCTTTCAAAGGCCATAAACTCTCCTTTTTTCCCCTGAGTTGCAACCAGAGCTCTGTGTTCAGCTGGGCTGGTCTTTTTATGTGACAGCTCATTTTTCGGCACGTAAGGGCAGCCAGCTCCTACGCCTTTAAGACTTCCTTCTTGAAAAACATCCAGCTGTCCTGGACTCCTTTGTCCTTCAGGACTGCCTCCCAAGGGACTCTGTCAACCGGGCTCCTGAAAAGACCAAAGCCCACCCTCTGGAAGTCCAAGGTGGCAGTTCCCAGCAAGCCCCCCACCTTGCTTCTCCCAGAAGATATCACCATTTGCATTTGAAAGAAATTAAGTTTCACTAGGTTGAAAACAGCAGCTTTGGAGATACCTTGAGCAGACATTTCAAATAAGAAAATGGAAAATTATTCTTGGTTTTCTTGCTGGCAAGAGAAAATAAACCAGACTGAAAATGCATTTGCTTTTTCCTGATGTCACCATTTCCTTGGTATCAGGGAATGAACAAATTGAATTAACTCAGTGGCTGATAAAAAGTAATCGATAACATCATCGTATTCATCTCACAAAAGCTAAAGTTGTTTTGCATCCTTTCTTCTAACAAAGATAGGTAAAAGTGCTCAGAAAAGCAAACATCCTTTGCTTTGAGCTCCCACTTGCTTAATCTTAAGTTCTTTCAAGGTTTTATCGTTTCACAAAGTAAAACTCTATCCCCAGTAAAACTTTCATTGGCATCCATATACAGGAATGCAAGCTGTTAGAGAATATTTTCTACAAGAACTTTGAGGAAGTTTGAATGTCATGCCAAGTTTGTGGCACTTAAATCTTTATTTTTCTGTTGTTGGTCCTTTGATGAAAAAGTCTAATGGGCTTAGAGGTAAAAATATGTGGGGTATTCAAAAACAGACTCTGGGTATTAAAGATGCTCTTTCTTGGCTAAATGTTGCTGTATTAACTATGAACTTTTGTATTATCATAGGTTCTCTCTCTACCCCACCGGAGGCTTGTTTGCTACTGTAGGCTGTTTGAAGTTCCAGATCCAAATAAACCTCAGAAGCTTGGATTGCACCAGCGAGAAATATTTTTATTTAATGATCTTCTTGTGGTATGTATTTTTGGGCAGACAGACTTCTAGTGAGTTATTCAGAAATGCCTATCTCCATGAAATTAGTGGCAATTAAGTGTATGAACATTCCTAAAACTAAGTATCTATTACCTGTTACTCTGTACTCCAACAATCTTAGAATGACTAAGATCTAAATTTTCTTCATTTTCTTCGTTATATATAATTTGCTTTTAAACTGAAGCCTTTTATTGATTACTCCACTTTATTGCAAGAAAGTACTTTGATGCAATAGCTTTTACTATAAAGAACAAAAATTACCTCCAGTTTACCCATCTCCCTAACGGGCAAATGGAGACGTTCTTTATTCCGTGAATAATGAATTCAGGTTTCTTGTGGAAAAACAAAATTACATACCCTTTTGTATTCCCCAGATGTTCTATGAACCAGATATGCTTATTCATTGAAATAGGAATAGGATATGTTGAAATACATTTTACAGTTGACTTTACTTTTTAGTGTGCATTTAACTTGACCCAGTCTTTTGAAAAATGGACATACAAAACTAGTGACAGCTTGGAATTATTTGGTTGATTTACTCTTTAAAATAGGGGAATTTATTGCACTGTTTGGAATGTATTTGGCTGTTACCTGAGAACTAAGAACTGAACTAAACATTTCATGCTTTGTTATGAAAAAGGTGTGCTTCAGATGCACAGTTGTATTGTGTGTAATTTTCACATACCTTCAGACCTTAAAACCAGGAATTAAAAAAAAAATAATCCTTTTGATTGTGAGTATAACCTCCTAGTTTTAAATGTGAGCTTGCGTGTAAAATGATGGAACATTGTTATCTTTGGATTGCCAGTTTTCTGTCGTTTTTTATTACTTACTCAGATGTCAGTAGATTTATCAAACTGTTTTGGGAGTAATATAGACCAAATTTGCCAGTTCTAGTAAAATGTCATTGCTAAAAGTTAAAATTAGAAAGAACTACTAAAAATAAACCTCTTGGTTACAAAGAGAAAGAGTGGTTGCATTCACACTTTAGGAGAACCAAAATTGATGGTAAGTAGTAGTATGTTACTTGTATCATAGCAAAAAGTAAAGATTTCCACAGACTCAGAGCTTTTATTGAGGTAGGTGCTGTACAGATCTCGGGAAAAACAGGGCATCATCAGATGAGGTAGTGTAAGACAGTATTGGGAGGTGCACAGTAGTGAAGCAGGTTTGGAAGGTCACAGCATGTGAGAATAAGGAATAAGAATTAAACTCGTGTGGAGCAGTCCATAGGCATGTCCTGCCTGTAGTCAGTGAGAAAAAAGCATGAAGGAAAGTGTGGTAGCAGCTATGTTTTTTAAAAAGGATAATTTAAACGTATTTACATATTTGCTAGCATGTACAGTGCCCAATAAGGATGCAGGGGTTTCTTTTTTTTTTTTCTGGAATTTCAAGTAGCAGAGTTCTGGATAATAGAGAACGCAAAGGTTTTGTATCTGGATAAAATAGTAAACCTTCTGGGTAAGAGATACCACTGCTTCAAAGCTAGCTTTGTTTCTTCAGTAGTAGTAGATTAAATACATCAGTCGCTTTTAAAAAAAAAAGGGGGGGAAAAACCTACAAGTTCATATTTTCTGGCAGATTAGAGCTTGCTTTGGCATAAAATATTTTATCACATGCTAATTCTTAAGAACAACAATTTTCCACAAACACTTATGGTAAAAGGGATATTTTATTTTGTTTATTTGGTAATTTCCAGGTGACCAAGATTTTTCAAAAGAAGAAGAACTCGGTTACATACAGTTTTCGACAGTCATTTTCCCTCTATGGAATGCAAGTTCTTCTTTTTGAGAACCAGTGTAAGTCTCTCCTCTCTTTTTAGATGACCAATATTATTTATAAAGAAAATAAAATTAAAAATTACAGGAGTGAAAGGGATGGAAAGGAATTCATTCTGAATTTAGGAATAAAATTGCTCTGAATTTAACTTAGCCCTAAAGTTTAAAACAAGATGGTGTCAGCCTAAGAAACAGCAAGACTGCTGTTAGTTTGTTGGGTTTTTTTGGTTGTAGTTGGAAGTCAAATCTAGCCAAGTGTGTTGTTTGTGAATACTTGTAAAGCGTAAAATATTTGTAATGAAACAAATATATCTGTTGCTTAGTCAATGGTACAGTTAGCTGGAATTGAATGTATGATAATAAATAATGACTATTGTAATGATGTGTGTAATTCAAAGCACTATTTAATTTATTTTCCTGATTTATATCTTAACTTTGTGCCTAGGTAATGTATACTCATTCAAATATAAATACAAAGCAGAGCGTCTGGATTAAAGTTTGTATTTTCTGACACCTTTTGTTTATGTCAGTTGTAATCTGCAGTAATCCAATATTCTTTTTATCTTTAATGCTTGTCTAGCTTAGTCTTAGCAGACAAAAACCCAACAAAAAGCAAATAGTTTGCTAATGTCCTGATTTGAAGCCCTGAGACAGCATCAGTAATAACGTAGCAGAACGTAGTTGTTTGTATGGTACATAGGGAGACAGTCTATTTGACTGGACTTCATGGTTGGTAAACCAGACCTTCACCTTCGCGACAAATTGGATAGAGTTCAGTGTGACATTCAGTAGTTTCCTGTGCTTTTCTGTTGTGGAAGGCTCTTAGTTTTTACTTGTCCTTGAGAATGTGCTCCAATGCTCATCTCACTCAAAAGAAGTCGCTGTTACTGAGTCAAAGCATCTGGAGATTTCAAAAGGGCAGATTTTGTAGAGCTTACAGCGGCGATGTAGCTTGCACATTATTTATATGCATACACACTTCTTCTCTCTCTCTCGTGCACACATTATATGATACAAAATCTATTTTTAGAGAGGAAGGCCAAATATTTCTATCCTGGATTCTGCTAAAAATAGAAATAAAAATATGTAATTCCTCTGATGCCAAGCTTAATAAATTTAAAAAAGAAATATATCTAGTTTCAGTGTTCAAAACAGGACATGGTGTTACACCATGCCTAGCAGCAGACTCCTCTGCACTGCTGCCCATTTGGCTCTGCTCTGAACAACAGCAGCTGCAGCCAACTTGAGGTGGCCTCCGATTGAAGGTAGACGCAGTTGTCGTGGTCAGGAGAAGCAGATCAGCTATACGCTACTTCTGTGCAAGATGTTGGTATCAGAGCCCAGCAGAAGCCCCAAAGTCTTGCTCCCTCCTTCCCCTCTGTACCCTTTGAGGCTTGTGGTAGTTGGCACCTTTTTTCGCCTGAGCGATAAATGACCTTGCTTCACTTCTAGTTGCGAATCTGATTTGGAAGTTAAGATACCCTTTTAAAAATGCACACCATTTGCACTTGTTTCTCAATATTTTAAGTCTTGTTGAAACCTAGTGGCTTTGAGGGAAGAGACTACCTTACATCATCTGGTGGTTCTTGAGGGAATTAATTTTTCATACATGGGAGCACTTGAACTAGACAGTTTCTAGTACTTTAAATGTATTCAGATAGTCTTTACTCAGCAAAACGGTGGTCACAATTGAGTAAGGTAGGTAATGGGGTCTCTTCCATGAAACAAAAATTATCCCTTAATTTTGGTGGGGTTTTTTTCTTTTATGTTGTACCTTAAGGCTAATAGCTGCGTAAAGACTATCTTTCAGTCTTTATTCTGTATCTTGACAGTTAAGCAATTCCAATATATCTTAGGGATTTTCATTCTAATTCTGTGCCTGCAGACTTTTATTTCTCTGACTTTGTCCCCATTATGGTAATATTAGTAAAAAGCCTTCAGGTTTTTGTTTGGTGGCTTTGGCTGTTGGTTTTTTTTATAAAAAGAAAAGTAATTGGAATAATCAGAGCTTAGTTTTTCTTGTCTCTTTCTTCTAGATTATCCCAACGGTATTCGGCTCACGTCAGCTGTTCCAGGAGCAGATATCAAAGTACTAATAAATTTCAATGCACCAAATCCTCAGGACAGGAAGAAGTTTACAGATGATTTGAGGGAGTCAATTGCAGAGGTTCAAGAAATGGAAAAGCACAGAATAGAGTGTAAGTACCAAGGTACATATAATAGAGCATTTTCAAGCTAATCAAAGTAAGAAAATCTTGAATATGTGTATAACTTATCAGAACTCTTTAAAAGTTCAAAATTATGTTGGTTTTTTCCGTGGTTTTGATTCTAGAAAGAGGAAAACCCAATGATATCTTAAGCCCCAGATGAGTTCATTGACTATTATTTGCTGAAGTGTAGCTGCAGTGAAATTTAGCCTGGACAAACGGGAAATAGCGATGGACAGAGGAGAGATGGATTTGTAATTTGTAGTATAAATTACAGTAAGGATTTTGGGGATAATTTACATCACTGAAATTCTTAGTGAAGGTCCTTCAAATAAGTTTCACTGAATTATTCTTCATTTCCATGTTGAGATTGCTGTATTGTCTCAAGTAGGTAGCCATAGAACAAACTGATATATTTTGCTGGAAGTTACATGACCATCTAAACATGGAACTTTAGCCTTTCATCTGTGTTGTGACAGAAAGCTGTTAGTACAGAGGTGAAGTTCCTCTGGCATTTAACAGTGGCAAAATGAACTCTTGGCTGTTATTCACAGTAATCGCATACAGAAATTGTGATGTTACCATGTCCTTCATTATAGTCTATAAATATGAATTGCAAAATTATTCTCTTTGTTTCAGCTGAGCTAGAAAAACAGAAGGGTGTGGTGCGTCCAAGCATGTCTCAATGTTCCAGCCTGAAAAAAGATTCTGGCAATGGGACGCTGAACCGAGCTTGCCTGGATGACAGCTATGCCACTGGGGAGGGGCTGAAAAGAAGCGCACTGAGCAGCTCCCTTCGAGACCTGTCTGAAGCAGGTAAGCACTGCCTTTACTTCCGTGCTCTGACTAGTGCATGCAGAGATGCCTGAATGATGCGTAGAAAGCCCAGCTCACAGTGGGCTTCCAGAACTAGTAATACTGAAGCTTCAAACATTTTAAATGGTTCCTTTTTCATAGTTCGTGTTTAATTTCTGTTTGTTTTTTACCCTTGTTCTATTAAGCAACCACTATTTGAAAGCATTTAAACCATTGTAGATTGCTATATATACTTTTAAAGGAGAGTGAAGACAGAGGAAAAATTGTAAGTGTTTTATAAAAGAAATGGTTGACTTGCACTAGGAGTAACCCACTTAGTTTGCCTTTCTTTTTTTCTTCCCCTTTGCTTCTTCCCCTTCATACAACAAGCTTAGAAAGAAAAGAAACTGGTCTCTGTGTAATGACCGCTTTCTGTGTATTTTGTGCTCAAGTGTACCTGTGTTACCACATTGATGAATGAAATTGAGTGAAGCCCTACTAAATTCTGCCTAGAGCTATGTAATTCAGATACAGTGTGTCCCTGATGCTCTTTTATTATTTTGTAACTCAAGATATAGTTCCCAATTTTTGCAGAAGAGGTTGTTGTGAAATACTACTGCCAATATAATAAAGGAAGCCCTAGTGGACAAGAATACTGATATCCCACAAAACCACTGATGTGTCTTAAGATTTGTTAACTGATTAATACAGCTAAAGACTGGAAAGGAGTGGTGGTGTGATTTTTTAGCCAAAGAAAAGCCAGGGGAAGTTTGGTATATTTTTATTTTATGCTTTGCCTTGGTAATACGCAATTGGCATACCTGTGTAATACAGGCTACCAGGGGTAGTAACCTTGTGTTTCAGTGTTAAACGTGACTCCTGTCACTTACAAGAAGTCAGATCTGAACACCATGCCAACTATTCAGAAAGTACTTCTGGGGATAGCACTAACTATAAATATATTTTTTAATCATTTTTTTAGCGTCTGTGTTACATACTCTGATTTGTTCTTTTAATTGCAGTGATGATTTACAGTATAGTCATAATTTCAATACTATGTATGTATGTCCTTGGTAGTAGAAACTACTTATCTTTTTCCTTTTTTTAACTAAAGAAGATATTTTAGCTATGCTGCAGTAAATAAAATTGTTGTAAACCGAAATTATAGCCTGTGTTTTGTGGGTATATGTATGTGCATACAAATATGTAGAGAATGAGCTCTTTCCATTATTTCATTCTCTGTTTAGGCTTTCATACTCATATGTCCATTTGCTTCATTAAAAAGACCTAGGACCTTGATCCAAAATCAGGCTGAAGTTGAATATTGGTGCTTGATTGGCTTCAATGGATTTTAGATCAAGCCCCTGGTCTTCACCACTGTTATATCTCAGATTTGAGGGCACTTCCATCATCCTTCTTTCTTGTTTTGTTTTTATTTCATTAGAATGAGAACTACCATATTGTTGAATATGTGAGTTCAGTGGGTATCTGTACCCATAAATGTGATTTCTGATTCATTTTTTTCATTCCATAGGAATTTTTCATCCCCGTCTTTGAAATATTGCCATATATTTAATTCATGTTATGGGTTTTGTGCAATAAACAAGTATTTGTGATTATTGTGATCATTGAAACATTCCACGTTTCAACAGGGTGTGCCTATAATTGGCATGCTTATTACTGAAAATGACTTTTTCCATAATAAAAACTAGAAATCACTCACAGACTGCAGGGTTTATCAATGAGTTTGTTAAACCCAACTAAACTTAATTTTAACTTTAACAAATTGAGAATTATGGAGAGTTTCTGTTTGGTCTTGTGCAGTGCAACTGACTTGAGAAATTACATACCTGTTATTTGCTTTGTTATTTGGTGTAATTTTAATGAGATTATACATGTCTTTTCTGCCTTTTCTCAGTGAATAGCTTGCATGTGAGGCTGATTTTACTTTAATATGGGAGAGGTGATCCATAGAAAAGCAAAAACACCTCTTTCAGTTAGCAAGATACTGCGTCCAGTGATTATACCACATTAAATTGCTTTTGTAAAAGAGTACTGAGTTAGGTTGCCTCAGTTCTTTTTCTGGATGAAACACAGGATCAAAAAGGAGGAGGAACAAGAGTAGTGGGACTGTGTGTGGATGTGTGTCTTTCTGTAGGAAAAGGCATGATGAAAGTGGATTTTTAGAGAGTTCCTTCCTACATTTAAACATAAATAAGTCTAATAAACATGAGAAAATTGCCTGATTGCATATTTATGCAGTAAGGCAGATAATTGTCCAATGAACATTGAAAAAACAAATTGAAAATTTAAAAATATTTATTCAATGAAGGGGAAATCTGATTGAACAGCGTTTTGGTTGCACGGGTATATGACAAAACTATTTAAGAAAACAGTCCATTACTCTGTACCAGGTATCACAGTACTAAATGGTAGCTGTGGAAAATTACTTTAAATTTCTGTCTTGGAAAAGAATGACGATTCAAAAGCTGCTTGGGTCTAATGAATGTTGATACCTTGAATGATTCTGACTCCAAAGCTGTAAACCCTCAGGAAAGGCAAGATTTCTCTGTCAGGAAACAATGTCAGGAATCATTTCCTGATGGTTGTTCTTCCACGCATTTGCCACGATAGCTGAAATCATAATTGCAAAAAGGATGTGCATGAGGATCTCTTGGTTTTAAAGATAGTATTGTTCATTGTGGACTGACAGTTCTTTCCATGGAATAAAAAAGCATGTGGCAACCAACTGTTCCAAGATGTGGATATGTCAAAAGTATTAAGTGCTTTATTTTTCTCAAAAGAAAAATGTCATTTTTATTACACATTCTTGAGCTATAGTCAAGGAAGAACTGAATTTATTTGTCCCAGACTTGGAAATTCTTAATTTACATAAAATTTGGTTGTGTTCTAATATTTTTAATGCAGTTAAAGCTGAGTTTTGTGGGTTCCGATAGAATTTTGGACATTTCACCACTTCATATTCCATATACAATTACATGATAGATAGGTTTACAGAAAGATGTGAAAGGTGTGATGTCCCATTGTGGCCATTAGTACTGGGAAGAATGATTTGATCACTAGAGCAGAGCATGGAGGATTAGACTGGTTTTGTTTCTGATTCTGCATCTCTCACAGGTTTCTTGGCTGATTTTAGACTAGTCAATCTGAATTCCAGTAACTTTGAGTTGCTGGAGCACTCGGTGCTTTCATGTTGTGTTTACAGTGGTGAGCATCTGTGGAAATCAAGCTTTACTCCCCCCATCCCTAACCTGTAAGGGGAGGGGGGTAATATTTACACACTGTACTGGTTTAAAAATTGTAATTTTATGGTTTGTCTCACTAATACACAACTGGCATCCCCCTGCACAGAAGTGCAGGATGGTATAATAGTTACTATTAATATAAGTTGTGCTTGTCTCATAATGTCCTGAGCTATTTCAAAACAATAACAGACAAGTAGAGACTACTTAAAAAAAAAAAAAGCACCAATCATAAAGCAGTTCAAGAATTAAAATAATTCTATTTGTATATTGCATATAATCTCAGTCGTCTACTTTTAACTTTTAAAACGTTTCGTTCTACCTTCCACAAAAGCTTTTTTTAAAAAAAAAAAAAAAATTTCATCATGTATTTTAAAAAATTTCCTATATCCCAAAATGTAATGGAAAAGATCGTAGAAAATCTCGGCATTGTAATCCCCTTAAAAAGACTCTGAGTTCATGCAATTACAGAATCCCTTAATCTGTTGGATCAATCTGTGATGGGATGGTGCCATCCCTTGGCTCCTCCCTCATCTGATGCAGGCAGTGTTACTAGGTTATTTTCTCCTACCTCTCTCATGGATTTTGCTGCACTATTAGGACGGAGGATACTAGCAGTCTTTTTCTCCCTTGTTAGAAGAGCTTTCCAAGTAGGGAGGGATTTTTCCTGTCTCTTCCTTTGCCACTGTTGTTATGTTTCCTTTTCTTCAATGGAATAGCAACAGTAATGGCATGATAGAATTTACTGGGGGTTTGTTCATATAACAGATTTGTATGAATCAAGTCTTTTGTGACATGCGTATGTTAATATCAAACCATTTTACAAGTATCTTGTACAAAGACATCCCCCTACTGTATATAAACACCTTTGTGTCAACAACTTTTCTGTCTTATGGAAGAGACACTGCTTTTCCAGAGAAGGAGTTGGTCAGTAGTGAGGTGTGGTTATGCTGTTTTCTCATCCCGTGGGCCTTTATCAGTATTTTGAGAACAATCTGCGTGAAGATGTCAAGAAACTATTTTCACAATTGGTGTGTGATCTTAAGACAATACCTGTTTCACCCAGAAATCAAGATGAAAATATGAAGGTTACAAAGAGCCTTTTCACCCTGGAAAGTGGTTTCTCAAAACTAACGATTAGAGCATGTTGTTTAGATAATTTTGAGCAAGTCAGGTTGGGTAGTACCTATAAGCTCGGTAGTGAGGCACTTACAGATTCTGCTGCTGCTGGGAATATCAGTTGCACACCCTTTGGAGGCTAGTATAACGAGTCATCGTTATAAGAGCTGCTACACTGGTTTGCTTTACCAAAACCTTAATTTAGAACTTTTTTCCAAACTTTTTTTCCCAAGACATACAAAGCCAGATCATAATCCATTGTTTAGATATCAGTGTATTTCACTGCCATAGCACAGAGTTTCAAGAAGTACAGGGTAGCAGTGAGAAATATTTACATTTACTGTAATGATCTGCTAGGTGGAATGGATTTTATTAATGAAACTATATTTTCTTTTGGAATGTTGAAGTTTGTAAAAATACTTTGATCGTTTAAAATTTCCACTATCAATATGAAATATTCTTAGTCCTATATAATGCATGTACATATATGGGACATATTATACTGATGTAAGTTAAAGATATTTCTTACAAAGCATATTCATATCTAACATCAATGAAGTGTTGGAATGAATCAGAAAAGATTAGATTAACTGAAATTTAATTTTATAAAAATAAATTAAAACCCACTAACATCCTTATCAATTTCAAGTAAATCAGAGGATATTAAGCAAAGCTGGTCTTCACATTTGATAAATACCACCTTGCTTTATATCACAGCTGTTGTTTATTATGTAAGTACAGAGTTATGCTTACATACAATTCTAGTCAAGACTCACCATTTTCTTGAAATGCATTTGAACGCTGCAGCCCTAGGGAAACACTTTTGAGATGGGATGCCACCTCAAAGACCAGAGCACAGTCTTGTATAAACACACATTGGCAGGGGGAATGCTCTAGAGGATTGACTTAATAGCTTTCATATCACACTGCAGGTCAATACAGAATTGGGTTTGACTTGTTTTTAAGAAAATAAACAAAGTGCTCTTTATTGTGATAGTACCTATCTGAGGGAAATTACTGGCATTTTAAGTAGGGTTTTCTGTTTGTTCTTGGCTTTGCTAGTACTACTTTGCCCTGAAGTTATTCTAAGCAAAAATCCATCTGTCTCTTTCTGTCCATGTATACCATGTATATACCGTGTTCATGGTTATTTTATTAGAGACTTTGCCATGTGCAAAAGGCATTAGATTTTCTTGTTTTCCTTCATTTTTGGCCACACTTAATGACTTGTGGCAGCTGTCAATCTTATTTGCAGTATTGACTGCTAAGTGAAGAGACGGCTATCTTCCTCTGTGCTTTTGTATCAGCAAGCAAGAGTGATTTGAGTGTTAATCAGTACTAATCCTATTAGCAGAGCAGAAAAATATCAAAGCCTGACTAGAAGTAAAAATTAAAGGCATATCAAAACCAGTTTTTCTTGGGGGGTTCATAAGATAGCACAGCTTTGATGAGGCTAAAACTCATCTGCAAGAGCAGCAAGAGATGAACTGCCAAGCTTTTGACAAAGAGCCTGTCTAGGGGAATTGTTCAAAATTCCAACGAATTTAACAAGCCAAACAAAGCACCTTGACCACAAACGCCTTCCACTCAATTTGATGTTGATGTGGAGGGGTTTGTTCTGGGAAGTAACTCTTGGTGATAATAAGAGAGGGGGGAAAAGTTACCGTAGTCTGAACAGAACTGTAGCTCTCAAGAGAAGCTTGTGTTGCAGGGCAGCATCCCATGACCAACCAGCTCAAAGTTACTCTTATGGATCCAATAGGTGGTATTTTTACATCATACTGATCTTACAAGACTTGTGGGTGGAGTCTGAATTGGTCTATGGGAGGGTATGTCAAGAAGTAAGGGTGAACCTCCCAGGAATCACTGTTTTGTCCCACTTACAAACCAGTCCCACAGTTGTACTCTCTGGCTCTGATACCACGTGCCTTTTGGGCTTCTAAAGATGAGGGGGTGTGGCTCATAGGTTCCGTGATGCTGAAATGTTCACATTCCTCTCCAAAACCACCTGTTAGAGTAGAAGATTCTGAGGGCTGCAATGTACCAATGCAGGGTGGAGATTGTCTTTGATATTTGGCCTTGCAGGAAAGCAAGGAGAAAGCATTGAGAAAATTTAGGTTTCTAAAAACATGCAGATTTTAGAGAAGCTTTGAGAACCTGACTGCTCTTCAAAGGTTAGCTTTGTTTATATGCCCTGCCAGTAAAGTATTTTGAAACTTTGCAAAGCAATGCTCAACAAGCTATCTTTTCACAAATCTCTATTTCCCCTGCAGCTGTATGCTATTTTCTCTTCTGTGAAATGAGAGAGAAAATCTGGGATCCTGTGTCCTATATATATCCACTGAAGTATTCTGGCTCTTTAGGCAAAGTCTGGTGTGTGATGTGTAGTTTTAGGCAAAGGTTTTTGGCAATTTGAGAATACTGGAGAACAAATCCATCATACTTAAAGATGAAGCACTGCACAGCTAAACAAACAAAATCTAGCCATAATGTCAAGACAGATTCCAGATTTATTGATAAAAAATTAAGTTTAGTTTTTTTAAACCTCATGAGAGAAGATTATATGAAATCCACTGAGGTTCAAAACTGAAAACGAAATGATGAAACTGATGCCCCTCACCAATCCCCCACACTGAAGTTCAGAATATGCCAATATGAGATTTTGTATTTAAATTAATACCACCTCACAAATATATATATATGCTACCAGTCTTTAAAGAAAGAAACTTCATAGACAATTAGATTCCAGGAAGTCAAACAATTTAAAATTGTTGCTGGTCAACATCACAACCATAGTACTAAATATAGATGCTAAAATACATGTATTTTAAGAGTTGTACAAATTTTTAAAAAAATCACACCCCGCTAATGCTAGTTGATTCACAACAACAATACCTCTTAAAAATTAGTGAGGTACAGAAACTTGATGTAACTAATGGCCTTAAAAATCTAAGTTTCTGCCTTAGTAGCTGCTGTACCAGTCCAGTGCAATGTTAACAACCCCCTTGCAGCCCCTCTAGTTGCATTTAGAGACTCCTCTAGTGATTCAGGGAAAGCAGCTGTTTTTCACCCGGGTCTTGTCTCAGTCTCTAATCTATGGTGTTGCATGTCCTGGGCAGGCAAGCGTGGGCGACGCAGCAGTGCAGGATCGCTAGACAGCAATATGGAAGTAAGTAGGAAGTTACTGATGTCTAGCTGGATGTGATGATGTGCATTTCAAACCTTTCTTTTACATACATATTTTTTTGCTCTTTTTTCTTCTAACATATAACCTGCCTGCCTCAAATAAAATGCATGCCTAGGCTACTCACTCCGTATTCTTCCAGCTTAAAAAGCACTGACAGCTTGTTGTAGACCAATGCCATTTTTGGTTTGAGCTAACCTTGTTCCCTTTGTTCCTGCAAGCATGGTTAAATGAATATGATGTGTCCTTTTGCCACCATTTCAGTCTGGTCCCAGCTTAAAAGCCCACTTGCTCTTTGTTACAAAGTACACTGTTCTTGCTGTTTGATATTTAGCTACAACTATTGACTTTCATGCTCAACCATTCCCATTGCTTATTTTCAAGTTAAATTGCTAAATGTATGCAGTCATGACACCATGGAATTGCACAGATAGGGCATGGGAGGAAAAAAATACTAAGATAGGTGAATTCAATGTGGATTTCATGAGATTTCATTCATCTTCAAACCATTTATATATATACTGTTCATGTCTCTGAATTCAGCTTGCAGATTTTTTTCTTTTTTTCTCTTTTTTTTTTTGTTTGTGTTTGCTTTAGGTAGATTGCAGTTTAAATCTAGCACACTTTGCCTAAGTACTGTTGTGTCCCATAACTCTTTAAAAAAACAAAAAACAAAAAACCAAAAAACAAACCAAACAAAACTTCGAGAAGCTAAATACACCATTCCAGGCTAAATAATAGAGAATGTTGGACCACAGGTCAGAAGAACACAATCACATAGAAATCTTAGTGGCAAAAATGGTATGGTTCCATTTAACACATAATTCAGAGGTAGACTTGAGAAGCAGCACTGTGGCATATAGTAGTGGAAAACTACTATAAAAAAGAAGTTTAAAATACTGTTTTGAAACCTGAATTGTAACTGTAATATTTGCTGCTGTGTGTTTAACTATTTAGGTTGAATTTAATGTAGTTTTTTTTTGTTGTTGTAAAAAAAGCAAGTATGGTATTTTTTACAGTATCTTAAAATGTATTTTTCCTTTAAAAACACACTCCTAGGTCTTACGTCATGTTACTCTTCCATGACATTTTTCTTATTTGAAGTCATAGCTTTTGATACTAAAGTACTGAGAGAAAAACATTTAATGCTTAAAATATCCCAAGAAGGGCACGAATGCCTCACTGGCAACTTAGAGAAGGTGGAAATAAAATTTTTCCTAGAAGTCTTAACATAGTCCACCCATGTGAACACTGAAGGAGGAGTTTGTGGGTCAGTGTGAACTTTTTCTTTTAAACATTTTAAGATTTTTTTAATTTTTATTTCTATTAATTTCTTTTTAGGGGTCCATCATTAGCAGTCCTCACATGCGCCGAAGAGCTACATCAACCCGAGAGTGTCCATCTCGCCCTCACCAGACTATGCCTAACTCCTCCTCACTCCTAGGTTCCTTATTTGGTAGTAAAAGGGGAAAGCCACCTTCCCAAGGCCATCCACCATCTGGCTCATCACAGCAACCTCCGCACCCTCCAGTAATCCCACATCAGCAACACTCACAGCATCCTTCTGCCATGCATCACGCAGGGCCAGCTGAGGGGCAGACACAGGCACAAGTGCACTCTCACCATTCGCAGTACTGTCATATGCAGCAGAACCCACCACCCTACCACCACCACCACCACTACCACCCTCCCCAGCACATCCAGCACCCACACCAGTACCACCAACACGTGCCACATTCCCAGCATGCGGCACACTCCCAGCATACTCCTTACATGCAGCACCCCCACGCGCAGCACACCCACTCTCCTCACCCGCCGCTGCCCCCTCCGCACCCAGGGCACTCTTCTCATCCCCAGCACTCGCAGCATCACCACGGACCGCCACCTCCTCCCTCCACTTCGGCCAGCACTAAGCCCAAACACAGCGGCATCAGCACAATAGTCTAGAACATATTGACCCTTCTAATAACTGTAGTTTTAAACAAAGTTACAAAGGCACTTACAGGAAGCAACAAATAATATTGTCAGTTTTTACCTACACAATTTAATTGAGTTGTGTGAGCTTAAAGGCTTGCTGTTACTAAATAAAATAATTCAAGTTAGCGCAATTGATACTGGTTTTACTTATCTACTCGATAGACGCTTACCATCTGGTTAGCTGTTATTTCCAAACTGCCTTGAAATCATGCTGCTTGCTGAATATGAGTAAAGCTACCTTTTACGCCAAATCCCTTGACAATTTTACGTGCGTAATAAAAACTTAGTCTATGAAAAAAGGAAAAAAGTGATACAGAACCAAGTGTTGCATTCTTGCTCTTTTATTGTCAATGGGCAAAAAAATAAGTAGACCTGATATGGTTGATGAAAGTACGTAAGTAAACTTTATATAATATAAATATATACATATAAATATATATATACTGTATAGTTAACATTTGTGCTTGGAAAGAAATTTTTTCAGTCCACAAAACTAGCAATATAGACTTTACAAGGAATTCCACTTACTTGATAGGACAGTATAATAGATGAATAGCATATGAAAGAGTAGACCAAAAACATGACACGTTAGAAACAAATTTCAGACATTTCAGTATTTTCATTAAAAGTCCTCTGGACTTGCTAAGATTTCTAAGCAATCATTACTAAATGTGCCAAGTAACATAGCATTTAAATGTTGTAGTCAAATACTGCTTTGTATAAATCCTTATTTTATTAACACGATAATATCATACGTAATCAGTATTATAACTGCTCTGCTATTTCAGGTAAGCAAACTCGTTAAGATGCAGTAATTATACCGTAGCAATGTAGGATGACCATTTACCAGTGGTTGTCTTCAAGCATTGGTCACACAAATTCTTAGACACTTTAAAGGCTGTGATAACTGTGAATTTACATGATCCACATTTCTTTTGTATGCATATGATTTAACGAAGACACACGAAGAGTTACGACAGGTGCATGTACACACTGCAAAAACATTCATCTCAAACATGAAAATGGCAAACTTCCATCTTTCTCAGCTACTTTGTTTCCTGTTCACCATAATTTCTCATGTTTACCCCCAATGAAGCTGAATTCTAGTCAGAGTGTTTCCAGGTGGAAGTGCTCTAAAGCTTTGAAGATTTGTTTTAGAATTTAGTATAGGGTTTTTATATATATATTAAAACAAAATATGTAATTCCATGTAGCCATGTGCTAGCAACAAAGTGGCTTCACCATTTTTACTCATCACATTTGTTAGTTTGAAAGTACCCAGCACTCAGCAGGCTGAGTTTATGCTCAAACTCTCAATTTCATAGTCCAGTTAGTTGCAAGACATCACATAAAAACAGGCTGTGCTGTTGTTGCTTATGTGTTGTAATCAAACCATTTGCAAATTTCTATACAATTTTTATCCCAAAATCCTGTACAAAGTTATACATGGCGCCTACTTTGTAGTTTCAGCATTTTGAGCCACTGCAAGGACTTTACACCTAAACAGTAGAGACAAAGGAATCACAAAGGCAAGACTGTACCAGCCTAAAAGCAAACCTTGAAGAGGATGAGCAAAAAGTTCCAGTGTGAGATGGGTAAAAGTAATAATAATAACAACCAGTCAATTTTCTGTTTAACAGTAATAAAATTGTCAGGAATAACGAGGACATGAGAACAAGAGAGTGACTGTTCATATTGGCTTGCTCATGGCATCTCTAATATTTGGGGGGGATGGGGGGAGAGGTTGAGTGATTTTTTTTTTTTTTTTCCCCCTTTCATACCATTGATATCACAAAGCCAGCAAAACTGCAAACTGAGCACTTTGTTAACCTCCACAGAGAGCAAATACAGCAATCTAGAGTTTAGCCTTTTGTTTCAAGCTGTCCACGTTTGCTTCACACATGTGCAATATGTTTTCCCCTTCTGCTCCTTCTCCTCTAAATTATTTTCATGAAAAGAAAAGAAAGCGAGTAATTATTTTAAGTATCGCTCATACTAAATTCTGCGGCTTACCTTAAGAGGGCTCATACGGGTCCCCTGAGGCTCTGTTCCTTGCAGTTTAAAAAAATATATACTGTTCTTATAAGGGAAAGTAGAACTGTCTGCATGTCATCTAATGTTATTAGTGTGAGGCTACACTCTACATATTGTATATTTGCAAAATATATCAGTGTTACTGTTGATATTAGTTGAAGTAAAGTGATAACATATTTCAATATGTAGACTTTTCTTCATACATCTGTACCAATAGTAGAGTCTAACTGTAATTTATAGGTTGTTCCAGAAAAGATAAAGAACCATTTAGGTACAAACATCTTTCAGAAACTGCATCTCTTAATTAAAACAGAGGTAAGAATGCTCCTCTTCACTGAGTGACGGAGTCTGTACTTGTTTCAGATGCAGAGTTATAACGTAAGTAAAATTGCCTGTGTATGGAATACATAATATGTGGTAGCAGTGGAGAGGAAAATCTGACTCTAGCTGTGTTAATTAACAATGAAGATGTTAAATCTCCCAGATCTGCATTTGCTTTATCTTTAAAAAACCCTTTCATTCATTTAAATTAGAGTTACATATAAATATTCTAAACTTACACAGTAAGCCACATTTTAATGTTTGACCACTGGTTTTCCATGTGCAATCAATTAAATATTCAAGAGATGTCACAAATGTGCATGCAAAAAAGCCATTTACACATGATTTCATGTACACATGGGGAAAGAGCTTGTGCCTACCCTCTAGGTGCATTAAGTTGCATGTGTAAAATCACAGATCATTTTGAGGCTAGGTTAAAAAACCAAAACTGGTCATGTAAGAGCATGGTATTTGTAAACTCTATTATTTCAAGTCAATGAGGAGAAACGGTGGATTATTTTTTTTTTTAATTTTTTTTAGACTGTGTGTTTGTATGTACTTTAAGCAAACAAATATGTCTTGGTGTCAGCATAAGTCTTAAGAACTTTGCTGCTTGTTTAGGGTCATAGTATAACCTCTCTTGACTCCATCCTTGATTAACAATTGCTTAGAGCAGTGTGGATCATGCCTAGAATAGGAAAATGATAGTACTTTAACACTGCGTGTGGTTAAGCAAACTAATTTTTTCAGCCTGCAGGCAGGAGTAGAATTGAGAGGGTTTTTTCTCAAATGCCATTGCCGATTAAAAACTGGTACAGAACTGCACAGAGTGGCCATGTTTCTCTTTTCCCATAAATAATGTGGCAAAGTAGTAATGCTGATTTGAAAAAATGAAAGGGAAACGTAAAGAATGAAGGTGTGGCAACAAGAATCTTTTCTGGGACAACAATCAAATATATATTTGGGGTTTTTATTTTTTTAAGTTAAGAATGAAATGTACAACAATGTAAAAACAAAAAAAAAAACAAAGTTCATCCTAATATAATGTGCGTCTTGTATTGCTAAAAAAAGCCAAGTCTGACATACAGTGTAGAATGATTTTCCCATCATGTACTGCATGCAGCAGAAGCCTCTTGTTTCTTGATAAAATGAGCTGAAAGACAGTCAGCAGATATTTAAACAATGAATCTCTAGATGTTGACTTGCTGTTCCATATGAAGCTGTGTGTTTTCTGCAGTTAAGCATGCATTTTGCTGTTCCCTTGTAAAATACCATCGCACTTCTTGCCTGCGAAATGGATTATTGTGTATATATTTAAAAGAAAAGTGGAACCAATAACAAGACTAAATTTGGAAAAGAGAAAAGGGGGTGGTGAGAATGGGACCAGTAGGGGGAATAGATAATTCTCTAAATTGTACATAGTGTGTAAATTAGTATTACTATAAGTCTGCAGTCACTTTGAGGTTGCCTATCTCCTGCTAGGAACTTAAATCAGCTTTGAGTTGTATTAAACTGGTAGAATTAGGTCTAGAATGCAGACTGTTAAAGACTTCAAAAAAACATTATGCTTACAAGAAGCTTCTGTTCTGGGGAGGCTTGAGACCCCTTTTGTAACTACGGGGAAGAAAGGAGTGCTTTCATTTTAATATGCATTCTGTTTGTAAGTAGTAACAGACCCTATTGATGTAAAACTATAACTGTGATCATGTGGAGAAATCAAATAAATCATTTAAAACTCTTTGTTTCTCATTTTGTGTAACCCAAGAACTTCAACTCTTCAGGCCTGAAATGCAGGAAATTCCTTCCCATGGTATCCTGGCCCCGCTGAGACAATGGGATTTCTGCTACTCACTTCAAAGGGGCCAAGATTTCAGTCTTCATCTGAAATTGTAGAGCAGTTGGTGGAAATGATGGTCGGTACTGTGGAGACTGTGATCCCTTCTCAATAGGTTTTGATTTGTTTGGTGGTGCTGTAAATACATTTAGTTCCAAAGTACAATAAAGAGCAATAAATACACCACCTAGACCTGCCACTGGTGAGGGGGAACACTGAAGAGGCTTTTTGGTGCGCTATTTATCAAATCATTCCAATGTTGAAAAACAGCAACCAGATTTTGCATCCTCTTAAACATGAGCTGCCCAGCGTGTTCGACTGACCCATTAATCTTTTGGCTAGCACCTTGCCTTGGGAGCTCGTGTTCAGATGACTGTCTGCCCTTGACTCATAAGTGTTCTAAGTTTGTCCTTCCCAGGCGTGCAGTCCTTCATTTCCCAAGTGTAACCTACATTCTTTGGACCGAGCTGGGAGAGCAGTCACTGCTTCTGCGCGCCCATTGGCAGGGAACCAGCCGCATACTTCAGTAAGCGATGTAACTCAATAAGCGTTAGCCCGTTACTACTTGTGCCTGTATTTATTTGCTGTGTCGCTTAAATTATATCACTACACAGGCGTATTTGCCACACAGGGCCTTCACAGTATTTAGTGTTACACTCCTGCAATTACTGTAGATAACCACCTGTGGCATACTCAGTTGTGTTCTTGTTTTTGTGCATTTCCTGGATTTCAAGGGGAATATAGTGTGTCTGTAAAGCCTGTCAAAACTAATGATGAACTATCAATTTAAACTAAATACTGTGTTTACTTGTTTTTTCTATGAATTTTAGGAGATTCTTGAATTATTTTGTGGGAATAGTCGACTGTGACCTATTTCTGAATGGCTGTAATTTCAGGATGTACATCTTGATCAATGATTTTTTTGCTAGGTAAGTGCGCGTTTATCACTAGATACTTCTAGTGTGCCATCCCTCCGAGCTGTGTGACACACTAGAAGAGAACCAATGCCTCATAGAAACATTCTGTTAGTGGAAATAGAAGAATTTGCAATGATGTTCTTTATTGGTACTTCTATTCATGCATCAGTACACACATTAATTGCAGGAATGAATTTTCATGCAATAGCAAGTTATTCAAGCTCTTCTAGATAGCATCTTTTTTAAGTGGGGTTTACTTTCCAGGTATTTTCTGTATTACTTTGGTTAAAATAAAGCAATGCAATATTGAAATGACAGGAAAATGAACTAAAGAACTTCATACCTTTTACTTCAGAGATGTATTTTATCTGTATCTCTCATCAGGTTTTTGTTGGCTTAAAAATCTTAAGAATTCTATTTAACTTCTTTTTTTTCCAGTTGGCCTCAATGGTTGCTTTTCATTCAGGAGCTTCATAACAACAGGTATAATAGCATTTTGCCATGTATTTATTTGGAGTATACATAATAGTTGTGTCATGTTTTATTCATCAGCTACAGCCTGTGCACAGGTGAGATTTGGGAGCCCCAATGATTTTTAACTTTCTTGCATGGTATTACAGGCCCTGGTCAGAGTCCAGAATATCTTCCGGACGCTGTTGCTTATCCCTCAGCATTTTAGATTGAGCTTGAAACATTAAGCCAACTTCTAGGATTTTTCCTGCAGTCCTTCAAACAACGGCTACAGGGTTTCAGAATTATGATGCTGTTAGGACTGTGTGATAAATCATATTTCAGCATGCGTGTGTACTGACAACACATATTTGCATAAGATGAGCAATGTACTTACAGTAACATGCCACAATACGTCTTTACTGATATTATAGCTGCATTATATACACCTTTTTCAAAAGGAAGCACACTGCATTTTTAGCCTACTTACTAGCATCTTAGTGACTTTTGCTGCTATATTTTGCAGCAAATTATATAAAATTTCTAAAGGAGAACATAGCACAGCTCACTTGATAGGAATACCTAAACCCCACAAATGACAGAAAAATGCTTCATTTTAGGTGTATTTTTTAGTACTTTCTTTTTGTTTCCTGTTATTTCAAGAATTAAAGCCAAATCCTGTATTACGTGGTAAAACTAAATCAACTGCAGGATGAGGCTGATCATGAATGTTAGGAAATGCTTATATTAAGATCCTTGCTTGAAGTGCTTCCTAAGCTAAATAAGACTTAAATGAAAGTAGTGTGGGTGATGCTGACTTGAAACCATCACTTTTTTCAACTGGTTAGATTTATTTTTACCATACGTATAAATGCATATTTTTAGGGATAAAATGTTATGAAAAAAAAATCCCCTTTATTTGGCATTTTTGCAATAACTGAGATGTGAAATTAGTATCATGGTTCACAAGACACAGCCAGCTCAAACAAATCACAGAAGCATACCATTTATCAGCTCCATGGTAAAATGACATACACAACTTCAGCTTTCATTTATTTCTTCATATTTAGACGTAGCGATTTAAACAGGTATATATAATGGACAAAGAAAAAATAATGTTTTTAATAAGATGAATAGGGTAAATTCATTCTAACGCAAATGAAATGTTATGCATGCATAGTGAAAAATGCTTTCTCTCTACAGCTTCTCATTTCTGCTACAAAATAATACATTAACAAGTATTTGACAAAGAAATGGGCGTTATTTGTTTTAACTAGGGAAATGGAAAAAGCAAGGACTATGCAGGTGTTCTGAGTTAGGAGGCTGTTATTTAGCAATGGTATCACAATAAACCAAAGCTGGAAATGAATTAATTTAATCAATGCCATTATGATTTTTTCTTCTATCAATGAGGAAACAATCTGACTTTCAGAGGTGGAGTTTCATCGCATTGGATCCAGCTGTGCTGAGTAAGTGTGGCCATTCCTTTGTGCATGATCCTTGGACAGGAACACCATTTCCTGATGCTGTACAAACCAGTGGTCCCTCTGGAGGTCCGCGTGCAGCTGAGCTGTGGGTCAGGCTGGGGAGCAGGAGAGAGAGCACCGTGCCCTTTGTGAGCGTAGGACAGCAGATGCTGCGCTGGGGTGAGGGAGGAAGGAACCAGAGGAGCGTGTCTCATGCTGAATGCATGACCTTGGCAGGACTGCGCTCGTGCAGTGGGGCACAACCCCTGGGAGCATTTTCCTGCTCCGTCAGCTCACCATATGCTCTTGACTGATTATTATTTTCATTTTACTGGCTAATATTCCTTTATATCCACCTCCAACAACAGAGAAGAGATTTTTATTTAATGATTCATGCTATATATTGTCTTTTCCATCTTTCTGGTAATCCTGTGTCTCTGCTTCTGCCTCAGCCATTATCCCAGCCTCCAAAAAAGCCTTTGCTGTAATTAAAAATAAAATAAATTTAAGAAAAAAACAACTCCAAAAACCTCCCGCAATAGCCATAGTGTGAGATACTTCTGTTGTGCTTCAAAACCTGAGTTTTGAAGAGCAGACACAAGTAACATTTTCTATCGCAACAAAAAATGTGTAGTAAGCATTCTAAGTAGGACTTCAAGCATCCTAGGTGTTTATAGCCCTGAATTTTCACAGCATTTCAGCAATTTTTAAGAATTTCTTTATGTGCTAACTCTTCTGCTATAGCAATTTTTAAATTTTTCAAAATAGTTTGCGTATATATTTTATTCCTAAAGGTGGAGGAAACTTTGTTTCTTACTCTTTCTAATTTTTTTCTGCTACTGCAGCATTCAGATTTCTGGCCTGTTGGAGTATTTCATGACCCGGCTGACGTACTTGCAAACTGCCAGCATAGCTTCATGCAAAAAAAGGTGTCTCTATATTAGCAATGAATCGCAGGGGGGGCAGCCTGAACAATTCCTTAGACTGTGTGGATTTGAAATAACTTGAAGAAAAAGCTGGTGAAAAAGCACTTGCATTTTGGGTCATCTGTTTCTCTCCATATATGAGAGGGGAGAAACAGATGCCTTATCTGGGATGAAGCAAATTATTGGACTAAAAAATATTAATAAAATGTTCCTGAGACTGTGGAGCTCCTTCTTTGCTCTCCAACATCAGAGTGTAATAAAACGTATTTTGGCAAAGAGGCTCTGACCGATCTCACTTCTGTATTCATTAATACTGCCAAGATGTGCTTTATGCAGTTACTGCAAGGTCTTTTTATAGCCACCATCGTTCTCTCTCACCTACCACCGTCATCTCTGTGTGATACAAAACCTATACTATCCAGGCTGGCTTGTGGCTCTTTATCCACAGATGTGCTCGTACAGAATCCCACAGTAACAGCTTGTTTCCCAGATTGAGAGTTAAGGTTATCTCCTTCACAGAGCAAGAATTAGACTTGATTTCAATACAGCGTTTGGCCTATTTTCTCTCTCTTGAAAAAGTAAAGCTTGTTTGGCTGTCAAGAAAAAATTATAATGCTTTATTATTTGAAATAAAATACTTTAGAAAATAAAATACTTAAAAACATAAGATAATTTAGTGCTTTCTTTTAATCTGATATGACAGAGCTAATTCACGATTTGCCTGTAAGTGCCACCTTAAGTTGTGAGGAATCCCTTTCACTAACAATATGTATCTGTTTCTTTTTCAGGTACTTCTTACCATAGCCACAGCACAAAAGCACGCTAGCTTGGACAAATGTATTTATACAGTGACCATGTTAACATCTGTGTTTCAAACACATCACATTACATCCACAGCATGTAACCAGGAGCAAAAGTGGAAATACCAGTTCCTGCTCTCACCTTTCCCAAGATTTAATTTGTAAGCCAAGTTTTTTTTAAATATTGAGAGACAGGAGAGATGATGCAATGCGCACATCATCACATGCCCCCGGGGAAGATAATTATGAATTTCAAGTGCAAAACTTTCCTGCCATCTGTCTGATTGTAAAGGAGAAAACAACAATTACATAAAGGGAGGAGAGGTTACTAAAGGAATTGTGTGTATTTTCCCGAAAGCGCTGCAAAGACGGGTGAATATTTTTATAAAGTAATTTAGATGAACAGTGGCACTTTTTCAGTAAGTAAAATATCCATGTCTCAAGGCGCTAATATTATCAGATGTTTGTATTATTGAATACCATTATTTAAGCAGCTACTGAGAAATACGATAGAGTAAAAACAAAAGGAAAACTGTAGGGTAATTTCATTGTATTCATTTATGGATCTATATCTCTTTTGTATAAATTCCTTCTGAAGAAAGCAGTTCCGTGTGGAATAGACTGAAATGGACATCACTGCGGCAGTCGTGGTTGATCACAAAATGTGTGTTATGAAGAGCTCTCTAACAGCTGAGGGATTAGCTGGTCCAGGAAGGTAGTGAAGAGTGCTCTAACAATTTCAAAGGAAGCTGAGATGATATGAACATGTGGATGAATGTGGAGTGCCAGAGACACCAGAGACGGGTTGTAAATAAAAGTGGGGAAAGAAAAAGGTTGGGTATGTTGCTGAAGCAGAAGGTAAAAACTGTATTTCTTTTACTTTTTTTTTTAGCAGCATATTGTGCATTTCTGTGGAATGCAGTTTGACCTTGTTTATAGGTCAGAATGGTGGAATTAAGTGTTACGGAGAGTTGCAGAGAACTGGAGCTGCCAGGAGTGTGCTTTCAGCTGTAGTTACATACAACAGTAGGAAGAGTTGCATGTATGGGACAATATAAATGGTGTGATACCATTTGTGTCAGTGCAGAAACAAAGAGGATTCTCTATGTGCAAGTGATAGTCTGCTTGTAGTTTCGTGCTGTGGATATGCTATCATCCACTCCGATTTGTTCTGCAACTGGAAAAAAAAATCAGGTATTTCTTTAGGATATGCTCAGATTACCATTCTCGTGCTTAGTGAAAGAATGCACAGGGTGGAGCGTGCTGGCTGCTGTTTCAGTTCTTTTGAACTTCCTGATGAGGCATCTTTTTCCTGCTGTTTCCCAACTGGCCTAGCCTTGTTTTCACTGTTTGGATCATTTTCTTCAAGCAGTCTTGCTGTGCTCTTTGTTTATCCTTTCTTTAAAGTTGCCAGATCACCCCCCTTTGTACTGATCAGAACCCATCTGACTTGTCTCAGCAGAGAGAGGGTGGCCTCAGCTTTAGCACTTGTGTCCTTAGCATATTTAGTCTGGGGAGGATGTCACTGGACCCACGCCTCTCCTCCTGACACCCTGGAGGATGTCTTAGCTGCCACCACCTCTGTCCGGAACGGGGATGTGGCGTTGGTGGGGCATCACCCTCTCTTTGGCACTCCACCATTTCACCGCAGTGCCAGACAGGTTCCCTCTCAGTGACATCATGCGAGAAGGTCGCCTGCTCAATTAACCCGATGCGTCATGAGGATGAGCAGCAGAGCAGGCTTTTTGCTCTTCCTATCCATACCATCAACCAGATATAAGCACCCTATAGAGGCAGTAATGTGTTATCACTCCACCCCAAAGATTGCAAAGTGCTGATACCATCTTGGTGTTCCCCACCCTTTTTTTTTTGTTTTGTCCTGATAGGACTAGACATCACCTTTTGGCTTTTCTACCTTTCAAAACTAAAAGAAGGGGGAAAACTTTATGTAACCAGAACTGAACATGTGGAGATTAGAAGCTCAGGATCAGTTTTGGTAGTCGGTACTCCTGAATAATCATAAAACAGTGAAAGTGCTGTAATCTTACGGAGGAGCAGGGTCCTGCAGGTAGCCTTTCCTACTTATTGCTCTTAGCAAAGGGCAAGCAAAGAGGGCTGGCTCTTCTCTCATAAATCACGTGGCCATGTTTCATACAAAGTAGTTGGCCCAGACCATCAGAAGCTCACCCTTCATAAGACTGTTGCAAAATGAGCACTCAGCAGTTGCATCTTATCCCCAACTAATAGTTATAATTGATGGCATCAAGGAGTCTGTGAAAAGGAAAACCTTTCCAGTCGAGATGGGTTTGTTTCCTCAGAGTTCTGCACATATTTGGACTCGACACTGACTGATTCACGAACCAATTGGGTGAAATATTTCTCACCTCCTCCCAGGCGTACAGCATTACATACTTGTGTGATACCTTCGGCTTCAGTCAGCCTGGGCAGCGTCCACAGGGCTCTGACTGATACCCGTCGGCTTGTGAACGCTTAGGATTTGAGGATTCCCACAATGTGAATACATATATACATACACATAAAAAAAACCCACACCAGTGAGCAAAGCTGCTTGAGCTGGAGATCAGATACATTTTCTTACCTTTTCCCCTCCCCCTCAGAGTCCTTTCCTATTCCCAAGTTGCAATACGGTGCCTGAGAGGCAACTGAAGTGGCAAATTATTTGGACTACAGGATTAAAGGATTTATGCTTTACAAGTCGTAAGTGAAGTAAGCAAGTAAGTAAGCAAAGTAAATCAGTCTGTTAGGCCTGTGTTTGCCTTTAGTCCTTGTTCTTTTGTTAAATGCCATTTTGTTGAATCCCTAGCATTTTGAAAGTCTCTTCACAGACCAAAACAAAACAAGGGCAGCTGAAGAATGAAGGGCAGCAGGACATGGTGATCCTTAAAATGAGAGAGTAGAGACAGCCTTTAAAGGACTTGAAAGAAGTATTTCAAACAAATTAATTCTACCTTTGTGTCAATGAAGTTTAGTATTCATTAAGTACTTGCGTGTCAGTGAGCACTCGTACCCACCCGCAGGTGAGAGCGGCAGGTAGGGGGTGGTGACGCAACAAACTCGACTAGTGACCTCTTGCACAGAGATGGAGTGGTGCGTGTTCCCGAACCGCATCTCAGTGTTCGGGTAACCGGCTCAGTAACCTGGCACGGGTTTGCCACTTTGTTTTTTAATGACGCAAAATCTGCTGTCAAAGGCATGGCAGATGAAAGTGAAGGAAATATAAACCTGAGCATCCTCAGTGCAGTATCTACGTCGGGTCATGGTAGTGGTGGTTGGTGTTTGGCAGTTGGTTATCTGTGGAAATGGCTGCACAAGTGACGGCCGCTCAGGTGAGGGCTGTCAGCTTCTGGCATAATCTCCTCCCAGTTCCCGAGATGCACAGAGAGGGAGGAGTTGGGTTGTGATGGAGAATTTGTGGCCACTTCCCTGACCTCGGTGTGCAGTGCAGCACACCCACCGCGCCTCAAGGGGAGTGCAGCCATCCGCCCTTGTCCCCGGCGAGGGGCGCCGTTCCCTCTCCCGGGCTGCGCTGCTGCTTTTGGGTTGGTTCAGGAAGACCACGCAAAGGCATCCCGCCTGCTCCAAAAAAGCACTTTTTTTTTTTTTTTGTCACCTGACTCAATTTCTGTAGTCCCGTCAGGTGGTGCCCCGGCCCAAAGCTGCCGGAGGGCGGAGCGAGGGGCTCCAGCGGGGCCGGGCCGGGCCGCAGAGCAGCGCCCCTGGGCTGCCGCGCCTCCCCGGGCTGGGCCCGCCCGCGCTGGGCCCTGCAGCCGCAAGGACGAAGCCGCGAGTGGCATCGTTCCCCGCGGGCCCCGTTTCTGTGGCGACTCCCGCCTGCGACCGGCGGACGGCCACGGGCCCTGCGCGGCTGTGTGCGCGGCCCTGCGGAGGGGCCGCCAGCGCGTTAACCACAGCGCAGCGCGCTGTCGGTACCGCCCGCCTGAGGCGGCCGCCGCAGGCCCCGCCCCCCGGCCGCAGGCCCCGCCCCGCGGGGGTGACGGGAGGCGGCGCGCGGGCGTCAGGCCGTCACGCGGCGCCGCCCTCAGCGGGGCGGGCGGGAGAGCGCGATGGCGGCGGCCATGAGCGGGCTCTTGCTGCGCGCCCTGCGCGCCGCGCTGCCGGCCCCCGCCACCCTCCCCGCCGTCCGCCGCCTCCGCACCGCCGCCCCGCGCCCCGCCTTCGCCAAGGAGCTCTTCCTGGGGACGCTGCGGAAGGTGAGGGGGCCGCTCCGGCCGGGGGCCGCCGTCCGGCGGGCCTGGGGGAAGTGGCGCCTGAGGGGCGGGCGCGCGCCGCGGCTGTGGGGGCGCCCGCCGTCCCCCCCGCCGTCCCGGGCGGCGTTAGCGGTGCGCGGTTGTTAACCGAGTAAGGGCGCCGTGGTGGCGGTGCGGGTAGGCGAGGGTGCCCCGCACCGCCTGCCAGGGCGCTGGGAGAGGCAGGGCGCCGGAGGCCGTGCCCGCCACAGCTGCTGCAGTCCGGGCCGTTCGCGCCCCTCAGCTGAAGCTGGGTTAAACTAATGGACCGCTTTGCACCTGTGCGCACAAAAGGCACGATGGTGTTCGAAATGCTCAGGAACAACCGGCGTCGGAAGGGCCGCTTGAAACCACGGTCGCCTGTTGTTGCAAGCCTAAGCAAATTCCCCACAGAAACGCGCTCGTGTGTTTACATTGGGCTCTGGGCATGGAGCAGCTGCATTCCACGCAACTTAAGTCAGTTTGTCCTCTGTTTACTTCAGGGAACAAGACTTTATGTGAGCTTTTGCTTACAGTTTTTTTGTAGGAAAGATGGAAGTTCATGTTGTGTCTTGAGATGCCACTGGACAAAAAAGTCACAAATTTGAGATACAGTGCTGTATTGAAACAGTACTTGTTAATCTAAAGTTTAGAGTGTACACTTACCAGAGATTATAGTTAAATAAATTGAAAGAAGGGATAACTTAAATTCACTGAAATGAGTTGAACAATAAACTTTCCCAAAACAGACCTTAAGTGCAGTGTTACAACTGTCAGCAGTCAGACTCCATCGCGTTAAACCCCTGTTCATGTTTGCCATTTTTCCTCTCAAATTTCAATGTAAGAGTTTCCTGAAAAACTATAGCGTTTACTAGATCCTGAATTTTTGGAGCTGACGTGATTCTTCAGACTATAATGAACAGTTTTGTTTGGGCAGAGGTAGATTTCTATTTAATGGGGGATACATGATAAAAATTGGAAGTACAATTCTCGTGTAATCTTTTGCTTCACTTCTTGTGTTAGTTGCTTGGATTTTTTTTTTTTATTTATTCAAGCCTGTCAGGTCATCCTGCTTCCAGTTTACAACCAGAAATCCCAGGGTGATGATAAGGAGCTGTATGGATCTTGCTAACCTTTGTACTGGTGACATTGAACAGGTGGAATGTGCTGTGTGCTTCCAAGGGACAGTGTTTACGGGCTGAGTTTTGAAAACATAACACTAAATTGATTCTGATACAAATTAAAATTAACTAATTTTTTTTTAATCCCAAAATGGGATTACATTGGCAACATTTATGGTTGGTGAAGGATTTTTGCATTCTCTTGGTTCTTAAAATCTCTCTATTTCTTCCCAATGTTTCTGATTTTCAGGTAATAGCCTTCTGATTTGATTTTGGTATTTAGCAAAGTTGCGTCCTGTTTCTGAACATTTTCCACAGTTCTTGATTTTCACAGTTCTTTAGAGTCTAGTGTTTGAAAGGTATATGTTCTTGAGCTTTTATTTCAATTCACGATTTGTGCTTTTTTAAAAAAAAATAAATAAAAATTTGCCTTTTATTTTAGGAAGAAGTTTTCCCTTATCCAGAAATTAGCAATGCAGAACTAGAGGAGATCAACCAGTTTGTAGGACCTGTAGAAAAATTCTTCAGTGAAGAAGGTACGGTTATTCATTTCTTACTCATGCAAGTGATTACCATGATTTTAACTACAGCAGTTGAATAAGATTATTATACTTTAGGTATTCAAGTTATCTTATGTATTTATTGCCAGTCATATAGTGCTGCTGATTCTGTAGGCATGTTCATTTATGGCTTTTTTTCATATGGAGTATTTGGATGCTGATGAAAAGAAATAAATCTTCAAAACAGAAAAAAACAGGAAGTAAAAGAATTCTGTAGAGGTAGGACTTGAAATTGTTTTTAGCTTGGTTGAATAATGCTATTTACCGCTTCATATATTGTGAATTTTTTCTGAAACTTTTTAACTGTCCTGCTGTACTAAAACTGGGTTTAGCAAAATTCAGCAGAAATGTTCATAAACAATGACTCACTGAGAAGCTATGAAAAATCAAAAGCATTTATGTTTTTTAAGCATTAGAGTAGTGATGCTATTTTGGAAAAGTCTTATTAGCCTAATGTATTCCTGACAGAGTTGCAGGGTGTTTCTTCTATTACTGGTGCAATAGCTAAGCCGATTCTAGAACAATTGTAGAAAATTGGTTTTTACAGACAGTAATTTCTGAGACAGTTAAAACAGTATCGTCTCAGATTTCCCGCTGACAAAGATACTAGATCTAGATAGCCAAACGCCGCAGGAGTTTGAAGAAGCCTATGTTTGTCACAGATAACAATTTATGAGATCCAGGTAATTTTAACGATAAAATTGTACGTTGCTCACTAGCAGTAAATAAAGAATTTATGCAGATTACATTTTTTAATTCTTTGTTCTGTTGGGGAACATCATTTATTGAGTAAAATACTTGGTATTTAAAAGAGGGAAAAACCCCATCAAATTATAGAATCTTAACTGAAGGTGGAAATTGCTCATCTTTGTTTGAATTCACAGCTATTCCTGTTTCGTTATCCAGGGTAATTTATAGGTGTAGTAAAAATAGGTTAGGAGAGCAGCCTTAAATAGTTAGAAACTTGATACGATTGGCACTGGGTAAGGAAATTCATCTCAGCAGAGTCATCATGAAGCGTTACAGTGTCCAGACACCATAGATAGGTCTGTATGGGCATAATGGAGGGAGAGGTAAAAAAACACCTTTCTCTCCCCAGAACAGCTGATGGCATACCACACATGTATCTAACACTATGTAGCTAAAAAATTAGTGTGGGGAATGAAAAGTCTTTTTTTCCAAATGAATTTTCTTTTTTAATAACTTCTCTTAGAAGGGCATCAGAATGTTTACTTGCCTCCCCCTGTTATATTTCTTATAGCATTTACAGCGTCGTTTAAGTTTCTCTTAGGAAAGCACCATTACTTTTGTAGACTTTTTGTGTACTTTTTGTGTACTTTCTGGAAAGATGGCTTGTGTTCCTGTTGCTGCAGCGTACAGCCTTCTTGAGCTGCTTAATATAATTCCTGTTTATTTTCACTGTCACAGTACAGAACAGCTCTTGTAATCCACCAAGAATTTGAATAACTCGGAAGAACAAGATTTTTGTAATTAACTCATTTATGTACTTGTTTTTTTCTATAACCTAGACATAGTTCTGATAGAAAATCCTGGAAATACTTCACTTGTTCCAGTCATGGAATTTGCTAACATGCACACGCACAATCGGTACACGTAAAAATGTTTGATAAAATGAAAAAAAAACCCAGATTTTTCCCACTGCCAAGTCCTTTTCCTGGATATGTGGTGACTTTACAGCCATGATCAGTGTTCATGGGACATTCCAGTTGGTTCTGTATTTTGACTTTGATGGTGTAATAAAGTGGGCTACTTAAGTGGAGCATTGTTCTCCAGAAACAGAATTGAGACCTCCTGCTGCAGTGTTTAGCGCTTGTCTGTGTGATCGTCATCAAAAGGCTGCTAGGAAATCACTGTTTTTCACTTTGTAGGGAAGAGGACGGGTTGGGGTGGCAGGGTGCGGCACACAGCCCCCAGCCAACCCACTGTGGTGTTAGTTTTACAGAAGCCAGTTTAGGGTTTGAGACTGTTCCAACCCCAGCAGGAGGAGGGCAAACGGGACAGTCAGTAAGATCAGACTGAAGGTAGAAAGAGTAATTCTTGTGAAGTTAGGGATGAGAAGTATGTCTGTATGTGGTGCAACAAGTATTGCATCTTTTCTAAAGGTGCTTCGGAAGACTAGAGGAAAATGACAGCAGGGAGGGATGTGATGCTTCAGCAGCCCCTTTGTCTTACGTTATTTCAGTTCTTCGGGTCTGGGCACTCAGTCTGATAGTTAGATTAGAGATCATACTGCTGCTAACTCCTAGCACACGGTGGCCTTGGCTCTCATTTGAGAATGCTGTAGTCTCAGAGATTTTTTTCTGCACTAAGAGACAGAGTTTTAAGTAATAAAACCTTGTGTATTTGTAGTGGACTCTAAGAAGATTGATCGAGATGCAAAAATCCCACCTGAAACTTTAAAAGGACTGAAGGACCTGGGTCTCTTTGGCATGCAGATTCCAGAGGAATATGGTGAGTAAGGGATCACAAAAGGGTAACCCAGTAGTCTGTATTAAGTAGTGCGTTTTTGGGCCTTGCAGAATGAGTCTGTACTATCCGATGTGTAGTCCTTTGACTTGGATGTCTAAATTAGGAGCTGAGGCTTCCTCTCTAGTTAATAAAGAGATGTGGGGCCCCAAGAATGTCTGTTGGCTGTGTAGGGAGCTCTGTGTACTCTTACCTTGGGTGCCTAAGTTAGATAACTAATTTTAGATGGTGTAAATTCCTCTAGGCATAGGATTTTCCTTGTTCTTTTTCTGGATGCAGTAGGGTAGCTTGACATTCTGTGGGACTTGCCGTTCTTTCTGATGGTTCCTAAAATGGGTCCAAACTACTGTGTCTCATGGAACTGATTTATCAAAGCTGCCACCTGTCATTGGCAGATAGGAATGTGTTTGACCTTAGAGCAGTGTAAAACTATAATGTCTATTCATTAAAAAGTATAGTTTTTGTGTAAAATCTTCCCTATTCAATACTGAACAAAAAGTTTATGTCTTGAAGGACATTATAGTGCTAATTGAGTTCAGAGGCAGTAGTTCCTCAGTGGATTAACCTTTAAACTTGCAAAGGAATTTTCAAGAAAATGGTAATCTTATGCATAAAATAAAAATTGGGATTGAAACTAATATTTTACATGAAACTTATAAAGAAATGAGATCCTTGTATCATCTATTGTCTAGTATAAAAGAAGATGACTTTAAAGAGAGTAACTCAAAGGAAGACACAATGGTGTTTGACCATCTGCAGAAAATAATTTCAGTGGGGAAAATACCTGATTTTTGAAGAGAATAGTGTGAAACAATACAATTTTTTCAGTGATAACAATAGTGCTATATAAAGCTGGAGACATACCTCAGTATTTACTTGGTGTTAAAGTAATACCCTGTTTTTCATAGCACGTTTTGTTAGACGTTTTTTGTTTATTGTGTTGGGCAACATATCTAGTGTTGCTGTCCTGCACTGATTTCAGTTCTTTGAATGTAGTGTTTCTGTACCAATTCATTAAAGTGTATTGGACAACTTGCGTGTACTGTAACATCATGCAATCTCTGTTGATTATTTCATTGATAATTAATGCTTTTGAAATGCATTAGAAGTGGTATTAAATATTTTTCATGGGTATTCAGAACTAGGCAGGGTGATGTGAGAGTAAGATAGAGAAGAGGTTTGCAAGCTTGTCCAAGTTCTTCTCTTCAGGACAGCATCTGGGAAGGAGAAAGATCTGGACAGTGCACCTTAGCCCAGATTGGGAAAGAGAGGTATTGCTCAAAGCAGAGCGTTAGCAAGCATCATGATGCTGGAAGTATAACTCACTATTGATTAACTGGAAATAAGTTTCCTATTCTGTTAATTTTTTCAAAGAGTCTGAAAGGCAATGTATTTGACATAGAAATCATACTGTAATTTAATAAAATACTGTTTTGATCTTGCATTGTTTTGAAGCTTGTGAAGTAATGCTCTCTCAGCTTCTGGTTTGTAAAAGGTCACAATCCATTCAGCATAGTGTAGAAAATCATAGTCCTGTTGTCTTGTAAACATGTGTGCTGGATAAAAACCAGATGATGGAAAGCAATCACCGTGCTCTAAGCAAGCTACTTTTTTCTGTACCATAAATAATATGCTTCTAATGAGGCTATTTACCATTTTCTGTAGTTTAAACCTGCTGTATTTTTGCTGGTGGCAGTCACAAATATTCAGTGCTTTGTGCATTGTGTGGTATTTTTCATAATGGTTTGTAATAGTGGTATATTTGCCAGAAGCATTAAAATGCAGAATGTTAATGGGAAAAATGAAGCTCGTGTAAATCATGGAATAATGTCTCACTTTAACATGGGCATCACTGGAATTACTGTGCACATCATAAGTAGTCTCCAAGCTGAATCCTGAACCAGCACCACCTAGAAAGAGGAGAAGAAGTCAGAGTGTATAGATAGCAGGAGTGGGAGTTTTAATTCATGTAAGCGTGCTCTGAAGGAGAAGGGTGCAAGAGGCAGAGATGTAAATTAATGGTATCGGGGAGACTTTTCTTCCATTTATTCGGTATTCGTGAGTAGTAGGACTATTGAGACATCTGCTGAAATAAGGTATTCGTTATCCTGACACACCACTGTCCCAAGTAGAAAATTATTAACCTGGATAAAACATTATCTTTATTAGATTAAGTTGTTTATTCAGAAGCAATATATAAAATACTGTCAAATTACAGGGAGTGGGACTTCTAGTCCTGATGGCAGGATATTCTTGAACATGAGACTCATACAGATGCAGCTTTGGTTTATCCTACTTCTTTTCAAGCTCTTTACAAATAGTCTCTGCATTTGCAGCAGCAGATCGCAAAACTCCTCCAAAAAGGATGTGCTGGTGGCAAGTTTGTTTCTTGATATAGTCACATTTTTTGATTAAAGATGGTTTTTGAAGTGTTGTATTTTATCCGTCTTTAGTGCCAGTTTGGAAGTCAGCTTGGGAACTATTTTCTGGTGGTCTTGTTGTCTAGGTCATTGTGACCCTTAGCAGTGATGCTGGGGACAGCCCGTTGCTGTGCAGGGACTGGCCCAGCCCTGTCTGGAGACGCGTCCAGCACCGCTGCCTCTGCCGCTCAGGCTGCGGCTGGTCAGCCCTGAAGGGGCTGTGCAGGGGTTAATTGTCTGGCTTTGCAACCTAGTGTGGAAATGCCACCAAAAAAATCACTATCCTGTAAGCACAAAAAATTCAGACTAGAGCAATTTTTATACTGAATCTTTTATCTTTTTCACATAGAGAGTGCTATAAACAAGCTTGTTTTCTACCATTTGATGGATTATGCTGTATTTGCTATGTGTGCGTGCGTGCTTGAACACAAACACATCTGCTTTCTGAATAGAACTAAATCCAGCACAACTCATGCATATTAAAAAAGTTACTGTTTTCACAATGCATTCTTCTGGCACATCTGCAGCAATGCCGTACTTGTTTGTGGATATATTCTATCCCGTCTATACTAAGGTGCTCCCTGGTTAACTGCTACATTCTTGATGTTTCTGTACTTGAAAGGGATTTTCTTGGGGGGCGGGCCAAGTGAAATTTTAAGGTATCTACTTCGAATAAAACGCAGTATTTGTTCCAGGTGGTCTTGGTCTATCAAACACCATGTATGCACGTTTGGGAGAAATCACTTCTTTAGATGGATCTATCGCAGTCACTCTGGCAGCTCATCAAGCTATTGGGCTTAAGGTAAAGCTCTTCTATGTCAAGTGGTTCTACACAACTTGCGTAGAGCAGGTGAGGTGAAGTTTGTTTAAACATGGAGTGTGAGAGTAGCAAATGAGAATTGCTGGTGAAGCATAAGTCAGGTGGAACATTCTGACGTTAGGTTGGCCGTTTGTGTGCCCAGCACCCTCTGCCAGTGGCTCAGCGTAAGACCTTTGTGCAGCATAAAGGCTGAATATGAAGTACACAAGGAAATCACTGGTCCAGGAAAGATTGAGGTGACGATTCTTAGAAAAAATACCTTAAATGATCCCCAGTTTTTTAAATTGAGCAGACTTGATAAAAGTAGCTAGAATAAATATTGAAATAAATAATATATCAGGGGAGCTAAAATTATGGGGCAGTGGGACAGGCATGCAGAGAATTCAGAAGGGTGTGACTTTTTTTAGCTGAATAAGGCTGCACATTGGGGGAGCTTAGAGAAGAAAACTTACCCAAGCTATAGCAAGTGTGTGTATTTTAAACTCATTTTCTGTATAATACAGCCTTAGGTATCTACCTTTTAGTGGTGGATGGATGGTCATAGCCTGAAGCTTGAAACAGCAAAGTTTATTATAACAAGAAAAATTCTTCATGGAACTGAGCAGACAGTGCTAATTTAAAATATGTATTTATTCCTCCCCTTACTTAACGTTTCACTGTCCGTAGAGCAGGGCTGGTGAGCTGGGCTGGTTTGTAAAGCAGTCTGACGAGAAGGGTCGTGTAAGACACAACCACTGTTACTCTCCTGCTGTGGCCAGTTTGGGTCAGTTGGGCTTAATCCTGGTTTTGTTGAGTAACTGTACCTTAGCTGTCTAACCATTCGTTATTTAGCTTTATCGTGTATTTTTGTATTTTGTTTGTTCTTTGTAAGAAACCTACTGTAAAAAATAAATACACTAGAGATAATTAAGCGTGCTCTTACAAAAAGTTATTGAATGCCTATGTAATGAAATAATTCGGAACCTAAGTAAATTGTGTGTTCTGTTCTCTGATTAGGAGCTTTGAAAATTGCTGGGTTTGAGGTTCTTAAAATAAAATTATAGTGATAGTAATGAAGGTATGATAAATTACAAAGGAAGAACTATCTCAGTGTCTTCACTTACAGCATAAATACAGTGAAATCTACCCTAGAAGGCAGCCTTGACAATAACCCATTTCTTGTGGGCGTCTGAACAACTGTGTGAGGATAACTGACATACTTTCATGTCTGATAAATAGCAATGCCCGTTGTTCATTAAACTGTCTCTTGTTATGCCATAAAATTTGCAAATTAAGCTTCCTGAACTTGGCAAAGCTTGTCAGCTTCATTTCTTTTTACACAGGTTGATGCTGAAAAGTTTTCTGTGAATTCTCTATTTAGGGAATCCTCATTGCTGGCACGGATGAACAGAAAGCAAAGTACCTGCCGAGACTGGCATCTGGGGAGCACATCGCAGCCTTTTGTCTCACTGAGCCTGGAAGGTACTGTTTTTGTAACCATAGAAGCTACAGAAAGCACCAAAACATCAAATTTTTTTTTCTTTTTCATCTTCACTACAGTGGTTAGTTAATATATTAAATCTTTATTATTTGGTGTCTATGGCTTCAGTATATAGGTCAAAATTTTATATTTTTTTTACAAAAAGATACACTTCAAATCATGTAATTCATCTTCTCCTGATGTGCTGCTGATGGTGGTTTCCATGAAATCACTAACTGTTGTTCCCATCCCAGGAATTCATCCACTTAATGTCTGGCATTACTGAATACGCATTGAAAGGATACTTTGTGCTAGGTTAGAAGTAATGTGCTGTGACTGGTCTAGGAAAGTTCAGTTCTTTGTCAAAATTATAAAAGCCTGTATTGAAGGAGCTACCAAAAACAATAGGAAGAAATTTTGGTCTTCCCTTAGAGTTTAGAAGAGGCATCTTTGTAGCAGCAACTTCATTTCAAAGATAAAGTTATATTTTATTACGTTTGTTCATTGATTATTGCTAATGTTGCAAATTCTGTTAATGCAGAAGAGAGACAGTTTTGTTAAGATGTATAGACAGATGGTTTACTACATGATTGTAAAGGAAACTGGCTGAAGGACTGAGACCAGTGGAGCGTTTGAAGTTGAATCTTGCTTGTCCATACAAAGCCACAGTTTGAAACTGTCTTTTCTGAATTCGTGTCTGCTACAATGACTAGTAAGGAGCATTTGATTTACTTGCTAATTCTCATGTTGCTGTGATGGAGATACCTCCCACCCATCAGTGACGGGTTTTATTCGAGTCCTAAGCTGAGTTTTGACCCTCTAAAAGCTATACCACTTGCAGGCAAAATTTAAACTAGCACAGATATTTTAACAAAGTCATCCATGGAAGGGACTTGCAAGTAACACCCAGGAAAAAAAAACAAACCAAGGGCTAACCGTGTTCTGAAATTCTTCTGACATCTTTATTTAACCCAGTATTATTTAAAAAGATCGCTAGTCTTTGTAACTTTAACTTCAGTCTTTTTAGAGACCTTAGTTCTAGTGCACAGAAGCAATCATTTTTAGAACTGAATTTTAGCAATCTAACCCTATTAAAATACCAGCTGAGACCTGGCGGTTCCAAGAATTTAGTAACTGTCTTCAGCTCAAGCCCAAAGTGAGCTGTCGGGGCGTTTTAATTTGTGGAAGAGGAGCCTTTGTTCAAGGGGGAGATGATGTGCTGCTGGGTAATTATGTAACAAGGGGGAGATTGGAGAGAGGCCGTGAACTTTTAATCACAGAATGTAAACATTTGATTGCTTTGTTGTAATTCACCTGCTCGTTTTGCTTCTGTAGGAACTATTGGATGTGCCCAAGCGCTCATTGATAGAGATTGTCACACGTTTATTTTTCATTTCTGTTGAGCCTTTTTTCACTTAGGATATAAAACCAGGGTGTGAATTTTTGAGGAACAACCTAGACGTTTTGAACTTGATTGTGTTTTAGGATGACACATTCATTGTATGTTGACATAACTCAACCTCTAGCTGCTTACGTGGCATTCTGAACATTGTGGTCAGGTCATGACATTGGTAACATACGTGTTAACAGGCAGAAGTGTCCCCTCAGGTAACAAGTAGATTTGTTTAGAGCTGTGGAATCACTAAGTTTCCTTGTTAGTTAAAACCAAAAATTTATATACTACTGTTTAATACAACTATTAACATCCCTTTTTAAAGGATGGGAAGAGGGAAAAGATGTTTTTATAAAGCATGTGTATTTCTTTAAACATTAATAATTGGTTTGGCTTTTAGTGGAAGTGATGCTGCGTCCATCCAGACAAGAGCAACCCTTAGTGAAGATGGGAAATACTTCTTACTAAATGGCTCCAAGGTACGCGTTCACAGAGTGGAAATGTGACAGGTTCTTCAGGCCAGATTTTGTAGGTATTTTTGAAAGAAAACTTGACATTGAATTGGAAATAGGGCTGCTTGGAACATTTCTGCTAAAAGAAACACTGGCAAAATACAATCTTGAAGAAATGTAGATATGTACTGGATTCAACAATATTTGATACGTTGCAGACTTGATCTGTGGTTGTGTCTGTGATGTGAAGAGACCCATCCTGTGGGAGAGGCTGTATGTATGTGGCCTGACACAGAGAATTCCTCATCAGAGTTGAAATTTTGGGCAAAGGGGTTCTGCAGTCTGTATTACCTTTGTATCCCTCACGTGCCGCAAGTAGCAGGATACATAAGCTTTTGTGAAAATGCACCATGGATTTTAATTTAATTCAAATCTATATTGCAACCTGTTTTTATAGTTACTCTAAACTTACCATCCTGTGGTCAGCTTTCCTTGGAAATGTGTTCACAAGAGGCAAAACTAGTAGCAGAACACTCATTAGAGTCTAACGGAAGAAGAAGCAGTTTTTCAGCACTGTTCTTTGCTAGTTTGTTAGGAAACACTTAGGAGCAGTGCTTACAAAACGAGAACAAATATTTCTTATGTATCTTTCCTCTCTCAAAACAGGTTTGGATATCAAACGGTGGCCTTGCTGATATTTTCACGGTATTTGCTAGGACAGAGGTTGTTGATAAAGATGGAAAGCTAAAAGACAAAATTACTGCTTTCATCGTGGAGCGGGATTTTGGTGGAGTCACGCATGGGAAACCTGAGGATAAATTAGGCATTCGAGGATCCAATAGTAAGAATCGTTTAAAATTGTGAACAGAAATTATTTTAATGTTTTAATTTTCAATTCAGAGGCAAATCTGTATCTATTCTGGGTAACAGTGTAAGCTTCATGTTTCTTTACCTAGCTTTTCCTATGAGTCCTTCCTAGTGCAGGGTCTGAAATAAGGTATCCACATTGTATCATTCTTTTCTGCACATGTGGAGCTTCCCTAACTATGGACTGACAGAAACTGCTCATAAGATTCAGGGACCAAATAGCTTTAATTTAGAAGTAAGTTTTCATAGGCTTTTCTTAAGCTTACTGATGATTATAGTTTTTCACCATCTATCATTTGGACTTAACTGCTGTGCCAGTTCCTTAAAATAGAGACAAAACAATAGTTCTTTGTTTACACAATGTACGTTAATTATATTTTGAATATTTTACATCAGTAACTGATGTCAACTACAGTCTTTTCCCAAATTCTAACTTCTTTGGCAAAGCATATGTAATTCTGTTATAAATAGTGCATTAGGAAAACTACTTCTTGTTACAAAAAGAATCAGTTATGTTCCTGATTGTCTTTTAAATATTTCTACAAAATAATTCATCAGCTGTTCACTCTGTGTTTCAGCTTGTGAAGTACATTTTGAAAACACAAAAGTGCCTATAGAGAATGTAATTGGAGAAGTAGGAGGGGGATTTAAGGTAAGCAGTAAAAATAACTACTGATGATTTATAGAAGCCTGAAGGAGACTTTTAGTGGGGTTTTCTTCTGTACCGAAGTTTCCTTATTGGTACGATGAACATGATCAAACTGAAGGATAGACTTCTCAGTTTACCTTATGTGCTTTGTATTAATTGGTTTCACTGCCACAGTGCATGTGATAATTCCAGGTTTGTGTGTATTTCTGCTCAGTACAATTATAGAGCTGGTTCTGCTCTTTGGCTTTTTATGGTTTTTCATGGTGTACTGTTCTTTGCCGTTGAAAACTTTGGTCCCTTTTCTGAACTGAATCAGGGAAACATCTGCTGTTTTCTACAGCCAGAATTGTGGACTGTGTAGAAAGGAGGGAGAGAACGAAATGAGTATAACGGGAAAGGGTTCGAGGGAAGTACAGATCCTGTGCGAGGTCCCGTGGCTGTCAGATGGTTTTCCAGCGTTAGGTAATGGCACAAGAAAGTAATGGGAGGAGGAGTACGCTGAAACGCTCCTCTGGCACCGGCTTCTCCGCACTGCATCAGAGCGGTGTGACAGCAGGAAAGCTGCCCCTGGTCACTGCGCTGTTGTAACCTTTCTCTGAGTCTGATGTGGATTTGCAAAACTGTTTGTAATCAGTTTTCTTACTCCTTTAGCAGGCAAGTCCAGACCTAAATGCAAAATGAAACCATTATCTTTAATGTAGTAAGCATATTAAAAGATGATTTTTATGGTTTCTTCTTCAGATAATTGTCACAAATTAAAATGTAGGAACAATGACTTCTTGCTAAATTTCCTAACAGTCTTTGATCTGAGTCACCCATGTTTCTTTTGTTAAGAAACAATAATACTAGATTTCAGAATCTGTTTTTGTACATTATTGATCTGTACTTCATTTCTGCACCTTTCATTCTTGTTCCCTTGTCTTGTGTGTTGGTGAAAGGCATCTGAAGCAGGAAAGCATCTGTCGCAGGGCAGCCGCAAAGAAGATTTTTAGCTTTGGCTGTTGTGTACACACATTAAACAATATTCTGTTTTTCTCCTTCACCTGATAAACTTCAGCAGTGCTGTCTAATGTGAATGTTGTTTGTCTAGTTGCAGATAAATACATTTTTATCTGCATTTTACCTTAATGCAGTTTGAATAGAGGATTACTTCCAGGTCACTGGTTCATCAGTATCTGAAAACTATTTCAGATATGAAATTGGATGTGGTAGGTCACCTGAAAAGCCTCGTTTTGAAGCGTTATTGCTGGGATGCCGCACGCTGTGCTGAGCAGCGTGGGGGCAGGTCACAGGATAGGGCGTGTATTCCAGTGAGAAATGACATCCAGGCAAGCACTGCAAGATGAAGCAAGATAGCAGGAACCAGCGTGGCCTGAGGAGAAGTGGTGTGGCAATAACAGTGCCTGAAAAGCATTCTTTTTCTTCACAGGTTGCCATGAACATCCTTAACAGCGGAAGATTTAGCATGGGCAGTGCGTCTGCTGGAATGATTAAAAAATTGATAGGTGGGTGAATTAGGTGTTCTGGGTTGCTGGATGCCATGCAGAACACTGACCTGCATAAGGTATATAACAAGGTATATAATGCAGTTAATTCAGACTAGTAACAGGAGTCTTGATCGTAACATCGCTAGATTGTCGCTCATAACATGCTTTGACGTCTTTAAAACACTAAAATATCTTTATTTTAAATTTTTATTAAAAGCCTGTTTAGAGTGTTTTAACACAGAAGTTTTTTCAGTTCATACAGTGGAAAGTTATTGCCTCTGTTTAATTTTTCTGAGGTCAAATGCTCTTATTATGAGCACAGCCTATATGCTATTGCTTTTAGAAGGTGTAGTCTCCTGTAAAACCTCACACTTGAATAAATGGCTTGAAGCTTACACACAGTAATAAAATTGGTTACTACCAATAGTTGCCCAAACTAGTAACAGCAATCCCTGTAAAACAGTCAATTAGCAGTAAAGCGCGCCTTCGCTGAGAGTGCAGGTTCACACCTCAGCTCCCCGTTTCCAGGCGTTTGGCACACTGTTCCCAGACTTGATCAACACCGTCATTTTGAGGGTGTTTTTCAAAACTACTGCTGCCACGGCAGCGGGGGGTTTACGAGGTAGAGGGTGGCATGGCACAGTCCATCAGCAGAAAGTCGCTGTCGGCAGGAGTGCTCTGGCACAGTTACAGTTCTGCTGGTTTGCAATGGATATTTTCTTTTTTTTTTTTTTTTTTTTTTTAAGAAATGACAGCAGAGTATGCTTGTACCCGGAAACAATTCAACAAGAAACTGAGCGAATTTGGATTAATTCAGGTAAAACATGAAAAAAAAACCCTATCCGTGCTTTGTATTGACTAAGTGCAAGAATATAGATTATGGTGGGGTTCTCTCGGCTGTACTGGTTTAAAGAAATGGCTAGAGGTATTAAGTTCCTGTGATAGCGCAGCCTTCTGCACACTGATCTTTTCAATGTCTAGAATGATAAATGTACTGAATAAGGATATATTTTTTAATTAGATTTTTCATTATTGATTTTCAGTAGTACTTCTTATTAATTAGTATTTCATAATAAGTTAAACATGAAAACTGGAGTTGTGCTCTTAAGTTTCAGGCTTGACTGTGGGGTTTTGCCTCTGAATTACTGTGTGACTCCTTGCGTTACTGTTTGACAGGAGAAGTTTTGTTTTATGGCTGTGAAAGCGTATGTAATGGAGAGTATGGCTTACCTCACTGCAGGAATGATGGACAGACCTGGGTTTCCAGACTGCTCTGTGGAGGCAGCCATGGTCAAGGTAATTAATTTTATTGAAAGACTTGCCTACTACAGCTTTAAGCCGATACAGTCTAACACCTCTCCTGTTTTTCAGTCTACATTCCAGATTGCTGAGAGGCTCAGGCATTACATTTACACATATGATACAAAAAAGCTCAGCTAGATGAAAAAAAAAATAGACGTTACTGTTTTCTCTATATCCCACATACTGATAGATTGATTGTAATAATTGAATGTAATAATAACAATAGTAATAATTGATTACTGCAGATTCAGGCTTTTGTCACCGTACAAAATACAAACTGCATACAACAGGTTTGGAACATTACAGTCCTCTTGAACTCTGCGTTTATGTGGCCTCACGGGGCAGGAGGAGTGAGAAGGCACGCGGCTGTATTTGCAGCTGCAGGCCCAGCTCAGGTGCTTCTCTCCTGCCTTTTACTCAGACACGGTCGCAGGATATATCTTGAGACAGAGCCGGGCCCGCTCTGCTGGAGCGTCACTGGTAGAGGCATTTCTGCAGCGCCAGGCTGGGTGCTCCCTTGAGGGCACACAGGTTCTTGGCCCCCATCAGTGGTCCCTTACAGTCATGTCCAAAGGAGCTCCTGTCCCGGTGAAGGTGGGCAGCCACGAAGGGCTCCACCCAACCAGCCACAGCTGCTCTGTCCGTCTGTGGCTCTGACTCTCCCAGGAATATTTCCTCATAGAGACGTTTCTGTGGATTCAGGGAAACTAAGTTTGACTAAAGTACACAGCCTGAGCCCGAGTATACACTAGTTCAGGCGAGCTTTGAACAGGACTATTGTAACAGCAGTACAAAATATCACAGCTACGTCACGCAGCTATAATAACGGAGCAGTGTGTTCTGTATGTACTCTAGCATGGGGACTAAAATACTGTTCAACGGCAGGTGTTCAGTTCTGAAGGTGCGTGGACTTGCGTAAGTGAAGCACTGCAAATTCTTGGCGGCCTTGGCTATATGAAAGATTACCCCTATGAACGCTATCTCAGAGATACCAGGATACTCCTGATTTTTGAGGCAAGTATCAATATACTGTTTTTACTGTAAACTGAAATTCATGCTCTCGCGTTCTGTGAACCTGAGCTGAAACCCGAGCAGTCAGTTGAATGGGCTTTCATTCCTTTCGTCGCAAAGTCTGTGGTAGAATAAGACTGAAGAACTAACCTCATTTTCTTTGGAGGTGTGGATGGCACTTTCCTATAATAAGATATGATGGCTTTTCTAGACTAACCACAAAGTGTGAGTTACAGCAGGAACTGGCACCAGCTTTGCCTCTGAAAAGAACAAACTGGTACTATATATACAAGGCAGTATATATACAGTTATTTATGTACACTGGTAGTGTATATACAGTTTCTTAAATATTTAGAAACTTTCTGGATGTTTTTAACAAAATACACAGCTGTTTTAAATGCACTGTCATGAGAAAAAACAGTCCTGGTTCATGGATCCACTCTGTTGTTGTTTTGAACAGACGAAAGGATTCTAAATTAGCATAAAAGCCTAAAACTGTTTTAGTTGACAAAAGTAACTCATCGGTTTATGTTCCGTAAATAGTTGTAATTGCCTGTGCTGACTGATGGTGAAATCAGAGTACTATGGCTGCCTCGGCACCAGCCTTACAAGAAGGAAGTTGGCCATCTTGCTTTGTATCAAGCATATTTTGAAACCTTTTTTGCTGCTTTTATTCCCATGTATCTGTACTAATGTAAGTGATTGATAGGATTTGGTAAGAGGTATGGGCAAAATTTTAATCCTTAAAACAGATTTCTCTAAAAGGATTTTCTTTTTTTTTTTTTTCTTTTGTGTGGCTAAGCTGCTCTGTTGGTGCCTGGACTTGAGTAACCTTTCCTCTTGCGTGCTTCTCACAAGTGAAGTAGGGAAACTCACAAAAGCTAATTTAGAATTTCATTAACTTACTGATGTGCATTTATTTTTTAAAATAATGTTGGCTGTGAAATGTGTTCTGTTTCCAAGCTGGATTATCTGTGACCATCCATCTGTACGTCTGAGTCAGACTTCCAGACTGGATTTTTCTTGATGGACCATTTAGAAAGGATCCTTTACCTCCTGGTGTCAGGACAGCAGAGATCTCGGCTGCAAATAAGTGCAAGGAACACTTTTCAAACTGCAGTTCAGTGTATAGCAGTCACCTACCTGCTCTTGCAAATCCGTGTATGTTTGCCTCCTGTAAGTAGGGAGAGTCAATTCCAGTATGGATTAAGGGCAAAACCAGACAATCTGTAAGGTCATCCTCCTGCCTCCTGTGGGGTTTGATGTTTATGAATCGGACAGATGTTCTGAATAGTAAAACCAAAACCAGATGTAAGGAGTGCTGTCTAGACTGGTTGAAGCAGAGAAGACCTTTCACATGGGACAGGTTATAGGAAGTCTTGTTTAAAAAAACAAAACTCCACACCATTGGAATTCCTGTAATTCCGCTCATTTTTTTTTATCAGATCCCAACAGTTGTATAAAGTTACTCTTCTGCTAAAACAAGGAGGTTGTGGTTACCTCTTTGTTCATCTTGGCCTGTCTGTAAGGGATCTGCAAGCCGATCAGATAAATGCACTTTGCTGCAGCCCAGGACAGAATCCGTGCCAGGACAGGTGTCTGTTGCTCTGTGCTCTGTGCTCTGTATGTGCCCCTCCAAAACCTCCTGCATCGCCTCAGGAACAGTCCCGTACTTTCTCTTTGCACTGCGGCCTCTGCCCCTTGGTCTGTCACTGCGTCTGCAGTTTTGACACTGATCTAATACTCTGATGCTTTTCAGCCTTCTGTGTTTTGATCTGTATTCTTCAGCCACCTCTATTAAACCAATCAATCATATAATGGGTTCCCAGACATCAAATTGTACAGTAACATCTTGGTTTCTTGGTCTGCATTTCCTTTTCAAACAACAGGCTTGTTGAGCAGTTTCACAACTATGTAAATGTTCCTTTATTGGAATAATGCAGAACTTACTTTTTACTCAAAATGCATTTAGTCTGGTTTCTTTTTCATTGTGGTACCTCCATATGTATGTTTAATAATGAGAGGCTCAGCTTCTTCACAGCTGAATGAAATCAGCATTTATAATTGAGATAAAGCAAAAGATTGCAAACATTTACGGATGGATGAAGAGGAATCTTTTAACACTCAAATGGGAAGACTGGCACAACAGACCTGCTTGGAGAACATTCATTAATATTGTAAACTTTATAGTTAACTAAAGAACCTGTCTTCAAAATTATGTACTTTAAAAAAAAAAAGATAATGAATAGGGTGTTTAGTCTGTGTTGCTTGCTTCCAGTATCCCTGACCCTTTTAATTTAGACATTAAAAGCAGTTTTAGGGGAAAAAAATATACAAAATACTGGCACAGCTTCGCTAGATTTTTAGATACTGAAAGTACTTTGTACTTGATACTGACTTCGCATTATGTTATGTTTTTTTACAGGGAACAAATGAAATTCTGCGCTTGTATATTGCTTTGACGGGTATGCAACATGCAGGCAAAATCTTAACTGACAAAATTAAGTATGTTCTTATTTATTGCTAATAGTTTTTAATAAACTAAACAGAATCTGATAACCGTTTAACTATAGATAAGAGGGGAAACTGTAGGAAAAAAAACTCACAGTATTTTTCGATGTATTACCTGTCTAAAAAGCAGTGCAATGTTAGAGCATTTTGGGGTTTTTTTTTTTTCTTTTTAACTGGATGTTTTATAGATATAGGAATCTTGGCTTTATTGTATTTTAGCTTACAATCCCAGCTCGTGTAAGTGCCTTTCTTACAAGACCAGTGACTAAAATTTTATAACAAAGTTTTACTGGTAAGACAGACAGCTGCATTGTACATATTGAGTACATGTACCGGTCTCTGGGATTTATTGTATTTTTGGGATGAACTGAACATGAACCATGTTGTGTACTTCTAAGGCCGTATAATTGTTCTCCAGACTTCCTAGTAAAAGGGATCAAAAGACTCGATGGCTCATAGGCAAACTGCAGCTGTTTTGGTAAAGCATTTAGAGTTTGAACAGGTTATCAGTACCTCCTGAAACATCCCTTGCAACCCAGGCAATGGCCTCTAACAGCTCTTGTTTACCCCACATTTTAGGGAAATCAAGAAAGGAAACGTGGGAGTGGCACTGGGGGAGTTTCTAAACAAATTGCGGGACACGATGGGCAGAAAAGTGGATTATGGGCTGGTTGGTGATCGTGGAGTGGTGCATCCCAGCCTCCAGGTAAGGCAGGGGGACACACAGGGCTCGGTGGGCAGATCCAGACACCGCTGTCTTTCCCATTTGATTCCCTTCACTGCTCGATACCCTGTTTATGCAGACCAAAATGCGTGCTTAGGAACAGTGAGATTTGCAAATTTAGCAGATATTTGTACCTTTTCAGGGGTAAGGACTTGGTTATAGATATCGTATGGGTACATAGCAAGGTAGAATGAAGACTGCTCTAAGTCTGTATTTATACCAAATCCAGGTTTATATCCATTCTAGTAATTTATATAAATTGAGCCTTTACGGTATTAAAGTCTTTGTTCATAATGTTCTGTTGCTGCCCTTCATAATAAGGTTGGTTACAAAACACAGTATTTTTTCCTGTTCAATAGTACACAGTTTTAGGTAAGAACTTCTATTAAGTATATATACATACTTGCTTAATCACTTAGTGAGTAATTTTTATGACCAAAGACGAATGTTCCGTTAATAGAAAAAAGATAAGGTATGTTCTCCCATGATGTTTTGTTAGTGATTTGAAGAACTGTAACAAAATGACTTTTACTGTTCTGTAAAACAGAATACCTGTCCTCCAGGTGAGCTATTTCAGGCACACAGGTAAGAGGATTTGCTGGGATTTGCTGGCGCTGTTCCGGTCCCATAAGAAGGTTAACAGTGCGGCACCCCCCTCTGCGGGCCACAGTGCCACCGGAGTACATGGGCAGATTGCTTTGACAGCAATTCTGACCTAGCTGACACGCTAAATTTGAATTTCCTCTGAATAGCTTCAAACCCACTTACTTGCCTTCATATTACAAGAATCACCATAATGAATTAGTTGCATTTATGAATTAATAAAGGCCAAATATGACATTAGAAATTTTCTTCCTACTTAATACCAGCATTTGAGATAATTGGTGATTTCACACAGTAGTACCAGATAATTGTGATTTTTCAGGGTTTTCATAACGTGTTGCACTTAGAATAAGAGTTAGGTTTGCCGTGCAGACCTAAACGTTGCATAAGGATTGTCCAGACTATTATTTGCATAAGCCTAAAGACTATACAGAAAAGTTAGCAAAAGTAAAATTTAGAAGATTTTAATGCATATTTTATAGAGTAAGACTAATGCCTGCCTGGCTTTCAGCAGCAAACTGGATGAATGTTAAAAAAAAAAAGTGCTGGCCAAGTGAAAAATCTAGTATTAGTTGGGCTTCAGGATACCAGGGCTGCACCTAAACAGTGATTTCTCCCCTCAGAAAAAAATAACATTTTATAATCCCGTACCTCTTAGGTAAATAGGAAGAAAAAGATGTAAAATGGTGAAAGATCATCTTAAAAGGGAATTCTGGTCAGTGACTAGACATTGCTAATAAACGCTGCATTTAGCAGAAAATTGAACTGCCACTTCTTTAGAGAAGGGAAGTTTGTCCTTGTGTTGGGGCGCACATCTTGGGCCTTACACGGTACGTGCTTCGATAGAATTGCCTGTTGGTTGTTCAACTTAGTGTACATTGTTCCTTCATTCTGATCACCCGGAACTGACTCCAGACCTCTTAAGTGTTCTGCTACACTTCAGTTTTGGCTAATTAAAAAAGGAAAGCTAGTTTTGTGCTGTAGTTGAGAATTCTAATTTGTGTCCTGGCTATTAAACCCGCCGGCGATCCGGGTGGGCAGCGCAGCTGCGTTCTCAGGCAGAGGTGGGGGTTTTGGACTATCGGCTGGGCACCCATAGGTGCTCCCCTGTACTGTGCCTGTGGGTTAGCCAAGAGTCCTGTTCTAAGGGGGCGAGGGCACGGCTTGTTCTTGCCCTTACAAGGCTACTCAAATTGTTGTATTTTCTGTTTTATTTTGTAGGAAAGTGCCAAGAAACTTGAAGAAAACATTTATTATTTTGGAACTACAGTGAGAGGCCTCCTAAGTAGGTTTGGCAAGGTAACTACTGTTTTTTCTGTTGTCTTTGTTATTGAATAGTTTATCCTCAACCAAATCGGCCTCGCAAGAATCTAGAGTGGACAGGGTGTACAGCAGGACTTCCTTTACACAACATGTTTCCACTGAATATGAGAAAATATCCTGAAATTCTAGACTCAATGTAATAGACAAGTTAAAACAAAACCAAAAAACAATAAACAACAAAAAAGCCCATCACTCTCTGTGAATGAGTTTTTTCCTTCTGCCTGTGCGGGCACAGATGCTCCAGTGACCATTTGAAGTAGCTGCTGTGAGCAGTCACTGGACCCCATTTCCCTGTTGCCACATGAAGAGCTACACCAGCAGGTTTTGAATTGATGCTATTCATCAGTATTATACGGCTAACGAAGCTGTAATTATGCCATGCAAAGTGGTGGTGGTGTTAAAATAGGAGAGCCTGAACATAGAGTACACCGGATTTTCAATTATGTGACAGGTAATCAGACGTGTCCTGAGAAGGCTTATCAGACTACACCCTGCCACGTTCCACTTTACCTAATACATTGTTTGAATAGCATTACTATATTTAGTACTTTAATTTTGGCGATCTTGACACTTACCAAACAGGTTTCAAGACACAGCAATTTTGCTGTTGGCTGCAGCCAGAAAGACTGTTAAAAGTTAATCCAAAACTGTTACAAGGTGGAGCATAAATTAATCCAAAACTGTCTGACTTGGGTAGAAATTCTGTGTAACAACTTACCTGTCGGTGCTAAATAAGTATGACCCAAATACAAAGCATGAAAAAAATGTCTGGTTAAAGTTTTAAATTGACTTACTACAAGCTAGTAATGATTTTTTTTACTCTTGTAGACAATAGTGGACGAGCAGTTGGTGCTGAAGAGAGTGGCAGATATAGTCATCAATCTATATGCAATGACCGCAGCTATCTCCAGAGCCAGCCGGTCAATCAGCATCGGGCTAAGAAACCACGACCATGAAGTAAGTGTACTTTAGTATCAGCCATACCCACGTAATGTCTGTATTTCTTGACTCATGTAGCTTAACAATCGGTATTTATTACCGTTCTGCCTCACTAAGTGTTTTGTAATAAAGAGGCCCTGTCCAGCCTCAGGCTTCTTGCAGTGTCCCCGCCTGCCTGCGTTTACAAGGCTCGAACCAGCTGCCGTTGCCTCGATGAGCCGACTTTCCCTCAACTCTGAATCCTGCCCCACCGTGATGCTGCCCTAAAGGAGTGCTCTAAACCAGCAGGCGTTGCATGCTAATGTCTCCGACTTTGCGAACCCGCACTGACAAATAGCTTTCCTTACACTTAAAAGGACCCTCTGCATTTCTTAAGAATTTGTATCACAGCAAACTCTCCCGTAAAACCAACAGTGCCCCAGAATGGTGCAGACTGGTTGGTGCAAGAGTGCAGTACCCACACCAATTGCCTCTCGGGTGCTCTGAACACGCGAGTTGCATCCTATCAAACTATTTAAAATATTTTAACACATACATACACATTTACAAATGAATTACAAATGCGCATGTTCTCTTAAACCTGCCAATACCATGCACTTCTTCCCAAACTCTGCCCATATAATCATCAATAAATGGTAGTGTGTAGTAACAACAATATTTTGACAATCATTTATTGACAGGAAAGTGGCGGTTTGGCACAGAGGTGATATAGTAGCTCACTTAAAGGTCCGTGGTAACGGTTATGCTACAGGACAAGTAAATTTGCTACAATTAAGTGTTTGGTAGACAAATCCAAACTGATTAACCTTTGTCCTCACTGCCCTTGAGACTTCAGATTTTGTGTGTGTGAGCTCCTTCTGGATTTAGTACCAACGATGTCTTCTGGTCAGTTTGAGTGAAGCGGTCATCCCAGCTCTGACACTGGGCAGCTGTGGGGAAAAAATAACGACTAAGCCTGCAAGGCTCTATCGATATCAAGAGACAAAATGAGACTTCCAAAAGTTTAAATTACTGTATTTTTACTACATTATTTTGTTTATTAAATTCATTTACTAATTTTTAAACTGAGTTTTCCTGTTTTCTCAGGTGCTTCTTACAAATATCTTCTGCACAGAAGCATATTTCAAGAACAATTATGCTATGGCTCAATTAGAAAAATGTAAGTTCTATAAAATAAAATGAATGTTACACTCTTAGGGCTTTCATAGACTCTAACCAAAAGTAGGTAGTTTTGATGTGGCCAACAGAATAGTTTTGCTCTGCTTCGACCTCGGATGAGGAACAGAACTGGCACCAGTTGAAAATAAAAAGACTCTTCATTTAATAGACAAACTGCAGTGATTCTTTTTTTCCCAGCTGTGGGGAGGAATATAAAATCTATCAGTAGCAAATAACTTCTGTAAAGAAAATATTAGCTACCAATTAGGTATTTGAACTATTTGGTTAAATACTGACCAATAAGGCTTTGCGCTGTGAAACTCGGTCTGCAATAATCAGTTGTCTTTAGAAGATAATGTTGAATTATTTCCCGGCACTGAAGTGTAGGTACTTGCATTTGTATTCTAAAATCATTTTTGAAAGACATTCAGGAAAGCTGTTTATGGTACTTTAGTTTTAACTTCCCTTCTGTCTCTCCACAGATGCAGATGAAAATCTGGATGACTCTATTAAAAAAGCTGCAAAGCAGGTACTGGAAAAGAGAGCGTATACCTGCTCTCATCCCCTGGACAGGACGTTCTGATTGCGTCCCTGATTGATAGCAAATGCTGATGAATGTAAATCAGTGGCTAATTGTCTGCAGTATTTAACACTTTAAAAATAACTATTGCATGAGTTTACCAAATGTAATTAGCTGTAACCATGTAAAATAAAATTTCTAAACACAACTTGATATAAAGAGGATAAATAAAAAAATATTTTACTTAAATCTCAAGTTATCTTATTAGATGTCTGTTTCCCTTGGAGCTAAATAAAGACAGTTGAGGTTCGGACAGTGAGGTGTGTTTTTCCCAGGGAAGGGATTGAGTGTTTTTATAAGTATCTTTAAGCTTAAATCAACTACTTACCCACCCTTACAGAAGCACGGAGAGACTCGCAGAATCACAACAATTTAGTTTGGAAGGGACCTCCGGAGGTCATCTTGTCCAGCGCGCTGCGGACAGCAGCGCCAGCTACAGTCACCACTGCCTCCTCCAGGCAAGTGTGGAGTGTCCCTAAGGATGGGGGGTTCACTGTCTCTCTGAGCTTCCATGTAAATGTTTTTCCTTCTATTTAATCAGAACTTCCCCACCTTCTGTTCTTGGCCTTGGTCTTAAGCCTTACACTGGCCCCTTTGGGTGGTTTTTTTAGAAACAATAAATAGGGGGGTTTATTTAAATATAAGCTGTCAGCTCTGTTAAAGAAACCTCAGGAGACGTGGATTTTTCATGAGCATTTGTCAGACTTGATGACAGCTTACACGTTTTCCCCTACCCTCTTGCTAACCACCAAAGGTAATTTAGTGACCTCTTAACGATCCCTGCCGGGTCAGTTTTATCCAGTGACACATTCAGCAGTGTCCCCATGCTTGCGTTCCTTTGGGGATTATTTGCTGGCCAGATTTCATTAGGAAGGCAATTATTTGGGGTCACAGGTATACATCACCTGTTGTTCATGGAGTGCTGTCTGGTTACCCAGTTACCTGTGTCCAGAATAACTTAGCGCCAGCGTATCGTTCTGGAGAGGGGCCTGCTCTTTTGTGGGGACGGTGGTGGGTCCTCGCGCTCTTGCAGATTGTTCTCTCAGATGAACAAATCAATGTTTACAGCAAAGTAAAGTAACCTCTCTTAGATTAAGCTGTATCTCTGTCTACATCTGTGTGATGTTTACTAAACACACTGAATCTGTAAAATAATTGACTCTAATTAATAGCCAATGAGCTCACCACTTCCATCAATTACTGTGACTGTGTTACTTCATTCTTGTTGCTCAACAACTCTTAGGAGAAGTGTGATTTGAAAATGAATTTTGACCATCAAGTGCTGCAGCATTTCAGGATTGGTGTGGGCTCTGGCAAAATTTGTTAACGGCTTAGTAGTTCTGAATCAGCTGAACACAGCCAGTAGTTTTGTTAGCAAACACCCTGTTCTCTCGGATGCAGCTCTCCCTTGCCTTTGGACGACAGAGGCCAGCAATGAAATGACAGATCTGGTCAACCTAGTAAAATCCCAGGTTCAACACAGGAGCTAATGAATCATCATTTCACAAGCTGACACTCAAAAGGCTAAGAAGCCTGACCTTGGTAAGCATGATTTATATCTAATGTGGGATTCTGAAAGATTCCATTTCTGCAAGTACTGAGGAACGAAAGGAAAGCAGTATCTTTCTTAGACTATGTGATGACAGCGAAATAAAGGCCAGAACTTGTCTCCCACAATAAAAAACAAAATACCAATTAAGCCACTTAACATTGTTCCATATGTAATTGAGATAGTAACTACAAGTTTCCTGTTAATGCAAGATTTGCTGTCTGATTGAGAGAGTTTAAAAAATAGCGCAACGTCTTCAAATTTCTAGCAGTTAAATGAAACTGGAAAGGTAAAAATTGCGCTTCAAGAACTTAGATTTATGTTTCTTAGAAATGCTGCCGCCTACATTTTCCAGTGTAAGGCCCAGCATATGGCTGAAGAGTCAGTGTGTCTGACAGCTGTGTGCAAAGCTCAGTCTGAACATACAGGTAACACACAGTGACACCCAGGGCCACTGTTTGCCAGGGACAAACCTCATTCCTTAATTCTGGGGTGTGGACTTGAAAGGGAGACCTCCCAACAACGCCAAGTTGGCCTATATAATTGGTTTGTCTCTTCAGTACACATCCTAAGAATTTAATTTATCGATCTAGTAATTTATTATTATAATGGCTGTATACCGTAAGTCTTTGACAGGCACCATACAAAAAGAAGTGGGCCCGCTTTTGCTAATCCTAGCAATTATCTTACACATTATTACTATCTTACACAAGTTATCTTACTTGAAATCTGTGCCTTGGAGTTTTTCAAACTTCTCATGCTCTCTGTTGGGCCGGGGAATAACATTCTTGCGCCACTTCAAGCTGTGCTGGTCATCAGGACCTGGTGCAAAGCCACTGGCGATGCTTCTCCTCCTTCCCGGGCAGGCAGCCGAACCAGTGTCGCAGGGCTGGAGGTCCAACACCGACAGGGCCGGGCTAGGCTGGGACAAGAAAACAGCGGCTGCTGAGGTGCTGGGCCTTAAAAGAAGGAAGAGGTGTGGAATGTCTGCCTACACAGACCTTGTGGGTGCCGCTGAGCTCCAAGGTGAGCCCATTTTTAAATGCAGCGTTTCCCCAAAACACGGACAAGAACACAAAAGCTGTTGCACCCTCATTATATAAATGAGCCCCAGAGCACTCACCTTACAGGCAACCTTATGGCTGGAAACGTGCACAGCTAAAGCGTGCATTGCTCAAACTCGTATGGTCTTACAAGCCTGGATTTGAGATCACGTTAAAAAAAAGCCATTGTGTGCTTCAAAACCTTTACGATATAAATCACAAGCTGAGTCAGTGCTAAATGGAGGGGGGGGGAACAGGGGACACGACCACCAAACAAACAAAAAAAAAAACAAAAACAAACAAACCAACCAACCAAAAAAACACCCCAAAAGCCAGAACTGCCAGGTTAGTCCGTAAAGATAAAGCTCCAGCTTGGAAGTGTCCACAGAGATGCCATAAAGCCCTCAGGTGGTTTGTTTGCCTAACAAACGAGTAGAAATAGCAGAAATTGTCCCAGTAATCAAATAGCTGCACCAGACAGGATCTGGGAGACTACATGTACTCAGCGGCATGATTTGAAGGTGAGAAGCGAGCATATGTAACAGTTTACAAATTACACTCACAGAAGGCTAAATGAAGCACATGGGTTGAGAGACAGTCCGGCAGCTGAAGCAGGTACAGGAACCCTGCACGACTACAGTTTTTTAAAAAAAGTCCATGTTTTCTTTTATAGCAAAAAGTAAACGCTGTTAGAGATACAAAGCCTGCGCATAGGAAGAGGCCGCTTCCCACTACACGCTAACAGAAGGACTGCCTTGTGCCGGTTCCCAGCTGGGGGAGGGCGGCGCAGAGCTGGGCCCCAGCGCAGCGGGATGAGCAATGAGACCTGGGGAAGGGCGGCCGCAGCGCCGGCGGGATAGAACACGCAATCCCCCTGGGTTCCAGCGATGCCCAGACCTGCGCGGGTGGTATGACCTGTCAGCAGCCAGCCAGGCATCCTCCTCCGGGAGCCAGGGAGGGGAATTACACTGCTTATGTACAGCAAAGATGATTTAAAAAAAAATCCAAGTGAAGGAGGAGGCGATCCAAGAGAGACAAATTGGTAGCGACCACAATAGCATAAGACTGTGCAGGGAAGAGAAGGCAATGGCACTAAACTAGCTAGTGGAGCTGAGATACTGGGTTCACCCTGCTGAAAACAATCTTGCATAAAAATAAGCAGAAAATAAATGATATTGTGATAACACGATTCTGGCTCTTCAGCCTTAATATATCCATCATGTTTAAATTCTATGTTCTTTCAGCAAGGCACATCATCCAGCAAGGATGTTTTTCTTTCTTCTTCTGTCAGAGGAAAAAACACTGTACTGGAAAAGGAGGCTACTCTGGCAATTATTAAAAGCAAGAACTAAAATAGTGCCCTTTTTGGGGGGCATTTAATACGAAAACGGGCACTCAGAATGTTTGGGTTTTTTTTTTAAAATGGGGGTGGGGGTGGCAGTGAGCTGGCCTCAAAGGTTTAACTCTGCTTTTGCTACCACCATTCTCGTCGTTCCTGTGTTTGTTTTTCTAGGGCATTTGTAGCCAACAGCGAACTTCAGCCCCTTTGATCAAACTCAGCTTTAAAAGCATGCTCAGGGTCTGGGTCAGTCGTTCATATGCAAGCATGGAGTACGATTCGGCCAACAAAGGAACAGTTAGGTGCAGACCACCCATACAGCTTTTCATATTAATGAGCACAAATCCTTTAGTCTTGCAAACTGGGGTGTCCGTGTGGGATTTTTGCACCAACAGGCTGAAGTGCAGCGCTCTATACAGCACTATGGTAATCAAGAGAACACATGGTGAGACATTTGGCATCTAGACTATAGAAGTGCCTCGGTCCCTACATTTCATTAGGGGACATTACAATTTCTCTTAGAGCTGCTAAGCCAGCTGGCCAAAAATGGTTCTTCTTTTCCCACCCACTGCACACTGACAGGCAAGTCAGTTAATTGAACAGAAATTCTCCCCCTTCCTCCATTATGGCCGAGCATCAAAGCAAAGAACCAAAAAAAAAAAAAAAATCATTTTATGCCTGGGCTGATATGTTTTACCAAGAGCTTTGTAAGACGGAATCAACCAGTACTATCAACACCAATTTTAACAAATATTTTTACTTCCAAAAGTATTGTGCTAAACTAAGAGTGTCACATGTTATCTGCATTCCGCAAAGTGCAGGACAGCTGTTGCTGCACAAAGGTACCCTAAAGAACCCTTTACCTTTAAAATTGGTCCTGCCTTCCCGAGTGAGAACTTCAGAGGTCCATCCTTCAGAAGTCCTCGGAGTTTCTGTAGCTGAAGCCTGGCTCTCGGCCCACATGTGGGTAACTCAGTTGCTGCGGAGTGCTGGGGAGCTTTCAGCTTGGTATCACCAAAGGTAGTTTGCAGTATCTGAGCAGCATCTTCACAAGGCCAACAACAGACTGTAAATGAAAAACCAGGCAATAGTAACCAGCTAGACGGAAAAGATAAGTTTTGGCTGTTTGAAATAAAAAAAGGAGGCTAAAAGTCTCTATGGCAGCGACCAACCTTTGTCACAAGGATTCCACTAGAGGAAATGATACAGGCGTTAGAATAACAGCTCGTGCCCACAGCAAAGACAATTCACTGCCCTGTAGGCTCCATAAAACACACGAGAATGTGGAATTATCCTGACTGCTTCCAAAAGCATTTCTCTGTAAGAAGCACTTGAGAACTGCACCAAGCGTTTTGCAAGTTGCAGCAGAAATGTAAAAGATGAAAGATCCTAACAACCACAATAAATCTATTATTTTCTGCTTGTAAATATTGCAGTGACTCTCAGTTGGCTCTGGGCAAAAAGAAACATATGGCAAACTTTTCAAAATACCATTTCACAACGAAATACAACTTCATCTGTTACTGTTTGTGGGAGAATATGAGGTTATCCACTACAAGCACACTACAGGCTGCTGAGAGAGCGTGCAGATTTAACTGGCCCATCTCAGGCCCCTTCCGGACCAATTATCTGCTATTGCTTACAGTCTGTGAGATAGCTTTTTGTCTGCCCTCGGTAACCAAAGCCAATTGTCATCACTCTGTATAAAGGAAGATCAGGCAGCCAACAACGCCAGCTTTACAGAAGAATATGCCAAGAAGGATCCTCCCTGTCATATTTTACTACAGACAAAGGAAGTAAGGCTAAAAAGTTGGGTAACGCGAGGGGTGAAATTGGAGTATGGCCAAGGTCTTACATCCTAAGGTGCTTCATTTGCTAGAGTACGAACAGTTTTGCTGTACACGGATCCCCTTGCTAAACCTCTTGGCATTCGAACTCCCTTCCTCGATGGCAGAACTGAACAAGCTTTGGGATCACATGTCAGAGCTCCAGGTTAAAAGCTTTGTGATTAGTTAATTTTAACAGATCCATTACCAGGCTGTGGGGCTGTTGTCATGAAGAGCTCAGGTGGCTTCTTATAAAGATCAAAATCAATGTGTCGTTTGTCCCAGCTCCATCTGTCTCGTGACAGCACTGGCTCCATGTTAGCATGCAGAGCATTCTCCTGCCATTTCTAAATGAAAATTGAATCTCTTTAAGAAGACAGGCCAAAATCACCAGCGAGGAGTCACAAAAATTGTTAGCCCAATTCTTGGGTAGCAATCTAACAACCACCATAACAGGATCTTACCAAAGTCCAGACTTCACTACACAAGACTATTTCTCTCTCTAAGTAGCCTTTCAACATGTTGAAATAAATAAAATAAATAAATAAATAAATAAATAAATAAATAAAGCCTGAAAATTAAATGAACATGTACATATTCTTGCAAGGTACGATAACGAGCCTCCAAGCATTCAGCTTGTTGCACTCTGTGCCATGACTGCGTTGAATTAGTTTGGTAGAATTTACTGATCCTGCACAAAAACCCCCATTCTATTCCCTTTGTTTCCTCATCTTGTCAATTCTAATAACATACAAATTTTCCTCCTAACACAGACCATATGCACTAGAGTATGCACAACGCTGAAGACTTCCAAACAGGGAACTGTAAACTAATCAAGGTGATGAGCCAGTAAAATGGCAGGAAATTAGAAGCTAAATAGTAGAGACCAGGAGAAGGGAAAGAGGACACAGGGCAGAAAGAAACTAACAGAGAACACACAGTGGTGGAGGATAAACACTCCATAAAACTGTAACTACAAACCGTAAACAAATGATGGAGGAAAAATAAGCTGTGAGGGAATTTGGAAACATGAAGGAAGGCTACACCTAGATTGACAACTCATGAAGAACATGAGTTCCATGAGAACACGGAACCCATTCATCATGGAATGCAATATTATGATTGTTCTGACTCTAGACCCCACTTGGGAATGTAAAACAAAGCACTCTATAGTCCATTAATACCTATTAATATCCAATTAACATTGGCAAATGGGTTTTCTGTATGTGTTCATGGTAGAATTTGTGTATCCAAACAAAACACCACCTGGGTGAACTAGATGCTGCTGTACCTTATCTGCAAATATAGGCGTCACCCTCAAAACAGCTGCCTAGGCTATACCTCTCAAAAAAGACTTCTATATACTAAAGTACTCTGCCTCTTTCGAGTCTCCTAAAACGCTTGAGTTCACTTGGGACTGTTGATTTAAGTTTTCTGTTACCTCCCTTAACTCCTCCAGACGTGCTTCGTCAGGCATCTGAGGGTGCAGGTTGCTTTCAATGCTGCTCTTAAATCCAGGAAATACAAACCCATCCGGTGACAGCCACATACTCTTGGATTTTGCACAGAATTCCTTACAGGCAGCAACCACATCCACTGCGTCAAACGTGGCTGACAGATACTCATGACAATAAGTGAATCTGTTCTTTGGTTCCTACACAAAAGAGATTTTTTTGTTGTTGTTAATGTGAACTCCCCTTTTCTGGGAGAGCAGCCCATAAGGTGCAGAACCAGTATCGTTTCTTTCCGTAAGAGTGCAAGTAATCATAGAACAAAATTATACAAAATATATATAATTACATATTTTTTAAATTAAATTTAATCCTATTATGCTCCAGTGGTGGAATTAATTACAGGTGATATAATGAGATGTCTGTACAATTGTTAAAGAAAGAAATATCTTTAATATTATTTGCACAAAACCAGATTTGTAGTTCACAATGTGTTCATGGTACTTCATGAACTGCTTCCACAGAGCTACAGTAATTTCCACTAGCTGACAGGAAAATAGCATTTGTTATTAAGATTCAACCCGGTTATTCAGACAAAAGCAGATAAACGTGATTCTTCAAATGTGTTCTTCAAATCACTTAATACTGCATACACCAATGCTGCAATTACTCAAATTCTCCCATTTATTAATGTGGGACACACAACTGGACGTGACCATCGAGGTTATCAAAGTCTGCCCAAGTTAGCCCAAGTCATCGAGACAAGACGGTTATAACGAACAGCACTAAGAGCAGAATTTTACACAGCAACAAAGAATACCTCTCAGAATGAAATCTTTTTGGATCCCAAATTCCCTTCCCATGTGCTAACATGGAAGTTACTACTGTAAAACTATTTAATTCATCTCTCGTGTTTTAAGGACTACATACAGCAAGCCAAGATCTTCCAGTTATGCATCTTATTTTACCTTTGCCATTTCCTGGCGAAGATGCTTCTTTGCAAGTTCTGCTGAATTCAGGCTCTGACAGCTGTAGTTAAAGACAGATTTCCCATCAACAGGAGAAATCCTGAAAACTTCAAACTTTGGCTTTTTCATCTTTCCTTTGAGTTGGCATACAGCACCAATGTTAGCCTGCAAAGAGCGATTACATGTGAGTTCTGTCTGAATTGGGAATTCAGTGTTATGAAAAATTATAAACAAGCAAATGATTCTGTAAACATTAAAACAAAAAAAAACACTTTTAAAGAAAACAGCAAAACATAATCTATATTTATATATAGATTTATCACACAACTGCTCTTTATTACCAAAATACTCCACAAAAAGACTATTAAAAAGAAACAGCACCATTTCACCCGTGCATGTGACACTCTGCAAGACTGGAGGCATGCCCTCACCAGGGGATGACTTCTAGTTACAGATCTAAACGTTTGTTCTGGAGAGCTGACGCTGGTCGTCTTCACACATGTGACAGGGGAAGCACCATTCATTAGAACACTTCAAATTTCTCTACCGACACAGTAGAATTAAACCCTCATACCTTTTCACTGACTTAAGAACGTCATTCTACTGTGTTTATGGTAATTATGGCTTCGAATTCAGACTCGGCCATAATAGGTAATTATAGCAAGAGACTAAAATTGCATTTCCCTTTTTTTTTTTCCCCTTTTTTTTCTATCCAAAAGCCTGAAAGGTTACCTTACCTGCTATTAAAAAAAATTCATATTTTCTTTTCCCCTATTATCCTTTTAATGCAAAAGCATGTATAAAATGAAAACTGGTTAAAACACGTTAAAAGACTGCTAACTTTATACAATTAACAAAATAACATAATAACAAAATAACTCTACACTTAACCTATATGGAATGATTAGGCCCAAGAGCTCTGCTGCTCTCGTACTCCTATAATGTTATAAATGCAAGCACCAGGAACAATTACTTAAGATTGTCTTGTTTTCTAGCCTCATGTAATACTTCTTTATCAACAGACTAAGACTGAAGAAGGAAATACTTAGGAGTTAAATCTTTCAGTATCTCCAAGACAGTACTCTTATACAGGAACACAGATTTCCACCAATCAGGCAAAACCTCTTTGTATTAAAATATATACAGGGAAAAACATTCAGAACTATTCTTCGCAAACCACGGGACAGCCAGAGTCCTCAACTAAGCAATATACTCCAAAAAACCAATTCAGACTCCCAGGAAACATGCAGGATACCCCCTTCTGTGACGCCTGTATTAACAGGAAAGGGTTTGGCTTCAACCCATGGCACCAATGAATGCCATCATGGTTGCCCAAAGGCAAGCAGGTCTTTCACATGGCAAGAGAAGAAAGCACAATTTTCACATAAGCTTAGTTGACTTGATGCCCCACAATCATCTGAAGCCTGGATGATGTGCTAAAGCACAATGCAGGAGCTATGGAGAAGAAAGAGACAATGAAAAATAGGAACCAAACCCAAGAAGTAATCACAAGTCCTTTAAATAATTGGTTTCTTTACCACTCACGCAGTGTCTCCTCTGTTTACCTGTGAGCACTAGAACTGTCTTTCCCATTGAGAAGCAATTCCATTTGCAATTCAGCTTTGCAAAATAAAATTACTCTTTATACATTTATATATTACACTTTTTTATAATGTTTGTACAATACCTACAAACACCCTACCAAAAGTTTTCAAGTCTAATGAGTCATTGTTTCAGGAGATGAAGGAGGTGTTGATTAAGGAGATGAAGTTTTGCAACTCTGAGGCTTGCCTCTCACATATCACAAACTACTCACCCCAATACAGTTTCCCTCAAAAGACGTTTTGTCTGCCATTTCTTTCTTCCGCTGCACATACACTTCGTTGTAGTTATCTAATGAAGAATATACTGCTTGTTTCACTCTGCTAACTTTTCCTGGTACTGTATAGTCATCAGAGGAAAATGTGAGTAAAGGAGGTTTCTGGGTGAAGAGATCCTCATCCGTTAAGGGAACTCCGTACTCGTGACTCAAGACAGTGATCATCTCTGCGGAGGGCAGCAGATCCCCATGAATTACATCCCTCAACCTCTTGCTGTGGCACAGGTAACTGAGCCTACAAATAGACATCAACTTTGTATTAGTTTACAAAAATTTTACTGCCATCAAATCATTACAGTTAATATTACTGTGGAAACACTATACAACCTTCTCGAAACCTCTGTTAAGAAGTTCAGGTCAGTTCATGTGTGCTGGCATTTAGCAGCAGTAAAGTTTAGCAGTTTAATAAACCTACGAGGATTTAGGTGCAAGTTAATCATTAGTTGCTGAATTTCTCTAGCCTCTGGCTGGAAAGGCAATAAAGCAAACTCCCTTCATGCACACTGGTTCTAGCGCATAACCCATATTTATGTTGAACATCTACTAAACCCCATCCTGCCTTGCCTCTATTTTACATCTCATTCTGATTAACTTTCATTCTATATGCCATTCATGACAACGCTTACCTCGCATCTGATTTCTCTCAATTCACTAAACATAGCCTGAAAACACTAGTGTCAAGACAAAAGCAGTTCTAAATATATGACAGCTATTGAGCACCACAGAGTTTCCACTTTGTACACATGCACGTAATTCAATTCTCAGCCTCTCTGGCTCAGGCCGTAGCAGAGGCCATGAAATAAAAGGACTCATCCAATAGCTAAATGTAGTATTATGACTCCTTGCCAAAAGTGGAAAATTGTTAATTCATTTATCACATAGCTATTCTTTATTTGAGAAGAGCAACATTACAAAGTACTGTAAAAGAATTCAATTGTAAAATCACTGCAACAACATTATTTTCTTACTATTACTTCTGAACACATGCAACAAACATTACAAACTGGAGCACAGGAAGTTCCATCTTAACACGAGGAGGAACTTCTCTCCTGTGCGGGTGACAGAGCAGTGGCACAGCTGCCCAGAGAGGGGGGGGAGTCTCCCACTCTGGAGCCATCCCAAACCCTCCTGGACGCCGTCCTGTGCCACTGCTGGAGGTGACCCTGCTGTGGCAGGGGGTTGGACTGGGGGAGCTCCAGAGGGCCCTTCCAACCCTGACCAGTCTGGGATTCTGTGAACTGATAAATATCATTAATTTCAAAGTTGCATCAGCATTAATGACACAATTGGAATTTATATTGGTATGTTAAAAAATAAATTGGACATTATGCATATGGGTCATGAGCATCAGTTTTTCTACAGTTAGAATTACTTTCATGGCTAATTCTAGCAGAAGGAAATGTATCAAGAAGCAGCACTTTCTGTTGTGCACACATTAAACCACTGACTGACTACAGCAAACCAAAAACTAAAAAAAACCCAGGAGTTCTACAAGTTAGAGACCGCTCTTGAATACAGTCACAGTCTGTATAACCCAGTGAAAAATGTATTTGTATTTCTCTGAATGACTACAGCCACAGCAGAATGAGGGTATGGCAAAAAGGACTAACGCCCAAAGCCTGGCAGACGTGACTCACTCATCTCTGACGGTGGGTTGCTGCAAAGAGCTGGTGTCTAGAAGGACACTCGGCCACTAAAGATGCTTTTACTGAGCTTCTCTCTGATTTTATAGCAATGAGCACTATGAAGTATAGTGATCGTTCCTGCAGCTTTGCTTCTCTCCAGTGGAAAAATAACCCCCTGCATTTAAAATTATCCCAGCCAAACCTTCACTTTCACTGCAGGAACCCGTGCTGCAGCTATCTAGCAAGTTGTGCACAGTAGCCAACCTCCTGATTTAATTTTCTTTTTTTTTTTTTTTTTAGACAGGAGATACTACAATAAAATTTCACAAGAAAATTAACTACCAAGTACCTAAAACATGCAGCATTATGTTATTTTCTACCTCAAATATTGCCAGCACACAGATAAAGGAAGAAAGGTATTTACCAACCATCACTGAAGAAAAGAAATAAAAAGAAAAAAAGGACTTTTAAGAACAGCACAGCAATGGCCACCAGTCACCATCATACTGTGTTCTCTTCCTCACTATCTCTAGAGTAAACACGACACAAATTACAGATATGTAAAGAGGTACCCAAATCACATGCAGATCACTAGGATGAATACACTTCAGAACTTTAAGTGTAAAGGCCTTGCTCTTCATTAGCTTATCAGGTTAAGTTTCATTAGTCATCAGCAAATAAACAGTTCTTGAACTTGACTGGGCCAGCCAACAAGGGGAAACAGACAGACAGACTAAACCAGCCTGCTAGGTCAGCAGTGTACTGCCTGGCTAGCTTGACATATGCAAAATAAAACTCGTAGTAGATGGGTAATCCATATGTTATGTATGTTACTGAATGTGTTTTACCAAAATGCAAGCATGTGGGAGGGCAAGGGGTAAGGCTGCTACAAGACTGTGTGTATACTATTGCAGATTAACTAGAATTTTTTAGGAAATCAGATTGATGTCTAGGAGACATTCACTCTTTCTTGTCTTGGGACTAAACATCCCCATTCATTTCAAATAAGCTTTGCAGGATTTCAGTTCAGAAGTCAATCTAAACAAGCCAGTCTATTTCTAGCAAGAAAGCAAGCAATCACAGTGCACCTCTGCTTTCGAACCCCAAGTTGCTTATATCAAAGATGGACAGTACCTTTTTCCACCTCTCAATAGATGTGTCTTAATTTACAAATAAACAAACAAAGAAACCAGACATAGAATTTTTTTCATAGATTACTAAAATATCCAGATAGATAGAGATCTATGTACATAAGACTTCACCCACTTTCTTTTTCTTTAATCCATCTCACAAGATGCAATGTCAGAGGTGCTTTAAGGCAAACAGCTGTGAATACCTGCACGCTGACAAAGTGAGCAACCTGGCAGAGATCCAGCAATAAATCACGCAACAAAACCCTCAAACAAAAAGCTAGGAATGGGAAACATATTCTCCCAACTCTCACAAAACTCTTCCTTTCTCTAGTTAACGTGGGAAGCCAGTTTTTAGAATTCCCCGCTTAGTCCAAGTGACTTTCTGGCTCTATCAAGTCCTATTTGGCCTCTTCCTTTACTCTATCCTACACCACCTCTATGAGAAGAGAGCAGAGAAGCAAATCCTTCCCAGCTGATGCTTCTGACACTGGAATTTTCTCTTTCTTCTATTTGTATTACATTCAGATATTTTCTGATATACTATCCTACTGATACACCTCTCTTCTTTATAAACTCCTGCGCAAACTAAAAGTGGGCTCACCGATATCGAGTTACCACTGCATCAGCCGTTAGAAAAACATGCTCCTCTGTCTCACCACACCTGATCTAAAAACGGAATTACCCATCAGGCCCACAGACCGCTTTCACCAGGGAAAAGATATCCAAGAGTATTATTTTTTTGTATCAAAAAAATCACTCTACTTTGCTAACATTTCATTTCTTAATTTCTTGACTATGAATCTGGACGAGTCGTACCTGGACAAGGCTTGGAAACATGCCCAAGGAACCATACCTCTGACATAGAGCAGAGGCTGTTTTGTTATAGTGAAGAGGGGCTGACGGAGGTGGAAATGATAAAAGATAGCTTCCAGGTCTGTGTACAGGCGCTGATGGAAAGACAGCTGTGAGTTGTACAGTATTTCCAGTTGTCCATCTTCATGTCTGTAAGTCCTGTAACAAAGTACGCCAATGACAAGGTTAAAACAATCAGCCCATATCTCAGGTTTCCTCAGCTCTGCAGTACAATTACTCTCTCTAATGAAACTGCTTTGCTTTTGTCCTTCAGATGGAACCTCTTACAGCCTTCACGTAAACTGTTCTGAAAAATCTATTTTGGACCAAATACCAAAACTCTCATGACATAACTGAGTTGCATATGTTTTCTTTTTAAACCACATGGCAAACATTTGAAAGGAAGCTCACCTCAGTTTCATCAGTGTCGTGCCCCTTAACAGCCTTATTATAGCAAAAAAAGCATTATATAAATACTTCTACAAATACCAAAATTCATACTGCAGCAGTGAAACAAAGCTTCAATTTAGGCTACAGGTGATCACTGACAAGAGATGACTTTTCATGCAATAAATAATTTCAGCAATTGCAATGAAGTGACTTGCATTAAAAAAAAAAACAAACCAAACAAAAAAACCCAAAACAACCACCAAACCACCACAGGAAAGCTTTAACAACATGCTACAGTGCTGGAAAAAATACCAATTATTTTTTTAAGCATGAAATTTGGGGAGACATTCACTTTGAATTTGTTACATTTTCCCCTCAACTCAAAAGAAGAAACAGCTTGAAGTCCAGCTTCCTCATAGGGACTATTTTTGGTTTAGATCCCATTAAGTATTTTTGTTATTATTTAGAATTAGCAGATTATAGTGCTGTTTCCACAAACCAAGTAGCAGCTTAACAAAAAAAAGTACACATTGCCATCCTTCTCATTTTAACTTTACATGGATGATTGGTGGTGTAACATGACAAAGAGGAGAAGATTATGCCTCAAATGAAGCAGCCACTGGGACTCATATCCACCAAAACCACATAGAAAGCATCAGCTATGTACTTGCCCATGTATCTTTGTATAGAAATGGATGGGGGAAACATAAATCCAAATAAAATCTCTGAATCTAAGGAAATAACTGATGAAAAACCTCAAACTCTCCTACCTTTCAAAGTGTCTATCCCATAGTCTTTTGATTGCTTTGTCTTTTAATCCCTCCAAGACAAAGAGATGAGTTGCTCCATCCAGTAAGTGAAAACCAGTAACAACATCCAACTCAGAAAGTTTCTCAAGTGTGGTTTTCAGTTTTAATGCAGCAAGAGCCATTCCGATTAAGTGTACAGGATAGCAGTCCAGCTGGAGGGCTTTAGCATTGATTTCCGTAATCTCTTCCACCAAATCATGTAATAAAGATGAATTATTGTAGTCAAAAATGTAGATTATAAAACCATATGGGCAATTTGTGACTTGAGCATCAGCAATTTCTGCTTGCATTCCCAATGGCACAGCTATTTCCACTCTTACTTTCAAAAGCGACTCTGATTCTAGATAATGTCCCATAGGTAGCAGGGAAGAACTACTCACTGATTCTGTTACATTCTTTTTTTTATCCTCCTCACTGAAGGCAGCTGTATTTGCAGCTAAGCAGCTATGAATGGGAGCGCTGACAGTCAAGTATTTTTTACCCAACAATAAATCAGTTAGACTGACTTTAGCTACCCCATGTGGATGCCACACTTTGTCCTTTGTAAAAGAATCACAGATTGTGGATTTGCAAGCAAGGAAGCTCACCTTACCCACTTTTTCATCTGCTTCATCTTCCCCAAACAAACAGGGTTTTTTTATGTTGTTTTCCATGTTTCTATCCCGGTCATGAACTTCAATCTCCAAAGGTGGACCTCTAAGACACCTCTGTAATTCCCCAGGTTTCATCGTCCCCGTTAGAAGTACATTAACATCCTTAAAGTAGACATGAGTTCCATGGACTTGTCCGTGAGTTCGATGAGGTGGAAAGTCATGAAACTTGTATTTGCAGTAGGTGGGAATACACAATCTCTAAGGAACAAAAAGATGACGAGAAACAGATATTTGCAGCATTAACCTCTTTCCTTTTTATTTTTAACCTCACAGAACATTCAGCTTTTCTAGTAAGGGAAGGATGAGGGATGTACTCCATAGCACAAACGACGGTCTTCCGAGGCAGCAAAGAGGCCACTGTACATGCCTGGATCCTGGGTTTTGGGAATATACTGTCCCCTTCATTTGGCTGTTCTCAACTTTGTTGACTTTCCAAATAAGTCAGAAAAACTGACATTGAATCTAGATCATAAAAGGAGCATGCTGGGGACTACAATGGCTCCAAGACTTTTTTTTGTTTCTCCCCATGCATTCATCTGTAGGATTTTAGGCCTAAAATAAATGCCTATAGCTGGGAGTTAGGAAATTCAACAAGTATCCAGCGATACTGTAGAGAATGGACTGTATGATCTCCATCATTAGCCATTTGTTTACAAATCTGGGGAAATAAACAGGGGGATTCATTCCACAGTGCTTGTTGCGGTTCTTCCACGTAAGTGCCTGTTAGCATTACGGCAGCCTGCACAGAGTGGAGGTTACCTGTCAAGGGCTATCCTGACAACTGCAAATTTGACACAGTTCATTGTTTCATTTTGCAAATTGCATTAAAAACTACAGAGTGGTTTTGTTTCCATTATTTATTATGTTGCACAATTACTGGTATTTTTCCCCTGTTTCTCTTCATAAATGCTAAGCCCATTCGCCTAGTCTGTCATAAGTGCTGCAGTGTAAACCTCCACCACAGAACTATATGGGCCATTATAAAGTTCCTGACATAATATCATTACACTATTTTCACAAAAACAATAGCAAAACATCCAACTAATGTTAAGGACCAGGCTGATGCAACTTGGACCAGGTTTTTCATATACTATTCCCTTATAATTCCACCTCAGACAGGGACCAACAAAATAGCTCCTAAAATCAAAGGATATAGGACCTTAGGATATAGGACCAAAGGATAAAGGACCTTAATTTCACTTTCACATCAACAATATATAATACTCAGAAAAGAAGTCTTTTTAAAATAGCATTTCTTTAAGCCTAAAAATGCAATCATTTGACAAGAGAACACATTTTCTAACTCATGTCTCAAAATTTACAAATATAAACCCCAAAACTTTAACCTTTATTCTCTCCAATATAGAACTTTTTTTGTGCACAGCATTTTTTAAGCTGGTTAAACATTTGCTGGTTTTTGAATTTAAATAACATTGCCCTGACTTGTCAGCAAATTGTTTCAAGCAATATAGCACTGCGACTGAACTAGATCTTCTCTGGTTTACTCAAGATCCACTGCTCAGAAATCAAAATGGGATGACTATATATAAATGATCGCCCTTGGAAAACACAAAGATTGCTGTTTTGCTGCCAGCGCCTATGATACAGAGGCACTAATCTGGCCACATTTCTTCAGGGAATACGTTAGTCATAGTCTTCAATTTTCTACTAATAAGGAAAGCAATGTCTAAAACCATGCCCACATTTTAAGCAAAGCTACTTGAGGGTAACAAGGAAATTCTTTCAGAAAGACGTAGCAGTATGTGTTACCTGCAGCACTTCTATTGGTACAGGTGTGTTTGGGAGGCAGGTAGCTGAATTAATCCTTATAATCAGTGGATTCAATTCATGTCTTTGTCTTTCAGACAGAAGAGGTGTTTCCACAGTGAAAGTCACGTAAGCATCTAAAACTTTGGGATTGTTTTCTGCCAGACGACCAATCACTGATTTTTCTCCTTTTTAAACATACAAGATTAAATACTGTTATAGAAGCAAACCCATCAAGGCACCCGTAATTTGATGCATTTAATTACAAATCTCCACTGAATTTGTATTAAAATAAAACAAAAGTATTGTTTTAACTGCTTCAAATATTATTTATCTTCCACAGTAGGAAGAAAACAGTGCCCAAAACAGTGTCAAAACCCTCACCCTAACTAACTGCTGTTTATGTCTTTTTGAAACTGCAAATATACAGTTCACATAAACAAAAAAATTAAAGCGGTTCAGAGACTTTTCATCATAATTAAACTCTTCGTTAAAGGTAAACAAGCACCTTTAAACAAACTGGCTTCTCTGCAAGCAGCTTTGCCACATCCACACCCTCAGCAGCCAAGTTCCATGCTGCATAATATATCATTATTTCTGTCTGCACGCACAGAACTAAGGGGAGACGTAACTCACTACACACTAAAATAGGACAACATATATTAATAATGAATGTTAATCTAGTCACACTCAGAAAACCGCAGAAATAACCCACTCTACTCTGACCAATATCCCACTTTCAACCCATTCTAAGTCAAACAGGGGTACAAGAACTTAGGTGTATGTGCTGATGGAGAACCACAACGCAGAGTTATTTTGGCCATCCTGCCCTTCAGAGCGCACAGACCTCTGAATATATGTTGGCCTCCCCCAGATCAAAACCAAAGCCCAAATCTTTCTTAACCAGAGAGCTTTTATCCCTAGGGAATTTCACATTCTGGATTTTCCAAGACAGTTTCCACCAGGCAGACCCACCAGCACAGGTGTTTCAGAGGAAGAGACATGGAGGACAGCTAGCATGCTGCTCCCTCCCTGCCCCTTCCCACCAGAGTAATACCTGAGAGGAGAGGCATGAGATCTAACTGCAGTGAAGCAACGTCATAGTTCTTTGCCACAGTAGGATCAATGTTTCTTTTAGGACCAGAACCTCTTTTACCTGTTGATGGAAAGCAGAATTTGAACTGAGTAGGAAGGAGGAAACATTTTGTTGCAGTCAATCAAAGGAATAATTTAAAATTTACTGCATTACATGGCATAATTCAGTATCATCCTTAGAAAAAGATGTCGATTATACACTTTAACCCCAACCTAGGTTAGTATTTCAATATGCTCAAAATTCCATTGCACAGTCCACTGTACTACATATAAAATCCCTACTTTACAAGAAAGCTGACTTTGCAACAGCAAGCATTAGAATTTCATGCAATTACCAAAATTAATCTTTGACACCTTACTATTCTTCCCTCACGTATATACATTATGACACATATACAGTACTCTTTGTGATATGTAGTCTATAATTTCCAGAAACCTGCATTTTATAACTTCGCATCTATAAAACAGGAATATGGAATCCCAGACTGGTCAGGATTGGAAGGGCCCTCTGGAGCTCCCCCAGTCCAACCCCCCGCCACAGCAGGGACACCTCCAGCAGTGGCACAGGACGGCGTTCAGGCGGGTTTGGGATGGCTCCAGTGGGGGAGACTCCACAGCCTCTCTGGGCAGCTGTGCCAGCACTCTGCCACTCGCACAGGGGAGAAGTTCCTCCTCATGTTAAGATGGAACTTCCTGTGCTCCAGTTTGTGCCCGTTCCCTCTTGTCCTGTCACTGGGCACCACTGAAAAAAAGACTGTTCCCATCCCCCGGCACCCTCCCCTTAAGTATTTATAAGCACTGATAAGATCCCCCCTCAGTCTTCTTTTCTCCAGACTAAAAAGACTCAAGTGCCTCAGCCTTTCCTCATAAGATGCTCCAGTCCCCTAATCACCTTTGTAGCCCTAATTGCCATTCCTTTACCTCACAAGTATACCATGAAGATAAACTCATTAATATTTGTCACTTTCTTAGATGCTGAGCAATTATTCCCGCAATGCCTTTCACACAGATCCAATCTTCACCCAACCAGTAAAAGCACAGTCAGTCCCAGCCCCAAGTATTTAAATCCCAGCTTCTGATGCTTTGTCCAATCAGCTAACTAAGCAGGCACAGAATTTCTGCACAAGTAGTTTTAGCTTGACAAAAAAATGTAGCAAATGAACAAAGCAACTTAGAAGAACTGCAGAAATATTACTGCTGCTGGCCCTGGTTCATTATCATTCCTATAATAAAAGGAATGGCAGAATTTAACACTCAAATGGAAGGAAAGAGAGGCACGCAACACGTTACTAAAGTTCTGTCTTTTAACAACAATAGTAATGTGACAAGAAACATTAGCAGTACCAAAATTACACTGGGAAAAAACCAGTCCACTCTGAACATAAGCAAAATGATAACTCACAAAGAGAACTCCCTACACAAAGTGTGTAACTGTTCATCAAAAGCTCGTAAATGGGAAATTCCAACTGCTTTAATTTTGAAAGAAAGTGTGTGCAAGTTTGAGAGAGAATTGTGTAGAGCTGATCACCATAAGTCATGGGTCTCCAGAGTCACGGGAAACACAGACCAAACCAGAGCCACAAGGTAAACGGAGCAGATGTGGTTCAGGCTTAAGCTCTTCAAACACACCCCTGCGCTGCAACCTGAGCTGCCTACCACCTCCTGCACGCATACAGGAGGGCTCCAAAATGCCTGCCTCTTTCTCCGCGTGCCCTGTCTTGCAGTAGTGTTTTCTTTACTGCTCTTCAAAAGGTCTGTCCACAAAAGCAGGAGCGCCAAACTCTGCCACAGTGGACAGCAACAGAAAACAGCCGTCGGGTAAAGATTTGGTTGACACTATCGGTGCATTCACTTATTTAGATAGAACAATACCACAACTGAATGTTATCATGTGATGCTTATTGATGAGCAAATGTACTTTTCGTAACGTGTCCTGGCAGCAGTGTGTACTGCAACCCTGTGGTGCCACACTAGTTTTTGGCCAGCCAAGCATGCTATTTAACACAGGTGAGTTAATACATGCTGCAGCATCCATTGCTGCAGAGGTTATCATCTCCTCCCATCTTTCACAGGGCCTTTGTCAATTATAAGCTACAGATGAGAGAGCAAAATATCCCTCAGTGGGGCTGTGGTTTTTCATTTAACACAATGAACAAGTACGGGAAATAAAAATGGAGCGTAAACCACAGATCAAAACCTGGCTCCTAGTGGAAAAAGTGATGTAAGTGATATGAAACAACTTGATAATTTTGCAGTTGAAATAGTTGTTTTAGCTCCAACATTACTCACTAACTGTTTTACAAATTCCATCATTGCATAACCAAGCCCATTGCAAATATCCATCACATCACCCCTGGAACACTCCAACTGGTAGAAAAGGACCATCATCATCCCTGCTTCACACTACTAGGTAAGGAAACTGAAAAAGAAAGCTTGATTAAGATTCTGAAGAAACACAGAAAACTCATGGCAGAGCCAAGACTAAAGCACAGGTCCCAAACTCTTTTTTTGTTTAACCTTGAATTCTTAAAAAAAAATAAAAATAAAAACAAAAATAAAAATAAAAACAGAAGAGAAACAGAATTTTGTACCTACCTTCTAAAATCTTGCTCATAGCTCCATCCAGAACTTACCATTCGTGGTGGCTTTTTTGTCTGCTTCATATGTCAGAATTCCCACGTTATCATATGTGTTCTCAGTTTCTTTTGAAGTGGAATTAACTGGAGGACAAGCAACTGCTTTCTGCTTCAGAAATTGGGCCTTATCCAGAAATTTGTTTTTTGCAAATATCACACTTCTGAAAACATTAAAAAGATCTGAAGTTATTTAAGAAATGTGGAAAAAAAAAAATCCCTGCCATACTAGTGGTTCCACCAAAACAATTTATTTTTTCAAAAAAAATAAAATTCAAGTCTAAAAGAGCTCAACTGCCAGATTATAAATGTAAAGGAGATCAAAAAAGGATATCAACAGGATACATGGTCCTTCTCTTCCAAGTAAGGCACCAAGTGCCTGAAGGGATGCATAAAGTAGAACATCTTGTAGTACACACTACAATACCTTACTTACAGACTCCTCCGGACATCTGCTTTGCTTTTTGAGGTAAGAGAAATACGTCTGTTATATTACTGTTCACATTTGGTATACACTGTAACACAATTACAGATAGACCAGAAATCTAGAATTAAATACAGTTTTGCTCTGCTTTCTTAGGGGGAAAATACAGTTAGGAATGGTGTCACTTAGTTTCAGAATTACAAGCTTCCCAAAATTTGTAATCCCAGCCACTGCTGGAAAATGGTTCTTCACAAGACAGCACGCATTTTATTCCCTAAAGTACACACGCCCCTTACGAATTTGACATATTATTGCTGCTGAAAAATGAATATTGATCAGAAACAACAGAAAAGGCTGTTTAACAGAGATGAATCTCACTGCTTTTTAAATCTCCTGAATAAATGATATTGTTGTCCCTGACTTCAGATCACTGTTATGTATTGTACCTGGAGGGCAGTGGTACAAGACATACCACAGCAAAATTGTTTTATCTGTGAAGAAAGCCCTAAAGATTCCTCGCAATGGGGTGACAGAATCAGTGGCAGAATTTTATATGCAGTTCAAGGAAATACAACATCTGTCCAAGAAATTTTTACATCAATAGTCACAAAAACTGGTCACTGTTTTGCTTAGCTTTATAGCCATGATTTATAATAATAGCAGTTTGCAAATAAAGGCATTTGATGCTGTTTTGAGAGGTACCATGTTTAATAATGAAATAACTACACTTCAATATATGCAGACACATGCATGCAGTCTACTTCTACACTTTTACACACATATGACATTCTTTTTTTTTTTTAAGACTTTAATGTAACAAACATTTTATTGCTAATACCATAGACTACAAGAACCCCATGTCATTGAGTCATCTCTGAGTGCAACTAGTATTACACGCTTGGGACACAAGTACAACTCTGCCTGACTGCTGCCCCTACAGCTTCTCACAATGATTACTTTAAGAATTTCTTGGGCTGAATATTGTCTCCAGATTACCATATTCAATCTACAGCATTTTCTCTCAGATTTATTAAGATGTGCAACATCTTCCCTTTATCGTTGGCATTAAATCTTTCAAACATCCCTCCTTCCTCCTCCTCCCAGGAATTTTAATCTCAGAGGTCTAAGTTCACAAACATTATTTTAATTCAGACAGGCAGCTGTGCAGTGAGCACTGAATCAAGACTGCAGCTGTGAAGCTTAAAGCAATGTATGTTTATAGCACAGAATCACAGAATGGTCAGGGTTGGAAGGGACCTCTGGAGCACCAAAAATACTAATTCATTACACGGATTAAGTCAAGCATTTCCCAAATAACTCTACCTTTCCTCAGAGATGTTTCAAAAAGGATCATAGCAATAGCTGGGAGCGGGGAGAGGTGGTCAGGTGTGTGGTTTTGCAGCACTAAAAATGATCAACATTAAAAATACAGCTTTCTGAGATCTTTGTACTCCTATAAAAACATACAGTCAAAATTGTTAATATATGGTTAACCAAGTAGTGAATGACAGACTGTCAAAATAATTGCCTGGGGAATAAAAAAATCTAAATTAAAAAAAGCTTACATGCGGTTTTATAAGTAAACCATCATTCTAAGAAAAAGAAACAGACCTGCTAAAACTAAAAACAAAAAGGCTGTTTCATTTGCCTCAATAAAAAAGAAAAATCACTGCAAATAGTCAGAGGCCCTAGAGACCATTGCTATATATAGGAATCCCCAGGTGTTGGGAATAAATGAAGGAAACCATACTGTGGAGTTCACGGAGGTAACGTGGAATTTATTGGTGGATTTGTTGGAAACCTCCCCACTGCAGACTGACGAGGCAGAGAGGATATCAGACCATATGTGTGCATTTACAGCGGTATTAACAATTTTTCTGGAACCAATTTGAGAGATGAAATGCAGCATACAATTATTGTGACTATCATACTTCCTGGCTGTAGACTTCTGACATAAAATGAGGGAAGAAGGAAGCTGATTCTTTAGGAAAAAAAGATTCTTTTCCAGGTGCACAAAGGAGCAGCAAAACTTTGCCAATAATAAAATCGGTAAAATAGAACTTCCTGAAGCTCAGATTTGCTTTTAGAATAAACATGTAGGCTGCTTGTCAGGTAACCGACTAGTCCTCCACAAGGAATGATCATTACGATAACAATAGCGCTTTGAACATGAAAGCTAGAAAAAAAACATCGCCACAGTCACAACACAAGTGGAATGAGAACGTTCAGATATATGAAAGAGCATCAGTGATGTACATACGGATACAGTATTAATTCACTTTATCCTGTTTGAGCTTCACTTTGAAGAGGTAAATTTTTCTGGAAGAACTAATATCCTGATGAATATTCTTACATAACTCTTGTATCATTAGACTGTAATACCTCTAAATACGTCTCCAGTAATGATTTTGGGGGCTTTCAGAAAACTATTACAATATTTCTACCTAAAAAAGACTTCTATTCCAATTAATCTGCATGGAAAGTTATGTTTGCGTGAAGACTAAACACATGCTCCAAATTTTGCAAAATACTGATCTCATTTGTTCATGTTTCACCAGAATTTTGCTCCTGGCATGACAGATAGTGTACATGCATGCAAGGGAACAGCAACAGCATAAGGAACTACACTTTCAGACTTAACCTGAACAAATATCCTTCAAATATCCTTATACTTCAGCACTAAAGATGCTTTTGAAATGCAGAACAAGTCCAAAGTAAGGTAACACCCTGAAGTTCTACATTAAATCTTACACAACATGGACACCCATCTTTGAGCAGAAAGGACGTGCTCATGGGACACAGAGTAGCAACTGCTCACATTCTGAGTTACAGAGCAAGATTTCACCAGTGCTATTTTTGGAGTAAAAGCTCTACTTAATTTCAACACTACCAACTCACATTTGCACCAAATATCTCTTCCCATAAGCCATTAACAAATAAAATTCCATTCCACGGGTTGTTTTTTCCATTTCTATTGTCACAAACAGGTACGGAAGACAAACACGCTAGCCCAAATGATTCTAGCAGTTATGAAGCTCCAGAGGGCCCCACTTTATTTTATCATGCAATCACATGGTATTTACTTTCATAGTAAAAAATACTGTGCAGAAGGAAATAGCTCAGTTAGCAAAGGCTGTAATATGGTGGACATGACCACGAAGTGTCTATTTAGCCTACAAACCAGGAACTGAGAACTGTTGAAAACAGAATAGGCAGCAAACCAAGAATTATGCAAGATGATATAACAAGACATTGATTAAAAAATCAAGATTCTCTCAAATCTTCCAATACAGTACCTTTGTTAAAGAAGCAGCCGGTCTGTGGCAGCTCAAAAGAATACAGGCTAGGAAATTAAAGCAAGGTGGCTGGACTTTCTAAACGCTGGGAGAAAGGGGTTTTTTTAAAGATGGTTTTGCACTTAAATGAAAACTATCTGAAATAAACTAAAGATTTTGCTTCCATGTGCAATTCAACATTCTAGTCGATTTTCTTCCTCTCTACAAATGCATGTTTTCTTTCTGCCACACACAACCCATACCATTTGAACGGCAAGATTCACTGACAGATGCACTCATCAGAAATAGCAGTGTTCTCACTTCAAATACTCAGAAACATCTCTGTAAAGCTGAGTTCATAAATTTGTGCTGAAGGCATGAAGAGTCCTTTCATTGACTTCATTATCTTTTAAGCAGGGTAACAATCTAAGTCTTCTTCAGCAGAAAGTCTCAAACTTGCATAACAGCATAAAATGAGAAAACACATCATAGAACACAGGAGTGGATTTGTTATCTTGTGCTATCATCAATTAATTTTTTAGAAGCAAAATGGGAACCTTGAGAAAGTAATTTAAGAGTTTACGTTTTTTAGATGACATTCTGGATGACGTGTTCAAGATACACCCTGTTCATGATTCATTTCTATTTCAAGTGCAGTCTTCTATTATGAACAATACCCAAGAAAATATTTTTTTAAGTGTTTCTCAAGTCTTGAACCCTCTAACCTTTTCTAAAATTTTAGAGAGTTACATGCTGATTGTTAGACATTTACCACTGAAAACTATTAAAACAAATAACCTATTAAACCAAAAGAGTGAATAACTGTTCCTAAAACCAGAACAGAACAAATAAGGAACTATGCTACTACAGCAGCATAAGCTCAGGATTACTTTAATTGCTTTAGAAAATTACCTCATGGTAATTTGACCCCACACAAATTCATAGTTACCGAGTTAATTCATTGAGCTCACAAGGCAGCAAAGCCTGCTCTGTGAGCAGCTGTGATTGTTGACACTACCTCCAACCTGACAAAAAGAATGAGGTACCCCAAACACCACTCCTCACTTTTGCCACTTCCCATTGCTGAGCTAGTGTTAATAACTCCTAATTCCTCCTCCATCTAGCCTTAACAGCACAATCTTATCTCACAAACCTGAAGTCTCAGGATACAAGGGAAGAGAAGAAAAAAAATCACAAACAAGTAAGCTGAACAAAGTTTGTTATTTTATGTATTTTTTTTACAAACAGCTTCTTTACCCCAAATAGACTATAACAAGTTTGATATATCAAAGGGGATCTTAATGCTTTTGTACCTCTCCTACAATCAGCAGGCATGGCTGCAAAAAGCAGCAGTTAACCACTTCTGAAACCACAGTATAATAAAACGTTAAAAAACAACATAGAAAAACAATTACATATCTTCAACTATATTTTCAACACATGAATATTTCCCAAAGCAAGCGCAACACTCTTACCTCACGGTACGTAAGTCATCTGTCCTTGATGGATGTGGCAAACCACAATTTGATGTTGCTAGTCCACTTGTATCAGTTTCTTCTGCTGAATTAAAACAGGTTTTACATTTGTTACTAAGTATTTCTACGCTTTGAAAACGCCCATAAGATTAAAAAAATGCATCTGTAAAGCTCTAGGAAAACATGGTGAGAAGTCTCACGCAAGCGATATTTGCCACTCAGAACCACAATCCTTTAATTTTTGTCTCCGTGTCAAGGATGAGTTTGACATGATTAGTTTGAGCCTAAAATATATAAAATAAAATATATTTTGAAGGATTTTGAGAGATCATGCAGAGAAACTAAAATATTATGAAGTCATACTTTATTTCCCAGAAAAATGAAGTTCCATGGTAATTATCATTTTAAAATTTAAAATAAATTTAAAACAAAACTAGGAATTAACAAGTAATAAAAATGAGGTGAGAATACCCAAATAATATTTTGTTAGCGCTGAATGTCCTACCTGTACTTAAGTCGGTACTGATGTCAATAACATATCTTAATGCATGAAAGACTGCATACATAAGAAGTAATACATTAATTTTGCTTAGTTATTTTAATAAACTGTTCTAATTGCTATTCTAGTGAATACTCACCAAAAAAAAGTAATGTTAATAGTGTCCAGATCTCTTACACAATGTGTAGAAATGTCCAGATATTTGTTCGATGTTTTATATATGCCAGAAGTATGGTATACTACACCTAACTGTCTTCAAATGTCATTTAATTACAGAAAAACACTCCAGTCACAGATTTCAGTGTTAATTACTCAACACTTAGCCTCACAATGTATCAGCCTTAATTACAGTGAGATGTAGGTCTTAATTACAGTGAGATTAGAGGAAATCAACATTGTATGAGCGGCAGGTAGAATTTGCACTTGAATGGCTGAATATGTTCCACACAATAAAGAACAAACCTTGCCATTATCTGGAAGTAGGCAAAGATGAAGCAATGCAATATTAGGTTTTCACCTGGCTATAAGTAGGACACTGAGAAACTGCAACTATTTACCTGTTTTACAGAGCACAAGTACTTGTACACCTAATAGTGCACACAGCTTCTCAAACTCAACAAAAAGAAACATAGACAGACCTTCAGGACGCTGCTTTCTTCCTTAACACCGAATGGGTTAGCATGTAGGCAAAACGCTGGCATTTTTCCATTCATCTGAACTGGAAGCTGTGCTCCTGTCCTTTATCTCCTCGGACACACTTCCTACCTTTGCACGCTTCAGTATTTGGTCCATCGATCCTCTCTGGGCCCATCACTAGATGGCACTACCACCAAAATACAGGTGCATGCCGCCAGCCTAATTACACCAGGAATTCATCTACTCCTACTTTGATGGTGCATGTCATTAATCATTAGAAAAAACGAAGAAAATGTTAAAAGATAACCAACAAAGCTGGTGACACAGCGCTCCTCAACATAATGGGAGCAGTCCCACACCAGATGCTAATATAGGAGAAAATCACGTTATGTCCTGAATCTCCAGTAACTTACTGCAGTAACAAGGTTTCCCTTTGGATAATTCTATCTAAATATTTGGCAAGTCCATTTTTGTTTGTATACCTAACAAAATCACAGACATAACACAGAGGGAGGACCTAGCTATTTTCACCATAAACATCTAAAAAGAAAAAAAAAAAAAACAAAGAAAAAACAAACAAGCAAACATCCTACGAAAACAACTATTAAATTGCAAGGCCAACTGCCTACAAGTAGAAAATTTCAAAATAAAAGGTCTGAATTCAGCCCTTTGGTACACATACGCAACCGAGACCCCAGACAATGATTAAACACATTTTTTCATGGTCCTCTGCTCCAGGTAGCACGCTATTGTTCATTGTGTTGCTCAATGAAAGAGTATTTCAAAAGTTAGCTTTTTTCCCACTGCACAATGCAGGTCTTGGTGTCATTTCTTATAAAGTATCCAAACCCTGTAGGCAAAAGAATTACTGAAGCCCTGAGAGTTCTGTACCACTCATTGCTAAGCTATCTTTGTGCTTTCTCAACTTTAATGCTTTCTGTAACACGTCAAATATTATCTCCCTTGTGAAGACTGAAAATTGAAGTACCAAACAATAAGGCAAAAGGTTTCCATGAAGCTCGGTGGCCCAGCTGGAAAGCCAAGGACCTAATTATTTCAGAATTCTCAGCATTATATATTGTTTTAATTTTCATTAACGAAGCTTTTGTTCATTTGTTCTTGACTTCAGTTGCTGTTGTGAGCTCTCCACCCCATGATCTCCAGCCAGGCACTGCCACGTGGTGCCATGGGCTTTCTGAGCTCACAGCAGCGCGCTGTGCAAGGCTGCCCAGCTCAACAGTGCCCGGGTGCAGGGAAAGCCCAGCTTTCCGGGGAACAGACTTGAACAGGGCTCCAAAAGGGACAAGGAAAGCTAGCAGCAGGGTTTAAGAAGGTGCGGCCACAAACGCACTGCTGCTAGGTGGAGAACTTGACACGAGGCCAGATTTTGTTGTTATTTGCAGCAGTATTGCAGCAGGTTCTCAACTGCCAAAAGGCAAGGCCGGATTACAAAACTGCACACAACTGGGATCCCACCACTGTCAGGAATAAACTTTCATACTTCACCATTAACTCGCAATTCAAAGGAAGTGTGATATTCTGCTACTGGATTCCAGATACTTACCAACAGCAGAGAAACAGCAAGAATCTGGGAACTTATGGTCATGGCTCTAGATGTTAACGCCATCACTTAGAAACATGAAGCAGCAGAAAACCCCAGTGCTTTTTTCTAGCATCCCTTAAAAACTTTCCGTGAGCCAGCCTCTTTTCTGTCCCAAAGCTATTAAAAACTCATTCTAACTATAACACCCTAAGTCTTCCTGCAACACCGTTTCCTCGGTAGATTCCTCAGTCCTCGCCCGTTAGTCAAGGTGCTGCTGCACTCCCCCTCCCTTTTCACCCATCAGCCAGTTCCAGTTTCCATATTGTTCTACCTGCAACGGGAAGGGCTGAAGACTCCCCTCGTGCCTTGGATTCCTTTGCTGCTTTGATTTTTATACAGCTGGGTGCTGGCTGACTCTCTTCAAAGAATTTTCTCTGCGACAGCACTGTGTCTTTTACCCCACCTACCAGGAAAAAAAAAAAGTAAAAAATTCCCTGGTTTAGACTTCATTGCTTAGTCTGGTTGGACCATTCCAATTTTGAGCAATGATTTTCCCATGGCACCTCCTTCCCTTTTCCCACTACCTGTAAGAAGCCCCGCCTAGACTTCAGTTCTGTTCATCTGGAGATGAAAATTGCCCGAGTCACTGAGATTTACCTCAAAGCCCACAGAGGAATCTAACATAAAATACACTCCCTGGGTACTGCACAATACGTATTCAGAAGAAAATACTGGGGCAGCTGAGGCTTGTGGGAACGCCTGGAATACCGAGCCTGCAGAGGAGGCAAACAGCCCTGGCAGCAAGTTGAGGGGGCTTTGCCACGCAGACTGCTCTGAAAGCACGCAACTTCAGGAGGGAAAGCTTTCAAACCTTCCTCTTGCCTTTCTCCTGTGGCTAAAATATAAGGCTGCCCTTCAGAAAATACTCAGCTGCAAACAAGTCTCCATTCCTCAACAACAACTACTCAGGTGCTCAACCTATCTTAAAGAGCAAAACCAAATGCTGTCAGAAATTTTCAATTTCAAAGTCTATCTGCTGATAAACACCACCATATCTAAGCAAACATTTGATTCATTAGTATTGATTTATTAGTACCGGTTCAATCAAAAGAAACCCAACCCCATATTAAATAGCATTTGAAATCTTATAACCTCACCAAATCTCTATCCTCTGATACACATGGGAAAAAGAGAATGATTACAGTATTTTTCTAACAAAAGACGCATATCTTCATAGTAAAATTAATTTTAACAGTAGTTTCAGGCCATCAGAACAAAGGATACCCCATTTCCTATAGGTTTCATCTCATGCTTAGTTCTCTGGTGTTTATTAAGGACCGAGATCTCATTTCATACATGTCTATAATAGCCCAAACAAGGTGTCTCTCCTCTGATTAAATTAATTCAACTTGTAAAAATTAACTATAAATTATAAAATAACTGTCTTTGAAAACACCGACCTTCAAGCTAGTGTGGCCAAAATTTAGATATAGATTCAAGTTATGGGGTTGTGGAAGACAACAAGGAGGAGACGATGAAACTGAAAGACGGACAGCATAACATGGCTGTACAAGCTTTGCTTCTTCTCAGGACAACAAAAAGAAAAATTGATCTTTGAAAAATTAATACATTCATTACTACCCAACAACCTCAGATAACTCACTAGTTTTCAAAGGTTCAGGTTACAAGCCTAATTATATTTTCCTGCCGTCAAAATTTTCAGAAACTGACTCATGCATTCATTAAAACACCAACAAGTAGGAATTATTTTAGTGGGAATGATATATGAATGTCAAATAATCTCAACAATAACTTATCAATAGGTGCAGTCACAATTTCAAGGTATGTTCTATAATGTGCCTGTTTGTATTAGACTTACCAACAACTTCTTCCTCCCCTTCTGGTGAAGACATAATATTTGGTTTACTAAGCTTCACTTTTGAGGAAACTTTGCCCTTGGTATCCGAGATTTTTAAAATTATTTTGTGATCTCTTAGTTTTATTAGATACTCATTAGTGACACCGATATCAACACTATGGTTCCATGATATCCACATCTTGTCATCTTCAAACCATGGTGTAATAGCCTATTAAAACAAAAGACGAAAATCTTTACAGGACCTGACCCCTACTGAAAAACTTGTATTGACATGCTGACCACTATCACCACTGCTCTCAAACTGTACATTTCTTATTTCTCCACCATGTGCTGGGTCTTACGTGACACCCCCCGCCCCCTTGCTGCACCAGAGCAGCATATTTTGTTGGATCCAGACTTATCAAGTCAAGGTCTGATACGAAGACTTGAGGTAAGAACAAACAGCAATTAAGCTGTTGCTCAGCATGAGATTGGGGAACGAAGACTTAACAGAATACTGTAAAAGCAAATATATACACTTTAAAATGCTGAATCAGTATTTGCAAAATTAAAGCACCAGCACTAGACTTCACATGTACATGCTGGTAAACTGTAAGAACAGAGCACTCAGAGTTGCCAATATAACACATTTCAATTGGCAACTTTGCAAGTGTAGTTTGTTCAACAAAAACATCAAGCTGATACTCAGAAGTGCAAAGCAATGAAAGGGGGCCATTAGAAAAACTGTCATGCAAAGTCAAAACCTGAGAGTATACAGGTTGCTTTAAAACCAAGTCTCTCTCTCTCAAAAAAAAAAAAAAAATTAGCAGCAACTTATTAGAAATAATTTCTTAACAAACCAAGGTGTATTCAAAACATATCCAATTTTTAGGTTCCTGGGTTTGAATGCACAGGATTCGGTTAGACAAGTGTCTAAGCAAAACAAAATTCTTCAAGTACCTTAAAAGTCTTTTCTCCTGAACAAAGATCAGAGGCATAAATTTAATTTTTTTCTTCATTGTTAAAAAAATGGATAGCTGCCTTCAAATCAATATATTATTATCTTGGTTCTTGAAAGATAAAACCTATAATCCCAACTAAACTGATAATCTAGAGGAAAATAAAAGTAAAATATGCTGAAATCCACCAGTCTCTTACTACAAGTATAAGAAGTTCCTGCTGACCTGTTCTAGCAGAGTCAAGTTCTATCCTTGATATTTGTCCTATATCTGTGTGTGCAGATAAGGCCTAAGCAGCTGTTAAAACAATACGCAATTACATCACTCCATATTTGAAAACATTCTCCCACCTTCTATATATGACTTTTTGGGTTGGTTTTTTTTATATCTTTTACCTTGGAATTAGATTCTGTAAATAGCTTTGCAACCACCCCAAACAGCACCAAATCCAGTTTTCTAGGTACAAGGTCATCTGGTAGAAGGAAGTACTCGATGTGATAGCAACGTTGCATTTTTGGAATAGCTCCCAATTCATCAACTTGAACTCTCTTCCCTCGCTTATCAGAGCGATTGGATTTCTTCCGCTTTTGTCCTAGAGAGAATATTAGAATTATTTGGAAGCGTTAAATGTTATCAAAGATGATACTTTCAGGGGGAATTAATGCTCTCTGCAATGAACAAATGGTAACAGGCATTCCAGCACGACAACAGAAAAATGACTGATTGAACATGAAACTCCGATGAAACATGACAACTGCTGAACATGAAACTGTCATCCCAGTGCCCGACCCTGCAATTCTTACCCAGGTTTAACTACCGTAATGGTGCATAAAGTTCCTGGAACTCTCCCTCTCCTCTTCCTGCAGCAAGACGTCCAGTGATTGCAATTCCCAAGGCACATATGCCCTGTTACCCAGATAACTTCCGTAAAGCAGAGTCCCACACCGCTCAAGGGCAGGCTGAACGTACCAGCTCCTGCTGTACCCAAACACCTCTGTGCCACAGGAGACTCATACCTCATCTGTTGAGCAGCTGCTACCTTCTCCTAAAACTACAATACCACCTTGAAACTGCTCAAAATCATAATTAGCTGAGATGAGTATATACACCAAAGTCCACCTTTATTTTCATTATTAGGCAGGGACTGATTAGTAAGCCCCAGTGCAGATCATCACTTGAACAACTGTGACTACCAAGGAGTCAGCAGGCAGGAAAGGTTTTCAGTCACCAGTGACAATCCCAATTGATAAAAGGCTCCCATGTCCCACTGCCATTTTCTTGAGCAATCTACCCAGGAAAATTCAAATTGACTAACATCTTTTCCAACATTATCTCTTTAAACCATTCAGCACGTTGCCACACAAATTTATGAAGTAATAAAAGAAGGGTTCTTAGGAAAACCTGTGTCAGGTACTTACCGGTAGGCAGGGCAGGCACAGCTAGTGAGACTGTGAACGTGCAGGTGACAGTATGGGAGCCATCCAGTGCCACTGAACTTTTTTCAGACGGGAGGAGCCTGCTGCTTTCACCCTCTGGGGTCAGATGTCCGCCACCCCTAACCACCTCGAGGTTTTCAGTTTCAGTAGTGCTTTTAAAGGAGATTGTAGTCAAGTCTGTAATCTCTTCTTTATCATCTTCCTCTACCTCCTTTTCTGCCACTGCCTTTGAATTCTTATGCTTTTGCTTTGCCATCCTGATGTACAGTCAGACAATGGACTCAAAGGCTATGGAACAGGACAAACAGCTTTATTTTAGTGCGGAAATAAAAATCTCTACTAGAACCAAAGCAGGAGCAAGGAAGGATAGCCTGAGGAGGTCCAAAAATTCCCATTTCAAAAACGCTTTCAAAGTATGTAACACATATACCCAACAGATTAATTTTTGGATGCAGGGACAACCCACAGAAGTCTCCAAGCAACAAGCCAGAGTAACAGTGCATCAATGCGCTCAGCGCACAACACTCAAAACACTGAGAAGGGGGATATCACCTGAGGCTGTAAACTGTCGGTTTCTTGCCTGACTGCGGAGGAAAGCTGAGTTTTGGAAGGAGTTTATTTTGGGGAAGCTGGGGGAGCCCCTGCAGCGAGCGCTGGGGAAGCCCAGCCACCCAGGCGGCGCTGCTCGGGGCCGAGCGGGCACCAACGGCCGCCCGGGGCTCGGCTACCGACCTGGCCACCGGAGACCGGCCGCGCCCCGAGCCACCAAAGCCGCCTTAGCACGCCGCTCCGCCGCCAGGAGCCGCCTCCCCCGGCCCGCCGCCGCTCCCGGCCCGGCGCGGGGGCACGGGCGCTGCAGCCGAGCCCCCGGGCACCGCAGCAGCCGGCGCTCGGACCGGTGGCGGCCGCTCCTCCCGGCCGGCTTCCCGCCGCGGGGAGCGGGGGGTTCTGACAGCCGCGCTACAGCCGACTAAAGCCCAGCGCACCGCGGCGCGGCGGAGCCGGCCCCAGCAGCACCCCAGCAGCCGGGCTGCCCCTAAGACACTGCCGTGAAAGCGGCTCACCAACGCGCCTGCACCCCTCGGCGCTGGCTCCTCGCACGCTTCCAACAGCGGAGGCCCTCCTTGCCGACGTGCTCACGCCTTACTTTCATTTTAAAATGTTTTTCGCCGTTTCCATCATTTCTGAATAGTCTGTATTGCAGCGAATAGGGGGAGCCACCGGCTCAAACCAAAGCTGTGTTTTAGTTCGGGGCCTACAGGGAAGCTGGGGGGGGGGACTCTTGATCGGGGAGGGGAGCCATAGGATGAGGGGGAATGGTTTTAAACTGGAAAAGGGGAGATTTAGATGAGATATTGGGAAGAAATTTTTCCCTGTGAGGGCAGTGAGCCCCTGGCCCAGGTTGCCCCGAGAAGCAGTGGCTGCCCCATCCCTGGAGGTGTTCAAGGCCAGGTTGGACAGGGCTTGGAGCACCCTGGGCTGGTGGGAGGTGTCCCTGCCCAGGGCAGGGGGGTCGCAACTAGATGATCTTCAAGGTCCCTTCCAACCTAAACCATTGTGTGATTCTGTAATTTCCTCCAAGCCTTGCACACCCAGCCCAGCCCCGTGCCACCCCCACCAGACACAGCAAGGAGCAGGGCACGAGGCTGCTGCGCCACCCGTGACAGGCAACAGCAGCCACCTGCCACCACCAGCCCCACCGCCGGGCAGTGGGGACGGCAACCTGCACAGAGAGCTGCGTGGCCATCTCTCTGCAGCCTAAGCAACACCTGTCCAAATTACATCTGTACTTGTATGAATCTGAAAATTTAATAAGCACTACCATATAAACCTAGAATTAACACCCCCCCCCCCCAATGCAATCATATTCCCCTTCAAACATTGCCAATTTTTTTTTCCACTGGATAAATTTGTCTTTGTTGCATTGAACATAGATGATACTTATGGTTGAGTGGGCAAAGAAACAAGGCAAGGATTGTTGACATAAGGTGCAAACCATAGACGGCTTCTGAATGAACCTCGAAGTTGACTTCTGAGTGAATCTCCCAACCAGCATCATATCAGCATGAAATACAACCATGGGAAAACCCCCTGGAAACCATAAAAGATAGAAGTAGAAACCTTTAAACCTAAGCCAGGAGACAGGAACTCCTCGGATGCGCCCGAGATCCTGGCCAGATCCTGGACGTGACCGAGTGAGACAAGCCAACCCGCCAGATGTTTCTGTACATTTTGACATATAGATTTGTTTGTTAAGCTGTATATAAGCAGGACCCTCTCACAGCAAAGACAGAGACCTCACCTACGAGTGGACGCACTGCATAGGATTTCCCAATTGCCGGGAGCAGTTCTCTGATCCTTCGCTGTGTCGGGGCTCCCCAGCTGAAGCACGGATCTGGATGATGGTAAAGAATCAGGGCAGTTGGTGATGTATCTTTCTTAATCACTATAGTTAACTCTATGTAGTAATGATTAGGTGCATTATCTTGCTTATTCTTTATGCTGCTTTTAACTAAAGTAAAATAAGCTTATCTTTTTAACTTGGTGTCTGTGTCCTTTCTGCTGACCCCATTGATTGGCAAAACAATTGTCTACAATTGTTAGTATGTAATTAATTCTGCACGCAGCTAACAAATCAAGAAAAGTCCTAAGCCTGTTCACTTTTCAGTAATTTGAAGAGCACGGCCATCCAAATGACTCAGCAGAAATAAGAATAAACCAGACAGAAACAAACAGAGATATGTTTTTCGGAGACAGTAACACAGAACTATCTACACACCGAATCACTGAGCAGCAAACCGTAGTGTGAATTCAGGCACGTTAGTTATTCTTCACTAACTCCCTCTTCAGAGACTCAGATTGCCTAAACTGTAACTAACATTCCATATACGCACGACTTACGTATCGAGTTCCCTCTTCCTTAGACAGCAGCAAAACTGTCACAGGATTAGTTAAACAATTATACCCAACCAATAATTAAATATTTTGCTGTCTTGCACAAGCCACACATACTGTTTTTCATATGAACAGCTCAGTATTTAAGCCCACTTTAGTCCACTTAGTTTGACAATATTTCACACAAGGAGGGTGAAAAAGGGCGGGGCAATTAATTTCACAGATTTTGGTTCTCTTTGTTTTCCCACACGATTATGTCCCACAACCCATCATTAGGAACTTAGGCTGACATCTCAATTGTCTGAGAAAAAGCAGTTGAGTGGAAATTAAGACGCCAATGGAATAAAACATGATTGTCGTGAAACACTTTCCTGATAGATAAAAGCTTCAACATTTCAGGGAGTATTCTGTGAATGAAAGCACACACACATTCCTGGTATGCCATTCCTGTATGTGCCACCACCTTCACGCATAGCGTTTGGTAAATCAGGCAAACCCAATGATAGCACCTGAATTTTTCATACAATACTGAAAAGCACACAAAGCCCAGAAGGATCGAAATCTTAAAATGATTCAACAGTTTGGTGCTCCTTTCATGCCTACGCTCGGTCAAGACCCAAATCCTAGATGCTAGTCTTCCACTTCAACCCTCAGCTCAAAAGTGCTGTAGATACACCTGCTGGGTACCCACCAGACTGGGCTACATCCAAACTGCAACGCTTCCGTTTTAAACACAACTGTGAGGAGATAAAAGGTTGTGCATCATACCTTCCTCAGGACCACTGGTTCCAGAGCCTGCACGCTTACCCCGCAGGCAGGAGACCCATGCCTACTTCTTCCCTTCCCTGAGCCTTGCTGCACCCGCACCTTCTCACCACCAAGAGCGAGACCTAGTTAACCATCAGGGCTGTACGCTAAGCAGAGCACAGGGGCATTTTCTGCTGTTTCTGCTGAAGCTGTACCACTGTGAAAGGAGTTCAAGATTTGTTGAGCTCAATGGGAGAAAACCTACTGTGGTCTACTGAGAGCGCATGAAGAGCAAGCAGTGAACAGAAGACTCACTCCCCACTTGCTGGCAGAGCCCAAACCATCAGGCCAGAAACTCATGGTCACAACTCCTCTGAGGCAAAGGCTCTGCGCTGTGAATCCTCAGCAAAGTGCACAAAACCGCAGAGTGACACAGAATAGGGGACACTCACATTCATTGTGTCATCTAACTCTATGCAGCGCCCTGTCCAGCATGCCATTTTGGGACACTGTATGCTAAGATGTCCAACTTACCCATAAGGAAACTGATTCTGATTTCCCAGAGATTTCAGGCTCTAGGTGTCATGGGAATGTCCAGCTGGACACAAAATGGGTCTCAAAACCAAAGCTGACGCTTCCATCACCCTCCTTGCATCTGCTCCGTCCAGTCACTGTACCTCTGTTCCCTCACATGTATGCACAGACTGAGTAATCTCCAGTATTTAGGAATATCCAGGAGAAAAAGTGGTCTAAAAAGGCTAAATCTAAGTAACATAGGTTTATCCTGAGAATCTACAGTCTAATTTACAGCAGAAAATATGATGGCATCAATAGTTTAGAAATAAAATACTTTTCTGAAGTAATTTAGATTTACACTCTTAACAGGAGTCAAAACCTTGTAGCAGAGGCTGAGATCACATCTGCTCCCTGCAGCCTGCACAGGAACTGCTGGCACGCTGATCAGCCAGAGAAACAGAAAGCCAGGAGTAATATTGACTGAAGCACTGCAAGCCAAATTCTGGTCTCACACTATTGTGAAGTTCCAATTTTCCCCCTCCATTTACTCCAAAATTTGTTCATAAAAAAGAAACACGTACCCCATGAGCACCACTAAATAAAAGTTGAAAGCAGCAGATTTCTCTTTTCTAATTACTGTAGAAGATCCTAAAAACTGTTCCAGATGCTGAATAGCTAAGAAATGTCAAACACAACACCTGGTTATTCAGAGAGCTGCAGCTGTTTCCTCTGCAGACTACATAACACATCATTTCTTCCCTTTAAACAGTTTACACCAAGAGAAAGACCACAACATAATTACTAGTATCACTCAGGATAAAAACCAAGTTGCAGTTAGGTAAGGTCCAGTGGTTTCCCATCAGCTCTACAGCAAGAAGGGCTCCAGCTCTTGCCCGTTTGTAACATATACATTTCCCTTATGTTCAGAAGCTTACTAAGGAGCCCTCTGTTAGTTACTGAAACGCCTTCCTGTATCCACTCGACACCCTCTCTGTGTCGCTAAACATACAGAACATCTTTACAGCCTTTTGCGCAGTTTATCAGAATTACCTACACACTCACTGGGTGCCTACATCTAAAATCTCAGCTGTGTAAGTATTAAATGAAAACGCGGTGCAGTCAGGAACAGAACTACATGACAGATTGGCACATTCAATTACATTTTTCCTTCTTTGTCTCAGTGTATACACAGAACTGTCCCAATACGCTGCTCCTAACAAACAAAAAGACGACGCCCAACATTTTTTGAGTTGTAAGTAAACTCAAGAACATGCCAAAAACAATGCTGCACCACTAATATTATTTTAACTCATCTCTGAAGTTCCTTATGCAAGCAACTGCTTCAGAAATAACAATTTTAAAAGTATCAATAACATCACAGTATGACTTTGTTGGAAAGGGTTTGGAAAACACATTTTAAGTACTTAGCACTGCATTTTCACTTTTCTCCTTGGTAGTAGAAAGTCTGGAAGGAATAAAATATTTATTTTTTTTTACTGTAACGAACTGATCTTTCAGCAAGATGAGCATTTTCCACAGCCCTGCAGTTCTGGCTGGCTCTGTGTACTGAACAAGAACCTGCCACACAAATGAGACTGGAGTGTACTACCAGAACTGGGAACAACTTGGTAAAGAAAAAGTCCTTGAATACTTAATAAAACATTGCCATCTCTCTGAGCAGGTGTAGAGAATAAATCAAGAAACACGCAAACCTTGTCTGGGTCAAGAGTAAAACCTTAGTCTTGCTACAGTCCGGAGCAAATACAAGAGTCATTGTAATTACACTGTGACAGGCTTTGCTGTTCCTCTGGTATCAGAAGCGCTGCACTGGAAAAAAGTTTAAGTGCAGGGCAATTTGTGGTTTAGTTTTGAAGAAAAGCAGGCTGCAAAAGGAAAGTTTACTTCCACCAAACCCAACCCCCTTGCCACAGGGAGCCTACAGTGACATTTAAGATTTCTCTGGTCCAACTGTTTTCACAGTTGTCTAGCGTTTCAAAGTATGGGGCCGGGGGGTTGTTTCTTAAGAAAACATGATGCAAAACCCACCTGCCCAGCAGCCAGAGCTGCTTCTGAAAAATCAAAGAACATGCGATGGCCAAAGGTTTGGGGTTCTTCCTAGTAGCAAGTATCTGCTTTCTTTCAGAGACGACACTTCGGTGAACACAAACCGACACCATCCTGACATACTCATTTCCCCGTTACAGTGACAACACAGAAAACCCGAGATCTGCCAGGCCATCTATGTCCTTCGCTCTTGCAAACCAGAAGCCGAGCAGATGGGCAACGAGGAATTCAACAGAGGCCCAAATGCTTCCCAGCATGGTTAACGACCCCTCTCTTCTACCCAGAGACACCACCAAGAAACCCAACTGGAAACCGTAAGTGATAAAGTAAAATTTACACTGACATGTTTATAGCCTAGTAAAGATTCTGGCAGCCTTTAAATCAATTATTTCCACTTGATAAATATTTTTACAATTGAAACCAGCCAGACCAAAACAAGTGTGGATTGTTGCATTGTCAAACTCTAGGGCCTGGATGCTTTTAGTTGGTGTTTGGGGTCAGTCGGTTTGGTGTGTGTGGATAACAGATGTGGATTTACATAGTATCTGCTAAAAACATTCAAGGTTTATGGTTTTGTCTTACCTGTCTCTCTCGGGTGCTGCATTACAGGGACATTTTGACCCTCAGTCAATTTCTTGCATTGATAACATTATGAAACTACGAAAAGCTGAAGTTTTATCAGCATACATAGCTATGGGAGTGAATAAAGAGTATATACACATATGTTAAGCATAGGGAAAAAAAAAATCAGTTCATCCAGGCACTCCTCAAGTCAATCAAAAACGTTACATGTCACATATCACTTCAAACAAGAGGAAAATGGGAGAAACGCTCTTTAAAGGTACAAGAATACCTCAAAAAAACCCAAACAAACAAAAAAAACAACAAAACCAATACAAAACTAAAGAGAAGTAAATCCTTGAGCTGGACGGGAGATTCCTAATGACTGCACAATTACAAAACATGCTACTAGTTTGGCTAATAAATAAACAGAAGATCATTGGCGGATAAAACTCAGCCCTTGAGGACAGGAAGGCTGATCCTGTGGAGCATTGAGTACCCTGGGGGAACCTGGATCTTTTGACACAAAAGCCAGAAGGAGATCATCCGCAAAACAGCCTTGTATGTTGCCAGCCTACCACAGAAATAACCAGAAATCTGATTTTTAGTAAAGAGGAAGATCAGCAGCCTTCTAAAGGATGCTTTTTCTTGATGACGCACAGCATGCAGAAGTCAGTTGACATTCCCATTCAACTGTGGGAAGTATAAGCAGTGTCCAGGCCCTGAGCGCACCAGCAGACCTTACCTGCCCTGAACAACCTCAGGTGGGACCCACACCCTCACCCCGTGCCCAAGAGCGCCATTGGCACCCAGTGCTGACACCCCTGTCCTTCCCTGAGCGAGCCATCTCTGGCCCTTGCCCAGTCTACCGGATGGACCTTAGACCTGGCACTGCAGCCTTTCCACCAGCCCCGTCCCTGGCCCTATGTGCTGCTGCCCTTGACAGGACTTCTTGGATGGCCCCCAGACCTGGTTCATTCACCATCTTGCCTTGTCTGGGGCTGTTAATGAAGCCTGTTACCACCACCCCAACTTTGCCACTCTATTCAGACCTCGGGCACAGCTGGTGTCACAGTCGCTGCTGGTGGAGCAGCTCTGCTCATGCTGCTCCCTGACTGTAGCTGCATTCGACAAATATTGGTCAGATGCTGTGCGCAGCCTCCCTCTGAAATCAGCGGGCTGCTAATGCAGGAAAGATCGCCAGTGTTTACAGGAAAGGTTTCCAAGCACTCGAGTAGAACTGGTTAAGGCTGGGTATTCCTTTTGATCACACTTAATTTTCAAAGAGGTTCTACTCCACAGCCAGAAAGTGAGAAAAATCACTGCTTTGGGAAGCTCAGTTGCTTGAAATGGTTTAACTTTTATTCATCTCTATCACAAACAACTTAACAAACACATCCCAATACCATAAAGACACTGCATCTACAGAAGTGAAGAAAAATGAGCAAAACAGAACGACGACCAACTTTTACGCACACTAGTTTAATGAATTTAATGGGACCGCTCACTCGTGCACAAGCGTTAACTGTCAAACTGGATTCTGCAGTGTTATTGTCTCGCTCGTGTTAGGAAGGGAGCAGAAAGAAATGAGTTGAGAAGTTAGAAAGAAGCTCTGAGCTCAGGCTGGGCTTTTCCTGACAGACCCGGGGAGCGGGGCGGCACCTGCCCGCTTTGCCCGCCGAACCCCGCAGGGCCCGGGGGCCACCGCCGAAAACGGCCCCCGTTGAGGCGGAACCGGCCGGCGGGAAGCGAGACCCAGGCCCCGCCAGCGCGGGCGGCGGCAGCCCCCGGCGCCCCTCTCCGCCGCGGGGACGCCGCCGGGTCCCGTCCCGCCCCGCCCCTCCCGGGCGGCCGCCGAGCGGGGCGGGCTGCGAGGCGGGGCGGGGGGCGCAGCCGGCGCGGCGGCCGGCGGCGGGGCAGGATGGTCGGGCGGCGCGGCGGGGCAGGCGGGGCGCGATGGAGCCGCCTGAGGGCTGGGACCCGTACGGGCGGCCGGCCCGGCGGACGCAGTGGCTGGTGAGCGCCCTGGCCTACCACTACGGGCTGGACCGCGGCGTGGAGAACGAGATCGTCGTGCTGGCCACCGGCCTGGACCAGTACCTGCAGGAGATCTTCCACCACCTGGACTGCGCCGGGGCGGGCAGGATCCCCGGCGAGGACTTCCGGACGCTGTGCCAGGTGCTGGGGCTGGAGGAGGCGGCGGAGGCGGCGGCCGACCCCGAGGAGTGCGCGGGGCTGTGGGAGGGCCTCTCGGCCGAGCTCACCTTCCGCCAGTTCCACGCCCGCCTCTGCGGCTACTTCAGCACCAAGGCGGGCGGCGCGCCGCCGCGCCTGCCGCTGGGCCGGGAGAGCGAGCACATCGAGACGCAGATCCGGCTCCGCAGCCCCCGCCGCCGCCGCCGGGAGCCGGCCGGGGCCGGGGCAGGCGCGGCGGGGCGGCCCGGCGGCGGCGGGGGGGCGGGCGGCGGAGCGGCGGGCAGCGGGTCCCTGCTCGCGGGAGTGCTACGAGGAGATCGTGGCGCTGGAGCAGGCCGAGGACCGCATCGCCAAGCTGGAGGAGGAGAACGGCAGCCTGCGAGAGCTGGTGGAGGACATGCGGGCCGCCCTGCAGAGCAGCGACGCCCGCTGCCTGGCCCTGCAGGTGGGTGCGCGGCGGGCCGGGCTGCCGCCCCGCTGCCCCCGGCCTCCCCGGGCGGCTGCCCCTCGGGAAGGACGCTGCTCTCGGGAAATCCCCTGTTAATAACCGATCCGGGTTCTAGAAGGAGCGTGGCGTAGACCGAGGCTGCTCTTTTCATCTTCGGCATCAACTTTTTAGCAAAGTTTGGTTACATACAGTCTTTAAGGGGAAATGTATTTCCACCAGTGTGACATTACGTATATTTAAGGGATGCACTGAAAACCACTCTGCTAAAACTGTAGAACGGGTCAGTTTAACAAACCTAAGTGTATAATGCCGCTTTTTCTACTGCACATGCAGTCATTCACTTATATACAACAGTTCTGCACCGTTGTGGGTTTTTTCCAAAGTAAGAAAGAACTTTTTGATTCTTACCTGCACAAGCACATTTAGTGACTACTCAGTCATAAATGGCCGAGAGCTTTACCTCAGAAACATTCAAAGCGTGTTTTCTTCAGAGCATGGCCATGCGAGTTCAGAGCTGGAGCCAGTCCTGCAAACGGGCTCTTGAATAGTCTCTGGTCCCTGTGCAGAGCCCCGTTAGTTCTGGGGCCGGTTTCTGTTTCTGCTGTAGTGGCTCCAGCAAAACACATACATACTGAACAGCAGTTAAATTACTCTGGCGTGAAATAGCATAGAACAGGCAAAGCACCGAAGGACTGAGCTCACCGCTTGTTCCGGCGGGTCTGGTCAGGTTGGAGTGAATACTAACACAACGCCCATAGAACTCGGCTCCACGCGTGGCACTGCCGTTTGGCATCAGCTGGCTGTCCAGCTTCGTAACGCCCAGCATCGCATCTGAAAGCCACTTTTACCATTTTCATTTGAAAAATGAAAGGAAGTGAGAAGCAAACACGAAGTCACCAGTCAAAGGCCCCAGAACGAATCAGGAGGAGGACAAAGATTAGAGGTCCAGAACACCACCAGCTGCTCTCTGTTCACTTCTACTGAACTCAACTTAAAAAACATAACTGGAAATATTTTTTTCAGAATACTACTTGCCTTTTGAGGGCAGACTAAAGTAATGACATTAAAGCTATACAGAAACTTGTGCAATAACCTAATTTTCCACTTTGATGAGTAGTTTTAAAATTAAATTTATAGATATGTATTTAAAAGCTGCTTTCCAGAGATTGTTTCCTTGTCTCTGTATTTCGCAAAGGTAAGTAGCTTATGAGTTGCTGGTCAACTATATGCCATTAAAAAAACCCCAACAAACCACAGTCCAGCCATTTTCAGTCTTGATTAAAATGTCAGTTGCTTCAAAACACATCAGTTTCTCCTGTTTTCTGCTCCTGTTTGTTATAGGTAGGACTGCGGAAAAGCCACGCTAACCATAAGGAAGAGGGGACCTGTTTTATAGGGAGTAACAGACAATTAGCACAGAACCACTCCCAGACCAAGTGCCTTCAAAGTGTCCTGAAGGAAGTGGAACTCATCCGGAGCTCCAGGGATGGGCAAATTGAAGAAGCAATGAGGTTCAATCAAGAGTTGGAAAGAGAGCTGAAGAGCTCTCAGGAAGCTCTGGTCAATCTGGAAGACTGCAACCGTAACCTGAAGAGGGAACAAGCAGAAATGAGGAAGAAGGTCGAAGAGGCGAGACACGCCGTCCTCAACAGCCTTGGCAAAGTGAAGGAGCTAGAAGTGAAAGCTAACGAAGTGCCGCATCTGCAAATATACATTCAGCAGCTAGAATCGGAACTGCAGCACTATAGGTAAGTTTGAGTCTGTCAAAAAATGCTTATAAAATCACAGTATTGGAACACAAGTCAGCTTGAAAATCTCTGGTTGTAGCTTATTAAATGTCTCCAAATACATCTTCTAAAATATAGCCAGAGGGAAATGAGGAGGTACTTATCCCTTTTCTTGGTAGGGATCCGTAATGGAACCGGGCGCATTCAGTGGAAGGTAGGCCAAGATAAGGATGCTGATCTACAGAGAGCTGAAGTCACTCCTCAGACACACAGCAATAGGACTCAACGCAGTAATAATTCAAGAAAGCCTCAAAAGAAATTGCTGACAGTCCTTCAGAACCCGTTTCTGACACACTTTTTTTTTCACCTTAACTAATATAAAGTCAGACATTTCCTGCTAGTTCAGTCACACACACAAAGCCAGCTGTAATCAGATGGCTGGTACTCCATTTCTTATGAAAGCTGTCCAACTTGTCATATTGGAATTGGAGAAGAACACACATGGCCAACTTCTGGCCAGCAGTTTTAAACTCTGCTGTGACTTTATCACTTCTTCACTGACAGAATACGTCATATGCCAAAAGAGAAAAGTTAAAACACTTTCCTAAAACCACACAATAATATAGGGCAAGTCTCTCAGAAAATATACATCATCCAACTAAACCCCACTTTGGTAATAGCATAAATAAATATATTTCCAGAACTCAGAAAGTTGGTCACAAATTTAATAGCTCCCTGCTTTTGTTGCTTTTTATCTCAGACAAAACTTGGACTCACTGATGGTTACTAAGTGCCAGGCAATTCTGCCCAAGTTTCAAACTGACCTATGGAATGAAATGTTTACATTTTTACCGACCCAAAGTAAAGCTAATATTTAGAATTTTTTTCCTAACTGTACTAAATCTAGTATTTTAATATGTTGTCTATTTTGAACTCCTAGTCTCTTCCTAAACTTATACTTCCTCTGTTTGCTTATAAGAAGAATTCATAGGGAGTTATTTGTAGCATCATAGCCATTGTACTGTTTTATGAGGGGAGGAAATTCTAAAAATAATCATTTTATCCGGTGTCTTTCTGTAAGCATTGTGTATGTTAATACCTGTGTTGGTTGCAGAAGATAAAAGCATTTATTTAAGCATCTATAGGATTTTAAAAACACCGTGAGGGCACATGGTGTCCAAGACGACTGTCATTTACAGGCGCATCTGGATGAATAATACAATTCTTCGTGCCGAGATAGTTCACACTATTTGTCTAGTCTATCAAGTTCTCCCTGGCACGAGCACCAAAGACTGAAGTTAAGGTCTTGTCCTGCAGAATTGCTTTTCCAAAATATGAAGAAGCATAAAAAAAACACCTTTAAGCAGGTAGAGATGAACTAGTTAAAGACAGTAAGAAATGTCAACTGGGCCTTGCAGAGCAGGAACTTTTATAAGTTACATCAAAACAAATAGTGTGTTTAAAAATGAAAGTTATATATTCTTTGTAAGATAATCTTCATCTGTAAGACTTATATTAAATTCCATGCTAATTTAAAGGGAGCGTAAAGCTCAGGAATGGTGCTAGACTGACCATTTGGAAACTACACCCCTCTTTTAGCCCTGCAGCACATTTAGCACAGGACCAGGCCAGCTACCAGGTGCAAGACCCTTTAACGGTCTTCATTCTGTGTTAGCCATAAAGCACTTCCATCTCCCTGTCCATAGAATGTCTCTTCTCTTAAGCAGTTTAAGAGCAGAGCCGCTTAACGATGATCGTGACTTGCATGCCTGTGGTCATATTCCACAGGTCTGCAGTATATGGAATACCATAATTCCACAGTGTGGCACAGAGATGCCCAAACTGGCAGAAAATAGGTAAACTAAGCAGTGCAGAGCTCTGTGTCCCTGTGATGAAAGAGCTTAACACCAGCACGGCTATCTCTACCCTATGCAGCCAGCGGCATCACAGCTTGTCCCACTCCCTTTACTCGCTTACACTTGTGCTACAGATGGCAGAAATTCCTTCTGCTCATAAAGAATCATCATCTCCTGTTGTGCAGGAGTCCAAAGCCCATGGGCATAGTTTGGGTGAGGTGCCAGGAAGTACACGCTGAGGGACAGATGAGGAGTTGACCAAAGCATAGAGATGGAGGGGCAGCTGCTATATCCCACGGGTTTCTCAGTCAATTGGCAAGTGTATTACTTGTAGTGTTATTCAAGTCAGTATGTATTTAAGTTAGTACTCCAGTGAGCAGTTTTCTCCATTTCCAAGTACCACAAAAAGTCAGTAAGCACGTAAGCAGGATCTAGGTTTGGCAAGAATTAATGCTGCGAGGTAGCAGCGGGAAGAAATGGGTGGGGATTTGAGTATACTGCAGAAAGCATTTAAGGTTGCAGACTTGTCTCCCGAGAATTCACCTTAACTGGCTTGTATGGCCACTATTTTACTTCAGCCAAAGTCTAACTTCTTCCAGAGAGGATCATACTCAAGCATGAGACTGCTCTGGGTTTTTCATGCTGCTCCTATTTATACTTATGCATTTCTAAAGTAAAGAAGGAAATGCTTTCTTCTTTTAGGTTCAGATTTTCAAAGCTATTTAAGCATCTAAATCCCACTTCTAGACCTTCCTCTTACACCAACTTGCTATCAGTTAGGCCTGGAATCACAACAATGACTTTAAATTATAATCGCTAACTGACAAAACAACATAGTTTGCATCTATTCAGGAAAGCGTTCAAGTACCTGCAAGTGATTAAATGTTTTCCTGAATTGGGGTACCTAATTGCAATTGCCTTTTCTGCCCACAGATTCATATTCCTGCAAATTTGATGCAAAATGTTGCTATCAACATCTCTGGTAAACGTTTGCTAACTGAAGTTTGCATGACTTAAACATGAACGTTTTCCGAGTACACAGGTTCCTGTATCAGGGTTTGAAATGTCCCTGTCGTGTTATTAGGTTCCAAAGCCAACCTAGTTGACCAGACAGTTTATAGATACTTCTTGTCTCAAGGTGCACACCCTCTTCTTCCTACACGGGATGCACGTCTTGGGTTTTGGTTCCCTGTTTTCTCCACCATTAGGAATTTGTTCTTTTTTTTTTTTTTTTTTTAATCCCTGTCAATTTAATGAGTCAGCTCAGATTTTTTAAAGGTAATTTTCAAGAATTCCTTACTGGAAAGCATAAGTTAGATTCATTTCAGAGGAAAAAGACACGTGACAAGAATTTCTATGCTTTATCATTGGTATTGTATCAAAAATGCGTAATTCACAATGTCAGTATACAGAAGAGTTTAGGAAGTTATGCAAGCCCCATTTTTGATGCAGTGCTGCCCAGAGAGTTATTCTCATTTGGTACTGGTGCACTTGATGTCATTTTGATGAGGTATAGGACTTTTCATTTGTTATTACTGAAGCTCAGCTTTTTGATTTTTGGACTACTCTTCCAGTTTCTCAAAACAATATTGGGACTAACCTCCAAATTGCTGTCATTCCCTCATAGCAGCTTGGTGTCAATCGCACATTTGTCATTTCTCTTTCAAAAGCTGGCAGGCTAAATGAACATACCGGCTAGGTCCCAGGACAGATTCTGTGACCTCCACTTGATATACTCTCTTTATCCGAGAGCAGATCATTAACAACTATTCCCTACACTCATTTTTTTCAGTAAGTTTTGCTCCAGCTCAAGGTGACACCATCCATGTATTCTAATATACTCCTATGATTTATAAGTATTATTTATAAGAGTGCCATCTATACAAATGCTACAACAACAAAAATGTCACATCTACTGCTTCTCTTTATCCATTCAGCCATTTTCCCTGTCAGAGAAGGAAATTAGATTAGTTTGACGTGAATTGTTCTTGCCAAATATGTTTGCTCTGTTTTCTATACTACATTGTAAGTGGCTTAGAAATTGATTACTGAATAAAGTTTACCAATTTTTTTTCTCTTTAATAGCATTGGAGGAAATAACAGAATTTAACAACCTTTTTTTGATCCCAGTGTAACAAATGCAAAGAATGCATTTAGAATTGAGGTAGACTTCATAATGGAGATATTCACAGAGGTTTTATGTTGCTGTGTTAGCCAGCAGCACAGTAATTACATAGGTCAGTGGAAGGGGTCATAAAATACCAAAAATGCTTCCCATATGCATGGTCTGTCTCCCAAATTACTTAATTATCCATCAGCATTTATATGTGTTAATGAGTAGGAATTCTTTTTACATGGAACGCAGAGATGCTTGTTTCATCCCCTCATTCTCTTATAAATACGAAAGTGGAGCCCTCCAGCGTGATTTCCCCCATTTATTTCTTTCATAAAGTCACCAGTGTTAATTCTTATAAAGAAGTTATGCTCTAGGTTATTCTATATCAGAAGTCGTTCATTTTTTCTTTTCTTTTAGGAGGCAATGTCCTGATCTTTTCAATAATTGCTCAGGTTATCATTTACTCTGTAAAATAGAACAAGATGGACTAAACAGATCCAAATTGATAATCTGAGAACAGGAGAGGAACATGGAAATATTCCTAACTGATACAGAGTCAGCTCTGTTAGGTGAAGAGACAAAAGCCCTAGTATTCCCCTAGTAGGGAACACTACTCCACAAAAGGTGGTGTATACAGTAGGTTATTTCCAAACTGAATGATAATGCATGTTTTATATTTAGGCACTGTTATTTAGGCACATTTATATTTAGGAACTGTTCTTCTATTTAAAAAAATTAGACATTAAATAAAGAAAATCCAGACAACTTTCTGCTTGTCTAGTGTCATCAATATCAACTACTTGCTGGTTGTAAGGTGAAGTGCATCTTGGCAATTTATTTCAGATGGCACAAAGTCTGCATGGAGACTGTGGGTGTATATGTGCTGGACTACACAAAAGACGGGCTAGAACTGCAGGTGATAAGTACGTCCTCGGATGAGAGCAACAACAGGCAGGGAGCAGTGACTCACGGCAGTCAGTAAGAGCTATGACAATCAGGGAACTGAACTCACAGGGGGTGAAACAAAACATTACTTTACAGAGCCTCCTGCATCCACAGGAGCACTCAAGCAGATTGTTCTGGATGAACTGATATCATCTCATTTTATTTTCCAATTCTGCTTGTACCTAATATTTTCTTCTACTTAAGACTGTAAGAAGTTATATATTACATAGAAGCCTGCCAAAATTCACAGAACTAAGTTTTTCAAGAAGTTAACAGTAACAGGTGAATATGTTCCCACCATATGAAGCTTAGGCTACTTGCATGTCTCTAGTCATAAAAGAATCATGAGCTAAGCAAGCAAATCAGACTACTACTCATTTGAAACACTTTAAAGGAACGTTTTGATTTCACAAAAAGGGACAGTGGAAGGTATTGTTATATACGGTAGAGAGAACTGCACAGAACAATTCAAATACATTAACTTGACATTGAAGAAAATGTATAGCATCTCTTTCTATGGAAGGACTAGTTTTATTTCAAACGCACAAAGATTCTTTCAATTAATTCTAACATTCATAATACTTGCTTCCCATAATAATAGCAAAACCTTGACTTCAAATCCATTCAAATTAGTGCAAGTGCATTTATCCACAAGGAAGCTTGTACTTGGGTGCTAATTCTGATGTTGGAAATGTAGCCAGTTCTCTGGCCTTTTTCAGTGCTGGGCTCTTAGTTACACAGTATTTATTCTTGGGAGACTTTCCCTGGCTTCTCACTAAATCCTCCTTTTCATCTGGCTTGCCTTATTTGCTGTGTTGGGAGTAAATCACTGTGAGCACAATAGCAATGCCACACATACGGACACTGGGGTGGATGTGCTTTTGCCGTGTCCCAGGCTTCCTCCCGCAGCTCTGAGCAGGCAATGTTTGTTGAACTCGCTGTAGCTGTCACTTAGCAGCCCCCATCACACATACCTTCCTGGGGACAGAGAGATTAAAGCGTACTGCAAGCCCTGCCGTCGTCAGCAGTAACAAAAAGATAGTTCAAGCCAAAGGAGTTAGTTTTGTCATCTCATACACAGTATCTGACACATGCAGCTGCCTTTTAAAGCTGCCTCCTGCCCTTCTGTGCCTAATTTGAACCATGCTAACCTCTCCTATACCAGAGAGAGTTTTTTTTTCCCCAGAAGGTGTGCAGTCAGTGTTTTCTGCAGCTACTCTCCCTTAAATTGGTGTCTGGAAATTCCACCAGCAGCTTGGTGGATGCCTGCAGTGCACCTCCATCCTTCATCTGGCTGCCCTGATCCTTCATCTGGCTGCATCACACCTTTCTGGCTTTATAATTTTTCCCCAAGAAAATGGGCACCTTTTACTGCCCAAACTTTCTAGGTGATGCAACATATTATCTGTCTTGTCTTATGCCAGCAAAAATCAAAGATTCATTTCATACACAATGATAACTTTAAATTAAAGAAAAAACCTACTCCTCCCACCCCTTTCAAATCATTTCATAAGCCTGGACTCCCTCTCAGTGGCTACGCCACTTGGAAAGCACGCCTCCCAGAACAAAGTCACTTTGTCACTGTCATTGCAAAAACCAAAATCAAACAGCTCATAAATCCTAGCTCATAAATAGCCCTCGGCTGCAAACCTCTGGATTACTTGGGTGAGCTCCTGTACAGCACCTTTCTGCATCAAATATTAGCAGTATGTCACTTTCTGCCTTAAAGGCTTCCTAGGTGCCTTCTGCCTGGTGGGCCGAGCTCATCGGTGATAGGACATCGCTGCCGTGTACTGCTGTTGTGCTCAATTTATAGCCTTTAGAATTGCATTAACCTCGATATCATCCGTCTGACACAGCCTGACACTTCAGATCCCACTGCATGCAGATACAAGCACAGCAAACTCGGTGCATTGGGGTTATTCCGGGAATGGAGTTATTCGCTTGACAAGACTGGCATCTATGCATCTCTCTCGACCTAAAAGCCAACTAACATCAGTGTAGGAAAGCTGCATAAAAAGCACCAGTATTTATTACCAAGAAAAACGCATCTGTAAGCCAAGCGTTTGTAGCCTCCCGTCACAAAGCGTTACAGCTCATTACGAACCTCACTGGGGAGACAGGAGGACTGGTGCATGTTGCCTACACAGTCATGCACTTGGCCTCTCATTTGTTCCTTAAGCAAACCCGACAAGTTTGTAGCCGCTTCCACGCAAAGGAGCACCTGCAGGAAAGGATGCTTGCCAGAGCACTCCAGTTCTGCCCCACCTCACTAAAAGGTCTCTCTATGACCAGGTCCCGCTGTGCTGCTCTCTGCTCGTACACTCCTGTGATGAGACCTGTTGAATTCATTAGGACCGTTCCTTTGCTTATAGGCGTAACGAGACCATAACTGGGCAATAAGTCTTTTACTGAATGGAAGTCTGCCAAACCTCCCTAACAGATGCTTTGAAGAGCCAGCAGTATTTTAAAAATTTACTTTTTCTTCAGGCTAGTTTTGTAAGACAAAGTAGTAATATATAACCTCAAAGTGTAACCTGTGGCTTGTAGTTGGGGCTTCTACGTTTACCTCCCTGGATGTCAAAGATACTGACAAAAATCTGAAGTAAAAATACCAGTGGCAAGATCCTGAGAGGACCAGAGTATTGACAAGTGCTCAGTCAGGCACTTAAACACACATTTAGTATAAAGTACACAACGACTCCACTGAGCCCCTCCAGAGATAAAATTAAACCAAATCAACCAATCGTATCTCAAGTAGGTTTAGTGCATGTCATTTTTGCTGTCAATTCACATAAGTTACTTTGAAAATCAAACACAGCTGATCATCTACACTCAAGACACAAGCAGAGAATTCTGCATTCTTTTAAGCTTTTTATTCTGCTCAAGGAATAAAAAGGGAAGAATTTTTATTTATTCTTCATAAAACTTGAAAATTACTTCATGAAAGTGAGGAGAGGAGGAATTCTACTAAAGCAAAAAAGTGATGATTTACTCTGCTCCTCATCTCACTTTCCTTCAGGATACAAACTACCTTGTCTATTTTGTAAGACAGATGCTGACAACCCAAGTTTTCAAACAGATTAATTTGTTATGCTAAAATGGTCTGCTCTCAGAATATGGAAGGATTAAAGATTTGCAGGGGAGGAGGCCTTCTCTCTTGAATACATCCCCAAACCGACAATGATATGACAAGATGAGTAAAGTCACCCTAGAATAGTTCAAGGGAAATTTGTGTATGTTATGCTTAAACAATAAAAGAAAACTCAACAAAAAGCCTTTCTAATTTATGCACCAGAAAAAAGCATGGAATCATGAAGTCTGGAAGTGCTAGAGGGACCAACCCACTCAAACCCATCCTTTGATTTGCAAGAAATACGCTCTGTTTCAGCGGCTTTCTTCAACCAGTTGTCTATTAGAGTTAGCTATCCAGAGAAAGATGTTAATCTAGCCTTTCAATAGATGCACAGGCAACCACTCTATTTCATCCTTAATTTAAATTCTCAAAAAGCTCCTCTATGTAACATAAATACTAAATTATCTGGAGATCTGGGGAAATATTTAGAAAGTAAAATTAGTTCACTCCATGACTTCACTGGGAACTTGCCATAATGCAAACCCAAAGCCAAGCTAAGTTCTTAAACCCCATCCTTGGGGCAGCACAGGCAAGATTCAAAGATTTTAAATACCATAACGTTACTTAGGACACTGCCAGGCATAATCACATAGAGGCAGGTATTCAAGCTGTATTTAAAACTGCCTAGACTCTAAGCAGGTTGGGGGACGAGCTAATAAATGTCACTGATTTCAGGAAATACAATATAGGCAATTTCTGTATTTTCAATGACACGAGAGCGTTATTTAGCAGCACTGCAAACATTTGCTGGAGTTTGCTCTGTTTACTCATATTCTCAGTAGTCAGAATTCCTGTTGAATCACTGGCCATGTTTAGCGTACTGTTCTCTTCCCTTCATTTTCCAGTACATTTTTTCAACTTTATCAGCATTTTGGCTGCCTGCTTAGCAGAATGATTAACATCCAGACTGATATTTGCCTCCCTAGTGCTTGGCTTGGGGTATTCTCTTTGTGATACTCAGTGTATTTTCCTCTATTTGCCAGATTTGCTTGGCAATCTGAGTCTCAGCTATTCAGAGCTGTAGCCACTGAAACAACCTAAGAAAAATGCTGCCCTCAAACTAGGAAAAAAGCTAGAAAAGAATGTGTTGCGCTATAAGTAAAACTTTGATTAAACGGTCTCTGCATCTGATCTTAAACCTTCACCTTCTGAGGTAATCCCAAACTGAAAACTGTAACAGAGACTGAGGTTTTTTGGGGGGAAGCAGGGAAGAAGGGCAGGAGGGTCAGCTGGTCAAAGTTTTTGCTTCAGTCTGTTATAAAGAAGAGATATTTCCACAATTCCAGATGTGGAACCTATCTGTGTGCTCAAGTCGAGCAATCGGAAAGTTGTAAAATATATCAAGAGGCTGGCTTTAGTTGTTATTTACAGAGATAATTCTTTATCTATGAAGAAAGGAATTTTTATGCACTTTTATAGCTCTTCATAATGCCCATCTGAAAAACTGTCAAATTCTGTTAAAATTTAATAGATATATGTGTCCTTAAAGGATGACAAAGTTGCAGCTCAAAGACTGAAAACATGAAGCATGGAATGAAGCTTGATCATTATCGCAGATATCTGTATCACAGGACGCTGACTGTGTTCTCTTTGCCAATGCCATTTCACATAGGAATATACATTATATATTTAAAAAAAAGGCTGGAAAATAAATGTCAAATGCAAGCTTTGAGCATGACGCATCTGTAGAAATTTACTTCTGTATAACAAGTAACTTCAGCCTTCACAGCACCGCTCTTAAAACCACTTGAAAAATAAGGCGTAGAGGCTGTGATTGACTGTGTGTTGCAGTCCCTCCTTGTTTGTGGAAAAAATGTTCTCTGAAGGGTGCCTGAGCTTCAAGCCCTAATTGCCGCCACAGCACACATCATCCACTTCAAGAAAAGAGGTGCCAAGTGTTAGGAATCAGATTACAGTGGAAAGACCCCAAACCTTTCAATAAATCTACAGACTAAAATCAGGCCCTGTGCTTTGTTTTGTGAAGAGTCTCTTTTCACAGCAGAATGTTTCGGGGAAGGTTTGTGATGTCACATTAATCATAACACTAAAAAATCTGGTATTCACAGCACATCTGCTCTGCTTTTATTCTCTGTACTTGACCCCATCACATGTCCTTGGCATTAGTTCACATAACATAAAAGTATCTGGAACTGCATATGGAGAGGTCAGCCAAGTTTAAAGCAGAACATTGTCAGGTTTAAGCTGAGCTCCGACTATAGTGTTTTCACACTCCCAGAGCTGGTAGGTCTAAGTAGCTCTCTGCTTAGCAGAAGATTACACAAGACAAATATGAGCAATCAAAGCAAAGCTAATGCTTACGGAAATTGTAGAAAAGTAGGTTATGCTGCCCATTTCTGTCTCAGCACATATCCAAAGGTGGGATTGCCAACCGTATATATGCAACTGGGGGTACAGCTGTATTTTGTCGTGCATCGGTGCGTTGTCCCCCAGTGAACCTGCTCTGGAGCTGAGGGCAGCATCGCTGCATCAGCATGACATCTGAGCACCCCAAATCTCCGAGTTCCACGAAGCCACACAGCACAATCACCAGCTCTTTGGATGTAATTCAACTGCTTTTACACTGCACAACATAGGCATACCCTTAAAAGCGCCGGTCTCGGATATTCTGTACTGCAGAACAAAGAAATATCAAGGGGGCTTTTTATAGTTGTTTAATTCGGTGGCCTGACAGAACTGGCATGAATGAGGTAAACAGATGGAGCACTCTCACCTACAGCGACTGCTGTGATTTAATTTAGACACAGGCAAAGTACTCAGGCTGAATAGTTCATCCTCCAAAAATACAGTTTGGAAACAGCTTAAACTAGTTGCATATTTAGGTTATGTCAGGCGAGATTTCACATTGGTAACAATAAAAGGAAAAGCAGAAAAATTGTGGTTTTTTATTTGGGTGTTTTCTTGCTGGAGTGTTTTGATTTTTCCTATCTGAATAACATTAAATCAGTGTAGCTAAATTGAGTTTCAATATACATTAAGACACACACAAAAAGAAATGAAACCAAAACGAAATATTTCACTTCATGTTGAAGAGGCAGTTTCCTTAGATGCAAAACATTTTTTACACAGATTCCTAATTCAACCAACCAACCCCCCTCCTGCCCCAAAAATATTTGAACAGCTATAAGCAGAAGTTGCAAGAGAAGCTGGTCTTTAGTCTGAAAGAGCTATGTTTCCATTAATAAATGTATATAGCTCTGCTTAATTTCCAGTACTATCTACAGTCCCCAGGGGCAATTCCTTTAGCAGAGAGAAAAGAGTAAGAAAACCAAAAATAAGAACGCCCTTAGCTGAAACTGTCAGGCTGCCGATCTCTGTACTGCTGAGCCCTGGCTGCAAGGTGACTGGTTTTGCAGGAGGAGAAATCTTCTGGCTGTGAAATATGAACACCACTGGCAGAATATTCCCAGGTGAATGCATCGACTTTGAATGAAAGACCTTTCAGTGTAGCCAGGGGGTCGGTATCTTTCAGAAAAAGTTATGATTAATCTCTATACAGAAGAGTGATATACTGAGTCTATTCTTGTGCTGTCAATCTAACACTTGCTCCGTTTTGTCCCTTGTTAAAACAAAAGTTCTTTGTAGTATAATGTCCTTCCCTACTGTTTGTGTGGTGTTTTCTTCTGTTTGCTCTCTTCTGTTGTTACCTACCTGCTTTGCTCTCATCAGTTTGGGGTTTTTTTTTTTGGTCATCATGATTTACGGTTTCCAAATGATGCTTCAAATCCATTTAAAAATAGGAAACTTTAAAAACTAAATAAATTTGAAGCTTTTTAGGTAAATACTATGTGGCATAGGAATGATCTAAAATCTGAATTCACGTCAAATAATCATGATTAAAGATCTAAAATTCTAAGAGTTTTGAGGTGTTTAGATCTGTACTTTATATAAATCAGAGAAACTGTCAATCCCTGAGGCTTGGCACTTGTTTTGAAGTACTAAAAGTCATTTATACTTAAATTGTAGTTCTCCAGCCTTATCAGTTAAAGCTCTGCTTCTGCAAACAGCACTGTCTTGCATCAAAGAAGTCTTTTTGTCTAGTTAGGATACAGGTTACTTGTAATCTAAATTACCTCTTTATTAAGTGATGTTGTTCTTAGCACAGGGGATTATTAATGCTGGAAAGGTAGCAATAATTTCTTCCTCTCCCAAACAAAGCAAGTTTTTCTGTGGCAGACTCCCATGGACTAGCTAAATTAATGGAGACCTGTTTCGTGAAGTAAATGGTGCTTTGCTGCCTCATGTATTCAAGTTGAAACTAATTCTATTCATCTGTATTTACCTGTCATTACATACAGGAAACAAACAGAAAATAACCCCTGAACAAAGCAATGACTCCATAGGCAGAGCCCACAAAAGACACCCTGAGCCCTCCAGTTTATCTAGTCAGTCTCTGGAAGGCAGAGCTGAACCGCAATTTCTTCCCTTCGTGTGGCTCTATAAAGAAAGAAAAGGCCATGGTGAACAGGAGCAGGGAAAGAAAGAGCAGTTGTGCTCATTACCGTGAAAAAGGAACTGTCAAAGTGTCACCTTCTTTCATCCTTCCTCCCTTGCCAGCCTTTTTTTTTTTGACCCAGGGAATGGAAGCTTAAATCAAACAGTCAGAATGAATGATGAAACTGCATAGTTTGTACAAAACAAAACAAGAGGCTGTTGAGAGTGGTAAAAAGGGGGCCCATCCAAAGGCAGCAGACTACACCCAGCTGTTGGTTTCCTTGATTTCATTACGACAGAGGCTGGTGCTTGAACAGTCATGGTGGCAAGACAGACCCCCTTCCTTTTACATCTATAAACACAGCCTGTAAGGATCCTGCATACATAGAATGAACGGTAATGCCTGGATATTTATCTTTGGTCAAAGGGAACAGGATTAGTAGGATGACCAGTGTAATGAAGATCTGAACTATCATCAGTCAGGCTTCAGAAAGGGTCAGAGTACTGGTTCAAAATGAAGTTTTAATACTGGCAACAAGAGTGGGTAATTTTAATTAAGTTCTATGTTGGAGGGAGAACGGTATAACGGCATACAACAGGCAAGATGAATGTGAACTGGGAGAGCTGTTGAAATACAGAAAGAAAACCATGTACTGTATTGTTTTTAAAAGCAGGCTTACGAATTATCCATCAATTCAACATGCAGAGGCCCGAGTTCACTTTTGGGTGTTTATTATTTTTGGTGAAGTTAACCAAACCAATGCTTTTGAATGTTTGTTTTGTGCTTTAACCAATCCTAAAATAAAGCGCCTTTTCAAACACAAAAATCCTTCCAGGACCCTGGGAACACATGCGTATTTGCCATGCTTACAAACATACTAGATTTTTTTTCCATCACTTTATAAATAGGACTGTAAAACCATGATGTGACCCAGAGTATAATACACAAAGTGCCAGGTCAGAGGTGAATGCTATAAAACAGGTGTAAAAGAAATTTGTGGCTTAGATTGCATATCCTTAAGTTTAAAGGGCTTTTTTTCCCCTTGATTAAACAAATGCATACTGCATACATCATTACCGTACTTAGTGGGTGATATGCATTATCGATTTTATATTTTAAAAATATCAATTTGTGTTAAAAGAAAGGGTACCCTGTCACACATTAAAAATCATGATATATTAAGATGTTTCTATCTCATTAAAAACACTGCAGAAGATATGATAGTTCAGAGGCGAGTCTGAATTAATCTCTGGAATTAAAAGCAGTAAAGTTCCACCTCAGTAATTTGATTCATGTCTCAACTAAAAGTGCATTTGAATCACAAAGCGTGGGTTCAGATCAGAATATTCCCTGTCTGAGGGGGAGCTGGATACGTAACTTCAGTTTTATGCTAATTCTAACCATGACTGGTAGTCTGCCTTGGCTGGTACTCGAAAACACGTTTTGTTTGCTCTGTATTTTAGTTGGAGAAATATGTTTTATATCACATGGTAAAGAAAGCTACACTAATGTGATTATCATTTGATTTCTAGAGAAAATAATAATGAAAATGAAAAAAATAAAAAATTTACTCAGTTATCCAAGATGTTAAAAATAAGGCATGATCTTAGGATACTGAGAGACTGGACGATGGCAGGTGATACCATGTTAATGAAAACTAATGCACTTTGCAGGGGGGGAAACAACCCAAAACTCAGTTCCAGCTTCAGTGGAACAGATACAGTGCTGCACTCTGAGCTTATTATAACTGCTCGGGAATTATATCTTTGAGCTTTGTAACTCTAGGAATGTATCCGTTCAGTTGCTGAGTTGCAGAGAGCAATACAGAACAATACAAAGAAAACAATTATGTGCATTCACAGAACACCTGTTTCACAAAAAGGAAATTGTGATCCTTCCACCTAAAACAGAATAAAACTGGAAAAGGCAACAAGTGTGGAAAAAAAAAAAGACACGGAAGCTCCTTTAGCCACTTGCAGATGTGGAAAAGAGACAGATGAGGAAAGAGACAAAAGAGGTCTATAAAATTTTCCTTGAGATCAAGAAGATGAATAGGGAAGAATTGTTCAGTCTCTTCCAATGCAAAACCAATGAGTCATCACATGAAAGCAGGAGGCAGGTTCAAAGCAGACAAAAAAAGTGGTGCTTACACAGTGGGTAAAGCAAGCTGTGGAGTACCTTCTCCCAAGGCACTTAGCTTGATGAAAGGTTACGTGGATTAAAAAAGCAACTAAAATACTGATTTAAAAAAACAAAAAACAACAAACCTTAGCAGGTATTAAATAGAAAGATGATATTCTCTACCTGAGTCACGAAGCAAATCTACACACATACTGCAGTGAAAGGCCAGGGAAGGACTAAGGATGCAATAGGGTATGTGAATATCGGGAGACATGTATAAGTATTCTCTTTGAACTTTTAATATACATAAAATGACAAAACATAGTTTGATGTTAGCAGTGTCTGTAACAACACTTTGTCTTCATCTGCAAGAAGCCAAGGTTGTTGCTCTCAGAATCAAGCGTACCTCCCACACCTACAATTTAAGAGGACCCATGCTCTAAGCTTAGCCCTGACTCAGACTTAAGACCGTAGGCTTTGGAAGAATCATTGACATTTTCCTTCACATCAGTTTCCCCATCTTAAAAAGATTAGAATGACCACAGAAGTAGGCAGCTATTACTCACCTTAGTTATTGGTTTTACAATTACCTTTAAGATAGGAAAAGATGAACTACAAGCTTGCAGATGCTGTTTAAGTCTTTGTGCATCTAAAGGAGAGGTGGTGAAGTACTGTTCCTACAAAATATCCCTGATGCCTGGATATTACCAGGATTTCAAATGGATGAACTATTACTCCAGTAAGAAGAATTTCTGAGTTATAGTGCTAAATATTAGCTAGAATTTTGGAAAAATCTCTGAACCCTGTACTTCAGTGTGAGAGCCAAACTCTGACTCTGAGCTTTAGATGAAACTTTCTCCTGTTAACAACCTATCACAGCATGTTTTGCACACTCCTCAGAAGCGTCTGCTTGTGGAACATAACGGGTGGGATACGGGATTAGATAGCTGAAGAGTCTAACCAAAATCTAGTATGACAAAACCCTGCACAAGTCCCTGCCTTCAGGTCATGCTTTCACATTCGAGACTCTGCTTGACGGATGCCTATTGTCCAGTCTCAAATCACTTAATTCATTTCCATTCAAATCACAGAAGTTCCCCGCTGAGCTGGAAACCAGCACACACTATTCAATGTAGATGTCAGGTCTTGTGTAAGAGACAGCCATACCAATATTGCAAAGACCCTTTTTATCCGTTCATGCCTACAGCAAAATTTAATCTGAAAAGCTAGGCTTAGAGTTTCTGACATGCTGGCACAGCAAGTATTTTCCTACGTAATTGAAAAAGATCATTTGTAAGAGCGTTGCCCCAGTGGTTATCAACACAGGCTGGGATCTGGGGGCAAGCAGAACATTTTCAAAATACTGTACGTTTATCAGAAACAAAATAGGTACTTTGACATTTGCATTTATTTGGCCTTCATGCTGTTTGCAGCTGTCACGGCCATCTACTCGTATTCCTCTGTTTACATTTTCTCACCTCACTCCAGGTTGCTTGGTATGTGTACGTATATGCAATATTAAAGATCCTGTTCAATCATGTAGAGGGCTGTGTGATACCTTACATTCACTGTGCATATGCAAGTGCCTCACCCCTATCTGCCCATAAATGCATGGCTAACTTGGTTTCTCACACTCTGTCAGGGCTGTCAGAGAGAGAAAATGGTGTTGTATAACCCTGGAGAGAGGGACTTTTCTCATTTCTAGTCCAGGCAGAAATACAACATTATATCTCACTGAAAAAAGGAATGAAAATGTTTAAAATGTATTAATGGGGAATCCTCTTTTCCTTTAAAACCCCTGCAAGGTGTAGCCTGACTATACAATGGAAGAGAATAAGACCAAGATAGCCATCCTGTAAAACAGAAACCTTAAGCAGACAGATTACATGATACAAATTATTAAATATATGGCACACATTCAGGCCACTTGCATTCTTCACTTAATATTCATGAGCAAAGCAGTTATTCCAAACGACTAACAGCATTGCTTACGAATAAATAGATTTGATTTTAAATAGTACTGCTGCTCCCATAACACTAGGTTTTTATTAATAAATACACTACGACCACTCAAACTGTACTATTAGACTTATTTCAACCATTGTAATAATTCGTGTCACCAGAGTAATAACTATTCTTTAGTTTTAAATGGTAAGATGAGGAAGTAACTTTGCCTAATAGATGTTATTACTTTGTTCTATGCATATGTGGCCAAGGACTTATGTATATTTTGAACTCTGACATCGATGTTTGTTATTTCAGAAGTCTATAATTTCAGAGGTTACTGTGTACTTGACAGAACCAAACATATAAAATACAGGCCCTATCCTGAGTATTTTAGTCCTAGATAAATGTATATGTGATAAAGGAGCATGATGAAATTACCCATTTAGATTATTAAGAAAAATCTCATTTAAAAATCTGTTCACATAAACATATATCTTGGAGAAGACTGCATGCTATGAATTCTAGAGAACTCCATCATGAATATCAAATACAGACAACTTCAAAAGCAAACTATAATTTAGAAGAGTTACACTTGGACTAGTCTACACTTAGACTACACTTGGACTAGTCCCTTGCAACTGAACTATTCTATTGTGCAAGGAGAATTCACCAGTTTTGTAAACGCTGCATTGTAGTTTTCTGCTTCAGGAAATTTAATTTTTAAAAATAAGGCATGTTTTATCACATTATAAAGTTGCAGGTCTAATCCCCACAAAGTTTTCCTTTATGGATTGTTTTGTGCTTTTAACTTAGGGAACTCTCTTCCATTTACAGGTGATATGCTGGCAAATAAGCATAAATACATAACAGCATGGGCTGCTCTACTAAAACTTATATATATTTTTTGCTATGTTTTATATGTGATGCTAAAATTGATCTCTAGAGCACTTTTCAATTGGCCACAGACCCAGCAGGAACAAAAAAGCATTTAATTGAAATCACCTAAATTTGGATTCTAGAGTCATTGCTCAGGAAACGAACCCATGCACTAGATGAGACTGGTTTGACAGCAGTTTGAGATCTGTACTGGCATTACACTTGAAGCTTGTAAGTTTTTCTTTTGTTTTTATACATCTTCTAGAAAACAAGACAACTATGTTGCCTCAAAATGACATTACTTTGACTTCAGCATTTCTTATCTAGGGTTAGAGAACATCAGGCATAGTTTGGAGAAGTGCTGATCATCCCCAGGTCCTGCTGATCCTTGCAGTCCACTGACAGTAGAAAGAATGAGTAAACCTCGCCTCTCTATCGCTGCATCAGCCATACGAAGTGAGGCAATCCCTGCAGTTCCACAGAAAAGGCAGTTGCTAGAGACAGTACAATCATTATGTTTATTATTTAAAAATAAACAAACCAACCCTAAACATTGTAAAGAATTGCACACACTGAATCTTTGGGAGATTTTTAAGGAGTAGAAAGTGTGTTACTTTCAAGCTACCACCTCATCAATGTGTTAAGATTTTTTAGCTTATGTTTTCTTCTGTAATAATGTAGTGATGTGAGAAGCTAATAACAAGAGCAGCATTGAACAGGGCAGCACCATAACTATAGTGCAAAATCCAGTTTTCCTCATAGAAACCAAAGGCTGTCAATTAATCCCACCCCTGGAAAAAAGGCTATTCTGCAAACAAAACTTTGTCTGCTCTGATGCAGTCTTTACAATTCAGTGGGACCATAGCAATAGACAGAGCTTGGAAACAGCAAAACATGATTTCTTTTTTAAATCCTCTACGAGACCTTTGGGGTCTTCCGAGGCACTGTACATAAGCGTAGCCTGGTTTTATTATACTGCAAGGAGTGGAGGTGGTCTGTCTGCTCAGCATGAATTACTGTCAGCTCTTTGTCTACTGCTGTGGAGGCCCTTAGAGTAATAGGCTCTAACCCACGCCAGGCTCGATTTTCAGTGCGCAGAGAGCGCCAACACTGAGCGAAAACAGGCACTCCGCACAATGGAACCACAATATCACTCTCAAGGAGGAGGAATAACGCTGTCAAAATTAATGATACGGTTCTGTGAAATTGTGAAACTGTTTAACACTCAGATAAGCTTTTACACATCTATAAGGATAAGCTTTTATATGGCCATTAAAACACCACCGAAGCCCATATACACATGCTGTGTGTAGAAATTTCAAAATGCTGATTATTGGAACCTGGGAAAAGATTGCTCGAGACTTGCTCTGTGCCTGTATTTCTTTTTGAAGCATCCACTCTAGCTCCCCGTCAGAGACAGGTCAGCGGACAAGATGAAACTCTAAGCATAGCGTGGTTGTTCCTAAATTCTTATCTTCTTATATCCATTTCAATATATTCCTGTAAGCCTTACATTTTGTTTGGAATTCTGCAATTTGTTATTATAAGGAATGCTGATGTAACATCATAAATCATACTCAAATCAGGCTCCAAGGGGTTAAATCGAGCCACTGATATCATTTTCATTATATCAAATTTGCGTTCTACATGATGAAGCTCTGACTTGTGGGCTTATCTCTGTTTAAGAAGGTATGGAAATTTGATTACCATTATTACGAGAGCAACTGAAAATCCCAATAATAATTGGGTCCTCATTCAAGTTTATAAACAACCTCTGCTTCAAGTCACTTCTAAAATTCAAATCAGTCCTTCAGAAAACTGTCTTTGCTATTTTAGAATGCAGTAAAAACTGGACCAAGGTGAATGCCACATTCTGGGGTTCTTTGTAAACATTTGATCACACAATTTAACTTTCACACAAGCTTATATCTGCTTAACGGATAGGACAGTGGGCAGACAAACGAGGACACATTTACGATTAATGTGTTCACGAATACTCTAAATGTACAAGTTTAGGGAGTGGTTACATCACAGTACAGTCGTGTCTCTGGGTTTAGAATTGTACAGGGAAACCCTCAGTCCTTCTGCAACTTACGTTACCTTTTTTTTTTTTAAAATACGTAGGCTATGTGAAATACAGGAAAAAAATACATTTCTTTGCAGTAGCACTAGCAGAGTGGAGACAAAACCCTATCTGATCTCCCAGGTTTTGAGCCAAAAGAATATGAGAGCAGCAAAATTCAATTACAATGGCCTAAGCACAGAGGTATCAGTTCCCCCTTTGAGTTATCAAGGAAGTCACACTGATGTTAGCACAAGTAGGTCACATAAATCCTGTCCACGCCAGTAGCACAGATCCCTCCGACTGGGATGTGCTGGCACAACCTCATTATTTCATGAGCAACAGTGTCACCATGGACGCTCTTCCCTGGTATTGAAAACAAATACAATTAGTTGCAGAAGTAAGAGACCCCAAGATTTCAAATGTGATGGGTATGGCTCTGCGGAATTACTAGATATGTACTGGGAAGGTAAGATGCAGTAAACAATGTTCCAATTGTCTCCATCTATAAACATGTGTTAGTCACAATCAACAGCGCGACGTGCACAAAGCAGTCCCATTAAACCAGCAGCTCTTGTTTTAACAGCCCAGCTATCAGAGTCCTACATCTAGGTATCATTTGCAACAGAAAAGGTTTTTTATCATGTCAAATTGCACACAGCCAGAAAAAACTGTTTCCTAGAATCTTGCACAGTCTAGGTTGGAAAATACCAGAATTGAAACGTTTCCACAGAATCAAATCGCCTGGACCTGATTAAAAGGCTCCCTACAAAAACTTTTGAAATAAAGGAAAGCATTGAAGTTCTGCCATAGGTCAAGATTTTGCTAAGCCCTTTACTAAACAGTAATGATACACTCTGAAGTAACCTTTGATCCTGCATGGCCTTTCTAAGAACTGAAGTAAACAGCGGTCTTAAGGGATACTGGGAAGTTGTATGCATGCCATCATGCCTCTTCCACACTGCTATGGACCCAAGAGCCTAAATTCCCATTATTCTGATAAGTGTATTTAAATAACAATTTTTAAAGCTGCTGCCAGAAATCTCACCACAAGATATGCTCTGTCATCACCAGTATAGACACCTGAAGGCCGCTTGAGGCAGTTGTGAATGACGTGGTTTTAAAGTCATCTGAAATAGATCTGCATGTGATATATCCTTTCTTTCTGTTACTAATGATGTGTTTGGGCTTTAACTCGAGATCTGGGAATGATCTGGCATTTTAAACAAATGCTTCTGCTAGAAAATCAAATTTATGCACCATGGGTTTTTACGTTGATTTTTTTTTTTTACCAGCTTGGCCCCTTCAACAAGTCTGGACCCTGTCACTTCTCAAACAAGCATTAATAGTGGCCCTTACATCTGAAACTAAGGTCATTTCTATTCCCAGTTGGATGGGGACCTGAAAATAAACACAGTATTTATCCTGAATACCCCAGTTCTGACCAGGATGAATGCAATTCAATGAGCCTTTGCTAATGCAAACCAGACTTCTGCATGCTCATGGGATGCTGTCATTAATCCTTCGAGGACATAAATGTACAGCTGGCTTAGTTTTCTGCCAGCATCTTTTTTTTAATGACCCTCCAGATATATTATGTTTAATGTACTCATGCCCTATTTCAAGGAATTTACAATCAAAAACACAGGCACGGCATGCTAAATCCTACCTTTAGCTGTTGTTGCCAGCCTAATCACTATAGTCTATAGAAATTCACTCAGAGAGGACTATTAAGAGTCTCTCAGCTGCTGAACGACATGGCACACTACAGAGCAGCAAGCCGTCATGTAATGAAAGATTGTGGCAAGTCCCTTCAAGTAACAAGTACAATCGAGATCATTTTGAGACCCATAACTGATAGTTTGGAGGGGGAAGAGGTCTCGACGAGTAGATGTCAGGCTTAATGATACAACAGTGTTGTACTTTGCAAATACTATATTGATTTTCCCCCCCCATTTAGTTGTTTAAAGTATCTGTAGAGGAAAAAAACCAAGAAAATCTACATTCACTACAAAGACCTACTACTGTTTGGGGTTCTTTTAAGTCTATCATCTCAGGTAAAACAGTTCCTTTAGATTCTGTGTGAGCTATATTGACAAACTCCAGTCTGTTCAATAGTTTTAACTCAAGCGAAACAAAAGCCATCAGGCTTTATTGGACTAAGCTGAAAGAAACCCAGAAACACTGCAGCATATCAGGCTTGTTTCTGCTCTCATTTCAGTGGGACTATTTCAAATCTACAAAGCCTTTTCACTCGCTCTAGTGGAAGCTTTTAGAAGTATAGTATGCCATGCCTGAAATGTTTCTGTGAAATTCTGCTGTGTAGCTAGTACAGCTCTGAAAATTATAACAGCAGCATTTACAGCCAAGTAGTATGGATAAAAGGGGGTTTGGTTTAGATGCTTTTGGATGGTGAGGATTTTGAATTTTTATTTCATGCATCTCTTGGAACATAATGTTGCTAATTACTAAAAACTTGGCAGTAAAGCTCAGAAACATTCTGCTTTCATTTTTTACCTATTTCTGTATTAGAAATGAGCACAGAATATATTATCCCTAACATTCTCAAATATAAACAACATAATGTGAAGGCCAAAATCATCATCTTCCTGAAGTTTGGCTTTGTCAAACATAGAAAGTGACAGTAAAATTAGGCTCAAATTTCTTCTTAAAGGTTTACAAATTTAAGGGGGTTTCTGCCTCAAAAATTGTCATCCCACATGCTATATCCCCATTTTCTAACAGGCTGCCCTCACCTACCTAAGCCTACAGAGGCTAATAAGCTTCCTAATGGGGCCCGCAGTCGACTGGAAGGTTTTCCTAGCGTGACTTTACTTGCTTTTAAGGTAGAGAGTCACAAACTTCCTCACCCCTTTTCAGCGCTCCCAGTAAAAGTTTGAACAATTTCTCCATGACCTGTGGAACTTCATGGAAGTTTGAAGATGGATCAGAAAGGCACTTTAGTGTGAAATTTCTAGAATGTTTTCATTAAGAAGTATTTCTGCATGTCAAATTTTATCCTAAGCTGTCTTCCTTCTTCTAAAACATAGATCTCAGGATTTGAAACTGTATTGTAGCACGTCAAAAAGCCAAGGGAAAAGATTAAGTCTTATATTGGACACAAGAGGAATGCGTCAACATTAGAAAGTTTGGGATCTCATCCAAGGCTGAGACAGATGAGAAGTTTTCCAAAATAGTTGCCCAGGGCAATAAAGTGGAAATAGAAAATATGATGTAAAAACGTGGTTGCAGAAGTTTAAATGCTAGTCTCCTACTGTGAACTAAAATTAAATACCTGAGGTTTTTAATTCTACTAAAGCCCTATGATGTTAAATTTAATCATTGTTTTTACCATAAGATAATACAACTGGTATCACCCACTGTTTCAAACAAGGGCATTTATTTTAAGTCTTCCTCCTAGTGCTATGTTACAGAGAACTTCTGAGAACTGCTTCCTGTTTTTCATACAGATTTCCCTCTTTTCCTGTGGAAATCTATTGAGGAAACTCTATGAAAACAAAAGGAAGTATCTGTTTCTAAATACCTGTAAGATTGTCCAAGAGAATGGTCTTTACCCACTGTGGCGTTCCTGTTGAGGGTGGGGGCTGCGTGTGATGTGAGCAGCCCTGTGTCCTGCAGAGGTAACCATGAGCCCTCAGACAAGCTGCATCCAGCTCAGATGCAGCAGGGCTGCTGCACGGAGGGGAGTCCTCTGTTAGAACAATTTAGAGTAGATTGGGAAAACATGAATCCCGGTTGCCCAACCTCCCTATGCGGAATTTTCCTAGTAACAACTTCCATCTGTCCCCCTCTCCTTCACCTCCTCTATTAGCTCTCCTACTTGAGAGGAACCGTAGGGCTGCGCTGCAGTCTGCGATGTCCACACGTGCCCAGCCATTGACACAGTAGCACTGAGCCACGTGTGATGATGGTCTTACCTACATAATGTATCTTTTTTAATAACCTAATGTTAGTAATTCTGTAATACCCCAAATATAGAGCAGCTAAAACACAATCACTCTGAGAAGTGGTTTTTGCATCGCTACAATTACCTTTAAGGTAGCTCTGATTTGCTGTAGACATCTAAGTTTCTAGACTGTGGAGCTAGAAAGTCCAAAACAAAAGTAGAAAGTGTACTTAATGTATTTCAACATAATTTAGTGTCTGTTTCTGGTTTCTGACAGCCTGCTAGGCTCCACAGAACGTGGATTAAATTTACTCCCCAAGTACTGCAGTTCTGCTGGATGGCTGACCATTTCAAAGAGAAACTGAGCTGCAGGCATTGTTAAAGGATGGAAGGTGGTTTTGTTTCAATTTTTCATACTCTTGTTAAATAATCTATATGCAATTCCCAGGGCAGTAACTACTTGCTTAATAATGTTTTCTGCTTGTTTGGTTAAAATGTAGTTGAAAAAATGGGGGAGGGGAGGGCACGTCGGGGACAGGGATGGCATGAGGGTCATTTTAAGTTCCTAATAAAATCTACCTGCCCCTTTGCCCTGCAAAAAGAAGTCCTATTACCACTTACATTAGTTCTTTTCAAGGGCTCCCATCAGGATTTCATTGTACCATTGTCCTAATTAATAGGGAACACACCTCACCCTGGGCAGCTCTGAAGGGTCTATGTACATGCAATTTTAGAACATCATCCCAGCTATACAGTGTCAGTGCTGGATAAATTACAACGACACTGGGTTTTACTCTTCCTAATACAGACCATTATTGATCTCGGTTTTATCCCAGTAACACCTACTCACTTCAAACAGGTTAGGTCATGATTCCCTTACATCGACACAATATACACTCACGATAAGACACATCACTTCCATCCTACGCCAACAGTCCCGTAGTCTAAAAACATGGCCATATTTTATAAAAATACATGCGTGTGAAGAGGATATCAGAAAACTGGCCTTAATAGTGCAATAACATCTCAAGAAATGAGAAACCATCAAGATCTGGCCAATAATCCATTATTATCAAGCGACACTGTCCGCTGCCAGGGATCCGGCTAATGCTAACATGACCACAATTATATTTTTAGTCTCTCTTTGCTGGCCTGCTGTGTGCCTAAGTTACACTTCTTAAACGTCTTTTAATGTATGCTTATTTCCATAGGCTAGTTGCTTAACTGTTTTAACCTACCTTTATGGCATCTAGTTTTTCAGAAAGAGAGACAGACAAGTTAGGCATAGCTTTTTTCCTCCAGTAAATATTTGTATTAATTTATGTTGACTTTCTACAAATCTTCAATGATCAATATGGCCACCCTGCAAATTCCAGGCGGTTCTAACTAACAGAAGAGGGTGCTTTTTCCAGGGCACTACTAAAGATTGCATAAGCCCCATATGAATCTCAGTTTTATGTTATTGAACATCATGAAAATGAATACAGTATAATCCCATTACAGAAGCTGAAAAATGGCTTATAAAGCAAAAGCTTGAGGAAAGCTGTTTAATGAACTTGTGCAGAACATAACCTGAACTTGGATCAAGTCAATTATTTGAAAATGGCAATACTGAAATCTTCACTTAGTAAGAAGTTTAGGGAGGTATGTAACTTTATAAAAGAACTGCAACTGATACAATGAAACTAAAATGTAATTAAACTGGTTTTACGCCAATGAGACTACCTATTTAGTTAAAGTTATGCACCTGCTTAAATACTCTGGTGTAGTACGAAAAATATTCTGTAAAGTTTAAACTTGGCTGAAGTTTAAGTAAATTTGGTGATAAATACAATGCAAACCTGCTTGGACTGAGGTTCATCAGATAAAGGAATAGGAGGTACTGCTGAGACAAGCAGAGGTCCACCCACAGAGAAAGCAGATGAGGCAGAGTGTTAAACATACAGTGTCAGAAATTGGTTCTTACATGCAGGGAACAGCTGCGTACGGTTATGTTACATTTCCGTCATTGGCTTTTCTACCTCCAAGTAATGTTTTGTATTCAACCAATAAATACCAATAAAAGACTCAATAAAAGCTGCTATATTTGCTGGCAAAATATACCTAGGACCCTAATAAATTCAGGGATACTAGGCAATCTTGTCTGATCTCTATGAACTGGCAAATAATGTATGAACATTTGGGAAGGAAAGTAATTAATTTGGGATTACTGCAAAGACTTATTTTTTGCAGGTCACCTACAAAAACAATAAAGGCTTCATGAAAGCAAAGGACGGCTGCTTTCAGGAGACTCAAAACTGTTTCAAAAAAGCATCAGAATAGCAGGCACAGAGCTTAAATACAAAGGAGCGTGCAGAATTATACAGTATCTAATAAAGAAGTAGGTCTCTCTAAAGATCTAAGGATGTTTTTACAAACATCAGTGAAACAGAAAACACAACAGTATGAGGTAATTGTTATTCTTGTTTCCTGATACAGGATCTGAGGAACATGGAAGCTGTGACTTCCCCACGTTCACAGCAGATGGTTGCTGGCACTGACACTTCACGCTCAGGTTCACAGTAGCTACGTGTTCCCCGTGCGCTCTGAGCGCCTGGGCTCAGCGGTAGCCGCAGGACAGCTCTGCTATGCAGAGCACTCGGGAACTCGCAGGGAGCAAACGACTAGACAGGCCTTTCTGCAATTCTCCTGTGGGAGCTTAAGAAAATCTGACTTAGGTGCAAAAACCAATGGTTGCAGCCCCTCCTGTTAAGATACACTAATGTCATATTCTCCCAAATGCTTAGTAAGAGCTGGCTAGAAATAACTTGCAGGCAGCTCAAGGCACACAGTTGCTGTTAAGTGAGCCATCTTCCTTTTCTGTCACTCCAAATCCATGAGGCTCTAAATCTATGAACTTCTCAGATAAGTCCTGAGGGAGTTTACATGCCAGTAAATAGGTACTTTCAGCATTTATACCACGTTTGGCAGTATCTGAAGTTTTGCATATATCAAACAGAGAACTGAAAAACAGTGTTTTGTCAGACACTTTAAGCTTTACAAGTTGAATTCAGTAGGATCTCCACCCTGTTGATAAGTACTCCCTGACTGTTTAGCAAGAACACTTATCTTCATCTAGGAGACATTAATAAGATCACTGGACATTTGATCTTTACTGACACGCACTCTAGCACGCAGGAGATAATGAAAGGATTCCTTGGGATTAAATAGCACATGTCTACGTGAAAGAATACGAGGGGCTGTGTTTTTTACACAAGCAATAGCAGAAGGAAATTATCTATAGGACCACAGCTCTGCTGCTCTTCTTTATCTGGCTTATATCAAGTGTCTCAGTTATAGCTATCAGTGTTTTAGAATGTCATGGTATTTTAGTTATTGGGGTTTGGTTGTAGGCTTTCAAGCATCTCTCTGTAAAATACAAGCCAAGATACCAAGAGAGAGAGAATTCTAAAAATAAGAGTTTGGAGATCAGGAAGGACAGACTCACTCATGCATATGTAGTTGGGTGGGTGTGTGCATGTGTATTTGTTTTCACATGCCTTTGTTGCTATTCCTTATGGGCTAGGCTAAAAGGAGATCTCAAAAAATATCTAGAGAGAGGTTTTGCCCATGGGACTGTCTGCCTGACTAGAAGCAGAGGGCTGGAAATCTCAAGTGAGAACTTGTTCTCACATGAGCTTCAGCCTCATTTCAGACCCATTCTTCCTGATAAACTGGAGAAGTAAATTATTTGCACTGCTTGTCTGAAATGGACTTGCAGCGTATTGCCAATATAAAGTCTTCAGCAAACCCCTGGCAGGAGGATCTATGTCCTGTCCTAGAGTGGGGTTGGAGGATGTTGACCTGAGGAAGGGCACCCACAAGATGCAAAGTCTCTTGTGGAAAGCCGTCTGGCTCAGCCCAGGTGGTGACGTGGCAGCCAGCAGGCTGGATGCAGGCCACCGGGCAATCGCATCCGGCCCTCTCCTCTGTTGCAGCTGGGAGACAGCTGTTATGGCATGGTGTGAGAATCAACAGCAGAAGCTTCTCAACTCACCTGCACATAGCCAGATACTCTGCATTCCTGCTGCACCCACATGGCCTGTTAGGAAGGTCCACCAAGGGGTACTGGGCTCTCTGGGCTGAAAAGGTTTAGCCATATTGGTGTAACAGGGAAATGCTGTTATTAAACCAACAGTTAGTCAGCGGGTCAGTAGAATATTGACTAAAGCCTTTCTGGTCCTTCAGCTGTCCCTCAATATTGTCTCTTAAGATGGACTGCTGTGCTGCTTCGCATTATTGTGGGGCCTAGCACCAGTCCCAAGTCCACAGACACTCTGTTGGGTCTTGTGGGCTTTTGGAATAATTCTGACATTGCCAGCTTATCACAAACTTCAGTTACACTAAATTAAAATAATTGCTCCCATATGGAAGGAAGGGAAGTTCAAGAGCAGAGCTGTGTAACGGATACAAAGAGGGAGTAATAGATCTATGACTTCCACTTCCATGACTAGGAGGAAAGTTGAATCCAGGTTTTTAAATCAGACTTCCAAGAAATTTTGTGTAAGCTTTGGCAAATAGCTGTTGTGCTAATACTCAATTGAGAACAAGTGATACTTATATTTTTCTAGCTTTATTTTGGTCTGTGTTGCGTGCATCAAAACTGTATACTTTCAGTGCAGATATCGGAGTTTCTAGCTAGCAGGGTGCGGCAATAGAGTTCTTTATTTCAGTGGAACAACATCTGGAAATCATTTCCTTTATTTTGTCACAAAAGAATTCATTAAGGGGCAGGAATATCTGAATGACATCATTCCAAAGTGATGTATGTTTCTCCTGGATGGTGCAGTGACTATTAACCATAAAATAGCCCACACAGAGCAAAAAGCAGTCTGATTCATCAAGGAATATATTCAAGAACTACTGCCATGCAATATAATCCCTTGCTAGATACAGAATTTATAAAAGCACTATAATTACCTCATCTGTTTAGCCTAATTATCAAATGTTATCTTCCACAGAGCAGCCAAATGACTAACAGTTTCTTAATAACGGTAAACTAAAGTCTCAAGGCCAAAAAAGGTTAAGGAAAAACCCAAACAGTGAGACCCAGAGATCTTGAGCTGCATTTCAGAGCTGAAAGGAATGTATTCTGTAAGTCACAGAATGAAACCCGCCCATGCAGTTTTAATTCAGCTTCCCTAGTCATTTATTTGTAATAAATTTACGTATGTATGAGTGTGTGTATCCATGCAAAACAGCACCTATTTTATACTTAGGTGGGTCTTGCTTAATGCACTGATATTTACCTTAAATGTAAACGCAGCCGTAACAGTTGTATTGAAAATGAATGATTAGTTTTTTAGTGTAATCTTTATCACAGTACCATACTAGACTATAAAGATTATCATAAAAATTTTCTGCTAATTTTAGGTGCCCACTCTGACTTATCTAAACGTTCACAGTACCTAGTATTTCAGAGCAAACCACACAAATCATAACTTCCACGATCCCATGCTTCAGCTGCAGTTCTCATGCCCCATAGTCTCAAATTCCATGCCCCCCCCCCCCAAAATCAAGACCCAATTATTATCTGTACACATGTAATACTAGAAAGCCTAACTTAAGTAATTTGCCTAGCATTATGCAGGGGCTCTGGCACAGACAGGACTAGAATCTTCTTCCTCAAAGCAGCATTTAGTTGCTTTAACAAGGACACTATGCATTCTGTTCCTGTGTCTCACCTGACTTCCTCCTTATAGCTTCTGCAGTAGATGAGAAAGGAACCTCCTGGCAGAAGTTTCCTTCTCTCTGAAGTTGTCCATCCACAGAAATCATTCACGCCCTGCCTTGAACGAAGCAAACATCACACAGGAAAAACAGACTGCAATTTTACAAATAACTACTATATTGTAACGTGCATGCTCCAGGGGTTAATGCAACCTCCTGACATAAGTTGAGAACCTTAAAAAAACCAAACGCTCTCAAAACACAAGAATTTGTATTAGGTAGCATCATCATGACATCTGTGTTTTCTACCAAGAGGGGCAGATTCCCTACATTCTCTGCATAGATTTCTGCTCCGAGTTAACTGAGCAACTGACAGCACGGTAAATTATCATCCTCCATGTGGGCTTGCAGTGGGGGAGGGAGGAGAGACTAATTTGTGGATGGTTTTCCCAAACATTTACTGATAGGAGAGTAATGGCAAGACTTCAAGAACTTGGATAGCATCCCGAATTTTATCAGGGAGTGCGTTTGGGCCTTAAGCACTTTTTTCTGCATATTTCATCTTCTGTCCCTTTATCGCTACCTCAATTCTATCTCCTTTCTCCATGTTCAAGTCTGCTATTGCTGTAATTCTCATTCTCACTTTAACCACTGTACCTACTCGGGGTGTAATTCAATCACGTTTCCATCAGCAGTAAACCTCCACCTGCTCGCTCCTATTGCAGCTTGCATTTTGCCATCCCCTGAAAGATGCAACTCTTAGGGCTATGCACTGATCCAAATTTTATACTACTCTCCAAAAATAAGAGCAGGACAAGATATGTTAAACATACCTCATTTCATAAATCCAGTTCATAGCAGCACAAGCACTTGCACAACTCGGAGCATATAGGATCAGGTTTGAGAAGATGCGGAACAGGAGCAAGGTGTTAAAGGAGAGAGATGGTAAGAAAGAGGGAGTTTTTCTTCCAAATTTATTTGGAACTACTCCTTCAGGCCTAAAAAGCTCCTCCAGTCTTTCTTATATGTCAAAGCCACCACTCCCTGTGCTAGTGCCCTTGCCAGGGAGAGCACTGAGAGTGCAAAAGGGAAAGTCTTCCTGACCCCATTCTTGGTTGTTAGTGCCAGCTTGCCTAGCATAAACACAGTTTCACAATTGCTGGCAAAGGTTTATATATTTCTTCACAGTCATGGACTCGAGCACATTCAATACTTCAAAGCTCTCAAATTGGTGCTCCAGACAACAGAGATACAAGTCCTTTTAGAAATGCATTTACTTCTGTTATTCTTGCTTACCTGAAACCCAAAACATCAGCCTAAAACATTTGGATTGTCAGAAATTCAACCCAAATGGCATGGAAAGCAATATACAATGGAAAATCTTTGCATCTAAATCTCAGAGAATCAAAAAAGCCAGGAACACCAAGGTACCACCCAGGAAATACTTTTTTCTAACCTGATCTCAGATTTTAAGAAGTGGAGTAACAAGACAGCAGTTGACAAATGAACAAAGACGTGTGCTAAGAGTAGCTGATTTCTGAAAAACAAGTTTCCCCAGGGCAAGCTCCCAAAAGTTGCTCTTTGGAATGGGACAGTGTGGACCATAAACGGCGCATTTCTATTCTGTAATTTCACTATGCCTGCACAATGGTTTGTGTTGTCTCAAAAACACTTGAAATGATCAAAGGAAGAGCACTGCATGACAGCAAGGCACAACTCTGCTATGGGTGACAGTACCACTGCAAGATTTGCCTGTTTGTGTACAGTGTGCAGAAAGATGGAAAGATTCTGCAAGAAAACACATTACTATCAGCAAAATGTTTTTTCTAGAGGATGGTGATTTTGGCAAGAAAATAAAAATCATCAGCCAATAACAGGAAGCCTCCCAGAACTGTAACCAGTATTATAGAGGCTCTTTAGCTACAAACCTCTCCTTATTCCAGTATAAATCCAGGATATTTAGTCATCTTCATTATAGATACTAAAAATTCGTACTTTTAAAAATTTGTATTTAATGCTTTACAGACCAAGCAATTAAAAACCTGAGATTAAGCAATTTAAAATCTGAATTGATCATAGAAAGTTCATTTGTACAATTTCTGTTGGAGAGGGGCTCACAGCACCAACCAGACAGATGTATTCAGAAAACCTACACAGACACTTAGCTGCAGCGTGAAAACATATTTGATCTGAATGTTAAATGAAAAGCCATAAATAAATAAAAAATACACACACTTTCTAAACTCTGACATTCCCTGTAGGGGATAAGCCAAAACTGAAACCATTCCAAGTTCCCTGAACTCTGACAGCTTGGGTAAAAGAGTACAAAAAATAAAAATCACACCTTACTTTGACTGAAACACACAACTCACTTTTAAAATAATGTATAGCTTAGTTTGTATCACTATACTTAGGGCAATGTACATATTCACACAGCTGTTTGATCTACTCCAAACACGTCTCTAAAAGAGACTAGTTAAAGACCTATGAATGCAAAGCTAAATAATTCCTCAGAGTTATTTTATGATTAGTCAGGAATTATTGAAGTTAAAGATTTGTTTAGTGCCAGAAGCAGGTGGGTTTTGCTGCAGTTAGAAGTTTCCATAACAATAACAGGAGTGCCAATTAAAAGCCAATTAGTCATGGACATTACTTGAAGGTCCAGTACTTTGCAAACTCTCCCCTCTTCAATTTTCCTTCTCTCGAGCTGCCCATTATCCTCAGTACAAAGGCTTTAAAATGAATGTGGACTGTTTGCCTGTCTCCATGGAAGCCTCGCCACACTGCACCATACACAAACACTTCCCAGGCATCTTCAGCACTACTTTCCCCTCTGATCTTTGCCCTAAACAAATGTGCTGTTTATTCACTCTCCTTCTCATTTATGAAGACCCATTTGATGCTGTATGAATACTAATGAGAAAAGAATTAAACCTATGTTTCAGAATGAGTGAAGATTCCTCCTTTTAGCATTTACCATGACAGCGAACGCATACCAGTTGGCCTCTTTCATTATGCTCTTCTTTAAATCCCGAAACCTCTGCCACTTGAAAATCAAGAGTGCAGGTTTGGCATTAAACAAAATAAAAAGCTTCCAGATAGGAAAAAATGCCCTAGTGGTTAAATCACATGAGAAATCAGGAGATCATGGTGTTGCATTGTCCTGCTACCAGAGAGCACCACCATGACTCCATTCATGCCTCTATCACTTCACTTGGGAACAAGGATGAAAGCAGTGTACTGCAACAATAAACTAAGGAGCATGAAGCAACCCAGAGTAATTAAACCTTCTGTACTGTTTGGTTGCACCTGCTTTAAAGTCCAAAAAACAGAAAATCCAGTCAGAAATTTGAAATATCCTCCAAAGGGAACATAGGATCCTATATCGAAGGCAAAATTAAAAGAAGGAAACAGCCCCTTTCTTCCGATAGACAGCAAAGATTCATTAGCATCCTTAACGCTATTCTTCTAGTTTTGTGCGACATCTATGACGAGCACCTTCTTCAACTCATCTCACGTTGAGTTCCTGGTTACAGTTTAAAGGAATGGTAAGTTTGCCCTTGCAGCTACATGAGCAGTATTAACAGCCCCCTTCCCCCCCTCACAATTTCTGTAATGCCACAAAGATCTCTAGCTCTGCCTCCTCATCTTGGCACCAAACTTGGCAAACTATTGCCTTACCCTCTTTTTGGATGACATGAATGAAAGCCATCTGCGTTTATGCATCCCTCCTTTGAAACTCTATTGCGCCGACATTCCCCCTCCCTTTACCTCTGTCACTGTTGGCCCTGTCCTTTCCTGTCACCTTCCCTGGTCACTATTGTGGATAAACCAGTGCCCAGACCGGAGTCTTCGCAAGACATACCAAACCAGCAAATTTCCAGTTTTGTTATTTCCAATGGATCCTTGACATTATATATTAGCTGATCAAATATAAAATCTCTTGGGGTTTGTTTTTTTTTTTTTTTTTAAACTTGTGTATATACTCATGCTGCTGCTTGCTTTTTCTCTTCATTTTTATCTGGCATGGATGAGCTCTGAAATTCCAGCTTGTCTGGCCATATGTTCCTTCACGCACATTTAAAACCTGCCCCTTTCCTAAATACCTTGAAATGATTTCCATGCATGGTTCTAGAAAACAAGGCTGTATCTTAATCTGTGCTGCCTTTTTGTTTAGGGTGTAAGGTACACTAACTTTGCTATATTTCTTCTGTTAGAGAAACTAAGGCACAATGTGATTTGATGCAAATGATAGAGCCTGTGCCAGAACCAAAATTTAAATTCTGGAGCACCTGGGTCTGAAGACCCTTGCACAAAACCTACATTTCTTTCTAGTTTCCCAGATGAACATCTCCAGAGAAGACAAACATGGCTGTCTTTAAGCCATATATTGGGCAGAAAGACCTAACAAAACACGCTGTCTATATGGCTCCTTTCATTTCTCCATGCTGAGAGCGAGCTGATGAAGTCCTCTCAAGAAAATTACTATAGAATAATCAGAGTTTGTGATTTGTATTTCATCAACTAATTATAAGTTCCTTTACAAGAACTGCAGAGAAGCAAAAGCTATTATTTTGGTCTGTCTTGAATCTCATCTAAGTGGAGGGAGTCTGCTCTTCTAAGTCCTGAATTTTATGGGAAGGATTGTTTTTTTTTTTTTCCCACCAAACTTCTTAATGTTCCTTGGACTACAAAGTAAACTGGAACCAGGCTACCAGATGTACAAAGTTAATACCACCAGCAGATCTCCCATTAAACATCACAACATTTACCCACTTTTGTGAGAAAATATTTTCACGATACTTTAACACTCTCAATGTTTTATGGGTTAACCAACTCTGAGACTATGATGAATATTCACTGAAATGTCAACATCTCTATATTCTGTGAACTAACTCTGGAAATCTCTGAAATCCAAACAGATCTACATTTTACTGCAGCTCAAAACTAAGAGAACATCTTCGCAATGCCAGCTACAGCCCTCAAGGGATTGTAAAGGATTCTTGTTGAGTACCAGACCCCAAAATATTTTTGTCTTAAAATGAAGGAAATCAACACATTTCAGAAAAACAAAACATAACATTCTTGTGAAAGGAAATGTTACTATATTCCATGCTCATTGTCCAAAACACTGAAGCTCTGCGATGCTTCCAGAAGCCCCCATTTTGAATGTCCAGGCTTAATAGTGCTTGCTATTTGTGCACTACTTCATAATTATTTTTTCCAGAACTAATGAAGCTAAATGACTAGCCAGGCTCCATTCTGGAGACCGCTATTTCCCTTCACTTTACAGGAAATCCAGTTGTTGCTAAGCTAAATAATACCGTAAGTTGTAAGTGAAATATGTTCTTAGTTTTTATGCAGTCAGCTCTACTCAAGGAGTAAAAGAAGTGCTGGTTCCTAAGCATGGTTTACCTCAGCTGCTGTCCCTACAGATATTTTGAAATACTGGCTTTTGTTGCTGTTGTTAAATTCACAATCTTATTTACTTAGTGTACTTTCACAAGCAACAAGGGAACCAATATTGGTGTGGTTCTTCAGGAACTGACAGCAGCTGTGTTAGATTAAACAAAAGCTCTCTGCAATATTTCTCTCTAGCTTGGCATCAGCTTTTCTGTTACTGCATCTAAATCCTGTTCCTAGCAGCAGTTGAATTTACAGGCAGAAAGTATTTAGAAGATTTGTACAAAAAGATCATGTTATACAACTTGTGTCAGCAGGACCAATTTGCTAAGTGTTTTAACTCACTTTTTGTTGACGAATATTTAATGTGTTAAGTACAAGGAATACTCAATATTCACCAGACCAAAACTAATCTTAGGAAGAATTTGGAGGGAACTTAATTTACTATAAAACTCCTGAATTTGGTTTGCTTTCTTCTGCACAGAGATTCTTTGTGAACTACGTGACAGCTCCTACTGGGAAGAGTATAACCATGTTATTATATGGACTAAATTGGAAAATACCCTGATGAAAACATTGAAAGTAAACTGTTTTCTAAATAGTAAAAGAGGAAACAATGGAAGTGTACAATAATACATTACACAACATACACAAGCTTGTAATGGACTGGACTTGTGTTCATTTAGCTCCATACCTGAGAGGTAGCTTATTTGTACATTGGAGAACATTTGACATAAGCCTCACGCATGTGGACTGATATGCCAAATTTCCACTTATCCAATGTAACTACGAGTTTCTTACTACATTATAAGAGTCTAATTTCTTAAATTCTTCATATCTCTGATTTCAGTAACATTTTGTGGAAGTTACATATTATGTATATTGTGTGAAAAAACAAGACTCCCAAAATAAACTCAGTATTATTTGTTGCCATTCAATTTCATGGACTCTACTATTTTGCATGTAAATAGGAGTGTCTGAATTAATTCCGTTTGTCAACTACATTGCACGTCCATTGTATTTCCTCTAAAATAGTGATACTGCCCCTAATGAGGGGAGCCAAACTGACCCGAACCAAACCTATCCCAATAAAAAGAGTAGTAGCTCCAATGCACTCAACATGACTCTCAGTTCACATTCCATTCCCATTCTTTCCAAAACGTAATATTTTATTAGATTGTTAGAAACTAAATGTATGTTAATAGATTTGCTAGATTTTGTTTTGTGTACAGTAAAAGTTTCCATTTTACTGCAAAGAATGACTTGTACTGTCTTACATGCCGGGGTCTTTTCTTGATTGGGTAAGAACATTTTCGACTCAACTACATGTAAACATATTCCGGATTTTTCCCCCAACATGTGCTACCCTGAATTTCCCTGAAGGTACTGCCCCAGTGCTGTCCATTTAGGCAGCTATAAGTTCCTCAGTCTGAACAATCATTATCCTTCATTGAATTAAACTACTTTTTTCAAAATGTATTTTGTTGGCAAGTTTCAGGACTCCTATTCATCAGCTACATTATTTGATCTGTATACCTATCATCCCTTGAAAGCTGTTTCCTTTAAAACACATAGATGTAACATCCTCTACATTCCACTCAGAAAAAACACACAAGTTCAAATAAGATTGCCAGCAATTCAGAAGCTCATTGCCGAGATGCTTCTTACCTATAACTCACTGGTTTTCAGAGGTGTCACTCTGTTTATGTATCATTCTTTCTGACTTTTCAGTCTCTGACACTGCTTCCCCTCCAGTACTCAAACGACTGAGATCAAAACCGCCTGACATTTCCGAGTACCAGTCCAAGTGACGCAATGCAAGTCGTGCTACCCTAGCTATGGTGTCATGGTGCCCATGGTGAAAATGAAGCATGCACTCATGTCACTGTCAGTGAAGAAGGGAGAGTTTATGGCCACAGTAGACTGTTTCCATATATAGTTTCTAGATGTCTTTGACCTGAACTAAAAGCTGTAAGTAATGTTTAGTTTTTATTACCTAAAGAACAGCTGAAATCTACCTTCCTTTGACTCTCAGTGAAGCAACTGAACGCAGCCCTCGGCGGTTCAATTTTACAGGGACTGAAGGTAGATACCCCTGTTCTTCTATAGCAAGTCTGAACTATTTCATTCAACCAGTCATTCATGTTCTACGCTGTGCGCATTCATCTTGGTTTTTCAGATTTCCTACAAGTCCACTTTGCCTTTCTTCTCCAGGTCAGAAATCATGAGGTTTCAGCTTCCCTCAAGAAGCAGCCCAGAGCAGAAAGAGGGAGCAGCCTTACCAGATGGAAGATACTGCCTGTCTGTTGCGCAACAAGATCGACGATCTCCCACTGGTGGAGCTGGGAATTCTGAGAACGGTATCAAATCCAATACCCAACTACTTTATTTCCTCACTGATTTGTAAGATCCTCAACAGAAAAACTAACACAGATATTAAACCACAAACAAATCCTAATGAATATTGAAATCCTAGACCTACATAAAAGGCAGCTTTATACTTCCCACTCCCCACATAATTTTATGTTTAATGAAAGACTGAACAAGTCATTAACAGCTATAATTTAAAACTGCTTTTTTCTATATGATTCACCTCACCTAAACCTTTTTCCTGGCTTAAAAGTATGAAGTTTTCATTTCTTCATAAATAAAACTCAGGACTTCAGCTAAAATAACTTCCAAGGACCCCACCTGCAGTTAATATTGTGTACAGTCACACTCTTCGGAAACACCCTGGCCGCTTCAGTAACTCTGAAAAGGTCCAACCTGTTTAGCATATGTAGAGCTAACTACTGCCACAACATTGCACACTTGCGATTTCTCATGGGACTGCATGAAGCTTCCTTTGAAAGTCCTCTCAAATGACTGGGTTTGCCAAGGCTGGGTGCTGTCAGTAACCTCGACTAGGCTTTTGTCGAGCACACAGCTACAAGGGCTCCCAAAGAGATGGCAATTTGGGGAGGGGGTGTGTCAGCATTTAGCTGCTGTAATGGTGAGACACATTTATGATAGGTTTACATGCCAAGGAGACAGCAAATACTGTTTGGCAAGTTTGACTTACCTTCAGGGACTTTTTTTAACATATCTAGTTCAAAGAAGACAAAAACACTTCTCCGAAATTAACTGTAAGTAGCAAGGCACCTTCACTGCAGACTGGAGAGCTAATAAAAAATTAGATTTTGGGTATGTATTGAATAGAACTGGCAAGCAGCTGCTTGGGAATGCTAAAAATGCTACAATGTTAATTGTATTTACATGTCATTATGTTCTCCACGTGGTTAGACTTATAAAATAAACCTGCTTTTACAAGTATTTTTATCAAATCAGACACTTTGCCAGCTCAAAGACAGTTCCCATGTCTAACCCATATTTCAAGTACAAACAGCTCTTTAGCAAAAGCTTTACAAACAAATAAATTGTGGGTTTATTGCTTTAAAAATATGAAAGTGTTCCATTAAATAAAAAGGATTAGTTAGGCAGAAAAGAAAAATAACTCAGAAAGCTGAACAAATAAAAAGGTTGTGTGAACATCTGGGATAAATCTAGATGCAAAATTATTTATATTTTTCATGTATACTTCAATAAATATAAATTTCTTAGAGCAGAAGAGCACTTGCATCAACGGAATTCAGTAAGTTATTCTACATTAGCTAGTTTACAAATTAATGCCTAAATATCACAATAATGAAGAGCTCTATAATTCTACTGACAGAATGTTTTTTTTAAATATTAGCTCAGTGGAAAAATTTTAATAAAATACTGGCTTAATGTTAAGAGAGATGCATAAGAACTTTTGCTCTTCCTCTCTGGTTTCCAGTCCTGCTAATCATAACCTACAAGAGGAACGTAAAAGACTTCCTCCATTTTTAAAAACCTAATCTGGGTGCCTGCTATACCAGATGCTGCAATTAATTTACTGGATTAAACATACCAGTTCGAAGCTCCTCAAGGAATTCATAGTGTTGGGCAATCAGTTCCCATGGCTACCACAACAGTTGTAAACTCTGATTGTTATCCCTTTGAACTCCTATAGCAAGAAAATAAATTATGATAGAAAAACTTCACTACTAGGGTATCACAGATTGAAAATAGAAAGTCTTTTTTTGTTTTGTTTTTTTGTTTTAGCAGTGCACAGCCTCACGAGAAGAAATAAATTAGTTTGTACAGTGTAAGGATTGCCATGAAAATGCAGACATTCGTTCTCTAATTAAAAAGCAATACCGCATGCACCTAAGCTTTATTCCCACTTCGGCAATAAATTATTGAACATGATAACCTATAAATTAGGCACGCTGAATGCTACTGGAATGAAACTTGCATAAACAAACATACTCCGAGAATTAACCAAAAGAAAAAAAAAAAAACCACCACTAAAACCAGAACCCGCAGGCCGCTTCCCCTTGTTGCGGGCCAGCGGAGCGGTGGAGCACGGCCGCCCCCCGACGGGCGCCCCGACACACAGCGCGGCTGGCAGCGAGCGCTCGCCGCCCGCCCGCGCCGCGCCCCCTGCCGACGGCCGCAACCCAACGCGGCGCTCCTCCGGCCCTGGAAACGGGACAGAACGCCATCCACCCGCGAGTCGCTGCCGGGTGAGCCGTCCCCTGCAGCCCCCCTTTCCTGTGCTGAAGGCACCAAGCGTGCGCGGCACCTGTAACGCTACCCACCGTCACGGGGGCTCCCCTGTTTGAAGAAATAACGGCATTTGACTTGATCGCTCTGTTAGACCTCATTAAACCTGTTTAATTGCCTGAAAGTGATTAAGGTAAATATGATTAAGGTAAATAATTGTAAAATTTAAAAGCACGTTGACCTGATGTCAACTCAAAATAAACATTCAGAAGAAAGATATGACCGGTGCTGTTCACGTACTCACTGTTTCAAAAGACTCTCTGTAAGTTACAAGCATCATGGTAATCTTCTAAGTCCTAGTAAATATTTTCTTGTGATAAAAAGGATTTAAATGCACTATTTTTTATAAGGTACAGCTAAAAAGTATTGAAATATTACTGTAACAGTAGACGCATATTTGCATGTGTTGTAAATGGTTCATTTACAATTTATTTGGCATGTGAAGAGACACGAGGCTTAGGTAAAAGAAGTATAACTAAACATTAGATACCTATACATCTAATATTACATTTATATATTAAAATCACTGTCCCTACAAAACACAGTAAGGGAATGAATTAGAGAACATTTGTATTAAATTCCCGCACTCTGAATAGGTGTTCAACTGTTACAACAACGACACAAAAAAACTCTTACACAGTACAACAGTTTCCCATTCCTCTTGCAAAGTGCATATTCAACTGTACCCACGCAGAGTAATCGCCCCCCTCAATAACACACTAATCCTTCATGCTTATCTTTATGTTATAGTTACTCAAAGGAAAGAAGAGAATTTAAGTGAAACAGCTACAAATTACCTGCAAAAGACTGCTGAAGTAGTCAAGAGCCTTAAAACAACAATCTTTGCTGAGGCTCCTTTGCCTTGGCTTTAAAGGCCCTTTCCGTGCTGCTGAAGGACCCCGTGTGGTCTTTCACTGGGGTTCTTCAGGTCTTAGTTCTTTCTTTTTAGTCTCAGGAGTTTAAAATGCCACAGCTGCGGCACATCAGGGTTTTTGTGTTGTTGCTAAGCGGTTGTTGGTTTCTCGAGCAGAGGATCAGCTGTTCCGCTCTGTGGAAGGCCAGGCTGCCTCTGATGAAGAGGAGGAGAAGTGGGCAGGTGACCGGCAATCCCAGGTGGACCAAATGAAGAAAATACTGGCCAAGCTCCCTTGCTGTGGCAGCGGGTACGTTTCTGAGACCAATGCTATTTGAGCCCTTTGCAGAGGCCATTTCATGACCTGAAGGCACTATGGCTTCAGTAAGAAGCAGTAACACTAGGTAGCAAAATCGGCAGGCCCCTTTGCGCATCCTTTCCAGCACAGGGGAAGCAACATGCTGGATATTCCCTCCTAATCGGTGTCAGCTAGGACACTCATTTGTGATCTGGGCTGTCAAGAGTTTTGCAGGAAAACTTGCTTTTACAAGCATGGGTCTTCATTGCGAGGTTTCACTAACTTTTTAATCTTTTCTGTAGATGTGATGAAAAAATGTGGAAAAAGCTAATGTCTTACTTGGAGACCACCGATACTGATGGCTACGACACAGCCCCTGTGGAGCGTGCGGAGGGGATCACACAGCTAACTGAACAGCTTGAGCCTAAAGGGCACGAAGTGAAGAAACTGGAAACAAATACGGAAGAGGTAACAGGTGCCAAGCTGTGTGGGAAAGAGTTAGTTATGTATCTTTGAGTAGCTGCATTTATATTTTATTCTGGCCATTCTGCACTCTGGTGCTGACGTTTCTCGCTGTGCTGTTAGTTCATCAGCTCAAACATCTGATGCTTTCCTGTAACACCTGCATTTGCAGTCTGGTTCCTCCCCGAACCTTCATTCCTTTGGAGGATGAGACGTACACCAGCCACAGGCTCTTCAAATCCCACCCTTTATTTAAATGGTTTACGATCTTCACTGATGCTGTGTTTGGGACTGAGACCAGTACAGACCAAAGAGCCGCACATCAATCATAGGGTTACTACAGGCAGCTTTGAGTGGTTCCTTGGCTGTGGATGAAGCACTCCGCGTGTCCCAAGTCACCCAGCTCCTCTGGGAGCACAATGACTTTTCAAGGAATCCTACCAGCTGACTGAGCTGCAGGGCTTTGGAGTACTTCAGAGGAAACCATCCAGTTTACTCTGGCTGGTTCTCAGGCTTAGACCAATATATAAATTTTAAAAAATTAGTTCTTAGGCTTAGCAGCATGTTCAACTTCCCTTCAGCAGAGGTTATAACCACAGTAGTTAAAAGCCTCAGTGCAGTATCCTAGTAGTCCCGTGTGATCTTACCATTTAAATACTGCAAACTTCAGCCATTGATGGGCATAGATTTCAGTGCCGGCAATCTTTCTGTGAAACAAAAATAGCGCGCCAGATGCATTGCTTTGGTCTGTTTTGTCCTAAGGTTCAGTCAGTGCTTGGTCAGTGTTTTATATCCCTTCTTTAAGAGGAGCATAAAGATTTCAGTAGTTCTGGAAGGATCCTATTGATCAGGAAACTATTTAAAATGAGAGTAAAGTATTCAACTTGTTTACATGTTGCCATCCTTTGATTTTTATCACTATTTCGTATCAATGTTCCCCTTGACTAAATTAAATGGAAGAATTAACTTGTGAGGAAAAACATTTAAAAACAGAATAAAATCATACTTGTGTCTTACACAATTTTGCAGTATTCAACGACAATTTATTCCTGTAATACTCCTTAGAGCAACACAAAGCTTCCTTCCATATTGCTTAACATCAGCCCACATAAAAAACTAATCTAATCTTTTACCTATAGGAAGGAACTACCTTCCTCTAGGTAGCGCCAATTTTCTTCTCTTTTTCCATTCAGAGGTACTCATCTTCTTCTGCAGTATCATATTGCTTTCTTTTTAATCTCTGCTGATTTATATTAGTTCTGTGCACCTTGTTCAGAAATGTGCTATTATCCATAGATTAATACAAAATCCCAGGACAAAACCAGAATCTGTTGCTCCTGATTTAAAGACAAGCAGGGAGGTGAATAAGACAGTGCCAACTCACTGCAACATGAATGTAAAATCAGTAGGATGAATCATTTTGAGCTTGTTAGAAATTTATATTCTTAAACCTTCTTACTTTTATTTAGCCAGCATTTATTTCTTGTGTGCAGTTATAGGTTGTCGGGGTTTTTTTGATACTACAGACAGACAAGTAATAAGTAATTGCTTTCAAAAAGGTGACTGTTCCTGTAATCAACACAAAGCAAAGTGGAAGACTGAGAAATTCTCTCTCTCATCTAACTTGCAACTAAATATACTGGCTTAATAAATAAACCACCAAGAACAGGTCCCTGATGACCTGACAAAACTACCTTATACATTGCTCTATATACTTCTATTTGGACCTGCTTAATGCTGAAGATTAGACACACAATAATAAAGCTATTAAGTAACAAACTCGGCAGGCAAGAGGAAAGCACCACTCTCAAATAGCAATTAATAATTGCTTCAGTCTAAGACTGCAAAACCAGGGCATAAAAGAGTTCTGTAATTTGTCGTGTCTAGAAAGTTCTGCTTTCCAACAACCAAACATTTAAAAATAGTTTCTACTGAAGACAGGGTGATGAAGGTGTCAGAACCTGGGCGTAATAGATGGAGCAAACATGAGCGAATTCTAAAAATAAAGTGATAGACTGCCAAGTGTAGCGTTGCAAAGAAATGCCAATGATTTTCTATAAAAGCTCACATACAAACTGTCAGCTTAATTAAAAAGACAATTAGTTTATGACCTGCCATACAGGGTCAAATGAAAAGTTCGTCCTAATATCACGCGCCTGATGGCAAGCAGCAGCTGCTTAGAGAAAAGCAATGAGAAACAGTACAGAGGATTTTCCTCTTGGTATTACTCACCTGATTCCCAATACACGAGGGACAGACACATCTTGCACTGGATGTTGCACGGAGTACTATGTTTAATGGCCAGTATTGGAGCTATTTACCATGAATTTAACTTCCTTCCTTGCTTTTGGTATCTCAGGGCAAGGACTCCACATACTACTTAGAAAGGAACAGGTTTTAAAGATTTGGTTTTGTTAACTTTAAATCTGCAGCCTGATCATCCACTGTCACCTCATTTTTGTGCTGGGGAATCAGCAAATTATCCTTCCCTCATAATTTTACAGACTTTTAGCACCAGAAATATCATCTCACTTATCACCATTCCTAGTCTCCCTCAGCTCCTTGGTATAGAAACCATTGCTTACTTCTGTTATTCTATTTTATTCTTCCATGTACTTTTCAAGCTCTATTACCCTTTTTGAATAAGAACTGAAAATGTACTTAGTATTCAAATGCAAGCCCTTCATGGCATAATCATAGTTTCTGTTCTGTCCCCAGTTCCTTTCCTGATAGCTCCTAGCACGTATCCTTTTGATCTCTGCTGACCACTGAGCTATTCTCAGGAGATTGCAGCTGTTCTATGTCTCCTTCTTGAGTGGCAGTCACCACCACTGCATACATACGACATTGTATACCTTTCCTGCATGCCTTACGTTGCATTATTGACACTGAATTTCGTCTGATCTTTTATTGTCCATAGCTATTCAATATAATGAACTCCTGCTGTAATTCTTCACAGGCAGCTTTAGTTTTGATTACCCCCAAAAACTGTATTGAGAGCAAACAAACAGTTTGACATTCATCTTTTTTAAAAATTATTTATGAATATGCCGAACAGGTCAGCTCTTAGCCCAGCTCCTTGGGAGACCCTAAGGATTACCCCCGTCCACTGTGAAACCTTCAGTCCTGGTCTGTCACTCTGTGCGCTGTCTCCACCATTTAACCAGCTCTAAGTCCGTGGCAGGATCTGCGCTACTGCCCTGTGGCAGTTACTTTTTTGGGTTTGGTTTGGGGTTTTTTTTGAGTCTTTGGTGATGAATCTTAGCAAAAGCTTTTTGCAGATTCAAAATTCACTCTATCAACTGTATTAACATTATTCATATATATTCATAGACCCTTCCAAAGAAATCTAATAGATTCTTCACTGTGTTCATCTACATAATCACCAAGTCCCTTCTCCATTACAGTTCCCATCAATTTGCCTGACAGAATTACGGATACTTTTGAGGTGATTTGCTGTTCCTCAGATAATCTCTGTAGCCTCTCTTATAAACTGGTGCTACATTTGCCACCCTCTGGTCCTTTGGGGGTGAACTGATTTAAAAGATAACCTGCACAACACGGTTCGGCACTTCATTCTGCCGTTCGGTTACTGTTTTCTCCCCGTTTTGAAAATTGTTTCTCAAGTTCATTTCTTGTAAAAATGACTCTAATGTGAGAGCCTCCTTAACTTTTGTAGAAAATACAATGGAATTATTTTATCTTACATTCCTTAAGGGATTTTTGCATATTAATTATTCGTTGTCCTAGATTTATTTGTACACACTACTCCAGAGCTCAGATTTTCCCCATGGCATTAACCCCCTTTTATAAGAGGGTTGGATATCAGCAGCTGACTTACTCTCCAAACCGGTATTTGGCAAGGTAGTATTTCCATTTTACAAACACAGCACTGATCCAAAATCGGGCTCTGCCAAGGGACTTTGACAGAGCTAAAACCAAAACCCGCTCCTCTGAGCCCTATGACTTAACTACTGACCATCCCTCCTCAGCATCTACATTTCAAAACCAGGTTATGCTTAACTATCATCATTATCTTATTGCAAGTGTTAAGGTAAGAACAGATGCTAGATGTAACCAAGCTAGGGAAAACAACGTGGGAGAATGTTTTAATGGTACACTGAGCCACTGTCTTCAAGCACAATAAGAAAAAACCTGCATACCCGTACATATAAGTGAAACAAAGGTATGAGGAAACTAGCATCCTGTTATACAACCAGGTGACTGTTAAGGTATAGCTGCCGTGGAAAGCAGTTTACTAGCTATAGCATAGGAAATACAAACAAAAAGGGCTTTGTAGGAGCAGTCCAAATGAAGAGGAAAAAGAGGCTGCAGCAAGAAATGCTATGCCCAGATCTCACTAGTGGCACTCAGCTAAGCATATTGCCTGTGCGCTCTATAAAAACTGAGCAGCTGGTCACGACACAGGCAGCCCTGGAGAACTCAAGTGGCATGCATACTAAAGAGGAAAGTTTGTACTTCTCCCATTCATGTTTGGATGTGAGACCCACTGCAGAGCCTGCAGCCTTTCAGTAACACCCAGCGGAGGACAGAGGCCTCCCTGTGCAGCTTTCCAAGAGCAGCACTTTTGCCAGCATGGCTTAAAGCAGCAGCGAAAGGCAGCAGATAAGTGATGTTAGAGGTGCAGGGGCCTGACAGAGTGCAGGACCAGGATAGATGGGCACCCATTACAAATTTCCATGAGCATCTGTCCAATTGCATATTGGGAAAGTCTATTTTACACTTAAAAATTATGACCTTTTTACCTCTCTGTTATTTGACATGACACTGCTTCAGCTGTACAGGGGAACATTACTACTTCAACTATTTAGTACGTATCTATGCCAGGTGGTATTTGCAATGCGGAGGCATATAATAAAGGAAACCACATATTTAATTCATTGAAGACCTCCCACAGCCTCCATAGTATTTGTTATGTCTCGGTCGGACTGCTGCCACATTGGTGGTAACACAGTTGGCTCTCCATATAGGAAAATATTAGAATATTCATCTAAAAGGGGAGTTCAGACAGGGATGCTGAAATCACTGTTTGGCAGATGGACCAGATTAAGTGATCCAAGCTTCTGTAGCTGTGGTATAGCTCAGAGGAGCTGGAGCACCTCACGGGGCAAAGCTCATGGAGAGCTAATGGAACAGGCTGATTTCCATCTGACGGGGGAGTAAGTGCCAACTCATACATACTATTAGCACTGTCAGAAACTAAAATGACCTTCTAGAAGGCGCAGTGTGGATCAGGGATTGTTTTCTTTTTTCAGTCTGACACTTGTGTTTTAGGGAACTGAAATTCCTTCCCATTTATTAAAATTCATTAGGATACAAACTTCCACCAAAAAAAATAGTATTAAATAGTGTGCATATTAAGGCCTTCAGCTTTTTGAGTTCAACAGAGCCAGCAAATTTGACACTTGGCCCATATGATTTTGTTTCTCAGTGTAATATTAATAAATATATTTAGATTGTTTTTGCAACAAGAAATTGCAAAAAAATTGTAACATTTCAGAATGCTGGGCACAGTAATGATTGAGAAATAAGTCTACTTTTATTAATAAACCTGAAATCTGTCCATGCTCTCAAAGGTCCAAAATTAATATTTAAGTGACATATTTTCCAGGGAATGCTTTTCTGGCTCTTTTTAGCAACGTGGCTACGTATCTGCAACAGGCCTGGGTCTGTGACAAGCAAAGATATTTACTTTTGCAAATGATGTGGCAGCTTTGTAGTTCAAAATGTGTCACTTAGATTTGGCATTGAAACAAAAGCAACATTGCAAATCCTGAACATTTTTTCACAGGGATGTCTGAGACAACTGACAGGTCAGCTCATCTTTGGAAGGTGCAGGTCTAAGGAGACCCCTCCTGCTCAGGACTTCTGTAGCGTTCAAAAGTCTTGTTGAATCTGGACTGTTCTGTGCTTACCTGCAAACCAGTGCTTCACCAAGCAAACATGCCAGTGTTTTGCAGAACCAGAATCTCAATTTCTTTTTTGCCTTAAGACAGTTTTTTTTTTTAAATCAAAATATTTCAAAGAAATTAGCTATTTACCTTCTTGTTTCACTGTATGTACAGATGATTGATATGTAGGAGTTGCAAGACAAAAATATGACCCCATTGGTGAGGGCACACAAATTAGTTATGCTTTATAGAGGACAACAGGAATGCAAAAGATTAGAAAACTGAAATAGTAATGCTAGTACTTAACATTGCTGAATTATCTGCTTGCATCCAGCGTTGAATGAACTGCCATTAGGCGCAAAAGCAAAACATGCATTTCCTAGCAACTATTGATTCTTCACTTTATGTAGGACGTTAAAGAAATGTACTCCCTTTCAAAATAATCTTCTGGGGTGAACTGACATTTACCAGATAACGGGGGAAAATTAGCTTTGCAATTATTGGGCAAGAAAGTGAAAAGCTCCAGTGCTTTTAATTTCCTGTGTTATTGTCCAGATGAAAGGCCCATTGCTAGGTGAACTGCAGCAAAAGGTGGAGGAGACCGAATTGTTGAAGATGGAGCTGCAGATGTTGGAGACTGAGAGAGTTAGGCTGTCACTGGTGGAAGAAAAGCTCATGGATGTTTTACAGCTTCTTCAACAACTTCGAGACTTGGTATGGCAAGAAAGCAGCCCAGAGACTTAAAACTGTTTTTGATAGTGTCCCTTCCAAACTAAAAAGGATGTTCATACCTTCTATTCAGTAAAAAGTCCTTTACATCAGGAAACCTTTTTGCATGTGTTTGCCCTGGGAACTGCCTGGTGGTTGCAGAAAACTTTTAGACCTTTATGGCTGACTTTCCAAAAGAGGCCTAGAGATCTCCTTGCATGTAGATCCCCAAGCCTTCATTATCCTCTAAACAAAATTTTAGAGGAAACAAGGAAACCAAAAATGCTAGTAATCAGAAAGATTCTATAAGATCATTTTTCCTTCTGGAAAAGGACCTTTGTTTAACTGCATCCTACAGTGGCACTGAGTCAGTATTAAAGGGATAAAACTCTGTCCTGTATACCAAGAAGGTATTTTTTTGTGAGAAGTTTCTTACCCAATTAATAATCCAAACATGGCCTTATAAAAGCTGATGTAATAACATCCCAGAAATATGTGGCCAGTATGGCAGTTAAGTCCTTTAGAAAATAAGTTTAAATCTCCTGATTGGGAATGATAACGGTAAGGGCTGGCCAAAACTGGTGAACTGGATAAGCAGCAGAACACAGAGTACATTGGGAGCCACACTGGACTGCTAAGAGCTAATGTCTTTGATAATGACTGAGGGTTCTCCTCAATTTTCAGCAAAGCTCTGCCTAATCTGTGTGAGATGAGAATGCTTCCTCAGAGGATCACTTTACTTTGTTTGAAGTACGCTCGTGTTCCAGTGATGACTCTAGGGAACAAGTGCAATATCTCATAATTTGGTAACTTGTTTTAGCACTTGACATGGAAGTTCTACTTTCATATTGCAAGTCTGACACATGCATCAATAACAATCCAGTGAAGGATTAAACTAGTAAAGACTATGACTGGCAACAAGCCCAATAACCTTTTGTGTCAAGACTTCAACATGTCATTCACTGGTCAGTTGTACTATTGCAAATCATTTCTGCTGAGGAGACAACCCATCACACCATGTGCCATATCTCTGTGATAATAGCACTTAATGCTAATCATTGCTGGAAACACGCCACCGCGTGCTGCCAACTCCTGTAGCACCAATACAGGCAACGATGCTGTCAACCGACAAGATAATTTACAGCATTCCCAGCAGAGTTTAGCAAGGATCCCCTAAATCCCTGGTGGGATATACTTCAGACAAAAGAAAGCTTATTCATCAGAAACTGTGGGTTTAGGTGTCACTTCCCCAGCATATTCACATTCATGTTTTAAATACCCCAAGCATCTCATTTGCAACAGAATCTACTACAAAGCAATGACTGTCCAAAGGCAAACGCCTGCTCTGTTAGGACTGTTAAAACCTCACACTGTGTCGCAGAGGTCACGAGTAATCCCAGCCCGCTGCAAACTGCTTTCCACTATGCCCCAGTCCCCGCTGGGGCAGACATGCAGAAGGTAGATGACCAGTGTCAGTAAGCAAGGGCAGTATTGCCTGAGCTGCTGGCAGATACATTGTCCTTCTTCCAGAACAGCTTCCATCTATTTTCACTTCTTCAAATTTTAACAAAAACAACCTGTCCCTGCAGATACAGTGCTCTAAGTGCTAATTAAACTGATTGCAAGACCATCTCCCAGAAAGCATGCATTAGTGTCTCAACAGCAAATTAAGAGAGTTTGTATTTCCAGATGCATTATGTAACGTCCCAACAGATTTCTAATATAAAACTACCACTGAAAAAGACCATCCAAATCCTAAGTAGTTTTTACAATCCTCTCACTTTGGCTAATGTTTATTACATCTCAATATATAAGTAACAGTGGGCCTGCCACATGCCACATACAATCTCTTCTAATTTGTTTATGCCTAAAACGGTTCCCAGTGATTCCCAGAGCAGATGGGTCTGAGAGGCTTCTTTCTTGAGATCGCACCGCAAAGTCTGTCCGTGCACCTTTCAACACAGGCCTTGCAGAGGACTGAACCAGCTTTTGTTGTGCACGCCCTGCTTGCGCTCCTAGATTTTTTAGGCACACAATCTGGAAAATTCTGTTATTTTCCACTGAATAACTGCTATTTGTCTTTCTACAGCCATATCAAGGAACTGGAGCCCTCCACAAACTGCTATTACTTGAGCAGTATCTCAGATAAAATGTTTGAAAATAAAGCCAATATCAGGTCTCATGTTATTAGGATTCCGTTTCATTTTGTTTTAATTTTCAAATGCAAATACACTGCACAGATTTTTTTGCATACATTTAAACTGGTGAAGGACATATTTGTGCCATAATATTATTTTGTTTTTTAAAGAACATATCTAAGCGAGCCTTGGGGAAAATCTTGCTGAGCACTTTGGAATCCTGCCGTGACCCCCAACCTGGTAAGAAAATAAATCACGTATAAAGACCAAGAAACATGAAAAGCATCCTTTTGGGAAAAACACTAGCTAATGAATGGATGAGTAGGAAAAAGATATTTCAAACACTGAGGGATAGGCTAGGGACAAAAAAGTACTATGCAAGAAGATTACCTATAGAAAGTGATGCATTCTAGTCCATGACGCATCAGAAACAGGAACACATCCAGGGCTTTTGTAGCCAAATTTTAATTAGAATTTGGCCTTAGGGGGACAATTCAGTATCCCACTAATGTCTGTAGGGCTTCATTGATATGAGAAAGTGGAAAACATGACCAAGTATGTAAGGCACCTATTTATCAGGTTTGCTATTCCACTGCGTGTTGTATTCCTCTGCTGCAACACAAACAAATATACAAAACAGTATTTCTGTAAAGAAACTGCATCAAACCTGCACTGTACTAATAGCCTTTCATGTTCCTCTTATGAAAATTAAACTTGCAAACTCCTCTCCCTTGACAATGGTCTGGTGCACCAGAGCTGCCTTTGTAGGAACCGTACAGGGATCACAGCCCAGAAGTTTAGATTTGATTACTTTGTTCCTATTAGCAGAGCATTTGTACTTACCTTCAAGAAATGAACATCCTGTACCAAGCCTAAGAACAGGGCTTCAAGGTGCAGACAGTAGTCAAAGACAAGATTATAAAAGACTAGATGTGGCCTGAGGGTTTAGTTTTGGAGAATATTAATAACAGTGATTTATGGAGAATAATGTGCAAACCATTCCGGGTTCTGCAGTTTCAAAGCCTTGCTGTTACTAGTGTCCAGCAATTCAGGGCGCAGGCAGCCCAGAGCTAAGCTGCGCTGTTCCAGCATGGCTGCAGAGGAAGCAGAGAAAAGAAGGCAAAGACTTCATTGGCTCAGGGACACCAACACAGAGGGAAACCGTATCTAAACCACAGGTCAGATATTCCCCTGGTGAGCACAAGACAAGAGGAGACTTAGTATCAACAGCACACAAGTTTCCAGAAGGTACTACTAATTATCCTGCACAGGAACACTGACTCTGAGTGATGCTGCTGACACAAAGTACCTCCCTCTGTAATGGCAGCACAGCTCAGCTGCCTAAAATGACACCAAGTGAAGTAACCCTGTGAAGCTTTCTGTCCATTCTGTGTCACCATTGTCATAAGCGGCTCATCTTCTCTGCTTTTGATTTTCTGGCTGTGCACTTGATATGACTTAAGCAGCTTTCCTAAGTCTTTGTAATCAAACATCTTCTTCCTCTTTGACAAGACTAAGTGGATGGTTGGATTAGGAACTCTTTATTGTGACATGAAATAGTCTTCATTCACCCAAGTATATGAGAACTCAGTGGGCAGAGAATGAAGCAAGAGAACCAGAAAAGTCCTTGAACCCAGTTCCACGCTCATTTTTATAGGGACAGAAATTCATTATTTGGTCTCAAAATTTAGACATTTTATGATAATAACTTGAAATGGCACCTATGAAGAAAAGAGCTTGTGTTACGATTGTTAAACTGCAACTTTCTGCTTTCTGTCTTTGTTCAAATTACGTTTGCAATTTTCTTTTAAAAGGAAAAGCCCACCTATTTGAAGTCCTAGATACGCTGTACCATGAGCTGACAGCCTGTGAACTCTTACAAAGCCAGCCTCTGGAGAAGGCACAGAGTCGCCAGTCCTTGTCCAACCCACTGGTCATCTCATGCTGAGCCAACTACAACCCACACGACCAGCCGAACAACAGCGCTTGTTCATTCAAACACATGATGAATGAATAAGATCTGTCCAATTCAACGGAGCTCAGTAACGGAGAAGAGTAATACAATAATTCAGCCATGAAATCAAAGGTATGCTGCTTCTGGGAAGAGCACCAGTTCCTCAGCTAATGTCAAAGCCCTCCCTTATGCGAACGAGCATTCACATGACGTGAGGATAACGTAGCAATGACTGTCTCCCATGGAAGCCTAACCATCTTTGTATGATAGCCCTGTAACTGTACCAGCTAACCAAATAAAAACTATTCCAAATACACTGACCCGATCTATTTAGATTTACAGCCCTGGTTACACACTGGCTGGGCACAGTTTCTAGCTTTTGCGGTAGCTCAATTCAAAAGCAAAAGGCAGCCTATGTTATCACTGGCAAGTAAACCGCTTCCTTAACTTACAAGTGACAAAATGACTGTATCATAAACACACACGAGTGTATGCCTGTAGTGCAAGTTTTAAGGGCTCACGTATAAAATGTGTTTGTGTGTGTCTGTGATTCAATTATTCACCTTATGTAACTCTGAAGTTAGATTTGTTATTGCCCTGTTGAATTTTAAATTTGCAATTACAGAGATGCCTTAGAAATCTGCAACAGCCTTTCCCGATGATAATCTTAGATTTTACATTAAAAGTTACATTTAACTGCTTGCAAAACGTACAAAGCAATCTGGTTCCCAGGCTCTCAGGGAAAGGAATGGCTGAAACATGCACTTTGCAGCAGCTGCCATTGTCGCGTTAGCAAACAACACGTGCAGTACACGACTTTGTTCTCTCATTTAATTTCCCTCAATACAACTGTAGAGAGACAAAACTAGGCTCCACTTGCAGACAAATTAATGTAAAATGCTGGGCCTAATCATGGTGCCATGTAACATTTTAATCAGCAATAAAATAATTCCTGGGGGCAAAAGTAAAAAAATAGGTCTTCCTAAGCATCTTCCAAGATGCTTTTGCTGTTTCATTCAACTATCAAACCCAGAAACTAAAGAAGCGGAGTTCTTAAATGATCCAACTGAATTTATGTTATTAAAAAATGCACTGTAGATCTTTTAAGAATGTTAAATTATTTCCCTGAGATAATGTGAGCAATGAAATAAGACCATTCAATTCAGAACCGTGCATATATGAATTTTTCACATGAAAATAGTTTTCATGCAGGAATAAGGTCTGTATCACAATGCAATTTGGGGAATAAGATTTCTGTTCCTTTCTATTCATAATACACTGTATAGCTTATACATACCTCCATCCAAAACTGTGATACATTACTTAGAATTTAGACCCATGTTGGTAACAAAAATTTGCAATAGATATTTTCATTTCATCGTAGCGGAGCAAAAAAAAGGTGTTTTGCAAACAATGGAACAAAGTCTGTCCAATGGTGTTTTACCTGCTATGGTTTTTTTTCTGGTTTAACAGAGGAAGATTTTAAGGATATATATTTTTAATGTAGATTTTTCATACAGGTAAATTAGATGGCACATATATACATAGTGCAATATTCACCCTGTAAGAATGAAAACTGTATACTAATACTAAGCATAATATACTATTATTTACTATATACTAAACTATATGCTAATACTATATAGTACAAAAACTATACACTAAATGTGCAACAGATAAAAGTCAAAATGAGCAGAAGTTAGTTCCCTGCTTGGGTTCATTTTCTAAAAAACCAAGAACAAGTATCAGCTTATGTTTAGTGCAGCTCTCAGACTTACCCAGGAATACTGCAGACGTATACAGACAGAAGATGCCAGCAAATCATGAAATAAGCATGATCTGTGTATATAGTTAGCAGAAGACACACTTCAGGAACAGGATTATAATGCAAGTACATACCTGATTATGGATACCCTCATTCACTCCGGGATTCTTTTACCATTTAAAGTAATATTACTGTATCCACTCTCTTGATATACACATATATATGTGCATTTGTATTATATATACTTACATATACCTTAAGATTGCTATGCTAATTGTGTACTTTTAGTATTTTTTTCACCACTAAGTTTCTACTTCACTTTCTAATATATTTCTAGAAATCTAGACTATTAAGTAAACTGATGTCCTAATGCCAAAATGAGGGAGGAGCAATATAATCTGAGTATTGCAGAGCTTATCCAAGCAGCAGTTGAACTGTAATTAGAAACTAGAAAATGGCAGTAGAAACCTAAACTGGTGTTAATGAAGATGCAAACAGCTGACATAAAAGGAAGCTTTTGTGAATAAATAAACAGCATTTAACTGATACAAGAAGCAGCAAAATCGTATCTTGCTAAATTAGCTTCAAATGCTGTAAAATTTTTTTCTTTAAGAAATACCTATATCAGAATCATTTTTGACACATCAGCATATGCTGATTAATCTTTTAATAACAAAAGCTGATTATTTTAACTCAAAAAAGCAATTAATATGGAGCAAGTCAGACTTGCAGTATTTCCATATGAAGAATCGGTTCTTCAGAAGGGATCAAGGAACAGTCCTCAGTCACATTCTTGCTGGAAATCAGAAGCAAAGCAAAGCACTGTACTTTGAGAATCCTTCTTTGGTGACCTAAAAATTGAATTTTTTTCTTAAATATTTTCACCTTAATGTTTTATACTGAGCCTGTCAGCAGTGTTGCTGAGGCTGATAAATACGAACCTGTATAAATATGTGATTTTAAATAAATGTAATTGAGAAATTTCTAGCTCTGCCTCCAAACCAAGGAGGCTTCCACAGTTTGATTTACTATGCGGAACACGTTCAAAAGAGTCTGCACCATAATCCTGGGGAGCAAACCCAAATCTCTACATTTGTTTAAACGCCTGTCTCCTTAAATCAAGTGAGTACTGCAGATTTCAGCTACCTTTTTTCTACAGGGAACATATACCAAGTTTAAACTGACTTTGTAAAAACTATTTCCCTGTGTGACAAAAACTGAAAAGATAACCCAGCACAGTCAGAAGCCTTCCATTTAAAATGTACAACCCCAAACCCAGTACCTCAAATCTCTGCAAACACTTCATTTTGTTGTATGTTTACCAAATGGTAATAAGTGGCCATTTGCCTGAATGTTGACTTCTCAGTAAAGGAAAAAATCATGGAGAGAGTGCATGTGCTATGAACATAAGTGCAATTCCCCATCTCAATTTTTGCATAGGTAGACAAAGGCCAACAGAATGTGCCTTCCCAACATGTCTTTGTTCAGTAGGAAAACCAGTTTGGAGGAGTACACGTGACATGTTACCAGGTGAGACCAGAGCCCTGCTGCACAGTCTCCAACTGGTAAGGGTTACTTAGGTCTCCTCTGTAGAAGGGACCTGTACTGCTTTGATTTTCAGTTAGAAAGCCAATGGGCATCTATAAAAGGACTAAAGCAACCTAATTATGCTGGCTTCGAGGCACTCTGGTTGAACTCTGGCCTTATACCATGCTTGAGATTTTATCCCCTCCTCAGCATGCTCATTCCTTAATCTAGTAGACTTTTTTTTCTCAAGAATAATTCCATTCTTACAGAAAGGACAGTTTGTTTCCCCCTAGTTGTATCTGCTGAGGACTCCCTAATGTAATTCACCCCAGCAAAAAAGTTATTCTTCATCACCTCTTCTATGTGTCCTTTCCTCATTCATTGCTAATTGCAGAGCAATAAATCCCTCAGGCTCCCAGATTTTTTACTTTAAGACTGGTGTCCAGTCTTTCCTCAAATGAGCTGCCCGGAGCGTTCTCAGCACTCCTAACCCTCACTCCTGCATGTCTCAAGGAACGTGCCCTTTCTCCTGCTCGCGTCCCCTAAACCTGGGGGTCTAGTTCTCACAGACTTTGCTCATATAATGTTTGCATTTCCTTAGCAGTTCAACATTAGATCTCCACAAATTGTGATCAAGCTGCTCTCTTAGTAGTCACCATCTTAATTTATTAATTTTCTATTAAAAGTGCACATTGGCCCTAACAAGGAAGCTGGGACATTTCCTCTACTGATCTCCACTGTGTTTCCACAAAACAAGCTCTCCAATTTGACTTCATTCTCAAACTTCATTTCTCCTCCCAATGCCCTCCTCACTTACCATTTGGCATATTTCTCGCTGAGATAACCTGCGGGCCTGCACACTTCTAGCACAAGTTACAATTTTCAAAAAGAGGTTCCTCCTCCCATTATTTTTTACTTTGTATGAGGTATTAACTATTAGTAAATTAAAGTCCACCTGATATATAAAGTTATCCAGTAATTGTCCAAAGCTCGTTCTGAAGTATCTGGCAGTGACCACTCATCACAGATGTGACACTAATTCACAAAACTTTTGCACCAAAACAGTGTGGCTGTCTCCAGCCAGAGCTGCTCCAAGAGCTTGATGGCATTTGTACACACTTTTTGGAAGAAAAAAAATCCTTGGCACTGGTATGTTTAAATTTGCTGAATCTGTTGGAATTAAATCTCCTCTCTTTCGTGATACTATCCATTAATCTACTACATTGTACATTTCAATGATGAAGGCTGTTTAGATTTCACTCTTTGTTTCCATCTTACTGTTAAGAAAAAGGGAACACTTTCAAACAGCGTGTGTAAAATAGAATTGCTTGGTATGAGCAAATAACAATAAATATTCACAGCATGTGTGTGACATATTGCATTACCAGCCAAAGGGTTTCTCTTAGATTCATAATTTCATGGAGGTTAAGACACTGAATCCTTTAACATTTACATTATCTTATTTGCTTAATAATTTTACGTATAATTCCGCATAATACAAAAGCTATAGAATGTGTTTCTTAGCGTGAAATTCAATTGAAAATCATCCTTATTTTCTGAATTACACTTCACTTTCAAGAGGCCAGGATTTTCAGAGTTCCATTTGTTTTCTATTCTACTTTTCTGGCTCTTCCGTAATACACCAGCAGAAACACCCTTACCCATTTCCCATGGTACTGTCCGGTACAGTAGTTTGGTGGCCCTAAATTGTGGGTTTTGCAGGCAACCGGTCAGACTGAATATGCATTTCTTTGGGGATGCTACCAGACCTTTCTGAGCCCAGCTTCCTCCCTGAAAAGAAGGAAGAGCGAATCAGCATTCCCCATCTTTACCCCAAGCCACCAGAGCACTGCCCGTTTTGGCTACACGTGGATATATCCTCGTGGAGTGTCTGCAGGCTGCCCACAGGCAGTAACTCACGGCTCTAGGCCAGTCTGCTCAACAGGGGTGAAAATCCCGGGGAGATTTAGAGAGGCACTGTTCTGGCATTGCCTCAGCATGCCATAATAGCTCAACTTCTTTTTGTCCCTTTGACTTTTTTTCAAATTAACATTTGGCCTTCAGACTGAAAGTATCGGACACCGCACCTCGACTGCAATTACTCAGGTTCTTAGAAGATTTGCCCCATAGCAAGGCCGAACCTTATTCATTTCTTCACTTAGGAGGGGTGTCTGCATTACAGCAGACCTTTCCAAATTGAGAATCACTTCTTAAATGACATTCTTTCCTAAAATGCTTATATTTTTCTGAACTGTAACCATTTCAGTCTCTCTGTCTGAAGAATTGCCTCTCCTAGACTTAAGTCTCTATCCATTTCCAGACTGTATTACCAGTACAGCAAATGAAAAGAATGAAAAGGCTCAGAGGAAATTCTGGAAATCCTAGCTGGCATTTTAGAACAAGTAGCCAGGTTAGACATCAAATTAAATTCATTACCAGTTTTCCTCCCACCTGTACAACTATATTTTTGGTTAATGAAACTCCCGAAAGGATAGCAGAGTGTTGGAATTGGTAGACAAAGGTCTGCTTAAACTTCTACATGTTTGCCAAAACTTGGAGCACAGAATACAGATAGTTGTTTATTTTTAAGTTAAATAATACCCTAGGAAATAAAAAAGAATTATCTCAGCACAATACTAATGCATGCTTCAGAGAATGCAGGCTGTGTACCTCTGCCATTCATATTTGTGAAGGAAATAGCCCTTACTTAGTTTAGACTTCACTAGAAAATTTTGTTAATGAAAGTTTAACTGCTTCCACACCAGCTGCTTGTGAGCTGGCAAGAACCTGGTGCAACAGCTGGGCAGCACGTCTTCCTTAGACAAAACAACCCCTGGGTTTTCATAAGGCCACTAACATAAAGACAGCATAGATCCACTCCAGCATCCATAGGGTCCCCCAATAGCAATGCGCGGGTACCTTGTAGGTTAGCTATTCTTGTGTTAGCTTTTCTGTGTTATACTGTCTGAGTGCCGTGGATGCCATGAAATGGAAATCCATGATCCTGCAAGTCCATTCTTTCCATCCACTACTGTTTGGAAAATCCAGCTGAATTACAGGATTTGTTACAAACACAAGCTCACACCACACCGCCGTGCCTGCTGCAATAGGGAGGTGCCGATTCTTCTGCCTGTGTTGGTGGAGAGGAGATATACAAGACCCAGTCCGTGTGGACTACAGAAATAGAGACATTCCTGAGGAACCAGCAGAGGGTAAGCAGCCCAGGGTATATAGCCAGGCTGAAAGCAGTACAGGGATGCTCCTACCAAAGGACAGTCTGTGCCAACTAACCTAAAGCTGGCTACCATATTTTTCAGGACTCCCACCTTACTCAACGAGCTCAGCATATGGCAGGCTTATAAAATACTTAATTTAACACACCATGTAGTAACACACCTTTACATACTAGTGAGATGAGGCCTACAAGCACTGTTTCTACTGAGGACTACAGACTTATTGCAGGTGATGAGCAGCAGGATCTCTGCATGCGAGGCGGCTCCACTTAGGTGAGAGTGGGTAGGCTTCAAAACCCCACTGAGTTACTGTGTTCCCAGTGGTGTTTTGTAGGAATAGTACTTTTGCAAGCACAACACAAATTACATTATAGATGACTGTTTTATGATTCTGCCTCAAAGAACTATGAGATAACTTATCTTTGTCAAGGAGTAAACAAGGACTGTAGGATGACATTGAAAAATTATCAGTATTCAAGTGGTTTCACCACGTCCTCACTGCAAAGCAAAAAGGTCGTAAGAGCTGAGTGTTTGTCCTATTATAGTTAGGGATAATTTCTGTACTTGAAGAAGGTTTTATTGTTTGATAGTTCTGGGTTTGCTGATTATTTCTCATTGATTTTTTCACAACTACAAGTGGAAAAAAAGTTCTCTAATAAAGGCAAGGTCCAGTATTTTGTGAGGGATTTTCTACCTCTGAAAGTTGCCAAAAAAGGGAAGAAAAGATAAAATACATGGAGGGTGAGACAACTCGGCCTAAACATACCATTTAGATAAAAAAATGTTACTTTTAAATAAAGAATATGCAATACCCATGGGAGGGTCTTTTTTGTTTTTAAACTAATCTTGGAAATAAAAGTCATTACACATTCACAGTGCTAGTCCAGCACAGGCAGCAGGACTGATTTCTTTCTTGTCAGCCACTGCAGCTCTTACCAGCAGAGCTTTGCTCTGGGGACGACAGAAGAAGTCAGTACGGCTGCTAATTGCTTATGAACAAACATCTATCTTGCCCAGGGCTGAGACACACCACTGACTCATCTACCAAAGGATTGATAGCCACTCAAAAATGTCACCAGGTTTTGAGAGTCATTTGAAAGTCGCTCTTGAATGTGCTCACATTTTAAACCTAATAGCCTTCCGGGGCCTCCTCTGAGCCCTGACATCAACAGCACGTAGCACATCCTACTGCCATGGAAACCATTTCTAGGTCACCTTTACATAACAGTGCAGAGAAAACATCTTATAACCAACTCCACCATTAATGCACCCTCCTTTTCAATGAAGATTGCAGTAACCAACGTAGCATTTACTGTAATTACACATAATATGCCACAAATAAACAGACATACTCTCTCCAGCATAAAGATGGGAACATATATACCATGCAGGAGGTCTTGCCTCAGAATCTGCTATTATACTTCTCGTCTTCTAGTGAGGGAAGCAAAGTGATTGCTTCACCCTATGCATCCATTTTGTACCTCAAGCCGTACAACAGCTTGGGTTAAACTACTTCTGTAGAGGACATCATTAACACTGGAGAGACCCTACCAAGAGGGAAAATACAGCTGGAGCTGCTTTCACATATCTGGCTGGAGCTACATATAAATAAAACTGACAGAACCAATAATTCAAGTCACGCAATCAGATTTCAGGAGCCATTGAACTGAAAAACAATATATTGAGTAGAGACAGAAAAGAGATAGGAAGCATTTCAAATCCTGAAATACACAAATATTTCAGGACATAAGAAGTAAGAAATAATTACATAGCAGATGCTTTTCTGTTCAGGCAACACCAAAGAGTTACCGATGCAGGAAGAAGAAACTGGATTTTTACAGCAACTGTTAGTGAACACTCTAACCTAATTATTTTAAGTACGGAATTAAGATGTTCAGATCTGTGAAGGAAGTGTCTTTAGCAAGACAGAATTTGGAAGGAAACCTAAGAATAAAGATAAACAAAGTTTTCATATTACAATGATCAATCTGGACAATTTACTTCTATGGTGATAATTTTAACAACGAGTTGCTCTCAAGAATTGAAGTTTGAACTTATACTGCAGAACTTCTAGCTTATGTGCAGGGCACAGCCCTCCATTCCAACAGCCACAAATCCTCAAGACAGACACTAATATTTATAGCTATCATTTGTTTTCTTTTTTGCAACTGTGGGGTTTGCTGGTTTTTACCCCCTAATGGAGAAGCAGAGTAGTATATCTAGCAACCACCATTTCGTACAAGGAAATTGTTGCAAGTCATGGTAGACTGACCTCAACTGACACTATTATAACATTGATTGTACAAGTCATTCCCAAACTCTTGAGAGTTAGAGCATGACACAGATCGCAAGCAATTTAAAAGTACAGGAAGAGGGGAAAAAAAATATGGCTGAGACTCTGAAATAAAACATATTTGGCAATGCTGAGACTATGGAAAAGGAAATTCTGCTGACAAGAATTGTACAAGAAAAAGCACTCTAGAATATGTAGAAGAAGAGGGTGAAATTTCCTAGGTTTTATTTTATCTCCTGTAGGGACAAGGATGTCAGGGAACATGGAACTGAGACCATGTCAACAACGTGGAACTGAGAAAAGCTGAAGGACAATTTTTCAAACAACCAAAAAGTCCAAGCCTCTTCAATACTGCATACAAATGCAGCACTATGTTATTACCACTAAGTCTAGAATATGAAGGATTTCATAATAGGTTACGATGAAAACCTGCTTGCTGTTTTTCTGAGGAACGCTTCTGAATGTACTTTACTTGAACTTGGATTAATATTGGAAAAAGGCTGTGAAAATTCATTAAGGAGAAAATACATAGGTATAATTAAAGATAAATTTAAATATAGATTACTGACTGATAAATTATATGAGGAATAACTAAAGAGTATGCTTGTTTGTGCTATAAAACCATGCAGGGTTACAAAATCAAATATTTAAACAATATGTTTAATGATAAATAATTAAATATTCAATAGGCCAATGAGAGACTGACTCATCCTCAGAGAGGAACATGGAGGAATACAAAGATACAGGGTTTTGCACTCAAACTGCAGCACTGCAATGAGAACAGACTCACCTTCGCATAGCTGGTCTGAATAATCCAGTAGTCAGGGTATTCATCTGGGAAAGGTGGAGCTGAAATTCAAGTTTGTGCTTTGAATCCAGAGGGACTTGAATCATGACCTCTTTCAACCTAGATGAAGGCCAATGGCATCCTGGCTGCTTTAGGCAGAGCACTGCTAGCAGGTTGAGGGAGTGATCCTTCCTCTCAGCTCAGTAGTGGGGAGACATCTGGAGTGCTGGGTCCAGTGCTGCACGTCCAGTACAAGAGAGTCCTCTCAGAATTGCTGAAGCGAATCCAGCTTGGGGCCACAAAGATGTTTAAGGGACTGGAGCATCGAACATACAAGGGATGGCTGAATGGAGAAGGAGCCAGACTCTAACAGATGCCCATTGACATGCAAGAGGCAACAGGCACAAACTAAAATACAAGAAATTCTGTTTAAACATAAGAAGGTGTTTTGTTTTGTTTTGTTTTTTTGCTGTGAGGGTGGTTGAACACTGCAACAGGTTGCCCAGAGAGGTTGCAGAGTCCGCAGCCTTGGAGATATTCAAAGCACAACGGGACATGGGAGCAACTTGTTCCAGCTGACCCTACTTTGAGCGTGGCAGTTGGAATACATGATCTCCAGAGGTCCCCTCCAGCCTCAACTATTCTGTGGTTCTCAGAGGCTCATACATATTGAGAAGAAGGTCCCTATAGTTTGTGATTTTCATTAACAACATTATGAACAAGGAGACTGCTACAGAAAATATACAGCAAGAAAACAAAATGACAGCGGAATAACCCTTGACTATCCCAACATGGGAAATCTGTCCCCCTCACTTACCAGAAAGTCCACCCTTGACAAGACACCTGTTTATGTTCACTTGAACTGTTCCACTTCAACTGAATCTCATTTTGTGATGGAAAAAAAACCATCATGAGGAATCCTAACCTGTTTTAGAATTTAGAGGCCTTTAAAACTAAAAGATTGGTAATACAAAAACCTTGGTTTTCTTTATTCTTTTTCTCATGCAAGAAAACAGCAGCTCCAAGCTTACTACTCTGTTTATATTTTTTAAGGAAAAGGGAGCTTAGAACTAAAAAGTAGTAAGACCTTTTAAAGCCATTTCAAATCTTACAAGACATTTGACATTGCCTTATAAGCAGAAACAGACTTAATAACAAAAATCTGCATATAGGCCCATATAATAGTGGTACTAAAAATAGAAAGAACTAAGTCCAGCAATTTGTATGAAATCTTTGGAAATTCCTTGTTACAGACTCCAGATTCACTTCATTCCTGCACAGATGAATAAACTCTGTAAACAGTTTTAAAGCTGCATCTGCTGTTGAATGATAACATTATGGAGACTTGGTCATAACTTCTGCTGAAAATAAACAGTTGGAGATGTTTGAAGGCTAGTGGAATTGTAGTTTAGCTTTTGACTGGCTCATAAATTGTCACACAAGCAAATAGCAAATGTAACTCACATTTTCCCTTCTTTCTTCCCTATCCTCCTTGTACAGCCAAAACCACATAAAAATTTCCATACAAATTAAAGCAGGTATGGACACAGGAATGCTGACAAGTCACTTAATGGCCCTACTACAACTATGTTACAGCGCAAGAGTACTAAATAGACCCCCAAAAAGGTCTTTGGAAGCATTTTACACAATTATGAGAAAAAAAATGAGCCCTAATAGACAAGTCATTCAGATTCAAATTTAATTTTTCATATGAATAAATGGCTAAGAATGATTCAGAAAACATCCTTAGCAATTGGTATGCTATGTTTAGACACACCCCCACCATAATTAAACACAAGGTAATTTTGCTGTTGAAACAATTTGAGCATTGCATGATCCTATTTGTTCTGTTTAACGATCAATGCCAACGTAACAATAAATTCCTATTCAGCTACATCTACAGCACTTAGTCATTCACTTGACTCACATTCACACCCTTCTCAGTTCCAGGTCCTGCAGTTTTAGTCCTCTCACTATTTCCTTTGACCTTAGCTTTTGTGTTGGGAGAATAAATGGTTCTCTGCCCGGTAGAAGGCAGATAAGGGATATTTCCCAATAAACAGTTTCTACATTGCCTGATCAAGGACACCTACCTGTGTCAGTGCTCTACATTCCCTGCTTGGTTCTAACAGCTCTCATTTATCTTTGTGCTCTAAAGTGCATATGGTTATTTATTTTGAATCAACCCATGAAACTCCCACCATCTTCACAATAAGTTACATGCAAGATGGGCTCCTCATGAGTGAAATCTCCCTGTCTAATTGTGTTTTACCAGTCCATATTCACTTAGTTCTCTGACCGAAGTAAACATTGGATATGCAAGAACAAGAGAACATTTCTTTTCATACCACATGCAGAAACAGTATTTGATAAGCAAGGATTAACAGCAAGGATATTTGCATTTGAAAAGTCAATGAGAGGTAAAGACAGCAAGAACATGCCTTTTCTGGGTAAACTGGTGGCACTGATACATACATTCGAAATCAGAACTGTGTCATCAGGTCAGTCACATTATGCCAATTGTCTTGGAGTTTTAAGAATACTGGTGAGAGGTGAAGTGAACAGACGCCATACATAGCCCAAAAAGCCTTGCTGAAATGAAGAACTATTCTTTACGCTACTCATCCAGTGCATGTTTTTACTGTGCATAGATCAAAACTTCTCATTAAGCCTACTCTGAGCGCTGCTGGACACACTGAAAAGTTCTATCCACGGTACAGGTGCGCACAGTACCAGTAAAAAATCCCTGGGGAGGCTTCTGCAGGGAGTTTTGTAGGCCACAGTAATCCTCCATGACTTCTTTTGGCTGAGGTGCTGGAGAGCTTGTTTATCCCTCTAAATATCTCAGGGGGAAATGGGAAAGAACTCGAGGATCATCTGTTCCCACCTGATATAACTGGCATCCTCGGTGCACAGGGGTTAGTCCCAACTACCTCAAAACAGCAGTGAGGCTGTGAGTGCACATGCGTGTATACAGGCCAGGGGCTTTGGGGGCATCCGACTTTACGGGCAGCCAGGAAGTTAGGGTACCCTAAGAGATGTCTCAGCTCGGGTGAAAAAGAATATCATTTGTTTACACTTAAAAAAAAAAATCTGGCTTGAATAACAGGGAGGGAAAAAAATCTATTTCTGTTCAGAAAGTTCCAACAAAACAAAAAGAGGAAAAAAAGCAGTTACTAGACAATAGAGGAGAAAATAACGTAGCTATTTCAATAGACCTGACACTATAAAAAATCCAGTCTGGCAAGTGAGTGTGCCCTACCTAGAATGTGAAATTAGTCCCGCACATGGTAACGATTGCTAAGCACATCACTATGGAAATTGAGAGCTCACAGCAGGCAGAGGGAGTCTCAGAAATGTGGAAAATCAATGCACTGTATGCTGTGGCAAAGAATGATTCCAGCAGAGTGACATTTAAACAGCTTGATAGATTGTAAGCAAGCAGAAAAGAAGCGCAAGGGGACAAGCTCAGTGCAGGTGAGCACAGCCACACTGCAGCCCCTTGGCCAGCGGCAGCACCAGGGGTTCCCCAACAATTCAGCCTGGCAGTGGTTCTGTGGGACAGGAGGAATAACAGTAAGGATTATTTACGCATGTTTAAGGTAAAATGGGCAGCTATTTAACAGTAATGCTAGATAGTAATTTAAGAGGAGAAATGGAGACTACCCCACACTATGGATAGTACATAGCATATTATGATAAAAAGAATACCATTGATGAATTTGGTCAAGACGTCTACGTTAACGGCTCTTCCTTCGAGACAGTGACGAGGACCCAGTAAGTAGAAGTCCGCAGGGTGGCAGAGGGAAGAGGAGGTAATATATCATTCCCTTCACACAGTTGGAGGAACAGACAAGGAATTTTCCAGTGAAATACTTTGGTCAGAAAAAGTGGACTTCATTAAATTGAATGTTATTTTGTTGATATAAATTGTGTCAAGAGCTCTGCAGTATAACAAACAGTCCAGGGGTATGGTAGGGACCCAGGAGGTGGAAGACTGAATAGAATAGAGTAGGGACTTGACTTTGGTCTCCCGTATCATCATGAACTCTCTAACCATTGCACTACTGACCTGCTGGGTTCTCTCTTAATCTTTCCTGTTGGAGCTGCTCCACTTTGCATAAATTGCATATTATTGCATGTTAGAGCAAGGAATTAAACCCATTTCTCCCACATCCTAGATGAAAGCCCTCACCAATGGGGTATCCACTTCAACTTTACACACACCTCTTGGGTTAAACCAGTTTAAATTAGCTTTTTGAATAAGGTATAAGAGTTATCTAAATCAGACCAAACAACTCAAAGAAATCTGAAAGAAGCAATTTATACTCAGTCTTCCCTTCTTGTCCCCAGAACAAGAAAACCTATTCACACAGCCTTTTGCATTGGTTTAATTACAGCAGTTTAAAATAAGACTTTAAATAAGAACAATGCAAACTGCTAGCACAGAAAAAAACTCATGTGAAATGAGTTGCTCCTGGTCACAAACCCCACTGCTAGTCACTGTTGTTTCCCGTGTGTCCGTGTCACCAGGCAGGCTGGGTATTGGAGGGTAAGGAAGAGTGTCACCCTTTCATCCGGCAGCCTGGCGGCTCTTTCAGGGCAGAGCTGGGAAAGTTGAAGGGGAAGAATGGGAAAAGCTGCTTTGTGGAGGCCTGTACTTTATCTGCTTTGTGTATGCAGCTCCTTCATCAGCATTACATTTACTTTTAGAAAATCCAGCCATGTGAGTCCAGAAAAAGCTTGAGCATATTTGACCTGTAGAACACTGGGAATGATATTTACTGGCATTCCTCAATTCTGAGGGATGCTTTATTTGTAATAAGCATTTTTATAACATACCAAAAAGAAATATGTAAGGAAAAGCTTTATATCTACCAAAACCACACTGTGCAAGAGTGTCATCACATTTTGTAGACTATACAGGGGCTCTTTAAATCTCTAAATTTATCGTAGACCTCAAGTATATTTTCTGAAAAAAAGATATTTTTTTCTCCCATATATTTTTCAATTCTTCTGGTGATTCTTGTTTCAGATACTTAAAATTCCCATTCCATTGTTTCAAATATTTTACATATTTTTACCTGTCACTCACTCAATGCCAGTCTGGTTTACATTTCCTCTTACCTATGGCTTACACGGTATGCTTCAGTGTTAAGCCACAGTAAGCATTCATAAAAATAGCTAGCCATATAGACATGCAATTTATTTAGATAGTATTTTCCTTCTCATTGAGAACTACCTACATATAGAAACACAATAAATGCTACAATCATCAAAAAAAAGCAAGCTTTTTTTTAAGGATTTTCCTTTTGCAAATCATAGTAATTTAAACGCAGTTGCCCTGTAAGAAACATCACCTCATTTAATAAATGCAAAGCTTCAGTACTTAAGATCCAAGGAAGTCATACATTTTCTTATGTGCTACTATATATATATATAAAAGGTAGCAGGCAAGCTGTAATTTAAAATCAACTTAAGAAATTTTTCACTGGCTTAATAAAAGAGCTAAGATCTTTCGTTTGTCTTTCTAACCAAAGGAAACACAGTCAGTAGTATATAGTAATTTGTACTATCTACTTATCCAGAGAGAGCTTAAGAAGGCCTTGATTGCAAAGAGTGGACAGTCAGCAGTTCCTGAAAATTAGGGCTGTTAGTAATTTCTCATTTTAGAAACTCATTTCTCATATGAAACGTGGTGACATTAAAGTAACTATTTCATTTTGAAAAAAGTGTTCTGAACCATTTTTTGAGAAGGATGTCAGCCTATTAAGGTCAATACAAGCGTCCCTATGCTGAAACATTTCACCAGTGAAAATCTAGAACTCTAACAGTAGCAGAAGAGAGTCAACACTCCCCTTTCCTTTGCTACTTTACTGAAAAAAGATCCTTGGAGCACCTTTCTGATGAGGAAAGGCTGAGGGACTTGGGTCTTTTTAGTCTGGAGAAAAGACGACTGAGGGGGGATCTTATCAATGCTTATAAATACTTAAGGGGAGGGTGCCAGGGGGATGGTAACAGTCTTTTTTCAGTGGTGCCCAGTGACAGGACAAGAGGGAACGGGCACAACCTTGACCACAGGAAGTTCCATCTTAACATGAGGAGGAACTTCTTTCCTGTGCGGGTGGCAGAGCAGTGGCACAGCTGCCCAGAGAGGTGGGGGAGTCTCCCACTCTGGAGCCATCCCAAACCCGCCTGGACACCGTCCTGTGCCACTGCTGGAGGTGTCCCTGCTGTGGCAGGGGGTTGGACTGGGGGAGCTCCAGAGGGCCCTTCCAACCCCCACCATTCTGTGATTCTGTGATATGGCTTTGAAAGTAGCAATAATGTTTCAGAAGGTGTTGTTTGGGAATATAGTTCTTAAATACCATAAGCAAAAAGTAAAATTCAAAGGTAAACTCAGCCAGAGAATGTAAGGCTTCAAGAAACAGCTAAGATAGTAAAAATCTTTGATCACTAACAAAGCTAGTGAAAAAAAAAAGAAAGAACAGCTTGTATTTTTTCACCCAAACAATCTGGTTTTGAATGAAAAACATAACATAGAACTAAACATTAGTAAAAAGATCCCTGAGACCTTTTATACTGCAATAGCAGGTATATACTTACAGTTTACCTGCCAGCACAATCTGATCAAACATAGTATTTCTTCTTTACATATTGTCTATGTTACAGTGTTATTGTGTGACCGGTTTGATATTATCCTCTTCCAGTCTGAACAACAAAGAACCTTTTTTTTTTTTTTTCACTTTCTCCAGTTTTACTTCACTATCTGGAAATTATTTTTATCCTTATTTCCTTTTTTACCTAGCTCCTTATGCATGAAAAAAAATCACCTCTAGCCTGAAAACAACAGTATATCAAAAATTTAAAGAGTTGAAAGGAACTTGCTTGAGACTTGAAACTCCAGCATCAATGATTTAAGCCTGTAAAAGGGATTGAGCCCTTGTCACTGACTTTTGACTGAAGAGATGGGTAATATACTCATGTTGGGTCTTTGTCAGAGGTATTGCCAAAGTCAAGGTGTAGAGGAGAATTTATTTTGTTTGCTTTTCAGACAGATGATATTATTCCTGCTCATATTCTATGCACTTACTTCAGCAGCCTGGGACAGCCTGGTGGGTGAAATACCAAAAGCCAAAAGATTTATACCTATTCCAAAAGTATAGTGCAAAACATACTCCTACTCAGAGAGCTGCGGTACCTGGACTCAGTAGCTAATGCCAGTAACATCACTTAACAGACTACCTCAATAATCCTCTATTACCCAATTTTATTTTCCTGCAAGAAGCAGCTAGGACGTACTCACTTCTTCATGGCATTACAGCTTCCATGGCGTTCAGGTTGCAGTACTGGCTAAGCCAGTCAGCCCTCCACACGAGGAGAAAAACTGCTAGCTTTAAAATGCTACAGAGAAGGTCCTTCACTTCTGCCTTTTTCCTTAAAGTAAGCTGTAAACTTTGAATCATTACCATCAATATTATCATAATTAGCTAATCTGAAGATTAGCTCCCACATCTTCTTCAAAGTCGCCTCACTGAGCAACTTTGTCAGCAAGTGCCAACTTTTACTAAATATATTGAGTACAGATTCCAGCAGATCCAGTGACTTGCCATCCATCCACACAGCTATCTTTTGGTCCCTAACTTTCCCTTACTGTGCAAGGTGAACTGCCTCAGTTTCGGCTAGCTAAATTGGGCAAAAATAGGAACATTTCAAATTCAAGTCAACCCTTAGCTTCTATTCAAAAAGTTCTCAAACACAAATACAGTTCATACTGTTGCAATTACATTAGAGAAAGCTCATTCATTGGCATGGGTTTTTTGCCCACTTAACTCTGATGTGAAAATAGCAGCAGATGGATTTTTTGGCTTACACTCTGACCAAGCAGAAGTTTCTGAGGAAAACTACCACATATAAAATACCAAATCTCAAGCTGTGATATATGGGGTTCGTACATAACAATAGGTTGAATGCATCTTTGTTGACGATGGGTTTGATATGCTCTAGAATATACCCCAGCAATGGGTTTTAACAGGGCTCTAAACCATGGCTGAGTTTTCTGGACAATTTTTATACAGTCAGTCTCACAAAATGAACACTTAAAAGAATGGAACTACATAAAGACTGAACCAGGTTATTAATCAATACAAACTATGCTTCCTTCCCCTGACAGGACAACACCTGCAGGATGCATTTGCATATCGTATATGTGTGCATTGGAAATAATGGAGTTGTAATAGGTGGAACAGATGGCAGGATGAAAGAGAAAAACTAAGTGGTGAAGAGCAAACATCTACCTCTAGTAGCAGCAAAGTGCTGAAGGGAAAACCAGGAGTAGCCAGAAAGAACAGCTTTTAGAGAAAAAACCTTTAGAGATCTAAACTCTTGCACCTTCCTTTTCTCCCCTATTAAGTAGAGATAATTTGCTCTCATTCATAAGACATAACTACTCCTGCATGTGGCTACTGTTTAGGTGTAAGATGCCTTTTTCTCATTCACCTTTGCTGTATGTTTTTGGCTTAACATAAAGGAAACAGACACTTATTCCAGCATGTGTCCACATACGGAATTTGTCAGGAGCAGCTGTTCTGAGCAGGCTCAAGTGCAAACAAGACCTGCATATTACGTGTCCGCTGTGGGTTTCTAAAGAAAAAGAAATTCTGTTTACTATCAATATATCTGCAATACACTGCAAACTCTAAATGGAGTTTGAGTGATTCCTTGGCTTTTGGCATGTGATGAACATCATGGCTAACTGTCTTCCAAGGTTGTGAAGAATGTGGTGTCAGCTATGCGTGGGGCCTCCTTTTCCACATTGCCGAAGATTACCACATGAGCCTTTGCCACAGTCAGATCATGGCAGCAGTTCTACACACTCACCTGATTTTCTGCACTGGTTGTGCAATGACATTGCTGTTATTTTTTACTGTATGAAGTACAGCCCAGACTTTTCGTTGTATTTTAAGCATTCTGGCCTTGGGGCTTTTTCACATAAATGAAAAATGCTGTTAGCAACTCTGTATTCATGAAAATTCACATCATACCAACACCCCAGTAAGACCTTTAAAATCTTTCTAAGATTAATTTCAAGAACGTTTGTTCAGAGTCACAGGTATCTTCACCCTCTTCTAAACACTACTTTATGTGCTGACTCTGAACAAAGAAGACAGGTACTGAATTTCAGTTTACAGACTTCCTTAGAAACAATAAAAGCCTAAAAATAAGGTGACATCTGCACTATTATTAGTTGTATCCAATATCCTGGAGGCTGAGAAAATCTCAGTCTTCACTGAATTGAGAATTAGCGTCTGTGCTTCTTTCCTCAGATGTTCAATTTATATCCACTAGGAACTTTGCCCTGAGTGAAATTGCTGACTGCTCTGTATGTTCTTTTATTCCACTATTAATCACAGTCAAAATAAGAAGCTTCTTGAACAAGTATTTTCAAACACAAGGGTTTGATGGCCCTGCCTGACATGTCAGGAAAAAAAATGTAATTTTGAAACTCTGGAAATTAATGGATTCACATTTTTCTCAACCCACAAGAAACGTACCTTTTTTTTTTCACCCATTCCCTAAAAATAATGTGCCTGTTTACTGACTATACATATGGAGGCGAGTCAGCAAAGCCCTGGTCACTCAAGCCCCAGGTCCAAGCCCTAGCAGTTGTTAGTTTATTTTTCGCTTCCAGAAATCCCTCTTTCAGCCAGAGGTTGGCACATGACATTAATCTCAAGAAAGTGCTCAGGTTACAGAGTTCTCATGGGCAGTGCATCCTATAAGCAAACCTTGGGGTGTTAGCTCACTAGCTTGAGTAGCTCTTTTTACGGTTTCTTTTCCATTGTTGTTGTTTTGTTGGGTTTGGGTTGTTTGGGTTTTTTTATCATACTCCTGGCTGTAGAGGGGTGGGATAACCTCCCCACCTTCTCGTTCATATGGGATGCATAACTAATCTCAAATAGCACCTGCAAGTCCCACAGGTGAGGATATGTCTCTGCCGTAAGTACCCAGTTAAGCCCTTCAGGCATAGCTTTATTCACAGAAGTGAAACGCTCTTTTTCATCCTATTGACTTTCAGAGCAAGATTAAGACAGAATTAATAGAATTTTGATCCGTTTTTCCCAAATGCTAGACAGGCAAACTGAGCAAAAGCTAAGATCTGTAATAAAGCTCTGTTCAGCTGCAGCAATCTAGCAATAATGATTAAATTGGAGGTAGTATACAGACATTTAATTTGCCGTATATTCTGGAAAGGTGTCCTCAATACTATAGATTGTGTCTTATTGGCAGAGATTTATCAGAAACGCCACAAGAGTTTGGGGAAGAAGAAAAGGAAAAATAATTGGGTTCACTAGGGAACAAATTGAAACATCCAAAAGAATGTAGACGATGAGTAAAGGCAAAAAGCAAAGCACAGAAGCAAAATCTCTGGCAAAGCACTGTGATCTCAATAACACAGTTCATAATGAAGGCCTCCCTTAAAACAGCAAAAAGTATAAAATACTTCTGAAGGGAGCCAGTGACAGACTTAATGGGAAGGGGAATCTCATGGATTTTTCTTTCTTTGTCCTTTTATCTGAAAGAACCTAGTATTTTAGAATACTTCACATGAGGACTCCTCATTTAGAATAAAAGAAAAAAAAAATGTAAAGACAGATTTTCTGTAGTCATAAAGCCTGAACAATGTTCTTTAGCTTGTGTAAATAAAGGTGCTGCAGCTAGACCTACAGAAAGCAGCCAGCCAAGGCATGAGGCAAATGCCGATTGATTTCAGATGCGTACTCAGGGCAAGCTGTTGCCTAAAGAGGACAGAGAGTTTGCCTCTCATTCCAGGCTCTGTTTTTTCCTATTAGAGGCAGAGATACTGCGGGTGTTCTGTGCCTGTCAACATGGAGAGAATGACACCATGAATGTCATTGCAGGACAACATCAAACCACCGAGATTCATCAAAACTGATGTGGAAATAAATTATAAATAACCTCCAACTAGGTCCATTAAATGTAGGAAGTTTCACAGAAGTGCAGTCATCAACACTGTGTTTGAGCTACAGGGAGCAAATGAGGGCAAAGAAAGAATTAGATTATGCGGGGAAAGACTTGCAGCATCTTTTAATGAATTTACAATCTCCTCAGAGGAACACTGTTTATTTATTCCCTGATATATATGACCATATGATTAATTCATCCGCCAGCTTGATAAAACTGACTCCCCAAACTGTACGTATATTAGGATTCAGTGATAGGAAATAACAGGATTAGCACAGCATTATTTTCAGCTTTTATGATTTTATCACAGGTCACGCTACAGAAAAGATTTCCTTCAGAACCTAACACTTGGAGGCACGTGATTAGAGGTGAATCTCAGTGTTCATCAGTAATATATAGCCTTAATGACTAGGAGCAGAACTTGGAAAATGTGAACTTTAAGGCTCAAAACACCAAGCCCACTAAAAATTTTTTTTTAAACAAAAATCAACATATATTGCTTTTATTTTTTTAAACCACATGAAAACTCTGCAGTTTTGACATCATCTTCTAACTGGGTTAAATGGGTTAGCTGGGGTGCACATTCCTGGGGTGTGAGAATCCATCTGCTTTGCAGCAGAAATTCAGCAGAACTGGATTAGATCTGTCTGCAGTGACTTTCTGTGGCTCTCCCTGTGCGATCAGAAGTCTGGGCAAAATCTTCTGCATTTCACTGTGGCATGAAGAACATAACTGGGCACAGCTGCAAGTTTTAGCAACACAAAGGGTGTGTAAATACAGCATTAGTATGGAAGGAATAATGTGACTGTAGCTGCTCACATCTAGAAAAATTAATTCATCATTGAAAATATATCCAGAGTTGACTGGTTTATTTCAAAAAACTATGAAGTCATAACTTTAGAAAGGGCAATATAAAAACTAACTATCATCAATTATAAGCAGTGAGTTAAATTCTACAATTAATTGCCATGGTAAACTCATAACTTGGGCTATTCCAATACAGTCTTTTACATCAGATATTAATTAATTTCTAATTGATCTTTCCAAGAACAACCGATCAGTGTGCCCATAAAGTTCAATGCCCTACCTTCAACATTTCCAACTCTTCAAGCAGAAAATAGCAGGACTTTAGCTAACAGGGCTGAAAACCACTTTTGTTTATCACCAAATTCCTTAAACAAGGACAACACTACACCACTCAGAGTGCTACTTAATCTCATGCATATTACAATCCTACTACAGCTATTATGCAGTAACCTGGTAAAGACGCTTAAATATCTTTAGCAGGCTTGGCTGCATAGTTACCAGGGCGTTCAAACAAGGTTCATCTACGGACAGTTCTTTGGCTGTCACACTGGCAATGCCTGTATCAACAAACAGAATGGCCCAAAGAGCTGGATCAGGGCAGTGAAACGGTCTGGAACTGAGGACACCACATCCAACCATATATACTAAGACAAGAGGTGATGTTTTGGACAATCCTTAGTCTGGTCCCAAGTATTGAACTTCCATTAGTACCTGGAACAAATCAGATGTATTACCACAGTGAATATTGCAGTTTAGTTTCATCTAAAAGACACACGTGGAAAATGGAGAAGATCGTGAGATTTGCTCTGAAAGCTCAATCCCAATCCGAAATAAAACATTCCTATAAATGCAGCATTGTGTTGTAATTTTTTGACTGAAACAGTATTGTATCTCAAGTAACAGTGACTGTGCATAAAGAGCTAGAAAACTAATTACTTTTCATTAAAGCAAACTATTTAATTCAGCAAAGCAAGCAAGGCAGAGGGGGCATAGCTGCCTCCATTTTACCAAGCCCAGCACTCCCCATGAAGGTGCCAATGTCACATTCTGCACATGAAACACATGATAGAAGCACTGACTGCTCTCAGGATGACTGGGCTCCCTGGTGCATGTTCAGAGCCGATTAACTGAATCAGGAGTGCAGGGAACTGCCTAGGCACTGTCTTGTGGTGGGAAATACTGCCTTGATGGTGGTCTTTTAATGCTTTCAGAGATTCTCTCTCTAGAAGCTTCCCCACGTGCACCCTATCATTGTTACAGCTTAGCATAAATGGTATTAATCTTTTCCCAAGGACAGTTTGAATCCAAATTGTCTATGAATATTTATTTTCATTAACAGGCTCAAGACCCTAAGAGGTCAGTAAAACACAAACATGTGATTAGCCATCTGATTTAGACAGATCACTTAATACACACATTTTGTGTGCCTGTCACATTTTTATCTTGGAGGCTCCAGAAAATGTAATATCCTAAAAGAATATATTTCAGTTTTTCAGACAATTATTTTGAATTGATGAATTACATCTAAAGGTTGATTCAGTGTTTGCTCAACATTTAACAAAAAATAACTTGAATGACACCTAGTGGAAAGATAAGCAATAGCTGATGATCGCTTAGCAACTATGTAGAGTTTTGCATACTGAAAACAGCAAGGAGGGAGATTCTTTATGAGAATGGGTAGGAGGAGAAAGAAATATTTGATAAAATGGGTGGAGTACAACTTAGGAGAAGAATTTCCTAAATGACAAGAGTTTGTCTGCCTGTGTAATAATCTTCTGAGGAAAAGGATATTTGATTTGACAGAGGCAAAATTAAATCAGGTAAAACCACAATTAAGGTGCAGCAGGAAACAATACAATAAGCAGAATATGGACAAGATGAAAATCACAATTCTCCTATGTAAAAATACTAAAAAGGCTTTATCAGGCTAGTTCTCTACGGTGCAGTAGATAATAGGAATATTTTTAATATTTTGGCCCTGGGGGACAGTAACTCCTGATGTGAGAGAAACCACAGATTTTCTTTAATTCATTTCTGCAGGCAATAATCCTTGATGCGTGAATGACTTTCATAATCGATATTTTTTTTCCTTCTTTTTGCATATTTACTTATTTGTGTAATTCATGAATTACCAGTGACTTGTATCCAATTATAAAGAACATTGTCAATGTGATGTGGCAAGATTTTTCAGCACTGGAAATGGAAATAGTGCTCGAGAAGGGCTTCTGTCTTTCTAGGTCAAGAACAGGTCATTGACAGCAATAAATGACTATGACTCCTTAAAACTGTCTATAAAAAATAATGGCATATTCTGCCTGAATTTCCTTTTTCCAGGTCATGTGTTTGATCTGCACATTTATCTCTAACTTGCAGCTTTTATTCTTAACTGCAAGGAAACTAGTAATCTCCCTTCAACTCTTTTTTTCTCCCTATATAAGCAATCAGCAGCAGCAGCCACATAACTGACTGGAGAAGGCCTCAAAAGAAAACTAATCCAGAGAACCGCGCTTTTAGGGAGTAAGGTAGTGAGAGAGGTTTTGTTTAGGAATCAAGAGTGTTTAGAAATACCTCTCTGCTGAGGAGCTGGACAGAGCCTCTCCCATTCACAAAACGTTCAAACAGATTCACTCTGTGGCAAATATATTTTCAGACTATAACAAGATTATAGCAGATTATAACTTGTTTTTTTTCCCAAATTGGCTCTTAATAAATCCTCTTAAACGAAGAATCCTCATTTGGCCTACAAAAAGCTTTAGCCCTAAAATCATAAATGCAAATGTCTCGAATGTTAAGCTTTGCTTCTGCCAGATACTCCTGGCATACACTCACCTCCACACAGAGCTGAAGAAACTGGCCCCCAGTTCTCATCGCAAGTGACAGATTTGGGGACTCAGCCTGAGTGGCTGCATCTCCAACCACGTGTGACACAGCAGCCAGAGGAACGCAAGGACTACCTTTGTGAGGATTATCCGTAGCACAGAATTTGAGTATGGATTCCAGAGGATTCCAAAATATTTTGCATCCGCTTCAATGCAAAAAGATGCAGCATTTGATTTCACCATATAACAGGAAATTTTTTATTCTGTATGGCAGCATTCCTTATGACATATGGTATAGATTGCATGATACAGGAAACAGGCATGAGGGAAGACAGACATTTATGAAATCTATCATCTAGCGATGTACTTTCAAAGAAAAAAAGAAACAATCCCTAAGACAGAAGGAGACAGAAGGATCTTCCCATTATCAGCAGTCCACTCACAGGTCCAGCTGTTGAACATCTGCCATGCAGATGGACTATTCATTTCAACAAGGGAGGAATCACTTTCCTCATCTTATAGAAAAGATCAAAATTCAAACAGGGTTTGAAGTATTTTTGTCTTCTCCCTCCAGCACTGTCTAAATTACTTTTTAAAATACTAAAGAGCACAGATACACATTAAGTAATTTTTTAAAGAAAGATCTTAACAAACTTCAGGCTACTGGTAATTGATTAGACTTAATGAAGAAAAGTAATTTAAACATAATTAAGAATTAAACAGTAAGAATTGCTATCAGAAAAATTTTAAATGTCAGAAGTTTCCCTTCCCCGCAAGAACAGCATGTTATAAAGAAACAGCTCAGAAGCAGGGCTCTACCGCACATCTGCAGCATCTGAAACTCACCTGGGTTTCACTTCCAAATGCAGAACACAGCTCAAAGCCTGCCCCCAAAACAACACACTAAACAAGAACTGGCCTGAATTAAACATCAGATCCACAACACACTGGCTTCCCAAAAGTCAACTGCTATCTTAATTGTACAGTGTTCACGTCTGGTAGCTAAAGGAAAGGAAAACATTTGAATTCTAGTCCAAATTTCACATACCAAAAAAAAAAAAAAAGAAGAACTAAAAAGACATGAAAACAAAATCCTGCTTTTGGTTTTCTTTTACACAAACATGGCATTCTTAGCTTAGATGAACAGATGCACGTATATTATAAACTTGCATCTTCCTGAATTACTGGCTTTTTCCAGCCATTCTGGCTCAGGTATTTCTGCATTGCTCCACATCGCAGGGGACAGGTCACTCAGCCTCTTCGCATAACATAGGTTCTCCAAATCCCTGATCATCACAGAAACCTTCCTTTCACTGGCTGGCTTAATCTTTCTGAACATGGGTGACCAGAACTACATACTGTATTTTGGGTGACTTTTCACCACTATTTCAATGTAATGGCATTAATATTTCTCTATCCCTTAATGTTTCATCTGACTAATGTAAGTTGATCTCATCTGACTAAAATAAGCTATTTCAATGCTACGGCATGTTTTTACAAATTTTACTTAATTGCTGGAAAGGCAGATATCAAGGACACCTGGCTTTGACTAAAACAGAAGAACTCTTATTTCATGGGCTCACTTTAGCTCCCTTGTATCTTGCTTGGTCTTCCACACCTGAGCAACAGAAGCTCAAGCTAACTTTTATATTTCTAGATTATTACAGCCGAGGAAAAAACCACTAGATTTCAGATGAGTCATTTTAGGTTTCCCAGACATTGTCAGGTTTAATGGGAAAAATACATTATCAATAAAAAAAATTCAAAAGCATTTCCTCTTGTCTGCAGAAAATACAAAAATGCCCCAAGCACTATATGCCATGACACATGTCGACCATATATAGCATCTTCCAATGGGAATGGTTTCCGATTATGCACAGGAAAAAGCTCATCATCTTTAACATGTTTCCTTACTGACTCTTTAAAAAGTCAGCTCCAGTTGCTGTATGTTCTCCAACACTTTACCAAGCAGAGGGAAAGGAAACAAGAAGGAAAAAATAAGGGTAAGTGTCAGTCTGGCATCTCACTGACTCTTCCTTTCTGCATTTTTGCCCCAGTTCTTATTTCTATTTGTTTCAGAATTTCTTACTGTTTATATATTAAATCAGAAAAGATTGTCTTTTCTACAGATTGTGCTTAACTTCTTTTTAGTCAGACATAGTCTGTCCTTTTAAGATGTCTAGTTTGAAAAAAAAACAGCTCTAGTAGATTTCTTGAAAAATAACAGATGAGTATCTAGATTCAGACCAAAGATATTCAAACTGTTTGCTAACAAAGACATAGGAGATGATTGTTAAGATTAATATTTCAGCATCTCTGTGATGAAGTTTACAGTTTTATGCAGCATTAATCAAATTTAAAATATAGGAATGTAGTATTTAGATCAGGAATCTAAAGCTGTCTATCTTTATTTTGAAAAGCTAACTATATAATCCTTGTAAGTAAATTGAAGCAAATTAATTTAACACAAAACCAATCCATTTTCCCTACAATTTTAGTCTTTATTAAATGAAACTTCATAGAGAAAAAAAAAGTCTCAGCTTATTTTAAGAGAAAAACCTTTACTTTTTTGAGTTCTAAAATATCTCTACACTTGAAGAAGTTATTTTTGAATTTTTATTTATTTTTATTTATTTATTATTTATTTATTTTGAAGAAATTTTTTTCCAAATTTCATTTTGCATTACTATAATTTAAGCTTCTTATTGCCTTAGTATGTAAAAACCTCTTTTACTCTGTATTTGTTGTTGTTAATAAGTCTGTTTTACCTGCTTGCTATTTGTCAGGCTTTGTCCAGTCCCATTTTAAAAGGCAATATACAGTCAGATATTTTTGCTTCAATACTAACTTATTGCAAATGAATTGGATTAAAAAAAAGAAGAAAATACATTTTAATAAGGGGATGTATTAAAATCATAAAGAAAGATGGTTTCAAGATTGGAAATTCCCCAACCTGTGCAAGGGAGTTTGTATTTCAAATTCCAATCTGGTCCCAAGGCTAGCTATGTATTTTTAAATGCAGAGAAGTAGCAGGAAATACAGGAAGGGAATAGCTTTAGAGGTCTTAAACTGCCAAGTAGAAGGGACTAAAATGGAAGTCTAGTAGGATCCACTCTACAGAAGTGGGAATTAATAGCAAAAGGGATAATTACCTGCTAGCCCAAAGCATGGTTATTTAATCCCTAAAAGACAAGTATCAGATATGCAAAATTTCCAATTTTCTGTCTGTTGCGTTAAAGGGCAGATCAGTTTGGCAGAAAACAAACCCCCTTGCACTCTAACACTCCTCACCGAGGTGGGAGGCGCGGTGCGGCTGGGTCTGAATTCTGAGTGATGCCCAATCCACCACTATCAGTCCAGTCACGTTTAATATATATATTAAACTATCACCATTCTGGATACACTAATAGCGGACTGCACCCTCAGTCCAGTCGTGCTCATGAACTACCACGGCCACCTTTGTGGTCGCATTCAATGAGAAACCAAAACGACCAGCTACTTAAGCAGCACAGTATATTTTAGCAACAGTACATAAGTTCTTACGGATTGCCAGTGATAAATACACTGTCTGCAAAGCACGTGCAAATAAAAGTGTTGTTGGTTATACAAAACGCACGACAGAGTTATATACAATACAGCCTGGCTATAAACATAGGAAAAAGACTCTCTAGAGAGATTTCTAAGTTTTTTGAGGAAACACTTGGTATAGCCTTACCCAAAGGCGTCCCTATGGGGGGGAAGAAAGGCTCAGCCCGTCGGCTGGTCCCGGAAGTCAAAGGCAGTTTTGATGGAGTTCTCCTCGACTTGTTCACGATGGTGTCTTCCCTAATGTTCCCCCTTTTTGGGGCTATTTTTATACTATTTTTTACCTTCAAGGTGGAGTTTGAGTGACTTTAGTCATAAATACTTTTATTATGATTGGTGTAAAATTCTCTCGCTTCACATTTCAAGGTACAGTTTATCAAAAATTCAGGGCGCAGACTCAAGGAGGAGTGGTCGCACCTTGGAGGCGGGCAGCCTTTGGGACGGAGGTGTGTTTAGGTATTATAATGACATTATAATGAGCAAAGTTCACACAAAAGACAGCATTTTGTCAAAATTTGACAAACTGTTGGCTCAGGGTAGCAAGTGTGCAGCTTATCAGTTCCATAGGACCATCTCGTTCCCATATCTGCTGATTATCACAGGGCTTGGCCGTGGAATCTCCACCCCACTCCATCCCCGTGTTGCTCGGTGAGCGATATTGTGCAGGGAATCACAGATGTAGTGGATTCTTCGCATACCAGCTGCGGCTGTATTCTACCCTAGGAACCTTTTTGATTTTAAGCTTTTTCCTTCATGTGTCAACAATGCTGTATTTTGGTTATTGTAGCAATTATTCCACACTATCTTAAACTGTATGTTCTCAGAGATGCATGAATCTACAAGGTGGCAAAAAACAACTTTTTGCCACATAAAAATACGTACTTCCTGGTTAGAATCTTCATACTCAGAAAGAAGATTTTTAGACATTTACAATTATTCAATCTCTTAAGGTCAATTTTGAAAACTGACTTCAACACACAATTTTAACACCAGACCTATGAGGATACAGAAATGGAATCAGAATCTTTGCCTAAAACTAACCTAGTTTTACCATTGTCTCCAGGTGACGTTCTGTTCCACAACTTTGAATAATATATTTTAGACAATTACGAAGGAAAAGCAATGAACCAGAGACAAAATGGAAGCATTGTGCTCTCTCCCAGTTGCATTTATGCTACTTAATGTCAGGAAGAATGGCTCCATGGGAAACACAGAAAACTAGAATTTTTTTCCAAAAACCTAAACCTCATGAGTAATCCTGAGAAAGAAATAGCTGGTTCTAGTTCTGCATTTAGAAATATGCTAATGAACCATACTTACCAGATTATTATTGTTATTCTCTGGGTAGCTGAAGCATGAACAAGACAGAATTCATCACTGTTACGGGATTTGCCATATCATTGCTGCTCCACATGACCCAAACTGAAGTCTGTCCTCCCTCCTGCAGTTGTAAGTCACTGGGAGAAATGAAGGGTTTACATGTAGACTGCAGCTCGAGGAAGCTGACGGAAGTGCCTGCCTTGCCCGTTAACACCAAGAGGCTTTATCTACAGAACAACAGCCTGACCTCGGTTCCTCCCGGTGCCCTGGACAGCTTGCGCAGCCTGGAGGAAGTGAAAATATTTGACAATCCTTGGAACTGTGACTGTCATATTCTGTATCTAAAACTCTGGTTAGAAGACATCTCTGCACACTCACCTGAAAACATCAGATGTGCAACCCCAGGTCCCGTGAGGATGAAGCCCTTGAGGCAGCTGACTGGGAATGAGCTGGGGATTTGTAAGAGGCTTCTCCCAATCAAGTGTCTTGAGTTCTTTTGGCGAGACCTCATTTTAATTGCTGGAGCAATAATTACACTTATTTTAGTAGCATGGGCTCTGAAATTCTCAAAAAAGTTGGTCTGCCAAATAAACCTCTGCCTATATGACTCTAGGGGCCGACTGCTGGGGAGGCATACCTCCAAAAACCACAAGATACTATGAGCTGTTCACTAGCTTGAACAGAATCATCAAACTATTCTACCACAAAAACGCACGTGCACTGGCAACACTAGTTTTCATGGCGAACATGCCACAAGCAGATCCAAGGGCTCAAAGTCGGGGTGCTCAGATAGGCAAGTTTGATTTAATTTCCTTTCAAAAATAAGCTTGATGATGCATCACCAGGCAAGTTTCATTCTGCTGCCATCTACTCATATGAAAAGCAGTTTCTAATTTTTTTTAAATCATTTAACTTAGCATTTTTCCTCTGAATTCTCAGCTCTTACAGCAAGATCTACATCCTCAAATCCTACACTTTTTAGTATATGGAGATGAACACAATTGTACTATTTTAGCACTTCTTCTCTCATTCAGAAGTTGTGTGTTTGCAACCCGTTACGCCCTCACAGTGTCCCAATGGGCTTGGTAGGACCATTCTTGTGTGCAAATTCAACCATCTCTTCTTCAGGTTCAGGAATTTCCTACCAGCAAAACCACTATGATTATATAGGCTAGCCACTGAATGTATCCCTAATTGAATACATTTAAAGATGGACTGGTAATGACAATATAATCAGTAAAAATAATTTTAAATACTGTTGACTTTCCTAGAGAGCAAACAACAAAAAAGCTTTCTATATGTAATTGAAATAATGGATGCTTATTGAACATTCATACTCACCCAGGTTTGATGTCTTTCACTTTTCTACACATTTCTGATTAAAATCCTAAGAAATTTCCAGAGCTTGTCTTCCAGTTTTACTACTGACATTTGATACGCTGGATTTTATGCAACAGCTTTGAAGAGGATGTACTCTCTGCACTTCTCTTCTTGTGCCCCCCATCCTCATAGAAAAATTGTTGCGGTGACTCAAGCATATTGTTTTCTCCCTAACCTGATAATTCACAAGACTCCAAGAACAGCAATTCATGCTGTGACCCCATCTGGTCTGGTGAAGTCAGGCTAGTTAGATGGGAGATCTCTGAAGGTCTTCTACAATTAATACTACTGTTGGCCGGTCAATTTAAGACACATTTTGCAAATGCTCCTCCTAGCCCCAAACCTGAGCTAGGTATTAGAGGTTATCTGCTGAAGAAGCTAAAGATTGCTTAGCTCTTTACCTAGCACCTTGTCACATGAGTGGGGTTCCTTGTTAAAGCACATAATGCCCTAGCAAAGCCGGTGGTTAGCTTTCTTCCGACCAGTGATTTTGCAATTACCATGTGCTATCACTTCTATAAGATGAGACTCATTCCTAGCCACAAACACCCAAATCAAAGACAGCATTTCTAGGTGCCTCTTGCCCCTGCCAAAGCACTTCAGCAATATGGAGTCAAACTGCCAATGCTGACTGCTGGTGACATTCTCAGACAGCTTTAGAAGAGACCTGTTACTGTCTGGAATGTATCTTCACTGTTGGCCAGCCCTCTCTCCTGCACTAGCAGGGAAAGGCCAGTCCGAGACATCACCACACTTGTCACCCTAAACTGACGCCAATTCAGGATGAGCCACTTGCCCCTCTCTGTGACACAAGGAACGGCCACTAAGTACAGTGGAGCTGCTGAAAGAACCTCTGAAGCACAAACAGATTTGGTGAAAGGACATGCACCATGGATAGAGGGTTACACAATTCACTAATGAAGTGTAGCATGAGGCTTTAGATTGACAAAAGGAAAGGAACAGAGTCAGACGTTCCCTCCGTGCTGTAAAAGAATTAATGATCTGGGAGACAACATGCCCATTGCAATGTTAAAGTCAGCAAATCATATACAGTGGGGAGCAAGAAGAGGGAAATTATAAATGTGAAGAGTGGTGGGTTATTTGGAGTACCAAGAAATCAAAAGCAAGATCGCACACCTAGAAACAAAAGAGGAGTTGAGGACTCAGTTCAGAGAAGGCAAATAATCTGGTAAGAATGATCTCCCATGTATGACATTGCAGCAAAGGGCTAATGTGATCTTTTCTTCTTAAAATAGAGAACAGCATTTAGGGACGGAAAGATTTATTTACTTCCTTGTTTAGATAAGCTACAATAATCTAGTATCAATGTCTACAAATCAAGAAGAATCAACTGCAGAAGAATCAGAAAAGCAACTATAATGCAAATAAATGACTGGAAAATATATCTTAAAAGGAGCTTGATCAATTTCATTTAATAAACAGGAATTTAAGGAATGACAAGATCACTACTTGTATGAATCTACACGAAGATAAATTTGTTAACAAAGGGCCAGGGAGTAGAAATTAGAACACGAGTCTACAAATAGGGCTCAAAATCTAACAGTGAAAATAATTAAACACAGAAACAGCTCGTCAAATGTCATGGTTAATTCTACAGCTTAGCCAATATTGGGCATTTTTTCAAATTGGTAGGCGCTAGCTGAAATGAGAACTATTTTAACAGAATTGTATGTGACACCTAAAACGTTACAGCTATTCTTATTGCTTTAGTCACCTGCAAAGTTTATGGTGAGACAGGCCATGAAAATAGAGACCAGGATGGCAGTGTGTCACAGGGACATCCTTAGCGAGCACTGGCAACACCCCTGAGGAACTCAGTCTGGGCTGGCTCAGCCCCCCTCTCACACTCTGCAGCAGCAGTAATATTCCACTCTACCATCTTCACCATGAGTAATTCAAAGTGCAGCCCAGAATTTGCTTTTTACAAAGTGTTGCATCCCTGCTGCAGGAGATGACCCATATAACCTAGAAACAGCAGGGCTTATGAAGGCTGTATTACACTCCAGTGCAGACCTGAGTAAAATTGTGTCTTCAGATTTATGTGTACATTTTGATCAGGTGAGCACAAACACTCAGAATTTCTCTGGCTTTATTCAATGTTATTCTACATAAATATCCTCTGCAGGAGAGAATTTCAGAGAAACACATAGGAACATAGCAGTGTACGCACTTAAGATAATTTTAGAATATTTTTGCTGCGGTGAGCTTTTCAATTTTTTAAAAGGCAACCACCATTTTGTATTAATGCAGAACATTACAGAAGAAATGCACTCTGTGATCTCTCATGCAGAGTTTCCTAAATTATATTTCTTGTTTCCCCAAAATCTATTAAATTATTATAAATGATACTGTGTGGTCTGGGGTAAAGCATCACTGTGCCCTGGTAATGGGTTCAGTTCTGTTAATAGAAACTGAAAAGCTTTCAGTGACCTGAACAGTGATTAAACACACATTAGAAAGAAATAGTGAAACTGCATTCTGAGAACTTAAAAAGAAAAATACACTTAAAGACCTAGTTAAGAGACGCTCACCAAAAAGCCAATGTTAATAACTAACTTTCAGTGACCTCATTAAAACCGTCTTTTCTGAAAACCTGTAAAAAATGTTGATTACTTCTGCAAGATCTAATGGGCATTGTTTTATCAAGTTAGTCAAAAATATTTTAAAGAACATACTACATAGTTGGGCAAAAGTAGGCTGTTCTGTGAGTACTTGCATTAAAAATGCATCCTTACTTCTGATTTTAGCGTATTTTCATTTTATTGTTTAGACATAAATGCCTCAAATACACCTAAATTAATATTTCTTCTGTAGTTTTATTTCTGACTTTATTAATAAAGTTATGTAGACGTGGTGCTTAGGGACATGGTTTAGTGGTGAACTTGGCAGTGTTAGGTTAATGGTTGGACTTAATGATCTTAAGGGTCTTTTCTAACCAAAATGATTCTATGAGTTTATGCTTCTATAAATCATTAACACTAAAAGCTTATCGCTCTCTTTTGTGACTGTAAAGCTAGATATGCATCCATAAAAAAAGGCCATGCAACCCAATGAGTTTGAAGAGTTATAGATCATGGCCTATACCAAGGCAACATTCAATATGCAGGTGAAGTGGATGAAGTTATAACTGTGCATTGGAACACAGTAATCTTGAAAGTTTGTTAGTGTAGATAGAATAGTAAACTGCTTTAATGTATAGCTTTAACTGTACAAACACAAAAAAAACCAAACAAGTAGCAAGCATTTTTGCTTATACCAACCAACACACTAAATAAGATGCAAAGAATACAGAAAAAAAAAGTATTTGAGAGAACATGTCCTCTGACCTCATATGAGGAAAGAATAGGGAATCTCTTCCAAGGCAGTATTTCACATTCCACTAAAAAAGCATTGTATTTATCACTTCTGAACCATTTGGCTTTTATCTGAAAAAAAAAAAAACCAAAAACCAACCAACCCACTAACCCACCTCTGAAAAGGGGAAAGCTGGAACTGCTAATTAAAGGCTCAAGAGCAACATTCAACTGTTTATCTGGCAAGGCCACTATGTCGTGCTTAAGCCACATACTCCATCAAATTGCATAAATAATGCTGCAGTTGCTAACAATGTGCAAAGACAGGAAAATCCATCAGCTATCTAAATGAAACATGCAGCCAGCGTTCCCAAAGGAGTTTGTGAAGATCCCAGAAAGTGTTCCCGTATCATGCCTGCAAGAGTGCAAACTAGTGAATATATCTGTTTTCACATTCTTTAGTAACATAGGCATAACTGTGGGGATTAATTGCAACTTAAAAATCATGAGTTTTGATTCAATATTTAGCAAGTCAAGTAATCATACTCAGAATGATTGAGCAAGACCAGAAAATTTGTTTTAAACAGTTCAATGTAATACATAGAGTAGATGTGTTTAAACTGCAATTTTGTGTAAACTGCAATTCAATTAAAAATATTTGCAGGCTTCATTTATTAAACAGAATGACAGGTGAATCACCTCTTTTCTTGAAATGCTCAAGATTTTCTCCACATTGAAGCAAAAAGAGTTGCTCAATCTGAACAACTTCTGTTTAGCTGAATGCTTTCTTTCTGTTTGGGATCTTCCAGATCCATTGTTTGAGTTCACGCATCAGAGAAGTTTGCTGCTTTTTGCTCCCCGACCCCATTTGACACGAATAAACGTACAGCATTGTTTAGAAACTAGCTATCAATGCTTATGTGAATAAACATAAAGGGAGGCTTAGAAACTAGGCACTTTGTTGTGACCTTGCAATTCCATCCCACAGCCAAACTACTTCAAATGCTACTGAAGGCAGTGGCAGACCCTTCCTGGGTTTGGGACATGTAATGCCCACTCACAGCTGAAACACGCAGACATTTTTTTTTCAACAGGTCTTACCACATTTGACTTCCAAGTTTCCCAGTTCCCCTAAACTTGATGTCACAGCATCTTGCATCCAGGACAAATAGTCTCATGGGTTTTTTGTTTCACCTTTTGGCAGTTGGTTTCTAATGTATTTGGATTTTTTTTTTTCCACTTTTCCATTAACTCAATACATCAACTGAGAAAAAAAAGTATCTTTAGAACAACAGGATAAGTCCCACTAAAGCAAGTGCAATATACTCAAGTGACGAGTGCCTGAAATTTGACTGTAATAAATGGTGGCTACAAACATACAGGACCCTTGTTAAAGGGCACACAATGTAGGGTGGCAGCATGAAACAGAGAGGTGAAAATCACCAGTTTTGCTTTTAAAATAAAAAATTTTAAAATCTGTTCTTGATATACAGCAGGCTATTCAGGTATCTTCCCAAAGGCGTAAGTGTCTCACAGAGCCCTCCAATGAAGTGTGAAAGCAAAAACAATTTATGCACATATAGGGTATATATGTGCAATTGAAGTAACATGCATATTGGTTCTTGTAACACTGGAGTACCGGATCACTGGTAACATGGTCCGATCACACGGCATGTAACATTCAGTACTTGGTCGTATTAACAGGTATACTTAAACGACCTCCCTGGGTAATATTACCCCAAAAGATGACTAACAGTCAATTCTGATTAAACTAACTTTTACATGCTCGAATGCTGTCTAATGGTTGAAATTTTTCATGCTCCCTTTTTGCCTTTACTGTTTGACCACCATCAAAACAATGAGTCACAAATACTCTTGGACAGAGTAGATTATTATCCTGCACTGCCTGGCCCTACAACCACTCCAAAGAGGAGAAACCTGTTTTCATTAGGTATATCACTAAGCTGTTTGCAGTTATTTTTGGTAAAGCTAGGAAAGGAAACCAGTCTGCACTGTAGCCTTATTTTAAATTCCCTACTGTTTCAAAATCTGGCAAAAAAGCACTTCAGTGGAAAACCAATGAATTTTAGAATAAAATTTGGTTATTACATTGCAGGGATTTTGACTGAAGATCCTTAACTCAGGTTCTGGAAATGGAACAGAACAACTTTTCTGATGATATCATTGCTAGACAAGACAATTATTTCATTCCTAAACAAAAATAAAAATGTATCTAGTTCTTCTTTTTCCATTTTAATTTATTTACAAACATCTTTGAGCGTAAATTTAATTGCAGGCTACCAGATTTTGCATTGACACAACTCCTTTCCTGAAAGTTACACATTCATTTACATGACTCCTGCTCACTACAATAAACCAGTAAGGAAGAGGTCTCAGAACATAATGGAATAGCTTACATAGATCTGTTATGCAATGGACTAAAAATCCTCTAATCCCTCACTCATGACTTGGATATAATTATATCGACTGCTGATTAATATCTTTATAAGTGAATAAATGAATGATAAATGGTTGCTGTTTCATATAAAATAACATGATTATTTTACTCCATCACATTATGAGGGTGATGGAGTAACAACTCCATCAAAAACTCAGAAGCACCTCCCTGCCTTACGGCACTAACAGGTCATCAAGATGGAGCAAAGGAAGAGACAACCTTTCCAGTCCACCACAGGACAAACACTTCACAGCTAGGCTGTCAATGTGCGTTATTCATCTTTTTGTTGAAAAGAGAACTAGTGTCCAAGTCTAGTATTTTAGGTCTTTTAAAGCCTCCCCTGGTTTTAATGTATTAATAGTTAGTACTTTACAGTCACTTGAATTTCTCTGACTTACTGATGATGATATCACTCTGACTGGGGTGATCCTAAAAACTCAGTGGAACTACGTTGGGGATAAATTCCCTCTGAAGTGTTTCTAAGTTTCATTTGGATTGCTGTGTACAACCTTCACACGAGGCTTACACACACATCACAGAATGCTACTCTCCACTGTGCTTATGGGCCACAATATTATTAATGAAAAGCAATTATTATTATTATGATGAATGTGCTAACAATCAGCTTTGGAGCTATATAAAACACAAAAAAGCTCATTCCCTAAAAATTACCATGTCTCAGCTCAGATTATGCTGAAAGGCATAAGCACTCTGTCAAATACAACTGCCTCTGTGCATTAGTGGAGTCAAACTGTAATATTATGATGCAGTTATTGAGAGGCAGCAGTTTGGCTTTGCATCACTAATGCCATTCCTCTGAATGCAGCCACTCTGGATCTGTCTTCTGAGGTCAGCTGCAAATACTGCTTTCTTCACCACAGCTAGACTAGTATGCAAGAATAAAAGCATTTTTGCCAATTTACAAGACTGCAAGCAACAAGGAAAAAAACTCTGAAAGAATATAAGAAATAAAACAACAGCAAAATTTCCACTTGGGCAGCGGTAGCCTGGTCAGGTCAGGTCAGGTCAGGTCACTTCACTCAGAAGCCACAGCAAGAACAGAGAAAACCGAGTAGGACCTGCACAAAGGACAGAGCACCCTGGATGTGAAGGGTGGACCTAAGCAGGAAAACAAGCGGAGAAAACAGTGGCATTTCCTACATGGACAGTTATTATGCCTTATTTTTTTCCTTTTTTTTTTAATGAAAAATATACACCTTTCTCCTGCACTCTAAGGACATGTGGCTGGACAACTGCCAGCAGCATTTTAAGCTCAGCGCCACAACAGTGTATGTAACTACATGGCTTTGAGAATGGAGCCAGCTCACGTCTTTCTGCCTTGGCATGAGCGTCTGCTTGCAAAAGAGACGAGCGAGTGCATGTCTGTGATGCAAGTTATTTTAAAAGTGATGCTTATTTATAGTAAAATCATATGTTGACAGTAAAAAGTACATTCCACATGCTGTGGGTTCACTGAATTAGCTTGATTTTTCCCCGCCACGTTCTAAGGATGTTGGTATTTTGAGAATACATATTTCTCATGCATTTCAAACCCCACATTCTGCAGGTGAAGGTTAAATGAATGTGATCTAAGTGTAGTCAACACCATTTTTTTTCCCCCACAAATCAAGGAGGAAGCAATCCGAAAAGAGTTTTCTCTTTCACCTAGAGTAACACACGCTTTGAGTAACAGTCCAGTCCTCCCCAAGAGCTCTGGGTAGCTCCATGAGATGGATGCACGACATTTTACTGTTCTGAGGGTCTTCTCTTAAGAGTAAGTAATTGTTAAAAGTAGTTCTGAATTTGCACTAATGAATCTCCCTGGTCTCACATTCGTATCTAACCTGAGAGCATTTGACTGTAAACCTTGCCTATCCTAAGGCTTGTTTGGCAACATACATAAAGTTAGTTCATAGTAAATTCATACTAAAGACTAAGCACAGCTTTATCCTTGGTAATCAAATACACTGCAAAGTTAACAAGCTTGTATTATATTACCACTTTGCTAAACACTTACGCATGAAAAGATTCAGATTTAGTGTCCAGGCCTTAGCCCCAATTCAAAATATTTAAGTATGCAGAAAATGAGCTATACAAAGTAAAATATTTTTTTCTATTAGTTAAACCCCAGCTATTTCATAAGATATATGTCACATAATGACAGCAATTTTCCACCTTAGTTGAACAGCTACTGCTTGCACTGACCAGACATGGAACTGCATTAATAGCGGCTAGAGTGACTCATCCAATGAAAAGTTTCAAACAGCAAAAAGACCAAGAATAATCATAGCCGAACAGAACTAGTAACAAATAGGGACTCCCTCAGGTGAATAGAAAATTTATTGTGTTACTGAACTAGTAAACATATACTATAAGAAATAAATATTAATTGAACTTACAAAATATATGCAGAGTGGCAGTGAGACAAGCTTGTTAACTGGTCTAAGCTGCCACACTTGTATTCTTTAAGGTAAACTACTTAGCCAACATACACATTCTCATACTGGTTTTGCGTGCAAGTGCACTGTTTTGGGAATTATTATAATAGAATTTGAAGCTTCACAAAACTGTTGTTTTTCTTGGACTCTTAAGGTCCATGCACTTGTATGTTATGATTTATATCCGAATTACACAATTTTGTTACTTTGGCCTGCCAACAGGAGAAACTGACTATACTGAAAAATTAACAATTCCTATCTAATGATTCCTTTGATAGTGCTATGTTTATCCTAATGCTTACTAACGGTAAGTTTATCTTAGTAATGCTGTTTATCTTCATGCTTTTTCTCTCTGGAGCACTACACAAGACGATTTTCAAAAGCACTTAGAGTCTGTTGCTAGAACTCATGTAAATATTTTGCTATTACACTGACTCCAATTAAATTTAGACTACATTCAATAATGGGTGTGTGACAACAAATTGCTTTAGTTGCATAATGGCCACATGGCTGCTATTTATGCTGAATTCCTTCCTGGGGGCAGTTTGCTCCCTGATGTACCCTCTCAGAATGCCTTCCCAGTGGCATATTCTCAGTTTATCCAAATGACTGCCCATGGGCAGCAGCACTGATGTCACTTTAGCAGGCACACGGCTACTGACTGACATGGCAAGTTCACTTTAGGCAAAATAAATCTGAGGTACCTGACAGAAGTTCACTCAGATTTCATTTGGCTTTACTTACGACTTTCTTGCTTGACCATCAAGCATCCAGTCTTTTAAAAACCTGAATGGCACTGTTTTACACAAGTACATTCTCTCAGAAAAGTATTACAAAGTTCTCTGAAAAGCATTAAGAGACAGGGCTAAGGAAATCCAGAGCATTCATCTTAATCCAGAAAAAAAAAAAAAAAAAAAAATGCAAAATCCATTCTTAAATGGCCTTGATTTAAAGGGAAGGAAGTGTCAGCAGGGATGGATTACAGGTTCCCTTTCCCTCCTTGAATTATTTTTCTTGTCTCCTCTTTAGGAGTCAGAAGGTTTTTGCCTTTGATATTAACAACTGACTTTTTGGCTAGGATTCATATATTGCCTCTTATGACCACAGAGAAGGACTATGGAACCTGACATGTCTATCACATCTACCTTTGCCACCCATTCCTATCAGTAGTACAAAGTAGTGGCAGAACGTGACAATCGCCACATCATAAAAGGTTGCCTTCAAGACAGTAAAGCATTTAGAAGTAAGTGTATGTTTGACTGCCCTGAGCTTGCAAGGCAACTGCAAAACCTGGTAACTTAATTTTCAGATAAGCTTATCAGAAGCTGAATTATTGGAAAGACTAAAACTAAAATAGCAGAAATTACGACTTGAAGGAAAAGGGCAACTGCAGTCCATAAAAGAACACAAATTGTGCATAACAGAACCTCAGAGATCCTGAAGTGATTCCTTTAACTTTAGTAACAGCTTTGTCAGACAGACAGCTCTGAAACTGGATCAACATTGTCACCTAGTGGCTGCTGAAAATTGCCAGTGAGAAGAATTCCTTGAAGCTTGTCACCCTTTCATACCAAGACCTCAGTAGTGGGATGTGATAGAGTCCTTTTCCAAACAAGATAACAATTACTGTTAGCTCTTTCTAGAGTCTCAACACAGGTCTTCTGTCACAAAGTGTCAGATGTCTCAAAAAGTAAATTGTTTTCTATTGACAGAAATCTAAAGTTACTATACCTTTGGACACTGGGTGATACAATCTCCATTTACTTTCCTCACTGTGTTTAATTATTTTTAGACCTTCCTTTAGTTTTCTGCTACTACAACTCCCTAAGACACAGCTTAATCTTTATATTAAAACTTCACGTAGGTTTTCTTTCTTCTGTTCTCCTAAAGTCATGGTGAACTTTAATGTAAATTAAAATTTGACTAACCGCTTTGGTAGTGTAGCTTCATCCTGTCAAAGTGCAATAAAAAAAAGAAGAAAAAGATTGTAAATTGAGTAACTAAAACAAAATAATGAAATCAAAGCAAACAGCACTTTGTGGGTTTTTTTGCCTACCATTCTTCCCTTATTCCTGACAATCTGAGAGAGAACTTTCTGAGATAGCTTCAAAAAAGAAGAATAAAACCTCAACAAAATCAACGCAAAAAGAAAACAAAATTTAAAAATCTGTGGCAATCTGCCAGTTGTCTTCAGTAAAGTAAGAGAAATGTTTTTAGATGTACTTCAATTTTAGAAATTATGCTGTTCTATTTTGCATAAAAAAACCAGTATGATTTTTCTTGAGCAGGTTCTCGGGGTAGAGATTCTTAATATTTTTTCTTAAGCAGTTAGCTAGCTTCAGGTCAATGCACCTTCAAGAACCTTGTGAGGGAAAACAATACATTTGTTACAGATGGTAATTTCACATTTACAGCAACTTTCAGCCAAGGAACTTGAAGCTTTATGGAAGTATTGGCTGAGTGCACACTGCTGTGGAAGCCATGTCAAGACACACCAATTCTAAGGCCCCCCAGCTTGCCTCCTGATCAACACAAACAAATCCTTACAGCCACGGAAGTCCCACCAGCCTAGCGGGTTAGGCTCTATTTAACAGGCAAAGAGTTATCAGTGAGAATACAAGTGCAGGATCTTAGGCAAACCAACATTAATAGCAGGAGAAAAGACACGAAAGCTGATTGCTCTCCATTTTCCTGCTTGTGGTCAAAATAGTTGGTGTATTTTATTTATTATTATCATGGGTGAAAAAACCCACCTTTTTTGCATAACCTGAGTGAATTTTAGGCTAGTCTGGGAAATTCTGGTTTCAACAGAGCCCCCTTCCTTGAAGCTGTAGCAATGCTTCACCTCGCTTACCTCCTGTAAAGGATACAGCCCTCAATTATTAGTTTAAAAAGGCTCACAACTTGTGAAGCAGAGACTGGTGCAAATGTGACATTATTTTGTTTTCACTTTCTTTGGGGTTATTTTCTATTTTTTTTGTTTGTCACTAGTTATTCATAGACTGCAAATATGTCTTCACAAGACAGATACAGGTACCTTGTTTTGTCCCGATTACCATATTAAAACAGAAACTGTTTTGTTTTGTTCTGAGGTTTTTTGCAGCACTATTCAGCATCACCAAGTGGGTCTCAATATTTTAACAGTTTTATATATTTACAATAAGATATCAAAAAAAAAAAAAAAAGCAAACATTCAGGAACCAATCTCTTTTTTTAAGCTTTGGCTACTGCTCTTCATATCATAATAAAGGACCAAGAACATCACACATGTACTTTTTTTTTTTGGGGCACATTTGAGAAAGTCTACTGCTGTAGAGGTAATCTGAAGCTCAAGTATATAATAAATAAAACAAATTACTATAAAACAACAAACAAAAAATTTATTCATCAAAGGAGCAAGGTTTGTGGTCTCTACATTCTTTACACAAGAGCTGACAGCTTGCCAGTCTCATTAAATTTAACTGAACTGCGTGATGTAGCTATATTCACGTATACATCTATCTTTCCAAGTCTGACACTGTACCGCATATGAATCAGAACCTGCAAAGGTAGCAGTAAAGCCACGAAGACTGAATTGCCACACTTGCATTGAAAAGGATCTCTGCTACTAGTGACACGAAGAACTGCAACACCAAAAGAATGAGAGGGCTGACAGAAGAACCAAACTTTCTTATTAGCTGTACCTATCACGACGATGAATGTAATTGCGGAACATACTTATTAACCTTAATTGATATGTATATTTTTGTGCTCTTAATTTCAGTGAGGATTTCTTTATAATACAGCCTAAGTTTGGCAAATAAATTACTCAAACTTCTATTTCCCAACACAGAGATACCATTTGTAAACAGTTAGAGGAAGCACAAGACATCTCCCTGTATCAGAGGCAATCGAATACCAGGTAGGGATTTGGTTTGTCAAAATTTTCTCTACAGATTTTGGCAAAATCTATAATATTATACCTAAATACCTTTGAAGTTGAATAGTAATGTAACAACCCTGGTCACATTCAGATTTAATGATGTATCCCACGGAAATATACAAAAGGATCCACTAGCTTTTGGGGCCCAATTTAACCATGTATTTGACTACATCTTAACTTCAAACATAAATTCATTCCATTGGCTCTTCCCAGAACAAAACCTTTGAGAAGAGTAGAAATAAACATCACGAAATGCAGAAACTTTCGAGCAAAATAAGCACGCTATCTAAATCAGCAGAACACTGCCATTAGAGTTGGAAAGGCAGACATTTGCTTTTAGTGCTGAGCTCTCATCAGAGAAAGCAGAAGATAAACTCATGGAGGTCTGAAGCCAGGCCTCTGGCCTGCCTTCACACAAACTGCATGCTTCTTTTGACAGGTACACAGCTGTCCTTCAGTTGTGCCTTTTTCCAAGTACATTCAGGTGCAAAAATCCACCCTCCATCTAGCTGCATGCACCATGCAAATGATCATTTTGAGACCCCTGTTGACATATGCACAAAGCAAACAAGAAGCCTTGCAATCACTTAAGGGGGAATTAAACTAAGCCACTCTGATGGCAATGATGAATTTTGGTAAACTAAAAAAAAAAAAAAAAAAAGATTTATTTTGGTAAGAATTTCAAAATGCTTAAATGAAAAGTAAAATGCAGAGGCACGTATAATACATGTCTAGCAAACTAACCATTTTGATCTTTCACGTTCTTGGTATGATAAATAAGATAAAGCAAAGATTTACTGACCTGAGTGGGAAATCAGTTTCACTTCAGAAATTAAAACCTCCATCCACTATTACTACCCAACGTTAGTCTTATTTGAAGAATGTAGCAGGAATGCCAAGCGCTCAGCAGATTCACGATATATTCCAAAACTACAGATACCTCTTTTTCATACCAATCACGTGTAGACCTGAACTGCGTATGTACCTCTGTTTCAAATAATTTATACAGATCAATGGTGTATCCGACCATAAATGAGTTCAGATTACTATCAGTCTCAACTGAGTAATATAAAATTGCTCTTTATTCCCATACTTAACTGTTCAGGAATTCAGAAATTATGTTGAACTTGCTGTCTATGAAATGAAGACGAAAATACTATTCTAACCGGGGGGGGGGGGGGGCGGCGGCATTTTCTTACCAGATTTTCTCCTTCTACATATGCATGATCTTCTTGCTCCATATTTGTCAAAATCCTTCAGAGGCAGCATAACTAAGGCAAAGATGTGGACTGTATTTCATACTGGCAGAGTTATTTCCCATGTTTTAATTCCTGCTGCACCTGTGCAGTTCAAAAGACAAGAGTTGGCACAAATACTACTGCAGGTTGAATTTAGCCCCAGCTTTTTTATTACTGGTGATGGGGCAAGAGTACTAATAAATCCAGCTTGCTCTCAGAACAAACAACAGGGCTGCAAGTCAGAAGAGGAAAAAATATTTTTAATTTAGGATGAAAACACATTGAGTCAGTGACACCATATTTTCCTAACACATTTTTTTACAGTCCATGCTTAGAATCAGAAGTTTCTTAACCTAGCTTTATTAATCCAGCAACTAAATTACTATGCCACAGACATATCACCATTTCACTTGAGGAGGATACAAGTTCCAGGGAAATTTAAAGCTGAAAATTCACAAGGCAATAAACTGCAAGGGGGTTTGGGGACTACTGACAGAATCACGGCATTGTGACAACTGCCACACTCAACACCTCCTTTAGCATAACGCAATAAAATTATGGCAAAAAAGATCTACTACCTGCAATTCTAAAAACGTATGTTTGGAATTGTGAAGAACATTGTAAACAGTAGATATTCTTGTTATGACAGGATTTCATTAACTGCCAACTGCTGCTCAATTAGCACAGTCTAAAAACACACCAAAAAGTTACACCTTTCAGTCCACTTTTTAAAACAAATGCAATAAAATGGGCAAAAGTTAAATCACATACTATTATGACATTTTAAATAAGTTGTTTGTAGACTTAAACATATTACATGACATCATGTAATTGAAACTACAGAGAAAATACTAGAATTTAACAGAAATATCATTTTGGTTGTATTGTTCCAACATGTTATATCAAAACTCTCATCTGTATTTGGGAAAACTGGAATGTGCACTTGAACTAATGTTTTGCTGGCTGCATTTCAGTTCCATATTCTAGATATAGCAAAAAATTGTTTGCAGGATATATTCTAGACTTACTTAAGTCACAGGCCAAAGCAACCGTTCTCAGAAAATAAGAAAGCTATGATCTCTAAGACTTGGAAAACCTCTACACAAACTCTTTAGAGCTGAAGTAATCCTTACAATACTATAGGAAGAAAATGGGACACTTCAATTTTTGAATCGCACATGAGGACATTTCAGATTTCACACAGGAGAAGCAGCAGCAATTACAACACAAATAATGACAGAAAATATGTTGAAAAAGAGAGAAGTATTCACAGCCACTACTTAACCTATTTACATAATTCAGAAGGTAACAGAGATCAGCATGTTTCAAATGAAGACACTAAACATGAGCTCATATTGAGAAAAAAATAAGCCTTTTAAAAACTGTAAGTAGAAGATAAAAAGTCTTGAAAACCAAATACACAGTTGTAGAGAAATGACAACGCAAACTTCTTTAACAAACAGAAACATCAACAGATAAAGAACACTCAGAAGTACTGCCATGAGATGGGACGCATTAGCCATAGGACTATATATGCAGGAATGAGCTGTGGTTTAACTCACCAGAACCTCTGCTTTTATCATGGGTAATTTTTACAGTATCAACAACAGGCTTGCTACTTTTTGGTAGACTTATAATGTGGTTTTCAGGAAAAAAATGTGTTTATATATATTCAGCATATATGCATGCATATACATATGTACAAGTATATATATACACACACAGACATATATATATATCACAAACATATATATTCAAAAAACATATTCAGATATCTTATATAGACAAAGATACCTAGGCTGATATTTTTAAGTGGTTTACAATCTTTTATTACAACACTAAAACATCACTGACACAAAAAAGGAAACAATGAGATTGAGTCAACAAATGCAAAAAGAAAAGCCAACATAAGGAGGACAATTTACACTACATAAAACTGCTTCCTGAAGTAAATGTATCAGCTCTGAAGAGAAGACTTTGGCACTACAAAAACCTTTACTTAACTGATGCACAGCATCATAACTTTTAAACACCCAAATACATTAGAATAACCTCAGCTCCCTTAGCAATCTGTACCACGGAAAGTTAACATCGAGAAATCCAGCTATTGTGACAAGCATCAGGGGATCCCAAACAGACAAATGGAGACTGTGAAAACACAAATTTTAAGATGTTTGATAAATTTACAGGTACTACATTGATCTCCCTCAGAAGAATAAAAAGTCAGCAAACTATGCAGATTTACAGGTAGTTCTTTACTGAGTCTTTAGCACTTTAAGCAATATTTCATGAACGTGCAGTTGCAGGCCAACTGGTAAATCTTCAGTCCACGTGCACACTGCTGCTCCCTGGGATTCTGGTTGCATTTGGAATGCAAGAGAGGAATACTAATGAGCATACACACTGTTCAAAGGTATTGCACTCATTCCCCTCACCCTACATTCCCGAAGGTGCATCCACAGTGGCAAGATGACACAGGTCAACAAACAACTCAAGGAACCACACAGATACCTGAACCTAGGGGTCTGGCCTGTGATGATTTGCCAAACAAGCCTGACTGCGAGGAGCCGAGGGTTTTAGTTTCATCAGCCACTCTTTGGTGTTTGAAACTGTGATTAACAGCTGTGTTTTAAGAAATCTGTTCTATTAATTGGCATGGCTTCTGAAGCGGCATGTCTCCTCTTACACTCTTTGAGATAAAACCCATGCAATGACTGGCTTTCATTCTCTATAGAATACAGACAAGGAAAGCGGATGGGTGACTAAGATTGATAAAAGCCTTTAGAAACTAAGCAGAGGAGAATCTGCGTTGCATTCATCCAGAAGATGATTAAGCTGTGTATATGAATATAGTATTTCAAATTACAATGAAGCCAATATCCACAACTGAGTCATCTGAAAGGAACTGGAAATAGCTTATAGCTTCTAATATTCAAAATGAGTAACTTGGAAAACTTCATGAATGCAATTAAAATGTTTTTATTACCAGCTTGTTCTGAAACTTGGCTGATAACAAATTCAACACTCACGTTGGGTAACAAATACGTCACACATGACAAAGTCATACACTTTGCTAAACAACTGCATAATAGAAGCTACTTCATTGCTAGGAATCACCCATGAAGGAGACACTAAACATTTTCTCAGAGCAAGGCTAGGATCTGCAAGCTTACAAGGAGAAGTACTCAGTAAAAATCCTTGGTTGGAGACATTTCAGACCCCAAATTCATCCCTATTTGTTGTTCAGCGACTTCCTTATAACCTGGCAGTTTCACTGCCACTTGTGCTAGTACAATAGCGTAACACCAGGCAAAAGCAAAATTTCTGCTCGAATAGGCCATAAGCAATACAAGGCCTAAGCAGCCTCATTTTTCAAGACTCCAGGAGTCTTCCAAGCTCTGTGACCACTGCAGTTGTGAGGTACAAATGGCTGCATGTGAAAAAGTGAGCACATAAGGCGCTCCAGGAAAAAAAAAAAAAAAAAAAAACAACCTTGTAAAACCGTGAGGCTTCCCAATTAATCATAATTTTTACCATTACCTTAAAAAGCATCTCTATCTATATGCTGCTCCACAATTACTTCTCACACAGAATACAGGCATACAGATGTGGAAAAGAGACTTTCACGTACAGCAAGAATATTTGTTGATTAGTGACAGTCCTCAAAATACCCGTTCATTTGTCTTGGCCCTCTGCAAATGAGTTAAAAGGTCTACACCCCATCCACAGAGAGGACAAAATTTCATCTCTCCTGTAGACATTAAACACTCAGGTAACTTTCCTAATTATCTTTCTGCTCAAAAAGGCTTTAAAACATCAACAAATTAAAAATAAACCTACTAACGTTTTAACTGGCAAACATCAGACACTGCTAAACTTCAAAGAGAAAGTTCTGTACAAAAATATGTTTAAATCAGCATGTCCTTCATTTTAGACTGAATTACTAAACAGTGTATTATTACGAGATCCTTCTAGTTAAAATCCAGAACAATCAATTTTTGTAAAAGAACAGACCCCATAACACTGCAGGCTACATCGCTCAGCAGACTCAAACACATAGATTTCGATTTACCCTGGGTGACGCTGACCTCTTCAAGATAACCTCACACTGTCTGGAAGTACAAAGCCAGAGCCCATGTGATTACAAACATAGGTAAATTTTTAAAGAATAGAAATATTTCTAATCTCAAACAATATAAAAAATATTACAAGATGGGAAGAAGAACAATTTGCTCTCATAAACTCAAGAGTCACAAAATATGTATGATTTAATATACACAACCAAGAATTCAGGCATCAAATATGTGGGGCCGTGTCAGGTAATGGTAAGAATGGGAATATGATTTTAAGACCTTTAAAAAACCCTAAAACAAGTAGTTATCTTGTATATATTATATGTATCATTAAAAGTAAACGTTTAACTTTTTAGCTGATATAACTTTTTAAAAAGAAAGTAGAATATATTACTGCTTTTGTTGTCCTGAAGAAATCAATCCATTCAAGGTGACTCAGCTGTAAAACTGGTGGGCTATAAAGCCATCAAGAAATACAGATGCTTAAACATTCTTTTAACAAAAATCTAACCAAAGAAAGTTTGTACCACATAAGGAGCATTAGCACATCAAGTAATATGCCTGAATTATAAATACAAGGAGGAAATGTTGAACTTTGCTGAAAAGTTTATCTTGGAACACAGTGTAAACAATGTACCAACCAAGCTATAATGCAAGTCATCTTGGTCTTCATGAACAATTTTGGCAACTGTTCTATATCCACACTGGAAGTTATTAAGGATGAATTCTTGCTACTGCATAGAATTACAGTTATCTATAAACTTACTGAGTCATTGCATAGTTACAAAATTTACTTTGAACCCCTACCCTCTGCTCCTTCAAATAGTGCTGCAGAAGACTGAATAATATATTTTAGGACTCTTCCTTGTGTTTTTCCAGTGTTTCATATGAGATCACCACATATGCTTATTTAGAAGGTCAGAACTTAATTCATTTGCTTTGTAACTCCAAATCTCAAGCAGCTGCTTTGAAATACAATACAGCCTCATGACCCAAATTCCACTATCAAATGTGGAAATTGCAAGCAGCCTCACGCTTGTAGCAAAGGCTCTGCAGCAAAACCCATTTGTCAGAGTTGAAATTTAACTTTCTTGTTGAATTGAGTTAGATAAATGAAAAGGAAACTGTGACTAAGGCCAATATAGGGGGTCTCCTACCACGTTTTGGTACTGTTTCCTAGTACCTACTAGAGTAGCGCTAGTAGAGAGACTACTAGAGCATGTTTTATAGCACTCCCTACTCTTCTCTGATGACTGACTCTCAAATACAGTCAGATGCAAATTGGAATTGACTCAAACCCATTTTGTTTTTTTCCTAATCTTTGCATGAAACAGGTGTCAACCCCGATTGAGCCTGGGGATTAATCAAAGACAAGCATTTTAACATTCCAACCAGTACTAACAGCATTCACAATTTGAGAGAACTAATGAAAGATCCCTCACATAACGTAATGTGACAATTTATGAGTTTTGTTTGGGGAATTCTGTGTTTCAGAAGCAGTTAAAGGCTCATGATGACAAGCAGCAACAATGACAGTTAATACAAAAAAGTTTGTAATGATCTATAGCAAGGATAATGGAATACCTGATTTACAATTCTCTACATAGAAGTACTATCTCTATTTTTCCACTAATATGAGGTCATACAATTAATTCTAAAGATTAAAGACGGACATCTCTAGCAGTGTTTCTTCCTAAATAATCTAAATTCCCCTAAGTGCTTTGCTCAGACACTGAAAACATAAAAAGTGCTAATTAACATGAGAGCATATGCACAGTGGTGTCTTATTTCCTCTTTAACACTTTTTCTGTCCTGGTCGATCAATATCCTAGAATTCAGTGACCTGCTTAATTCAGAGTTGCAGGCTACCAGTAACAGAAAGCCTTTGTTCCAGCCTGACAAGAGTACTCATACCTCTGCTCTTGCTGGAAGGTTACCATGGATCACCAAAAATACATATCCAGACCTGAAAAGGAATAATCATGAAGGCACCCAAAAATCCATTGATTCAAAGCAATTCAAGACAAGCTGGCCTGGTTGGTCTACGCCGGCTCAGTCACAAATCAGGTTGTTCTCCTCCTGCACAACTACCTATAGGAAAACTTAACTCTCACTCTGCCATTAAACAGTTCCGTTTCACAATTTTATCATTTGAAATTCTGAGGATGGAATTCAGCTAATCTTTATTACAAAGAACAGACTAATAAAATGTGCTGTGTCAAAGTATTTTATTAGTAAACCTGATTTTAATTTGCATCTTGACTCACCACAGAATCTAAAGGAGAGTGCCTGTCAAAGAGCAGATTGTTTCATAGATAACCCAGGTAGCAGTGAAAACACAAATTCCAGATTGCTGAGATAAAATTATCTCAATACAAATAACCAGTCTGTGATGCAATATATAATCACACGTATACACATACATATCTAAGACACGTAGCATGATGTTAACAGTTTTAAAGATGTGTCTGAGCAGTGCAGCACCTTGCAAGGGTGAAAAAACCATAGCCCTGAGCCTTGGACTGCGACTCTGGAAACAAAACCACACCCCAGCTCAGACCTAAAAATGGAAAGCCAACAAGGCAAACCAGCTGCACTTCCTGCATGACTTAATGGTGTAATTGCACCTGTTTATTTCTATATGTCAGTAACTGTAAAATATATCAGAAGGAATATATCACCAAAATATGTCACTCCAGCAAGAAAGTGAACAAACACTCGCATGTGCAGCTCCTCAGCACAGACTGAGGCACTGGTCGCGATGACTCAGTGCCACTCAGGACAGCTGACTAACGCACTTGTTTGCCCACACACGATGGTTTATGTCGGTCAGACCGCGACCCGAGCTGGCCCCGCCGGCACCGGCCCACCGCGGCACCTGCCGGCAGCCCCGCGGCCTACGGCGCTCCCGGGGCCCGGCGGGAGGCCGCAGCGAGCTGGCTGCCCCCCGGCCCGACCCCGGCGGACAGCGAGGGAGGCGCGGTGCCCCAGGCGGCAGCCGAGCCTGCGCTCCCCCCCTACCGCCAGCCCTGCCGCCGCCCCGGCCGCGGGCGGGCATGCCCGGGAGGCGGCGGCCGCGGCCGGGGAGGAGAGAGCGAGGGGCGGGCGGGAGGCGGGCCCGGCGCTAGGCCCGGCGCGACGGGGGGCGGCGGGCGCTGCGCAGAGCCCGGCTCCCCTCGGCGGCGGCGGGCGGAAGGCCGGAGGGCGGCAGCGCCATGCCCGGTCCGGCAACGCTGGGGGCGCCGGCGGGGCCCGGCCCCGACCCGGAGGAGAGCTACGACTTCCTCTTCAAGCTGGTGCTCATCGGGGACGCCAGCGTGGGCAAGACCTGCCTGGTGCAGCGCTTCAAAACCGGGGCCTTCGCCGAGCGCCAGGGCAGCACCATCGGCGTGGACTTCACCATGAAGAGCCTGGAGATCCAGGGCAAGCGGGTGAAGGTGAGCGGAGCGGCGGCCCGGGGCGGCGGCAGCGGCCGGACGGACACCCCGCCGCTCCGGTTCCGGGGCTGGCGGAGCGGGCGGGGAGCTGCGGCTCATCTCCCGGCACGGCCGCCGAGGTGCCGGCGGGGCCGCCGGGCCCCGGCCCGCCTGCCGGAGGAGGAGGCGGCGGTGGCGAGACGGTGGCTGGCAGCGAGCAGTGTCGCCCGCCCGGGGTGCCCCGCCTCAGGGCAGCTCCCGCGGCCCCGTCCCGCTGCCGACTCGGCCTGCGCCGCTGCCCTGCTCGCAGGAGGGGCTGCCCGGTGCCGCCTTCCCGAGCAGCCCCGGCGGCGAGGAGGGACCCAGCGCATCTATTAACGGGCTTGGCTAACGGCGGGACCAGCTGTGTAGCCGCAAGCCGGGCTGGTTCCTCGTTAGCACCAACCACGCGAACCCTGGTAAAACCCCCTTGCAGACCCGCCCTTCGGGACACGCTCGCTTTTCTTCTGTAGCTGCAGCACCCCTCTTTGCCGTCTGGAGAGGGCTTATTTACAAGCCAGAAGGAACCTCAGCTGGGCTGTCATGTTTCCAGAAAGGGAGGTGGAACCGGCAGATTGAGAGAAGCTGGGGGAGCAGTTGTTCAATTAGGCACATTCAAAAGTTATCTTAAGACACTTGTTTATAGGGTGCCTCAGCAAGTGCAACTTCTATAGTTCTTCTCAAACCAGAAGAAATCAACCCTAAATTTGACTTCTGCTTTTCTTATGCTGGAGAAAATCAGCCAGTGGTTAGGGTTGGAAAGAGGACAGGACATTTACCCGGTGGAATTATCCCGAGACTCCCAGCGGCACAGATTCCTTACAACAGCCTGGGCCTCTGAGCACAGAAGCGTGATCAAACAGCAGGAAAAAAGGGCTTAAAGCACCTGCAGTTTGTAGGGGGCTGCTGGGATAAATCCCTTCACCAGCCCCCTCCAGAATGGAGCCATACAACTGTCCTTGCATATCCCCAGGTGGGACTAGAAAGAACACAGTAACTGCCTCGGAAAGATCATGAAACTGTAAAGCTTTTGAGATTAAAGGTGACACAGAAATACGGTAACTTCAGTTGAATTTTGGTTCGTGTTTACCAAAGTAGGTGTCAAAGTCCTCTATTGCCTTTTTTTCATAAATTAACTTTGGTGAGCAGAAAAAGTTGCAGAAAATGAAAGAAATGAAGGCTCCTATTGTTTTAGGAAAGGAGGAGGATGAGCAAAGGTGTTTATTTTCTTGGCAGTATTACACCTTTTCCTATCACCTATAGGTGGGGTTAGCAGTTGAAAAGGAAACTCAGATTTTCTGTTTATGCTACTAGTACCTCTTCTGCCTTTCTAGAGAGTGACCTCTTAGAAGTGGGGTTTCTCCTTTCGGGTTGAAACCTGTCTCCATGTAAATGCCAGGTACATAGAAAGTGACAAATCTGGCTGTTCCTGGCGCCAGGGGTCTCAGCCTCGGACTTCAGGAAAAGGGGAGGACTAGCCCAGGAAATAACCCGTGCTTCCGAGGTGTGCCTCTTCCTACTGTCAGCACTTACACCTGAATGTTCCTCTATTAGTAGTCAGTCTGTGACAAAGCCTGTGGATTATTTCTAAGTATTTCACACCAAAAAAAAAAGCAAGTAAGAAAATGCAAACTCTTAAGGCATTCTTTTTCTTTGGATTGTTCTGTACTTCCATTCAGAAAAAAATTAGAGATGCACAGATTGAAGAAGAGTATTTTAAGCATTACTTTAGGCAAATTAATCCAACGTTGTTGCTGATCTACCTTACAGACATTTTTGTTGGCTGCTGAGTCAGGGACACGGCTAGAATATGAAAACATTTGCTTGGAGTTTTTTTGTTTGGTCTGTTAAGGTGTGGGTTGTATGTGAAGTTTTAAATTCCAATCAGGCTTTCCTGCTTGGATTGAGATTTCGGAGCAGTCCATCCAATCTAGGTAGGTTTGTTCAGCATGTGATAGGAAACGGAAAACAAGGAGGCATTTTATTACACTTTTGTGAGCTCTGATATAGAGTAGGTAAATAAATTCTTACTATCAGCTGTGTGTATCGTGCACATCTTACAAATCTGGTTTTGCTGTAGGTTATAGTGATTCTAGGAGGAGCACTTCAGCTATCTGAACAGATCATACCCTGACCCGTTAGTAAACAAGCCTGGACATGTGCTCTGCGAGAGCAGCACTGTGTTTCTCATTGTTTCTGTGTCAGTCACGTGAGATATACTTGTTTAAAAGAGTTTCAGATAAATTGTTGATTGGGATGCCTCAAATCAAGAGGTGTTCAGGACACGTTTAAAATAAAATTTGTTTGACCGTACAAAAGCATGCCAGGTGATTCTCTGTGCTGCTCCGATTTCATTGTGGGTTTGTGCCACTCAAGAGAGTCTCCTCATAAGGAATGCCAAGGTTCGTTTTCTTCTTAGCAAATGATGCAGGAATGAGAATATTTCCATTTTTATAACATTTTATAAGCTCATCTTTAGAAGTTCCTTCAGAACAATAGTGTGTACAAAAAAAGTCCCAAGGAGCCCTTAAATGCTGTTTGCTCTGCATCCCCAGTGGCCTAAGCTTCATTTTTAGTCAGGCTGAGGATAACATTACAGCACAACTGAGTGAGTACAAATGGGATGCTTATTTTGAGATGGAAACAAACGTTTTAAGGTTAATTGTGTTACTGTCCCTTTCTGTTTAAAACTTCAAATGTTGTCATTACTGTTACATAATGTTTCTGAAACATTTGAAGCCCAAGGATTTTAAGTCTCACTTCCTTTTGATGCATTTTTCTCAGATAAGGGAAAAGAAGCATGTTGGGATACTGAAGGTTACGGTTCTGCAAATAACTTTTTTTTTTTTTAAACTCAAGGCTTTCTTTGCATCTTAAAGCTGTATTCTTTCAAGTGTCTCAAGTGCTATTTCATACACTACTGCTTCATCAGCTACTGAAGCTGACTAAACTTCATATATAAAGAGATGTTAGTGCTTGAGAAAGGAGCCATTCATGGCCAGTCCTGATAGCTGAAGCTTTCTCTTCAGAAATAAAATAGTAAAGCACTGGTATCATAAGCTTCCCCAATATGTGTTAACCCTGATTTGCAGAGATTTACCACTGCCAGAGAGGAAGCACACATAAGCTTGTCTGTGCCATCCAGTCTTGTTTCTCTTCTTGTTCCTTCTTTAAGATCTCCAGTTGCAATTTGAGGTACTGTCCAGTGGGATTATACACGCCAGTTGCCTCTGGGACAGGCTGTTGTGAGCCATGGGCTCTTGGAGGCCTTGGAGCTAAAAGGCAGGCCGTGTGGCACCGAGCCAGGCAGGGATTTGGCAGATCTAGCACACTGGGTTCTAATGGAACTTCAAAGTCAAAGCTACCTGTGATGACCACCTTGATTTTTATCACGAAGGCAAAATCTGACCAGCATATATCCAGAATTTCCCCCTCTCAGCTCTATGAAATGTCTCCAGTCTATCTTCATTTTAAAAAAATGCTCCAGTATATGCTGTTTACCAGGCTGAAACTGTGGTGTACTACTCTATAAAATGCATCCTTCTTAGCTAGCTAAATCCTAGAGTACAGACTGTAGTTCCCAAAAGTTGTGGTTGTTGACTTAATGCATAGTGATTAAAGTCCTATTGATAAAACAATTTCTTGTTCTTTGAGTGATAGAAAGAATCTGGCAAACAGAACAAAAATGTTTTGTAACTGTTATGTCACTGTAAGAAAAGATACTTATAAAATGTTGGAACTAAGATTTTACATAATGATAGGCAAGGACATTCCTAAGCTCAAATCCGTGAATCGTGGTTAGTAATAACAAAATTCCTTTTCTTTTGATGAATTTCCTCCTGTGAACTGATAAATTAATTGTATATCTTTAATTTCTACTTTATGCTGTCATTTCGTAGTGTTTTACATATACTGAATATTTTTTTCCTTTATGCCAGTTTTTTCTCTCTCTTACTATTATCTTTCAGAAAGCAGTAGGAGAGAAACACTTGGAAACAAACACATTCCTTTTATAACAAATGCTTCTTTATGTATCACTGCCCTTTTTAATTTACAAGCTTTTTCAACCCATATGATATCAAGATTCTTGGCTTTTATTCAGGCCTTGTGGCTGTAACTATATTCCTTTCAGAATGATGCAAAATGTAATGTGTCATGACCTGGCCAAATTGCAAGTAATATAAAATTATGACTTAACTGTCTTGTCTCCTGACTGTTGTATTTAATAATGTTGCTATACAAATGAAGTTACTGGTTATTACATGGAAGCAATACTCTCTGATATCCAGAGGAAAGTGTAGCTCTCTTCTCTGTCAACTACTTTGGCACTCATAACACTGGAGCAAACAGGAATGCTTTTTCCCAGCAAACAGGGATTCCTCATTCTCCAAAAGTTTTGTAGGGAAACAATTGAACCTAACTGTTCTGTGTATGGCTATCACATTAAATTGAAATACGTTGCTGTACAGATGTTAGTTTTGTTGCTTTTGGCAAAAACTGTGTAGGTTAAGTTGCAAGATTATTTCAGTAAGTCTTTTTAGGAGCAAGTGCTGTGATTTGCCAGTGTACAGAAATGTATATTATTGTTTTCCGTTTGAGATGACAAGATTTAGACACAGTCAGTTGGTTAAGAATCATTTAGCATGGTCTCTGCATACACCATTTCACTACTGGGAAATTTTATGGAAGCTGCTATATTTTGAAGAATTCATAAGACAAAAGTGACATTTCTATCTATATAAAGGAAGGTACAGGCTATAGGATATACTTAGTTATTATTAATGCTGCTTCACAAGCAAAAGTAAACCTGAATTCCTGTGATATTTTAGAAGAATCAGAAAAGTATTAAATTATGTAGGAAGTAAGGGAGGGGGAAATTATTTAACGTGTCTTGAGGCCATTTGTTAAGCATTAACCTTTGATAAACAGTATGCTTATCAATGCAAGAAGAATCCACATCAAACCATTTGATAATACTATGCTCTTTGGTCAACCTGCCACTCACCATTTTCAATGCCTGGTCTATTTCTATAGTTGAAAATCTGCTTTCTTTAAGCCTAATCAGACATCCCAGAATGATCTTCCAGAGACCCACCATAAATTTTACCGCCTTCTGTTTTCCTCCTTACATCAAGTTGAAACATTCCTTGTTTCGATTTTTCTCTGGTGTCCCTCATCGTCCCATCATGTGCCACTCTGAAGAGCCTGGCTCAGTCTTCTTGATAACCTCCTCATAGGTACTGCACAGCAGCTAACAGGGCATCTCGAATCCCTCTCCCATGCTGAATAAGCCTCTTTCCCTCAGACTCCTCTCACAGGGTATGTACTCCAATTACCTGACCATCTTGATGGCCCTTCACTGAACTTGCTCCAGTTCTTCAATGTCTTTCTGGTACAGGGGCCCCAAAACTGGACACTGTATTTTAGTTGGAATCTAATAAGTGCCGAATAAAGGGGAATAATCACCTCCCTTGATCTACTGGTTTCACTCCTGTCAATACGGTTCAGGACGCTGCCAGGACACACTGTTGGCTCCTGTTTAGCTTGCCGTCTGCAGAGACCCCCGGGGCCTTTTCAGCACAGCTGCTCCTCGGCCAGTCAGACCCCAGCCTGCAGCCTTGCAAGGGGTGAACAACATATACTACCCCTGGGTACCCCTTCCCAACAGGAAAAGATGAAAAAGCAAATATGAAAAGATGTTGAAGACTTTGTCTAATGTATTTATGGAAAGCTCCAATTCTACACTGATTATATGGAGTCATGAAAAATCTTACAGGAGTTAATAGTTGGTTTAGCTAAAAGCAGATCAAAATAACCAGCTTTTGTAAGTAAATGTGCATTCAGTAGTGACACAATCAGCACAAGAAAGGTGGCTCCTCATCTTTGTTCACTTAGGGTATTCTGTCATATTCCTTCTGAACAATGGGTATTTATTTTCTGTTCTTTATCCTGTCCTCATTTGTTACTGGAGATGTCCCCCTGACGGCCTGCTACCAATCTCATTTCATAGGTGTTTTTTCTTAGTATCCTCAGATAAATTTAACATAATTCTCCAGCAATCCCAACTTATGTCTTTCTTACACCAAAATTGTTGCCAAAGTCATTACAAAATCAGGAATTGCTTAAAAAGGTTACTAAGGGACAGACATGACTTCTGTCACGTTATTTACAAAGCTGAAGCACTTAAATTGAGGAAATAAATAATTAGGAACTTTGTGTCATAGACTGCGTATGTGATACACTTAAACAATACAAAAGAATATACGATCGTATCTTTTTTTGTAACCTGTGGCTAGCACAGCCCAATTGGTATTTTGATTTTAACATCTAAGTTATATTAAGGGACTTTTAAATGAGAAACACTGACTAAATGTTTTCTGAAGAATTTGCAATTGTTATTTCTTGTCAAGAGTTACATACTTGTAAATATAATTTAACAGAGAGACTATAGAAAATTTTTACTATAAAATGGTGGTTTTAAATTATAGTTGTGATTGGTATTTATATATAGTTGTCATGTTTCTTTTTCAATAGAATTGTCTGAAATGTGTCTCTGTACACCTACTGGAGAAAATAGCGCTTACTTAGGATCAGAACTGATATTTTTGTAATGACAAATTTTTTTTAATCATATATCAGACTGATTCATGCCATACAGAAATATTTTTCTTAGAGTTTTCTAAAGATACTGTCAAACAAATTAGCTATATTTTGCCTTTAGGAATACATCTTGCTTTAAATTAAGTAATCTGGTTCATAATACTTGCATACTCTGTGTGTGTCTTTAGTGTGTGTTCTTAAGGATTTAAAATAAGACAGTTATTCAAACTGCAAACAACTTCAAGCTTCCAAATTGTAAGGAGCAAGTTGTTATTAGCCCCCCCCAAAAGTACTTTTGCACAGTGAGCGTGCTACAAGGCAGACTGATTCGTACTAGCTGAAGCTATGAGCTCTGCGTAGGTCTGCCAGAGGAGACTGAACAAGGGCTCCTTACTTGGCTTCAGGTGAGGTTACTGGACCGGCTCACAGCCACCTTCAGCAACAAGTTAAACTGAAGGGGCGTATTCATGATTGGTTCAAGACAACTTTGTCATTGCTCTAAAGGATCGTCGCACCTTCCTCACTGCACAGTCTGCATGCTTTCAGTACTATGTGGCTGTGTCATTAGTGTTAACCCTTCAAACTAAAGGAAAAACCCTATTTTTCAGTTACATCAGTGAATTAAACTATATGGTGAATCAGATTAACAGGTGCTAGTATCAATGCAGGGAGAGGGCAAAGATACGCAGCTGGGACGGCAAGTCTTTCATGACAGTATCGTCTTAGTTTGGCTTAAGCAAGTCGTTAAACCGTGCCCATATTTGACTGACTTTCCCTGAAACAAAAAGTGAGCACTCACCTGGCTCCTTCTGCCAGCAAAAGTGATGAGAACAGTGACAAACAGGTGTCAGTATGTTTGCAAAGAAAGTATCTTGTTATGGGTCTAATACATACTGTAGTCTCAGCAATGAAAGCAAAACCTCAACAAACTGAAGATCATGTGAAAAGCTAAATGAGTCCTTACACAAAAGAGAGACAAGTAGGGGAGCAGAAACTTCAAATGCCTGAGGGAAAGGGCTTACCTGGAGGATGCAGACTGGGAGAAAGACTGCTGTTTGAGCTCCTGAGAAGGTCAAACTTGCGGTCTGTGCTGTTCCCAGCTGGACACTCAGGGCTTCAGCAACTTTATACATTCAGTCCTGTGAACACACAGACATAAATGCTTGAGTAAAAAATGTGGGGGGGTACTGTGAGATCTTGCTGGTGACATTTTGAGGTTGCTCTGTCACTACTGAAAGGCTGTGGAAACTGGGGAGAACCAAAGAAAGGCAAATATCATACTCATCTTCAGAAAGGGCAAGAAATCCTGGGTACTACTGGGCTGGTCAGGCTCATGTTGGTCCCTGGGAAAATCATGGAGCAATTCTTCCTGGAAGAATTAAGTTTTGACCCCACTTAGGGCAGACAGTTGGCTTTGTCACCTCCCAGAATCTGTCCCAACCTCAATGATTCTGTGATTCCATGGAATGGAACCTTTCACAGAGGTTTTTACAATCCGGTATACAGCACAAGCCCCAAGACTACATTGCTCAGTCACTCTGCAGGTAAATCACTTTTATTTATACCATGTGAAAAGTATAAGCTAAAACAAATACTCTTTTTTTTATGTGAGAAGTTTACAATTCTTCTGTGTGCACAGAATCTCTCAGACCTCTCCCAAGAGTTGGGATCATTAGCCTTGTTTTGCGCTTGACCTAATCAAGTACTGAGATTTAAAACTACATAACAGACAAAGGTCTAGTGGGAGACTTGACTACAGAGACCATCATACATAAACTTGCCATGAACTTACTTGTCTCTAGTAATTGTCTGTTGACTGCTCTAAATCATTATCTGTTCCATTAATAATCGTTGCTTTGTGGTTTTCTATTTTCCGAGTCCATTACAGTCGCTTCCTCTTCTCTGAGAAAACTCTTACCAGGACTGAGAAATACTTTTTCATTGGTTTGATTCCTTTTAAGCTGTACTTAACATCATTTGGGATCTAAATGCTTAGTTAGCACAGGAAAGTGATCTGATCAGTACAGCCTTTTCCCAAGTGAAAGTTGCTGCTCAAACGTGCAGCGGAGTCAGAAGATACAAACAAAATACTAATATGCAAAAGAAATAAATGGGAAAATGATTCCATATTATTTGGTATAAAATATCACTGGTGCATTGTATTAAGCTGTTGTCAGCTTTTTAAAATAAAGATTTTCAGAGAGAGGGGAAATAATAAATAACAGGTCCACAATATAGGAAGATTAAAAAACCCAGGAGTATCTGCTTATGTCCTGTCTCAGTTAAGAGGAGATGCAGAATACAAGGAATGGCACAAAAAGACAAGCAGTGTTCTCTCATTTATCATTTGGGGATAGAGAAGTGAAAGTGCAACAGTACAGAAAATATAAAGTTTATAAAAGGAAATTCTTTGGTTTCATTGCTAATGTATATTGAAGCTAAGAGCTTTGAAAGATTCAAAAAGGATTAGAGATTTATATGGAGGATGAGAACATCCACAGTTACTTTAGATTAAAAGCTCCTGGAATATAAGCCGTCATGTTCCAGGACATCAGACAACCTATAAAACAAGAGGATTTAAAAAGAAATTTTCCCTAGGAGCAGGATACTCTGTTTGTCCACTCTGAGTTACTTGGCTTCTTCCTCTGGAACATCTAGTATTGGGAACTCAAACGCTGATACTAAATTCATAGTTCTTATGCTGCTGGATTTACACAAAACTATGTAAGATAAGCATTTCTTGTTCCTGCCCACATGTAATGTCTGTTCTATCACCTAAAGAAGGACAGGTGACTAGACTGACTAGGTCTTTGACTGACTTTATTGAAACCTAGAATTGATGGCATTTCTTTTATACATTCTTTTGTATGTTTTAAGCGTTCTATATATATTTTTTTAATTGTCTCATATTTCCTTATAAAACAGCATCAGTGCTCTCTGATGACACTACCACATCCTACTCCAGTTGTTACTGCCCCTGTAGCAGAACTGGCAAAACCATGTTAGGTCCCACAGACAATATGCTAATGAAAACCCACCTGTTTTCAGTAACACACCAGATGATGAACTGGAGTGGCTTGGCTCTGGGGTAACATCTTGTTTTGCGAACTCTGCTAGAGAAGGTGACAAAGGGGCAGGGCTGGACACTCAAGTGATAAATTTCATAATCTGCCGCAGAAGGACGCATCAGAGCTCACCTGCAGGAACCCAGAGTGCCACACAAGTGATACAGATACAAACTTTGAGCAGCCAAGTTTGAAAAGGTTCTCCATTATTATCCTTAAATCATGAACAAAGGACTAGAAAAACGTGATGCCAGAATGTATTACGTGTAAGGGAGATGTATAACAAGGCTATTGAATCAAGTCCTGTCTTGATTCAGGAAAGCTTGCTAGCCAGTGTCTCACTGTATGCTTTGTTTTATTTAGTTGCAGATCTGGGACACGGCTGGCCAGGAGAGATTCCGAACTATCACTCAGAGTTACTACCGCAGCGCCAATGGAGCAATCCTAGCCTATGATATCAGCAAGAGAGGCTCTTTCCTGTCTATTCCTCGCTGGATCGAGGATGTGAGAAAGTATGCCGGTTCCAACATAGTACAATTACTGATTGGTGAGTTAAAAATATGAATACCAAGCGCTACAGGTTACCGTACAATGTAATTTGTTGCAATAATGGTTTAAGATGGTTAGAAGTTTTATTTTTGGTTGAAGTAAGATGCATGTAATACATCCGACTGGAAATTTTCCCCGTATTTTTTTTAATTAGGAAGTGCTAATTCATCAAAACAGAATGTTTTGCTTTGATTAACAACTGTTAAGAAGTAGACGGCTTTGTATCAGAAGCCAGCTTTGACTCCTTTGCATCTCACTTAACGAAGAACTGGGTACCCAGAATTTCCAGTTTCTGAGGGACAGCTGCTGTGGAGCTATTCTCACAATAAGAATCATAAGGTTTCCAGGGCCTAGAGAAGCTCCATCATATCAAGCCAATGTGTTTTGGCAGACTGGAACACCCACATACTTTAGCAGACGGGGGGGTTCGGAAGGACTTTGAGGCAATCGGGGTTTGTCAGTTCTCTACTAGAAGTTCTGCTTCCCAGCCCCAATGTTTCTGACTCAGACACAGCTCTTGGGGCCTGTAGACCCACTGATACACTGTCAGCACTATTCTAGATTTCCCTAGGTACTAGCAGATTGCTGTTGTTTTCACAAAATGGTTTTAGCTTTCGTTTCTAGCCTATTTTTCTTCTGTTACGCCACCACCCTTCAGTTACTGACTTTTTCTGTTCTCTGTATGAGTCATACAGAAATACAGGCTGGAAGGGGCTTGGAGATCATCTAGTCCAACCTCCTGCTCAAAGTGACGCTAATGTCAGGTTGGTCAGGACCTTTTCAGTCAAATTTTTAAAATCTCCAAGAACGGAAATTCTGCAGCTTCTCTGGGCAAGCCAAGAACCTCCTGCTAAATACTTACTCTGACATAAATAGTCATTATAAATGACTCTGTTGTTTCTTTTTCTTCCAGGAAACAAGTCTGACCTAAGTGACCTTCGAGAGGTTCAGCTGGAAGAAGCTCAGAGTCTGGCTGAACACTATGATAATATCATCTGTGCCATAGAGACCTCTGCGAAAGACTCCAGCAACGTGGAGGAGGCTTTTGTGAAGATGGCTACAGAGCTCATGATGAGGCATGGAGGCCCTATGTTCAGTGAGAAGAACACTGACAGCATCAAGCTTGACAGCAAAGACGTTGTTGAAGGCTGGGGGTGTGGCTGCTGATATGAGCTAGGTGATATCCCTAATTCTACTGGAATTTAGATGGTGCTTCACCCTAATGCTGAGTAGCACGGTAGCCATATTCTCCTTCTCCTGTGAAACCAGCAATTTTGTAGAAGTTAGACACAATCCTGTTTGCTTTGGTGTCTTATTTTTAAAAAGGGACTCTTGAGAGGTAGTCTTAAAAGTCAAACCCTCTGAAAAACTTACTCAACATTTGTCCCCACCATTTCTTTTCTGTAACCTTCATACAAGTTACAAAAGTGGAGGAAACAGCTTTGAACTGGTGATGTGGGGTGGGGAGACAGATGGTTGCGGAGGAGACTGATGCACACCCAAAGTTCTGAAGTATTTAGCATGGGACTGTTGGCAAAGGAGGTCATTTTTGGAATAAGTAATCTTGACAGCGTCTCTTTATATCCTCAGCACTCCACCAATGACCAGAAAGTGACAGTGTCTTTGATAAAGGTGTTTCAAGTGTCAGAACACCCAACATTTTGATTACAGGACCAAATAGCAGTCACCTGTCCTAGGGCATATGAATTGCTAGTTAGTATTGGAATAGGCCCAGGTGGGGAAACCTTCTCTCAGGTTTTGTTATAATTTTTTTAAGTTATCATTTTAACAGAAAGCAAAATCAGCCTGAGCAGTATCACATGACTTGCTGTCAAGCAGGATTGGACCAGTTGTAGTTATTTTAAATACAGCCTTGAGGAGAGGGTAGATGCATTTCATTTGTTATTGTTTGCACAGTGATAGCTTTTCCAAGCGGGTATCATTGAGTTTTTGCCCTCAGGTCTCTTAATTTCATTCCACAACTCAAGACCTGCACCACTGGAAACAGGAACTGGAGAAACCTTGAACTGACTGGTAGCCATGATCTGCCATGTGCCTAATGGTCATATACAGGGTTAATTCTGGTTATACATTTGACATGATGTTACCAGAGTGTTTATTGCTTAAGTGGCATAAGTGAATTTGGTTTTGTTTTGGTTTGGTTTTTTAAACCATCTCTTTAAATACAATCTGGGCATATAATGGGAAAGAAGACCTCAGAATAACCGAAAACTGCATGCATTGCAACTTCTTGGTTGTAAGAAACCAGCATCTTTGTGAGCGATTCCCTCCCAACTTTGTACTCACGTGCTTCCCTCTCCCTATCACGAGTTACCAATTGCTTTTCATTTCTTGAAACATTCAGCAGGAAAAAATATTTCACTGTTGATCAAAAGTCTACATTGTTAAGTAAAATAGATTTCATAATTCAACTATATATAGTTGTCTTTCAGATTCAGCTCTGTATTACATGTAGTAGATGCAGTTGAAGTACTGATAGCAGCAGTCCTCTCTGGATTTACACTCTCAAGCACCTTACAAAAATGGATTTGCAAAGGGAGCAGAAGCGGGACTATTTTTGACTCTGCAGTTAAAGCAAAGATGTTCAGAGGTAACAAGTGATTTTTGCAATCCTGATACTTTGAAGGAGCTCACTTTCAGAAAGCACCCACTTAAAGTGCAGTCACTTGTCCCTTTTGAAAATCTTGATCAAAAAGGACCGGGATTGGTTTACTACTAGGGCTACACTAGTTTTTAGCCATGCAACATATCCAGTATCATGAAAATCAGGAAGATTTAAGAAAGGGCTAATGGATCCTAATTGCAATACTGTTCATCCTCCTACAGAAAATATTAAACCATTCTCTGATCTTTTAAGTTAGGAGATAGATAATTGAGGAGTAACATATGCTTTGTAGCCTGTTTGCTTCTAATATATGGCATTAATTTTCAAGTTTTATAGTTTTAAGAGTAAAAAGGGCCTTAAATTTTTCAATTAATATAGTTTTCACAATTCTAATGTTTTATACGGAAGGGAAGGTTAAGATGCAGTGCTCAGCAGTATTTTTGGATAGTTTTCCAGGACATTCCCAGCTCTCTTACATCAAAAGATAACACGCAATAGGTGTCCAGCAGTAGCTAGACACTGAAAATGAAAACTGTCCAGACTCTGGATTTGTTCGTGATTAGCAAACCCTGTATTCCACTCTCAGGAGAAACTATGAAGACAGTCCAAGCCAAAAACTCAGTCCTGATAACTGTTTTTCCTCCTGGTTAGATGATCCTTAAGGTACAGAATACTAGCAAGTATTTGACTTTATGCCATGACATAGTTTACAGCTGTAGGTCACAGTCCTGCATTTTTTGCATGCTTGAACATGGACCCTCAGATAAGCTCAGCCTCCCATTATTTGCAGCATTAGTGCCAAATTGTTTTAAGCCATGCTCAACAGTATTGCTACTACTCAGATTGAAATCAGTAGTTTACATAGTAACTCATCTTAAAACTGGAGCAAGATGCAAAATGAACATAAATCCTACTTGCAATGCAGTCCGTGAATGATTGTGTTTTTACAGTAGATGGATCAATAATTCCTCATTTCCCCATTTCCTTAGTTTTGAGGTTTGTTTAGTGAACAAGTAGAATTAGACCAAGCACTATACTTTTCCTTATGATTTGCCCCCATATATCTCTTAAACTAGCCTTGAAGGTTGAGACTCTGTCTGCAGGTTCTGTCTCAGTCAGAAAACATGAAATACAACATCAGTGATTTGTTCACTGTGTTTTCAGTTATGGCTTTAACTCAGCTTTGTCCTCTAACTCTTGGCTCTTCTGTGTTGTAACAAGAATAATGCAAGTTTGCATGCCCTAACTAACTGAACAAAAGGGAACAAAGAAATAGACTGAAGACCTCCTTCATTTTTTCGGGTTAGTAGCAGGTATGAATGACAGTGCTTGGGCTGTCAGTAGTAAAAGGCTATTTCAATTACCAAACCCTTTCTTTGTCTATTAGTAATGGCACAATACTCACTAAACTGAGAGCTTCTTCACCAGAAAGAAATGAAACAGTAAATGTAACTTAGAGCTTTTCACTCCCCTTATGAAGACTTTTATTTAAATTTGTAATTCACACACTTAGTTACGTAATACAAGTATTAGGAAGACAATCCTGTTGGTTTAATTCCACTAATCCTATTGAAACCAAAAGGATACCTGGGTGAAGACAGCGTGTAGCAATAAACCTGAGACTTATGGGTAAAAACCTCAGTTTCAAGTCTTGGGTTACAAATGTTCACTGATGTGCATCAAGTGAATAATTCAGTAGTGCATGATCAGAGTTCACAACATAAACATTTGCCAAGAAACCCGTTTACTGGCAGTGGAACATTAACAAGACTATGGTGCAGTAATTGCTTTTAAGCAGATCTCCTTGGCTGACCATGTATTTGCATTAGTATTTATCATTAATTTTTGGCAGTACCCAAGTGTGCAAAATATTACAAAAACACAGAAGGGGACATTGATCCCTGCCCTGTAACACTTAGAAGTGGAATGCAGAGGCGAATACGGAAATGAAATCATCAGCAGAATGTGGTTTCCAGGAGTGTGAGCATTGTTATCGTTTGTATTGACTTTGATTTAAGCTAATTTTATCTCCAGTTACTCATCCAGTCCATCATCGTGGATGGAACTTGTACAAATATTTATACTAATGTAAATATAATACCAAATAAATGTCAGCCCAGCAACCTGCTAAAATTTGCTTTGCAAAACAACGTTAAAAAAAATGAAAAAACTTAGGAACAGAAGAAAAGCCCTTATTATTTTATCACTTATATTGCAAAGCAGGTCACTTTTTTGGGGAGAAAAACTACAAAACTAAACGAAGCCCAGCTAATAACTGCATAGATTTCTAAGAAATTCAGGAAAAGTGGAGCTCTTCCTCAGTTTTTTCTTTGCCTTCAAAGAAGATCATATTTATGTGAAAAATAGAGCTGATCATCACATGCAATATACAGGCATTACTGCAGTGGTACATTACATTATGTATACACTCACACAGTAGCACCCTTAAATAACATTAAAGCCATTCCTTGATTTGCCCCAGTATATATTGTCCCACTAGGATTTACACCTCCATTATTCAATCTCATAGTCCCAGCCAGTTGACCATTTGAATGTCTTTTGCCATCTCATGCCAGCCTTCAAGGAACTGGGAGGTAATAACATCATTAATTTCTCTTCATAGGATTGTTTTACTCAACGTTAGAATGCCAGTCTCTTTAAATCAAGATGAATTTATATGTTATTTCATTAATAGAAATTGTTTATCTTTACCCATCCTGCTTCCAAAACATTTATATATGAACAGACCACTGAAGTTTACCCTATTGCATTATTTTGTGTAAACAAACAGTGTGTTGGAGAAAATGAAGTGAGGACAATACATGCTTTGTGAAACTGAAAAATAAAGTTACTCTCCTTTTGGTATCTTGCAGCCTTGGAGGGTGCTCAGTTTAACCCCTGTCAGTCATTCTCTGGGGAGAGTTCACAGAAAAAAAAAAACAGGTTACAGGCAGAGTGTGCAACCAGTAAACAGGGAAAATCCAAGGAAATTTGAGTGAATATATACTCTTTTGTGAAGAGCTGGTTCTCACATGACTGACTTTGCCCCAGTAGCTGATGACCATGTAGCTTGTATTCCCACCCTTGTGGTATAAGAAGTGAGGCAACTGAAGAGCAACAGATCTGAGGACGTGTGGAGTTCTTGGCAGAACTGAAAGGAAATGAATCCCAAAGTTTAGGCAAATCACCCTAACCACTTAGTTATCCTTTCTCAAATGGTATTAGGTTGTTTCATCAACTAAAATGCCTTCTAGATTTACAAATTTGGCAATAAAAGATGCCACATTGTTAACCCATGTAGATTAATAGTTACTTTTTATTACAGTTGTAGAAGTATAGTGTCTTCAGAGTCACAGAGTCGAGTCCTTTATAACTGGGCTGTTCTCAGATTTGACAATTCTTTTCCATGCTATCAGAAGAGATTCATAGATTTGGGAAATACTGTCTCAGTTTTATTTTTGTAGTATCTTTTGGTGCTGATCATCCCACTGAGACTTCAGTTAGACAACCAGCCTCCTGGGTATCTTAGTTTTTATGGGCCACTTAATGTTAGATTTCTCTTAACTCTATTGAATTGATTTATAGAGCTATCTGAAGCAGCAAAATAATCTCAGAGGGAAGAATTTAATTGCAATTACCACTGCATACTTCAGAAAAAAAAAACAACAAACAACAAACTATTCCACAACTAGATGTTCTCATTTCCAGCACAAGTTTAGCCCTCTGCATCTTTTTTATCATTTCATTTTGGTTTACTTGGAAAAGAGCAGGGTTACAAAATCAAAACAAACAAACCGACCCAAATGTATATTTGCTGTCCATGGAATTGTTGCCAGAGGTTAGATAAAAATAGTCGGCGTACTCTCCCATCCTGATCTTAAATAGCATTGTTTTAATATGACTTTAATATGCTAAAATGCACTTTAAAAATCATTCTTTGAAGTACAAAAGGGTTGTGAATTCTTTTACTATGTCTTTTTTTTTTTTTTAATTATTTCTATTACTTGAATACTGATGAAGGCAGTTACCTGTATTACATTTGTAACTTTAGGTGTCACTGAAGACAGACCATGTCAACAATTGCCTTGTTTTTCCATATGAGTCAGCAGCCAGTGGGAAACAAGCGAACAGGATAACTTCACAAGAATGAGTCAAGTGAAGCCTGAGTAACAGTCAGGGAAGATTTTCTATTTAGTCTGATTGAATGCGGTGGGTTTAATCAATGCTTACTCAGTTCAAAGAAAATAATTTCTCTCCCAAGGTAAAATAATACACTACACAAGTAGTTACGGGTTTTCCTGTTTGCTTTTTGTACAACAGAAATTTGATTGCTGTCTATACTGAACAAGGGTGGACTGCTAAACTAGTTAAGTGTATGATAACATAACAGTTTAACATTTGGAGAGCTGTTAAATTGGCTTAAAGCTGTATTTAGAACCTATTCCTTCCATTATGAGGTAAAAGTATGTCTCTCTCCTCCAGGACACCATTTGAAAACCTTTAGAAGATCAGACACAATCCAAGATCATACATTGATAAAAATTTATGGAGGCTCTCTTTATCATTAAAAAAGTTACTTTCCATGTTTCTTTTGCACGATTCCTTCAATTGAGTTATCTCCAATTCAGTTATACAACTGAACTGCTGACAGCGGTTTCTACTTTCTTTCAGCTTCAAATTTAACACAAAACTGAGGATTGATCTTACTATCACAAAGCACTAAAGGGCCACCAGATAGACTATAACCAGCAGGTTTTTGCACATCTATCAACCTCCTGCTCCTGTGACAGTTAATGTCTATAATGTGTGTATATAATACACTGTTCTCTGAAATCAATCAAGTCCAGCTTTGCCATCATTCATCTGAGTAGGCAGTGTAGGTCAGGGTAAGGTATTAGGTAGGTACAGCAGCTTCACAAAACTGCTTCTGTTTAAGGCGCTTCTGTCTAAGGCTTACCCAGCCCATTCAAAATTTGCTATTACAGCTAAATTACTACAAGTGAACTATTTTATTTTCCTTTATTCATGTCTATCTTTTAATGTTAAAGTCTAGACTAGGATACTAAGAACAGTAGTCACCTATTTTAAGATTTCATAAGAACATACACCTTATCATTAACTAATCTGTAGGAGTTTAAACCTTAATTGCCCCATAAACTCACTCAGACATCTTAAAGCACACACTATTCAGATGTAATAGCTAGCTAAAAGGATCCAAGTTTCTGTAAATTTTAGCTTAGAGAAAGTACCTTACGTATGACCACAATTGTGGCAAGCTTGCAGTTATGATTTCTAATTGTTCAATCAATACAAAAAGCCTTTATGACACAAAGATTATCTTCTCAAGATAAAAGCAGAGGAAGACATTAAATGAAAGACTGTATTTCCTTAGAAATTGTCTTTTTAAGGCATCTGACCAACACAATCTGTGTACTTCCAAAAGGCAGAGTCTTTTCAGTAACCGCTAAGTAGCAGCTTATTACACTGCCCTGTGCTGTAGAACATGCGATGATCAAGACCCATTTTTTCTGCAATAAATTCTATGAGCAATATAGACTCATATGAAGATGTGAGGGAGTGATTTTGGGTATCTAAACTACCATATGTGAAAACAAGGGTATGAAAGATGGTCCTTTGAACACGGCATGCAAACTTGTCTTGACAATTTGAAGGTACTTTTTAAAAGTGTGTTAAGAGCTGAATTTTCAGAGACATTAAAGCTGCGGACACATGCCTACCAATGTCTTCAAAAGCATCTAGTTACCATTGCAAAAAAAGCACAAAACTTGTATGGAACTGGTTTTGCACTAAAGGGAAATAGTTATCAGAAAAAAAAAAAAGCATATGTTCACGTGAAAGGCAGAGCACCCTGATTATTCTGTATTTTTCATGTTCATTCCCTATTTCAATGCTGTGCATAAGTAAGCATTTTTCCCTTTATAAATGGTATTAAAATAGATTATTCTAAGTGTGAAAAGTACTTTAATACTTGACAAAATAAAATGCTATATACATTTTCTTAAGAAAGTGATAATATTGATGAGGAGAATAACTTCGCTAGTAGAGTTTGGTGATGTAATATAAGGGATTCACCAGATAGACAGAGTTAAGTGGTGGAATGGTGCTACTACACATACCATTTCAAAAGCAGCAGAAGCCAACGGACACTGTCCTGCTTGCCAGACATAAAGTAGATACAGACATATATGGAGCAGAAGGTGAATTTAGTTATTTGTAACCATTTTTAAAGATTTCTATTTTATAAGGCTGTAAGGAGAAATGCTAAGATTTTTGATAGTCAGATATGCTCAGTGCCGTCAACCAGCTTTTCCCTCTTTTGTGCCTCACTCACTGATACCTGACAGATATAAACCCCACAGTTCCATAGACTAGATAGCATTCAGGTGAGTCTGGCTCACACACCTGTTGGGGAGAAAATAAAAATCTCTAATTCATATTGAATTCATTCACTGCATTCCAAAATTATTTGAGGGGTTTGGATGATAACAGTGTTAAAATTATTCTGCATTTTATAGGACAAATCTGTTGCTGTTTTTCAAGGTTTCTTCCAGAGATGCAGGCTGTACTTTTCTAATCATCAGTAACTACTTTGCTTTTAAACTTTCTTATCACAGTACTGACTGGATCATTCAGAATATGAGGAGATAAGGGAGCAAGCTTACATACTACAGTAATTTTTTATACTTTACCTTCATCTATTTATGAATTTATTATGAAAAATATTTTTAAACATATGAAACCTGCTTTTTGTTGTGAATTTTAGCAAAGTAGTGGATACATTGTACTGTGTATCATTAAAAAGGTTTAATTAAAGTAAGCATCTGGCAATTATCTTTTGTTGTTCTTTTATGCATGTACCTTGCTGTGGTTTATTATGAGAAACAAAATCAAGTTTTAAGAAATTATGTATCCTGTTCTACACTGCTGTATGGTCTCCTACTTTTACACAAGATACGATCTAATGCACTCTATTAAACAAACAACACTTAACTCTCTCCCTCTTACCCTACAACTGCCCATCACTTACATAAATGCACGCGCATGGAATTGTTTTAAGTTAGTAAGCTCTCCAGCATAACTGGCCAGAAGCTTAAGACTGAAAACCAAAGTCCCCAGTGTTGGCGAAGTGCAAATAACTTGTTCAATGCTTACAATTAAGTGTAAACAATGTAGCTACAACCGTACCTTCCCAAGGGAACATTTAGATCCTGGATTTTATTTAATTGCTGTAAATTAAACAAAACAACACCCCTTTCTTTTTGTTTGGCTCTTTAATTCTAACGTCAGTAGAGGAGCTAAACAAGTTTTTAAAACCTGCATTTTTGATCCACAGGAGACAAATAGTGAGTTACTTTGTTCTGTATTCAGTCTACTACTTCAGTAACAGCCTCAGATACCAGAACAGCAATCAGTAGTTCTTATAGTACAGTCCTGAATATAACATGTAGAAAAGTTCTCTCTAAACCCCTGTAAAATGCGTGGCCTTCAAAAGCAAACCTGTGCTTTCACAGCATACATCAGTGATGAGCTAGTCATATGTCACCTTGTATGAACCTTGGAACCTGCCTGTCTTGCTGCTAGTAAGGTCGCACAGTATTTCCAGAGCAGAAAGAACACACACCTGTGTCAATATAACTAACTAGTTTCACAGCTGCTTCCCAGGTCATCTTCCAAAGCACTGTATGACATGCAGAACACAGAACCCTGACTGACGAGGGAGCAAGATGGGTGGTCAGAATCTCCCCAGGACCCCCTTGTGCTCCCTGGAAAATATGAACAGGCCAAACCATCCATAAAAGGTTATGCAGAGGGAAAAAACCCACACACTGAAAAAACCCCAAACCCTGCTCTGATCTCTGTAGTGTGATCATTTGTAAGTGTGTGTGGCAAATTAAAATACGTATCGTTAACAGATCTCTTTCAGTAACTTCAATTTATTGTGGAAAACCACCATGACAACTGTTTGGTTGGCTTTACTGTAAGTGCATATGACAAACAGTTGAAAGGGACTTCTTAGTCGCATTTCTAGGAACTCTTCCTTGAATTCGCTAGGAATGTGGAATAGTTTGGATGCAGGAGGTCTACAGACATCACAACCATTTTTCTTTTCTTGTTAGTGAGGCAAACTAGCTTTCATTATGTAGCTTGCACCTGCCAAAAAAAACCCACCCCTCTTTTTTATAGTATAAATTCACTGAACATTTTTTCTCCCCATCTATGGTCAGCAACTTGGTTTTTAAACTGGCAGAAAACATATTCACATATACACTTCCATAAAACAAGACATGAAACTCAAGACCTATTGAAAAATCCATTTCTTATTCTGAGAAATATTCTTACCTATACAACAGGTGCTACTTTTGCTGCAGAAAGAGGTCAATAGATAAATCTGCAGTAAACCTAGTTGGGTGTTAAACTGTAAGACGTTTAGCATGATCTTAGATTCTGAGCTTGGCATACAAAACCAACAAAATGCAAGGAGGAGAACTTTCAATTTAGTCCAGCTGAATCACAGATGGTCTTAATTACACAAAGTAAACCCATCTATGCTATTTTGAATATGGACTGATTTCTTTTATTCACAGAAATGACCACAGAAACACTCTTTTCTGAAACTTTCAACGTGCAGGCTGTTCAGTCAATGTTGAAAACAGGATATATTTCGTCACCCAAGAATTCATCCTTGTATAGACAAAAGATTTTAATACAGACTGTGTAAGATACACAGTGACACCATACAACAATAAAGACTGTTAGTACCCATTTCTGTTCAAGTTACAGAACATACAAGCACACCATTGAGTTTTAAAGAAACTCTTGTAACCCTGGCTTCTTGCCTCTGATGCTGAGGGAAAGAGATTTCTACCTTTCAGCAACTGCCTTCTGTGTGTTGTGTTATTCAGGTCACTATTTCTATCTTCCTTTAAGCCCTGGTGAGACTAGGTGGGGGGACAAAATGTTTACACTGCACCTGACACAACAACATGGGATTCTTGCTTTTAACCAGCACACAGAAGACAGGGTATGTGGAAAGCTAAGTCAACCAAAGGTCTGGGCTAGTTCGCATACTTGCCTGTACAATTAGTGTAATTTAAAGCAATAGATACGTGTTCATTGATTTCAAATATATTTGCACTTCATGCAAAACTATATCCGATCATTACAAGGGTGGATGTCTCGGTGCCACTACATGCAGACACTGTGCTTGGAGGTGCACTCCGAACTATTAATTGACTCAACTGAGATTCAATCCTAGCTGTTGGGAACAAAAATAACTTACATTGGAAAAGGCAAAGTTTAGCACAATGTTTCTGCAAATCATTTTGTTTGCATTCCTCCTTTCCACCCATCACCTAGAAACTCTTTTTGAATGAGAAAAAGCTAACAAGAGAGCTGACATTGCAGTTCTGAAAATCCAGAGCTGAGAAAGCACAGCCACAGTGCGACACCCGTCCCTCTGCGAGTCCATCCACCCATGGAACACGACCCAAATGCTCCAGAGCCCATCAGCCCCGCATCCTTTCCACATTTTTACAGAAACAACCTTCACTGTGTCACTTTCATGCCATGCTTGCATATTTCCTTTGCTGAAGAAAGCCCAAACAATTGTCAGTTTTATAAAGCATGCAAACCCTAAACGTAAAACATAGGTCTTACTAAAACTGTGTATTTCTGATTCATTTGAAACCATCTACAGCAAAACTGGGGGGTAAACATATCTTTCCCAGCAGCTGGGGAGAGTCTTCAAGAGCACCAAACCCTCAGCTCATCTCTCAAAACCCCTGAGGCACAATTTCTCAGTCGCTGACAGGAAAAATTTAGCAAGTACTTTGCATTTGTTTGAAACCAAGAACGAGTGCCAATGAGAAGCGACTAAAATTATGAATGCACACTCTCACTTGCTATTTTTTTAAGCATTTTGGCTTTTGGAGGGTCTGCCAGGCCCATATTACCACTTACCAAGCCGGAGTTCAGCCCGCAGGGTTGGAAAAGCCAAAACACGCTGAGCCTTGGAGAACTGCGTGGGGGACACGGCTTTGCATTTTACTACTTCTATAATGGGGAAGGGGAAGGCAAAAAAAAAAAAAAAAAAAGGGAAAGAAAAGAAAAAAAGACAGGAGATGGTCGCAGCTTTCCGACTTCTTTGCCGCCCCCGGCCATCACGGCGCCCCAGCCGCGAGCGCCGCCGCGCTGAGGTAAAGCCAAGATGGCGGAGAGCGCCCCCCGCCGCCGCAGAGGGGAACGCGGCGGCCCTCCTCCACACCCGGGGAGTCCCTCCGCAAAAACTCGCGCAGCCTCCCCCAGAGCGGGTATCTATCCCTTCGCTTCCCAAATACATCCGATTCTTACTGAGCCGCCCAGTATTTGTCTGATTAAGACAAGGGAGTCTCCAGTCTCCCGCCTGCAGTTCCTGAGGCGGCTGGGGGAGCGGTCACGCAGCAGGGCAGGGAGAGCTGCCCAAGGGTGAAACAAGCTCACACCCGGACACGGATTGCTCCAGGACTTTGCTGAACTAAATACCTTGGAGAAATGCTTGTGACTTCTACTCATGCTGATGAGGCTATCAAAAGGCGTGTGCTGCTTTGAAGAACAGTTTATTTGTGTGAGAACCAACAGTAATTACCTATTATATCTGTGCACATTCATGGGCGATGGGCTGGACAGCTACGCGTTTGAAGCTTTTTAGGAGGCAAGGCACAGATACCTTCTCAGAGAACCAGACATTAACTTGGAGATTAATTAGAACTATCTTCTACTTTAAGCATTTCACTGTATTCTGACAAAAGAACGGGTTAATTCACCGAAACAGCAAATAATCCCCTCCAAAAACTACGGAGGGTAGTGGAGAAGCAAAGCCAGGCCGTGTGTGAAAGCAGACATCTTCGCACCCCCCAGCAGCTCAGCCCAAAATCCACATATGTTCTTCTGTATTCTTCTAGAATTTAATAGATCCTGGACTTAAATACCTTAGCTCTGCCAAAGTGTGTGGTCCTGGGTGGGCACATCTGCATTACTGTTTTAGTTGGATCAAGGTGTCTTCTTATCACCTCCACTTGCTCTGCAGAGCAGGCACCAAGCACATCAGCTGGATGAAACCTAACACACTCCAACAGAGGTCTGAAAATTGTAAGCCAGGCTTAAATACTAGACTGACAGCCAAAGAGAGTATCTTTCAAGTTTAGTGAAAACATTTACTTTAGAGAATCTATTTCAGTACTCTTACCGATAGTCGTCAGCCAATCCCACCACGTTGCAGAGGCTGCATTTCAGCACTTTCTACGGAAATATTTTTTAATTTTTCTAGATATGATTCAATTACACTATATCACAACATATCATCACATTTGTGCTGCTGAAAAACGTAAGACATAACAACATAAGGAGGGCTGTCCTGGTTTGAGCGATGCAGGACTAATTTATCTTCTGGTAATTTTACTTGCAGTAAAGTCTCTTTTAATGCCTAGGAAAACAGCACTTTTAGAAGACTCTGGTGGCTGAATTTGGGAAAATATTTACTCTATAGCCAGCTATGGTGTGTGGGTTTCAAGGTCTCAGTGTTTTCGAGCTCGCCAGGTGCAGGGATGAGGAGGAGCTGTCCTGGGCACTTGACCCACGCTGCCCAACAGGGTTATTTCATACCATGAACGGCACAGTCAATATAAATTAGAAGGTTTGCTGAGGAGCTCTCTCTCTCCCATGATGGCTGCCGTCCTGAGAACTCCTTGCCCCGGTGCCGGAGCCCTGAGCCCTTCCCTTCCTCCCGAAGCCGCAGCGCTCGCAGTGTCCCACATTTGCTGTCCCTGCTGGGAGTGCACAGCTTCTACTGATAGAGTGGGCTGAGGATAATCCTTGTGTGCTTTATATTGGTATCAGGATCAATATTAGTTCTGTAGCATTATTAATTAATGTTAATTATCTAGTCTTATTCTGTTAAATCTGTTTATATTTCAACCCTCACATTTCCTTGTTTTTTTTCCCCGATTCCCCTTCCCGGGTGGGGAGGGTGTCATCAGGTGAGAGAATAATTGTCTAAACAGCAATAAATTGTTGTGGGTTCCTGAAACCATAACAAGGGCTGTCCTAGAAAACAAATTATCAAGCAGTTTATGGAAAGAAATAAACTACTACAAAACACTACAACAGATGATTGTGAATTACTCACCTCTAAGACAAACTGCCTGGATGTGACCTTTTACTAAAAAAAGATCTGCAATTTGAAAAGATTGTTCCTTAACAAGCAGTATCAGTAGGTGTAGTAGACTGATTTCATAAATGTAAGATCTACTACAAAATAATTATTCCTTTCATTACATTTAAGAGTATTCAAGCTTGACATGATGAATTTCATTTTAAATGCAAGGGGTTTTTTATATTGAAGATATTTTTCTCAAAATGTAAGTCTCACACATTCCTCTAACTTTAATTGCAAAATGCTTCTAAAGAAAAACGTGATACTGAAGACAATACATGACTGGAGCTTAAAATATCGTCAATTTTGTATTACCAAAAGTAAGTACAGGACATATTTTTGAAAGGTTGTTTTTGAGGTGGTTTTTTTAATAGAACAACAGGTATGACTGTGGGAAATATTGTCTATTTCAAAGAGGTAAATGTCAAAGCTGAAAACACGTTAAAGACTGTAACTGAAAATCCAGGTCAGAGGACACTCAAGGAAAGGAGAGCAAAAGTTAAGGCAGGGTCTTAGCCTTTTTCTTACCTAATATTCATTCATCTCACTTTTAGCTTAACAATTAGAAAGAACGTTTTACTAAATTCAGTTTTCTTTAAGAACTCTGAAAAAGGCACCTTTCCATTACTAGAGATTGAGATTTCTTCCAAGGATTTCTACATCTTAGCTTGTTTCTAGCAAAGAATCACTAAATTTCACTTTAAATTACCATAGCAGGAAATGTTAGAAATTACAGCCTTGACTCTGATGCAATGTTTTATGACACTTCTTTTCAAAAAAATTCTCATCTGTACTACTTTCTGAGTGAACAGGAGGCACAAAACTCAAAAGACTTTGAAGTCTGTCAGTGTAGCATCTTCATTTTGTAAGACAGTAAATAATAATATAAGGAACAATGTCTGCTTTTTGAGGGGTCACATTAATAGATAGAGATGACAAGTCTTTTACGGGAATTCAGTATTGAGTAAAGCAGGTGGAACGGATAGTTTGCCAAGTCACATACTAGCACCTTGGCACAAATATTTTCACCAGAAATTTAAGTAGAAGCGTAAACTGGAGTGGGACTCCCCAAGGGAGGAACACACATGCTTTTCTACTCATTTTGCAAAGTGTGAGGAGTTTGCTATAATAGTAACATCAGCAGTATTTCAAAATTCTAACCATGGTGTATGTGCTCAGTGCACATAAACATTGGAACATGTCACCGAGGCAGCAGTTTGCTTTCAGGCTCCAGAGCTAGATCTATGCTGTGTGGCTGCAGTACTAATTAGGGAATACACAATCTAATTCCAACGTACACAGCTCAGCGCTGCAGTGAAGCTGTGGGAGCATCTAGCAAGTGGATGCTGTGAGGTCCTTCACCTTCAGCAAGAGCTCCAGGTAAATATCCTCAATGGTAACTCACTACACTCCTTCAAATCCTTCCTTAAAAATGTATTTTTCATGATATGCCACCAAAATACTTGTCTACGTCACTGACATACCGCAAGCGTTGACAACACAGAGATTTCTCTTTTGTGTTTTATAGTAATACCCATACATATTAACCATCTGTGCCCACCATCTGTGCCAACAACTGCCTGGCTTTTGTTTTGTGCCGATATAGCTCCAGATCTAGTGGCACCTTATTCTGCTACTGGCACTCAGTCATACATTCATACACGGAATCACATTAAAGATAGCTCCAGCAGACACACCAGGCAACACTCACACCCCCGCAACGCAGACGTAGCCTAAATGGTCTAAGGGGGAGATAGACTAAAAATCTGTCTGTTAAAAACAGCAGCAGCCTGATGAGCAGTCAAACAGTATTTTTTTCCATATATGCATTGGAAGTTAATGTTTCCATGAGGGACGAGGTTTAAAAAGTATATATGCAGTTCCTTCATGAACCTTTCATGTGTATTCGGGGCGGGGGGGGGGAGGGGAGGGGGGAAGAAACGAATTGAACATTTTCTGTTCTTCATCAACTGTCACATTTTTATTCCTTGCTTCACTGACAGCCTGAAACTGCTTCCGGTAATAGTTCAAGAGCTCTGCAACACGCTTCAGTATTGAAACAGCGCAACTTCAGCCACCCTGACATTCTGCAAAACTACAATTCTTCACTTAGAAAGATTTGGCATGCTTTGCAAATAGTTGGTGTGTTACAGAGAAGTGCTAAAGAAACAGGTATATATCTGTTTATTGTAACAATTTAAAAAGGCGAGAATATGCTGCTGTAATACTTTCCCAGTGAAGAAACGGGAAATACACTGTTTAGAGCAGTGTCCTTAAACTGGATCCAGCAAGATATGTTGAAAGCTACTTATGAAACATTATGAGTGAACAAATCGACAATCCTGATAGCAGAGAGGGGGATTACAGTGGTTTGCAAATGGAGAAAACACAACAACAGAAAAATCTGACTTCATAGCAGCAATTTTCTCTTCGTGACAGGAGTTTTCAGATTTTGATTTCAGGATGATAAGCAGTGAAGAAGCTGGCCGGAAGTCATTTCGCTTTCTGCCACCACCTGTATTACCGATGCTTTTAAGCTACCATTCTGCTAGTTCTGCAAGAACTTGGGAAAACTGAAGACCCACAGATTTTTGTTTGTACAATTTCTAATTTGGGAAAAAAAAAAAAAAAAGGCCAAGGAAAAACAAACCCAACCATAAAAACCTGACTAGCCCTCAAGGTGATGTTAAGTAATATTTGTGCGTAAGTTAACTTTGTTTTTAAGCACACTTAATTGGCTTATGTTTTCCAAGCTTGTGTCACAAGTACACCACATACTGTGTTATAACAAATTAACATAAAAGTATTTCCAAAGACACCTTTCGGATAAAAATGTTTAAAAGTATTTTATAAAAATAACATAAATTACTTTTCTTTTTTTAAATGAACAGCTATAAAATCCATGAACCAAACAACATGTTAACATTGACATGAGACGAAATATATTACACTAAAGGCCGGTTAATTACCACAGTGGCATGAAGCTTCAAGTAAATTACTAGGCACTTTTTGCCCAAACAGTAGCCACTCATTCAGTGGAAAAGTCCAACTGACAGAAACACCTGAAACACAATTGCTAAAGCTCTCTAAGATTCTAAATTCCTCAAAAAAGTGCAGATAAAAAGGCAAAGACAAAAAGGCCAGGTATTACGCCACACAGGGTACCTGCTGTTAGCCGCTTTCCTTATGTGATTGTGTTCAGCTTAGTTGGAGTTCCAAAAACGGGATTAACAAGTCAGCCCTCTCCATCTTACATGGGCATTTCTATTAAGGCTTTACATGTCGGAGTAGAGAGAAGCAACGGGCAAACAGCTAAAAAGCAAGGCTGCGGGGCTGTACGTGAGCAAGTACAAAGTAGCAGAACAGACATGAACTTCGCTGTGATCTGAAAGCGTGCTCATTACTTGCAGAATATCAAGCCGTAATACATGTCACGCTCTGTACCAGCCAATTTGTCATCGTGTGGATGACCCCAGCACCACAATCTGATGGCCTCAAGATCCCCAATACCTAGAAACAAAATCGTCGAGCAAAAAAAAGAATGTACTGTCATGTGGGAATTTAAGTACCAGTACCATGCACAAGCTACTACGAAAAATTGCCGTTAAATACCTAACATCATAGGAGCTCAATAAAGGGCAACTAAAGCAAGAAATTACATATTTCAAAGTACTTTAAAAGGCATTATTGATATTTAATATACTTAATATAAGTATATTAATATACCTAAGTATATTAACATACTTTGTATTGATTTAAAAGTTAAAAATTTTAGAAAGCAGCAGTTTGTGGCATGATTTTAAAGCACAGTTTGGTTTTTTGGGGAAGAAAAGCAGAGCACTGAGTAGTCCTTAAGAAATCACGTCATCTCAATTAGGTGCAAAGTTCTCCAGCTGGAAGACCAGGTCTACAGCAGCATCGACGTCTGGTACAATATGATCCGGTTCTACTAAACCGGGATCAAATCTAAAATCTCTGTGGCCATGGAACACTGTTTCAGTTATGCTCTCCCTGGTATCCAAGGGTACCTCCGTGTGAGGGTTGTAAACCCCAGTACAAACAAGAACAGACCGACAGTGGGCAGCAGCTGCAGATGCTAATTCATTCTCCCAACTGTTGTCTATTTCATCATCCTGAGAGACAGTGGCAGATCCTCTGCCACCAGCAACTTTGGCCTGGATCCGTGATTTTGAACCTTTTCTGGAGTTCTCTTCAAGATAGCGATTGTAAAGGTTAGCACCATAGACATCAGTCATGAGATTATCTCTGGAAACGTAAGAAGAAAGTTTAGTCAGCACTGCAATTTTAGTTGCCAATTTTCAATTGTATGAAAGATTTTTACAGTTTCGATGTAACAGTTTATTTTATACTTCACATAACTTTATGTGGAAGTATGCAGAAAGGAACACATCCATTCCTACAGCTACTTTATTACACCATTTTCATTAAGCGTGACAGATGATAAAAGTGAGTAACTCTCCATATTGAAACTGCAGACCGGGGCAGGGGGAGGGGAAATCAAGGATCAGTACGAGCAGTCCATGAATGAGCTTATTGTATTTCCAAACATCCTGGAGATTCTGAAGCAGTCTTTAATACAATACAGCTTTATCTCTTCCTACTAAAAGGATTCTATGATGTGACAGCACGCACAGCAGCATGTGACCAAGCTTAATGACCTCACAAATGAATTCTAGCTCTACATTCCCTAATAACCATTGTTTACTCAAAGCTTGTTGGTGTCATATCAGTAAAGCTAACAAAACAAAACACCCATGCAAATTCTTTTTGGTAGATTTACACAGCCTATTACAGAAATTAAAAAAAAAAAAAGTTCTGAGAAATCTTAGATGCATATAAACCGCTTTTTGCACTTCTACAGAAATTACACATAGAAAGAGCAAAGTATTATTAATTTTGAAGATTAGAAACAGCGAGGCTCGAAAACAGTACAGAGCGTACACCATCACACCAAGAACATTAGGTGGTCCCAACGGTATGAGAAACAAAGTAGTAAGAGTTGTGTATTTTTCATTGCTGGTATTTATGTTGCGAGTAATCTCCTGATGAACTCGTTAAGACTTATGATATCTTACCCGACAGCATAAAGCGTTTGAATAGGTTGCTTCCATTGCCTTTCTGCTGCCTGAGCCCGGATGAGGTATTCTGCGTACTGGTAGGTCAGTTTACTAGGTTTGCCCATTAAGGCCTCATACTTCAGATCTTTGCCAGTGATCTTCTTGTAAATGTTTTCCAAACAAACCATGAACGTTCCATGCCCAAACCTACACAGATACAAAGACAAACCAAATTATATTAAGTACACATAAAAAAAGCAAGGCCTTTTTATTTCATGATCTTTTAGGAATAAATCCTATCCTGTAACTATCAAATTTCCCTCCATTTGCAGGCAACATTTCCACAGCTGTTTCACTGAAAATTAGGTGCTGATTAGCTGAACAATAAAGATGACAATAAAAACACGTTACTGGGAAAGCGCAACAGACTTTTCTATTTTTAAAATGTAGCAATAGTTTGTGTTAGTGTTACTTGCATTTAAGTAGATACCCTAGTTACAAAAGTGATGCTTCTTGAAATAATTCCTAGCCTGTGATGTACTCTCTGCAGTGACCTAACAAAATCAGCTAAATTAGCAGAGAGGAGGAATGGAAAAGGAAAGTTAGAATCAGACAGAAGGAAATTTGATCTCTCCTTAAACACAACAGTATACCAAAACACACTTGTAATACGGAAACAAAAAAGCTTCATGGGTTTCTCCAAAAGAATAGATGCAAAGGAGGATCAAGGAACGAACCCTAATTTTACAGCATGCTTTTGATAACTCAGTTAGTTTGATCAAGGTGGAAACAGTGATGATGGGTCAACCACCACGCCAGGAAATCAGCAATTTAGAAGATGTAATCTCATGATGAAAAAAGCAATTTCACTTCATAACTGAAGTCAGGGCGTGATATTAGGGATAAACTAATATGTATCACTTGAGAAATATGGAATTATCAAAACCACAAAATAATAAAAGGTTGCTGTACAACAATTCCATATATAATAAATAACACTTAGTTCTTAAGAAGAGCTGCTAGGTAACTTCCAACACACACAGATTAGTGTAGCTGCTTGAATCAGGTATCTGCAGCCTAAAAAAACCAAGACACCAACATAATGAGCATTAGAAGCCAGCAGAGGTATACAAGGTGCACTAATAAAGAAATTAAATCCCTAGCGGCCTAGAAATCAAAATGGTTTTTTAAGGAAAAAAAAAGGTACAAAGGAGGTGGCAGCTGCAGCACTTTTAAATGTTCTACAGAATTAGCTTTTCTGAATTCTGCATGAACCCTTCACCCTGTTTGTTGCTTTATATTACAAAATACCAATAAATAAGAATAAAATTACTTCCAGTAATTACTAGTAACAGCTTAAAACAACTTAATCATGGCATTATATCCCAATAGTGAAGGTAACAGCCCTCACAGATGCAAACTTGTCATACTGTCAAACTCAAGGGAAAAAACAAACTTTATACTGGATCTTTCCCAAAAGACACAACTGAAACTACGTACCATATGCACTGTAGACACATTGGTTGCCTTACTCTAGCCTGAAACTATCATACATATGTATTTTGCCAACATGCTAATTAGAAATGGTCTTTGCATCCAAGTAAGGATATCTGAGAAGATCTTCAACCTGAGATCAAGGCAGCAATCCAGTCACAATAACGACAATTTCATTCAGTGTATGTTCAAATTTTAGACTGGGGGAAGAGAGAGGAAACAAAACTATCCAAGAACTACCTTCTATTGAAAACAAAATCAAACAAAACCACTATCAGAGATCGTGCCACCTTGTTCTGTGTGTTCTACTTGTTTTTTCTCACAGTCCTTAAAGCGCTCACTATATTGCCCTCAGCTCAAAAACACTCACTGCCTTCAACTAGCAGGGTCAATTCTTTACCCTACCAGAAACTCGAGGGTGGAAAAGAGAAATACCAAAGAAGGACCTAATGAAATGAAACAATGGCCTTGACAATTTTTTCATTTTTTCCTTTGAACTAAGAATCTGAGGCCCTCAGGCAAAAACCTGTCTTTCCCCACTCTTCTGGGAGCAGGAAACAAAAAGGTTCGGGGCTTAAAAGCAGTTTTTATCTTGAGTAACTGATTTCCCGAATGCAATAATGTAGACGGTAATAGGACTTGAGGTACTCAATGACTTTTTTGCCTCAGTCTTCACAGACAAGGACAGCAGCCGCGCTGCCCAAGACGCAGATTGCAAAGGAGAGGATTGGGAAAATGGAGCACCGCCCACTGTAGATGAAGATAAAGTGAGAGACCACCTGAGGAACCTGAAGGTGCACAAGTCCATGGGACCTGATGAGATACATCCGCGGGTCCTGAGGGAACTGGCAGATCAAGTCGCGAAGCCACTAGCCATCATATTTGAGAAGTCGTGGCAGTCTGGCGAGGTTCCTGCCGACTGGAAAAGGGGAAACATAACCCCTATTTTCAAAAAGGGAAACAAGGAAGACCCGGGGAACTACAGGCCAGTCAGTCTCACCTCTGTGCCTGGCAAGATCATGGAGCAGATCCTCCTGGAAACTCTGCTGAGCCACACAGAAAACAAGGAGGTGATTGGCGAGAGCCAACATGGCTTCACCAAGGGCAAGTCATGCCTGACAAATTTGGTGGCCTTCTATGAAGGGGTTACAGTGGCAGTGGACAAGGGAAGATCTGCTGATGTCATCTACCTGGACTTGTGCAAAGCGTTTGACACTGTCCCACACGATATCCTGGTCTCTAAATTGAAGAGACATGGATTCGATAAATGGACCACTCGGTGGATAAAGAACTGGCTGGATGGTCGCACTCAAAGGGTTGCGGTCAACGGCTCGGTGTCCAAGTGGAAAGCAGTGACGAGTGGCGTTCCTCAGGGGTCGGTACTGGGACCCGTACTGTTCAACATCTTTGTTAGCGACATGGACAGTGGGGTAGAGTGCACCCTCAGCAAGTTTGCTGATGATACCAAGCTGTTTGGCGAGGCAGACACGCTGGAGGGGAGGGATGCCATCCAGAGGGACCTGGACAGGCTGGAGAGGTGGGCCCAAGCCAACCTCATGCAGTTCAACAAGGCCAAGTGCAAGGTCCTACATCTGGGTCGGGGCAATCCCAAGCACAAATACAGGCTCGGCGGAGAATGTCTGGAGAGCAGCCCTGTGGAGAAGGACCTAGGGGTGATGATTGATGAGAAGCTCGACATAAGCAAGCAGTGTGCGATCGCAGCCCAGAAGGCCAACCGTATCCTGGGCTGCATCAAAAGAAGTGTGGCCAGCAGGTCAAGGGAGGTGATTCTGCCCCTCTACTCTGCTCTCGTGAGACCCCACCTGGAGTACTGCATCCAGCTGTGGAGTCCCCAACATAAGAAGGACATGGACCTGCTGGAGCGCGTCCAGAGGAGAGCCACGAGGATGATCAGAGGGCTGGAGCACCTCTCCTGTGAGGAGAGGCTGAGAGAGTTGGGGCTGTTCAGCCTGGAGAAGAGAAGGCTCCGGGGAGATCTTATTGCGGCCTTCCAGTACCTAAAGGGGGCCTACAGGAGAGCTGGGGAAGGACTTTTTACTAGGGCATGTAGTGATAGGACGAGGGGGAACGGCTTTAAGCTGGAACAGGGCAGGTTTAGATTAAACATTAGGAAGAAGTTTTTCACTTTAAGGGTGGTGAGGCACTGGAACAGGTTGCCCAGAGAGGTTGTTGAAGCCCCGTCCCTGGAGGTGTTCAAGGCCAGGCTGGACGTGGCCTTGGGCAACCTGGTCTAGTGAGAGGTATCCCTGCCTGTGGCAGGGGGGTTGGAACTCGATGATCTTCAAGGTCCCTTCCAACCTAAACCATTCTATGATTCTATGATTCTATGAATAGGACAGCACTTGCTGAAAGTGCATTGCTTCAGAGACATTATATTCAAAGCTGAGACCTACTGTGAAACTATAGCAAGCGGTATAAGAGTATGCGTATTTTACTGGAGAAATGAGGAAACCCCAAATATATCACCATATACACACGTGTTATAATTGCACTTACCTTGGAGACTGCGCTTCAGCTACCCACATCAGATCCATGTTACAAGCAAGTACAGGAATGTGAGGGTAATTTTCCTGGCGATAGGGATTTCCAGGATAGCCACTTGTCAGCAGAACATCTATTATCAACTGGAGGTTTGTTTCCCATCTGACTGGCTCCCCAAACAAAACAACGGCTATGAGAGAAAGAATTCCAAAAGAGAGTTACGGCATTAGTTAGCAGGGCACCAAATCTGACACTAAAACTTGGTCTAAAGAGACCGAACAAATAATTTAACTGTGAACTAATGTAATAGTCACATTAACTTAGGGGTTTAATATATTACATAGCCATTTATTCACAGAAAATCTCAGAAGTAACAAGACCCGACTGCAAACTCTACAGGTTTAAGAAACTTATTTTATCAGCTAACTTTCTCCATTGTACCACAAAGTACTAAGTTCTAAATTGCATTTTTAAGTCATTCATACCTTTGTGAATTCTATGTTTACATACAGTATTTAAATAATCCATTAGAGATGTTATTTTGTTAATCTTAAAAAAAAAAAAAAAGAATGTTGTTTTTAGACATTTTTCTGGTCTCCAGCCATAATTTGATTCGGATTGTTTTAAATCCGAAAGTCCAGTTTCTACCTTCCTGTACTTCAGGTGAGATGAGGGTGAGTATGGTACGCTGAAACAAGATGCTTCTCCTGCTACAACTCTAAGTGACCATCCCAACTACTCTGCAAACGAGACTGATTTTCATTCCTCATTTTTAAAAGGAAGGCAACGATAGCCTGTTCAAGGACGATGAAAATGAAAGCAGATCTCATCTATCTTCTGAAACTTCAAAAACACATAGCTGAAAACTGCACACATTAAAAAAAAATAGCTTTATCACATGTGATACATTCCAAATCTATTGACAGATACCATTAACAAGGAAATGTTAGAATTGTCTCAGACAACTTCTGAAGCACCCAGCAATCTAAAAAGAAATTTTAATTATAAAGAAAACTACAATAAAGAGATTTCATCTATTAAAGGATAGTTGCAAGTTAAGTAAAGATAACTGACCCTCAATCTTGGGAAGCTCCACAGCAGACGGGTACTGCAATAAGAAAAAAGTAAAAGTTTTCTACAAGATTAAACATCTACTACTATTTTTAACAGAATAAATTAAAGTATAGCTCCCACAGTTGCCTTTCTGCAACACTGACAGGAAATGCACTCTCTATTTTGGTATATACCTGACGTCAGTTTACTTAGAAACTTGTATTTCAACTCTGAAGTGACTCTTGCGGTGAATGGACAGCAGACAAGTCAGTGTGTTCTACATCATGAGCCTCCTACATCTATTTAACTTCCTCTGGCAAGCTGTACAATTTCAGTGCTCTAATTTCCTTTTGTATGAAAGTACGTATGTTTACTTTTCCACAGAAGTAAAAGACCTTTAGTACTAACAAGACATTTGAAAAACAGTTTTTGAAATGTATTTCTTTAACACCACTAAGAACGAAAAATGCATTTTCTCACAAGTATTTGCCAGACAAACGAGTTTGTACTTCACGATTTCCTCCCTACGGTGACAAATACATTAACAGTTTCTTGAAGTTCTACATCTGCATGGTTGAGAAGCAAAGCAAAAGGTGATATAACCAAGTTACAGATTCTGTGAACCACAAAGAATTTCTTGACAAATCCACTCTACGTACTGACCCTGAATATGTACAATACACGCATGTATTTACTGTGTATGTACTCACTTCTTTTTGAAATTCTGCACAATTCAGTTGAAACCATGCAGTACGTAATGCTAGTATTTAAATATATTTAAATAATAGCATAAACAAGAAAGGGAGTCCTTTGGAGAAAAATGAGTTCTCTACAAAGCAATTTTTTTTTTTTTTTTTTTTTACAGTCAAAGCAACCTCAAAGCCTAGAAACACCAAGACAACCCTACACTGAAGGAAAAGCTTATTTTATCTTCCACACATCTGAGGAAGCTAGTAAGCTTTCCAAGACAGATTGTGAGTTAGGTATCTGTACTAAATTATAAAGTTTTCCACAATAGTAAGTTACAAAATCAAAGACTGTGTTATAGAATTACCACTGATACAAAAAAGTCTATAGTCATTCTCGAAAATGATGTTATCGAACAAATAAAGAAGGTGAAAAGCAAAGTCAAAATACAATGTAAGAACAGCAGCATTAGCTGGGTAGTTTAAATATTGACCCCTATTACAGAATGTCATCTAATGAGCAAACAAAGAATTTGAAAACAAAAATACTCACTCACCAGAACATTAGGTCTCCTGTCATGGTCAACTACATCTAGCAAAGGGTGTTTCTCCCGCAATGTTTCAATGGTAATAGGTTGACAGAAACCAAGACTGGGAAAATACCAGTTAAGGATACAGAACTGCTTATATTAAAAGATTTTAAAAGTCGGTAAGTCCATTTTAACATAAGCAGTTTATCTGGTAAAGCAAATTATTTAGGAATGAAAACAACATATCAAAGACTGACTTTTCCTTCTGTGCGATAAACAGATGATCATCCCATTATTTATAAATGGGAGACCTGCGTATCTGAAATCTTAAGACAGAGATTATACATAAATCTTGTTCAAAATAGGAGATGAAAAGCAAGAAGCCACTCTACACCTGCAATTCTGCAAGATCATCTTTACATAAGCACAAAAAGAAGTTTATCTGGCAGCAAGACAACATCTTGTGCAATTATTAGAGGAAAGAAATATGAGCTAGTTGAGGAAACAATACTGTCTCCACAAACTGTGCTTTCCTTAGGCCATTACAGCCGCAAAGGGACTGCGAGATAAACAAACACCGTAAAGCTCAACCTCTTGCAAAATGGTGGACTGACCACTCTGGTTTAATTATGCCCTACAAGTAGTTAAGTAAATACCAAAACACATCAAAAAACGAAAGGACCAAAAGGGAAAAAGTAAGCCGATTTGCATAGTAGTTCTCTTAAATGCTGATATAACCCATTAATTTAAACTTAGTTAACAGCAGGTAATCAAACTACAATGGCTCATTTGTGTAAAAAGCAGTTGTGATGCTCCTTACAATGCAAATGAAAATAAGAGCTATTTAAATATATCAGTTATAGAAACTAAGCCATCTCATTTGGTATTGGAATTAACACCACAGGCCATTTGAAAATTTATTTTAAAATAAGATCATCCTGTATGAAAATGCTATCTAACAGAAATAAACTTTTTATATTTTGTATTCAGTCTTGCAATGTACTTTTCTCTTAGCCGCACATAACAAATTTTGACATCTAATTGGAATGTTCCTTCACTAACTTTTTCTCATCTCTGTGTTTGAAATAAAGCTTATACTTAAAAGTCGTATATACATTTTTTACAACTTACTATTTACAACGACATTAATTAAAATCCCAATAAAGGAAGTGCAAAAGGGAGTTACTGGAAGCATGAGCGAAGATTATGAAAAGGTTAAGGTAATTAAATTACAGTTTGAAGCTTTGATACCACTATTACATCAACATAATTCAAGCTCTTTTTGGCAGTATACAAGTGGCAAAATATTTTCAAGTATAGTTCTACTCTAGATGTTGGTTACAAAAACAGTGTGACCTGACCTGGCCACACGCTTACAAGCAGATCTTGAGCCACTGAGCTAAAAGTCAGATGTGATAAATAATAGGTAGAATGGCATGCTCTCCCCCTCAAGAGAGGACGAACCCTTTGTGCTACAGTGTCATTTACATACAAGAAAAAAATTATTTCTCTTTTTTCCTTCCCCATTAAAAAATAGACAGAATGAAGTGAAGCAAATAATGACACACCACTCATTTTCAAAATGTAAATTTGACATCGCAGTAAGAACTACCACTGCTTATTACCGCATGTGTAGTGTTGAAATATTTGGTCTTCACTTGATCCACAAGATTCTCTGAACTTGATTAAGGAAAATACCTAAACAGTAAGTTGTTTGTGGGTTGGTTGTTTTGTTTTTTTTTTTTTTTTTCCAAAGATACTCTCGAGCAATCTCAAGAAGCGGTCCTTGTCCAGATACGAGAACACACTTTTCATGATAACGTTTGAACATCCGCAAAGGACTGTGTGACATCATCACTTGATCTTCTGAAATCTGTTTGGGATTTAAAAACAAAATGAGTCTGTTGGTTTTCAGATAAGTTAGTTGTATGTAGATTTAATTAACAAGTGTGACAAATTCTGTGAATTACAAAACAATCATACATATCTACCTAAACCCCTAACATATTGTTTTCTGTTAAGTTTCACAGCAATGTATTGACAATATGCCAGAAAAACCCCTACTGACAAAGCGCCATACACACCCCTTTCAGCTTCCAGAATTACTCTACTCAACATGAACACGCGGTTTTCTCTCCTAGTTTTATAGAATCACCAAATTCATTTAGAAACAATCAGGGAAGAAGAATGAGAACTGCCCCAGTTCCAATTGTGGTACTTTGCTAGACTGCAGCATTGATTTAATTGCATCAGAAGACCTTCATCTTTTATTTTACCCATCCCATTCCTTCAATTGGTATAAAACCGGTAAAACTATTATCCTGGAAGGATGCTGTTACGAATTGCTACTTATCACCTTTACAGACCTAAAAAAACCCCCCAAAATAATTGAGATGTCATTTTACCCATGACACAGAGGATTTTATTCATACAGATATGGCCACGTCCGCCGGCCCTCACTGGAACAAAAGGCACCACAGAACTAACTTTACGGCTTTAGCTTAGTAATGCTCAAACACAGCCTCCAACAATGGAGAAGTCCTACTGCCTGCAGCGCCCACAAATCAGGGGGGAATAAAGTTTTACTGCTTGTATCAGAGAGGCACGTTATCGCAGAAGACACTCAGCTTGCTAAAGCAGAGTTTCATGTTACTGGCACATGCATTTTTTTATGCAGAAGGAGAAGGCAAGATTTATTCCCACCGTAATAATGTTGCAAAGAAACACCATTACCATTGGAAAAATCAGTACCTTCACCAATGGCAACACCATTAGCTTTGGACAGCATTTTTTACTTTTATAATACCTCCTGCAAAGCATTTCAGAGGGCTTAAGGGAAAAATAAAACTGATTTAACTGAGCAGCATTTGATAGAAGGTAATACTTTTGACACATTCAACGTAAGTAACTAACTAACTGAGTAAGATTTAAGCTACTCACTGGAACTCCCAGTAGGTGAGACAACTGATCCGCTTTTTTCTGGCGAAGGCAATCCCCTGCATTGGTGACAAATACTACAGGCACCAAGAATTGTCCCTGAGAATTCACTAGCTTTTGAAAGGCTGTTTTTGCAGCAGGAATTGGAGTCTTTCCTCGTACCAGCACACCATCAATGTCAAAAAGAAAACCAAAGGATGGCAATATGTTGAGCTGCAAGAAGGAATTGAAAAGAAAGAGTACATTAGTTATGCCCTTACTTACGCCTGTTTGACAAAGCTTACAACAGCTGAAGCCCAATGAAAGCAGTCGCCTCCATGGAGAAGGAATGGATCTTCACCTTTCCGCATTTTCATGTGCCTTACAGACATATCCATACACTACAGTGTAGGCTACTGTGAAAAAGGAGCACTGCAACTCCCTTTTCCTTATGCATACAGCCTCCTGAGTCTGCCTTGCTTTATGACTAGTTTCAGAAGACTGACAAATTGAGTTAAGTAGATAAGAGAGGTACAAAATACACACTGCTGTGCTAGCGAGTCACACTTTTGATTGATTTAACCCCACTTTGTTTCACGGGGAATTTCAGTGCACAGTATACTAACAAAATAAACAAAAGTAGTTTTTTCAGCAGCAGGTAGGTCTTGAATGCGAATATTGTACTCGCCTCCTCTCTTACAAGATGTTTAGATACTAAAACCATCCCTGCTGTCACTTGTACTTTTCCACAGTTCCACAACAGGGTCAGCTATAGCTCCTTATCTGTTTTGCTCCTTATACATCGCTTCAGTTGATTCTCAGTTTTATATATGGCAAACTAATGCTTATTGTTAAAGTTAGTGCCTCCTTACACAAAGATGCTGTTTGAGTTACTAAAATTTATCTCACTGCCTGTCTTTGAAGAAGTAAAGAACTTCAGAAGAACTGGGCCATCAGGAGCCCAGAAAGGCAGAGCGAGGCCAACGGCGGTAAGAAAGATGTGCGGCGTGATAAGCCTAAGGCCTGGAGACAGGGAGAGGACTGTCAAGCAATGAAACCATTATGAAATCAGGTTGGAAAAGGATTGACCAAAAAGGGTCTATAATCTAAACTTCACTTCTCTCTTAAGCCTAAAATGGAATTGAGGGCTCTTGGGATTTATGATCCACTCTTTCATCATTTGATGAAAAAGGAGGGAGGGGTTAAGCGCTGGGACTGATCACGATGGGGAGAACAGGCGCAGAAACGACTCCAGCCAAGGGAGGTGGGACAGCCTTTGCTATTCCAGCTGTCTCGGGGCAATCCATCCAGCCCACTGCTTTTCCCATGCAGGGAGAAGGGCATTGTGCCTATTTAAGCAGCACTTTGTTCCTCATCAATTATTCATCTGCTACATTTTCCCCGCAGCTGTGAATGCAGGGAGATAGACACAGCCACTGCCATCAGAAAGGTGATGGAGCTACAGACACAGTCCTCGACACGCCGGCTCTCACCGCTGCCTTTGCTAAAACCATGGCACGCAAATGGCATTTGAAAACCCAGGAGTCTGAGTACATTCCACGGCAGAGCCCGACTTCATGAAGTCAATGCTTCAAATGTATTGCAGTATCCCTGATTTTAATGCAGCAGTTGGGTTTTGTTCCATTTTACGTGCAAGCGCTCTGCTTTCCCCCCTATACAACCACCAGTCCTCTATTTAAATACAAAAAAAACCCCATGACCACTGTCTCCGAGCCATCCGCAACACTTTCACTGGTGCTGCATCCCACACACACACAACCCAAGTGGCACTCCGACGACGTCGCCGGCTCGCGGGTAAGCACGCAGCCGCTACCCCAGGCTTTGGGAACCGGAACGTGAAATTAATGAAACTACATTGTAATAATTAATTTTGCTACCCGTAAATAACGTAGATTACAAGTGCGAATTTTGCAGTGAACAACACGGTAGAAACAACAAAGTCCTTCGCTCAGTATACGGAGAAAAAAGGAATTGAGAAAGGAATTCAGCGTATATCCCAAGAAGGAAAATAACGCAACTCTCAGCTATCTCTTCCCTGGGGCCATAAGGCACGCTCCCTTCGCCACAAGAGATATGCAGGGCGGCAACACCACAGGGGACGAAGCCCCGCGCTCCGGGCGCGATAGTCACGACTTTCCCCGCTCCCCCCTTTGCGACAACACGCGGCCAAAGCCACCCCCGCTTCCCCCCCCCTCACCCCGGGCACTGCGGGGAAACCCCCGGTAACGACCCCGCAGCTCCGGGGCGGGGCGGGGCGGGAGAGAAGCGAGCCCCCGGGACCGGGACCCGCCGGCCCCCGCCGCCGCCCCTCAGCCCCGGCCCGGCCCCGCCGCCCGCTGTGCCGCCGGGAGGCCGCGCCCCGCCGAGCCCGGCTTCGCCCGCCGCCGTTCCGGTTTCGCCCCGGCTCGCCCCGCTCCCGCGGCACCACCGCCGGCTGCTCCCCCCCGGGCCCCTCGCCTACCTTACCGCCGCCGCCCTCAGCCGCCGGCCCGCCGCAGAGCCCGCCGAGCGCCGGCAGCCGGGGCGGCCGCCCCGCGGCGCCGGCGCTGAGGAGAGCGCGGAGCGGCGGCAGCGCCCGCCGCATGTCGGCCGGGCTGAGGCGGCTGAGGCGGCTGAGGCGGCGGGGGGGGGAGGAGCGGCGGCCGCGCCCCGCCACCGCCCCCCCCACGCCCCAGACGTGCGCCGAGGCCCCGCCCCCACCCCTTCGGCGGGACAGCAGGCCCCGCCCGCGCCGCGTGCGCTCACCGGGCGACGTCAAACGCCAAGGGCTGACGTCAGCCCCGATCAGCGGGCGGAGGAGAAGGGTGAGCGGAGCGCTCGTACCGAGGGGGGGGGCAACCACCATGGCGCCCCGCCGGCTCCCCTGCGGCCCGCGCTGCTGCAGGAGGGCCCCGCCGCGCCGCAAAGGCCTTTCCCGGCAACCGCTCTCGGCAGCGAGAACGCAGGCGCCAACCGTCGCAGGGAGGAGCCGAGCCCCGGCGACCGCGCTGCCCTCTCCGAGGCGAAGGTGCGGGGAGGTGCCCTTCACCCTGCGCCGCGTGCCTCTTGGCATCAAATCAAACAGGATCGAACGCGTTTCTAAACCGCAACAGCGAGGCAGAGAACGGAACAGCTAGGGGGGTTATCCCCTCGCAGCACAGCGCAGAACTCTGAGGCGGACAGAACGCGTAAGCACCTACAAAACGATGTTTCGTTTATAACCCAGACATGCTCCAGGCTGAGGCATCGCACCGATGGCACGAGTTACGAGCCTGACAACACACACACGTCAAAGCACAGTTGCACGCTCAAAGCATGGGTCAACGCAGAGCCCACACAACACAGAGCCCACGCACCTCTGCATGCTCGAGGATAAACTACGAGATCAGTTTCCCCGGCTTCAGCCACAGCAGCTCCCCAACCCCACCAGCAATTTAACAGCCTGCACAGCAAGCGGGACGTGCGCCCTGTGCTACAGCCCCCGGCAAGCGGGACGTGCGCCCTGTGCTATCGGCGGCTGCTGGCAAACAATTACTCTGCAATTTGTTGGCTCAGATGCAGCCAAAAAGAGCGTTCAGCTTACAAACACTTAGCGCTCAGAGCCAGAGCGAATATTTAGTACAGCGGGTTCAAGCAGCAGCCACAGTTCGCACTGTGCAGTTCCATACTCTATTTTTGTGCATTTATTCCGTTTCTGTGTTGGTCAACAGAGATCAGCACTGGCTCAAAAACCGCTCTATTGATATCATGTGGGTCTTGCTCAGGGCTGGTAGCTACTCCTTTGAATATGAATGCAATTACTGCCTCGATTTTCTCTCATTCTTTCAGTTTATTCTTTTTTTATGCCTTCTGTCATTACCATTCTGTCCCTGATCTGTCTTTACCCTTCTCTTTTCTGTCTTCTATGTTACAGATTCATATAGCGACAGAAGGGATCAACCACCGGTATTATCACACTCCCAGACTGTACCAGGCCATAGAAACTAGGTGGGTTTTCTCCCCACCTTAACCTAGTTTGGTTATCTCCCGCATATAGTTTAGCAAATCTACAGCATGACGGGCATTTCTCTTCCAAGCACTGTTCTCCTAGAAGAAAAAAACATTGTTGTACTGAAAAAAAAAAAAGAAAAAGAAAAAAATGTACCATCTAGCAGAAGCGTGGTTGGCACGGGGCTGTTCAGAACAGAGCTTTAACTCTAAACGCCCTTTTGGCAAGCCCATTTGGCTGCTCCTGTTGTCTTGTTGGTACTGTGTCCCCCTTTGCCCTGGTCATACTATGGTTTGGTGACCAACACTCCTGAAGCCGGGTAAAGACTTCATAACAGACTGCCTGCCAATTTCTTCGGCTCCAGGGACTCAGCGGCTTAGTACCAGGTGACAAAGCCTTTATCCTTCCCATACGAAGCTTTTCCACAGGTGAAGTACACTACTCTGATGCAGTACTGCTAGACCATAAACCTCTTAGCACATCCAACACGAAAAGAGCCTATTTCTTCCATTCTTGGTGGCCAGGGCGTTCAGGGAAGGAACTCCGGGAACAGTGTTGTTTTTTACAGCAATATACACAGCGCAGGGATAAAAGCACGTCACCTTCTCTAAACCCAAGAACAGAAAACACTCAAGGCGCAGCAGCAAAAACTAAAACCAACTTTGGAAAGGTGCTTGCAACTCAGAGCACAGAAATTATTATGGGTCATAAACATACCCGTTTGCTGCTTGATTACAAAGCAGAGAAAGCTGCGCTGTTAACAGGGAGAGAGAAGAATGTGTTCATAATGTTAGTTGTCTGCTTGCTATCAATACTTGAGGTTTTGTTGTTTTGTTTTTTTTTTTCTTAAGATTTGAATTTCACAGCTATGCTTCCCACTTTTACAAGGCTTTTTTTTGTTTAATCATTTACATGAAGTAAGACAAAGCTTGCCTCTATAATTCAGAGCTTCGATTGTTCCGGAGTGGATTATTTACAATAGGCAGAGCTGAATACTAACAGCATCTAGAAACTCTAAATAGTCCCAGCCATGGTTACTTGGTGGCTAAATGCTATATTCCTCAGATAGCCCTTCCACTCCGTGGCTGCAGATGTCCAATTTAAAATTTCACTCATTCAGACCTGTTTAACAATGTTAGTATGAACAGGCTCGGCTGTAACCTGCCTCCTGTCACAGGACACACAAGCTAAGAGCAGTAGGGATGCAGAGCTCCAAATCCCTACGTGGATGCCTGTTCACAATCCCATTCTTTGGCTCGAATAGGGAAACAACACGATCCTTTGAGCTACAATGGAACAAGACATCAGGCTGCAAATAAGTTTTACTAAAAATATTTGAACAAGGTATTGCAAAGTTGGAAGTATTTACAATAGTTGCTGAAATATCCAGCATTTAAGCAATTCACCCAGGCACGGTTACAAACCACAAAAAGGGTAAGAGCTTTTTTAGACATACTGCATGTGTTACATAAAGAACCAAATCAACTTCGAAGTCATTCATAAGTTCTGCCATCAAGGTACCTCTGAACCGGTTCTAGGCTATTCTGGTAAACTAGCCAGGGCATAATCAAATAATTTACTTCTGGACTCAGCTCAGCAAAAATCAAGATGAGACACATGTGTACACTTACAGTCAGGATGCAGCAGACAGAATGGCAGTAACATCAATCAGTTTTCCTTCAAGATTTAAGCAGTCACTGGGTTTGCGTTCTATCTGTAAGAGGCACCACTGCACAGACCGTTTCACAACATGAAAGGACTGCAGACAGTTGCTGAAGATGTCAAGACAAGTTAACCTAGGGTTGATTTTTTTCAGCACTGAAGTGCAAGTCATCCTAGCGGACAAACCAAAATGATGGCTTTCCTTCTGCGGCACACATTGTGACTTCATCAGTTTAGTCTTACCAGCCAAAGGGACTTGCAGAGCTAAAAGTGATTGCTACCAGAATACAAGAACCTGTTGCTTTTAAATGGATTATACAAAAACCAGGACATACTGCTGCAATGTTACAATCCTAAAAGTGTTTTTGCTTCTTCACTCTGTGCCATGAGGGTTTCACTGGCGTACTTCTGAAGAAGTTCCATCTTCTTTCTCCGTACGAGAGCTTCCTCAATCTGCAAATATAAAAACAGGATGACATTCAGCTTAATTGAGGCGCCAAGACCTAGTGTGCTTAGCTGTTAAGACAGGAGGAAGAAAAACACAGGAAACAGACTGTGAAAGTAAAGGTGTGTACTAGTGTAAAAGCAGTTGAATTAAGATGAGTCAGGAGCACCTTTTTTAATACTCAACTGAAGCTCGTGGAAGTCAAAAGCAGCAATAAAATAGATGCCTCCGTTTCAGACCTATGCTCCCACCCTTTTTAATTAGGATGTTACCTGCCATTTTATTTCTCTTTCAGTACAGTCACTTGCGTTTTGTTTCAGACAATTGTCTCAGATACAGCTTTAACAAATGCAGAACACGCGGAGCTGAGCCACCCTAGTTCACACCCCTGAAATCACAGTTTAGCGAGCGTGCCTTTCACATTAGCGACAGCTATGAACCTCTGACCTAAATTTTGTCCAGAAGTGCCAGCAATACATGATTTTTTAACAAGCGCTTACTTTAAAGATCTACTAACAGCAACCTGCAAGACTAGTGTCAGTCTCAGTAATGATTTTATATTTGTCCAAACTGCACACAGGCACACAGCATCTCTCAAAACTAAGTGTTCTGAACCAAAGCTTTTTGTAGTTTAGAACCTAAAAGACATGATCCCATGGGCATAAGGTATGGAGTGATTTGCCACTAAAAAAGATAAAAGATTACACTGACTACTGCCTAATTAGAAAAGATTGCTATGTACATCAGGGATTATGTATTAGAAAAACAGTTTTGACTCTCAGTTATGCTCTCTTCATTAAAAGAATACCATCAGCCAGAGAGCAATATTTTTAATGGTTATTTCTCTCCTGCGGTTTCGATAGGCCATTACGTGTGTATTTTGTTAAACGTGCAAGAGCGTACAGCATTGTTATCTGGCAAGATGGCAGCAGGGGACAAACCATGACGTGCTGTGTGATGTAAAGGCACATCTACCAAAAGAGACATTAACTCCAGAACCTTCTTGCCCGAGTTATATTTCAAACAACTTGTCACTGTTAAGGTAATACATACCCTAGAGCAGTTTCAAAATATAACAGTCAATTCAAGGTCATGCCACTAACATATTTTGGAAAACTTATGAGAGCAAATCCTGCAATTCAGAAATCATCCCATTAAATTTAAAAAAAAAAGAGTTAGACTGTCAGCAGAAAAGCACAGTAATGATATATTAGGCAATCAGGGTTATCTTGTTCATAACATCACAACGCTTTCCAATTTATGTAATACTTATGCAGTTTTTGGAAATTCTCAGGTGAAAAGGGTTATAGCAATGGTACCATGATTCGGGCCAGTTTCACCACGTTTGCAATAGGATTAAACAGCTGCAGGGTCAAGCCACAGAAGTAACAAATCGAGGACACTTCTACTGATGACCTGCCATAAGCTAAGGCCTCTGTCTTGCAAAAGCCAAAGTACAACTCTGCAACTTAATTTTGTTATGTCTTACCTCCTGTTGAGTTGGCACTGGAACATGAGCAATAAACTTCTGTTGGCCTTCTTCACCTTCTTTTTCCTTGCCACCTTCCTCATCAGACTAAAAAAAAAAAAAATTAAGCCACATCAAGTTTTCTTTCTAAATAGGTCATCAAAAAACTCTTTTTTAAATTGCTTTGCCAGAAGGAACCAGATAGAGCATGATCAATGTTGCAAACACAAGAAGCAGGTGAATAGGACCGAACAACAAAGGAATGTGACAAGCATCACGTTCAGATCCTGCTCCTTGACATTTTCAGGATTATTGCTTTCCTTCTCCATACAGCTTTTCCTTTGCTGTGGCATGGGCGTGAATGTAAAGCTACATTCCCTCCTCTTCCATATCTCTCTGGCTGCCACAGCAAAGCTATAAGCAAAATTGGAGCGAGCTAACCAAGAAGGAAGCAAATGCTTTAAAAACATACGTACCACTTCCTTGTGTAGCTCTGTACTGCTTCATTCTCACACCTGAGAGCTGGGCTTATGAGTCATGAGATAATACAAATAAAACAGGGTACGGGAGGAATCACCAGTTTCACCTTATGGACTACCTCCTTTGTATTCTTGTGATATACCCACTCAGATATGGACTGTGAAATAACAACTGGTTTCCAGTACCCCTTTTACAGATCTTGGAGAGTGACGGCAACGTCCCTCGCTTCTCTTACTGGCGTTGGGAGCAGGGAGAATAAAGAGACAAGAGCCATGTCACAGCAGTGACTACAGCATCAGCAAAGCCTTGCTGTATCAGGATTCAACTATAATCACGACCCTGGCAACCCCTGGTTTTGCTACGCATTGACAATGTGAAATTACACCGTACACAAGACTAGTAGTGCTGTTACGGATGTCGATTGTACTTAGAAGCAAGGCTGATCAGTGTTAACTTAGCAACGCACTCCCTTACAAATACCAGCATTCCAGGCAGTGACAGTTAAATTGCAACAAGGTCTCAGCTGTTAGTTGTTTCTCACTCGAGTAAAAAGTCTCCCCTAAGGGCCAGCTTTCATCACTCTCTAAACCTGGACCAAGCGTACTCATCTACTACTAATTTTCACTAAACAGGGACAATTGTATAGTAAATGAGGTAGACAGAAAGGCAGAACGCAGCAGCAGACAGGTTCTCAGCAAAATAACTCTGCATCCAAGAAGGCAGCATAGAAGACACATGAAAAGTTACATCACCTTAGCCATCACATACCTCATCATCGTTGACAGCGTAGATATTTACTTCCTCTTCCTCCTCCTCCTCCCCTCTTGCAAGTCGTGCTTCTCTCTCCATTTTCCATTTTTCCACTGCTTCTGCTATAACTGGTTAGCAAAGGAAAATGGCAAGTGTATCTGAGAGCACGTTCAAGCAGCATGGTCCCATTTCCAAAGCTTTTCCAGCAGACAAACTTCCTGCTTAAATCCTCTACATCGGTAGCACGCACTTACTGTAGAACCTTGATGTAGTATCTAATAAAATATATCCACGTAGTCTGAGCAAACCCCAATACCAGCATTGTGAAAGTGTGGTACTTGCTAATGCCTTAATTTGCGTCCATTTTAGACTCTAAACGTCATGGATAAATACCAACCTACTTTCTGAACTGAGTAACAGGGGGCCACACAACCAGGCTAAGAGGCTCTTACAGCTCTGTAGCTCAACAGCTATAGGAATGTTGATCACCATGTAGTTAATTAAACATGATTACACTCCTTACAGTGACCACCCACATTAGTCTCTTTTCATCTCGTAGTGTATTTCTCTTATTTTGTAGCATGATTCCAATTCTGTAACCCACTGCTAGGCTGCTGCATCTCTACTACACAGCAGAGCGCTAGTAAGAGCACTAAAACAAGTTTTAAGAAGCTTAATCAGTGACATCGCCAGTGTATAAAAATCCTAGGGAGGTGCAAGATTAATGCAACTAGGCAGTACAAAACGCCTACAACAATAGAAGCCAGCAGTCGTTCCCCCTGGCTCTCAAAGATTAAACATTAAAATGCTCTCCCTGAGAATGCAAGATCCAACTAGTGGCACACGGCTACATTTTTGTGTGGTTTTGTAACACAAAAGGTAGCCCAAATTAAGAAGTTTTTTTCAATACTTTGTTTCACAAAAATTTAAGTCTTCTGACATGGTAAAAACCACACGAGCGCAGACAACATGTGACCCTAAGAGAACCTTAGCTATAGTGCATCAATAGTACATTAATAGTACACCTATGGCTTCTGTTAGCACCTCTAGCCTTATTTCTAGTGGCACAATCACCAAAGATGATAATTTTCTTAAATAACCACATGAATCGAGATGAGCTACCTCTCCTGCCTGCAATTAGCAAGATGAACACTGAGCGGTAGGCTGTTCTGGGAGCGCTGCACCACACAACTTCCCTTCTTACGCTATCGGCTGTCTGCCAGCCAGCTACCCTTCACTCGGTTTGAGGCTCTAGGCTATGCTGCAGCACACAGATAAGTGAAATATGTCCTTTATTCTCCTCTCCCTCCCTGTCCTATAACCTAACCGACTGGGCACGATCTCTAACACACAGTACTATGAAGATCTCACACATGGAGAAGGGATAAATATAAGAAGTGGATGACCACACCAAGAGATGCGAAGTACTGAAAACAGTTACAAGCTCAACAACTTGTCATCATTTTAAAAAGTCACTTCCTGCGGTTTTGTTTAAAGTTTTTCCCTCTAGTTCCAAAAAGAGAATTGTATACAAAAAGAAGCAGCATTCAAGCAAAATGCGATTGTTGTATCTGCTGTGCTCTGTGGAAGAGCCTACCAGAGGCTTCTACACCAGGACCTTTTCCGACAGAGCACTGAGGATCTGCCTGCAGGGGAAGCTTCAGAAGAAGAGACAATAAAAAAATTACAATGCAAACAGCAACAAACTGGCAGGATCAGACAAGAAGGACTGAAAGAATTATTATTTAGAAAACAGCTAAGCTCTTAAAGGTGTGGGTAGCCTCTTGCTTAAAGCTACACAAATTCCAGAAGATGGCACACGGTGCTGAATTTTAAAGAGGGTTTCAGGAATTTAGACTCATAATCCTGGTGTCTTTACCGGGCGAGTCAGTAGAACCAAAGCTAGAGAACTAAGTGAGCAGGCACGTGGACAAATACTATCTATTGAGAAAGTATGGGTTTCAAAGGAAAATATATTCACAAATGTGTTGAAGTTCCGAGATAGGTAACACATGGACAAATTAACATAGGCCACCTAGACTTCAGGGTTTCCAAAAGGTCCCCTCTAATCACAGCTACATTTATGGATAAATAATTAGGTGAGACAGGAAACAGATGGTACAGTCAGTTTTCAGAGGAGGGAGATAACCACTTGAGTTCCAAAGATCTCTCTGCCGCAACCTACTCTTACATTCTTAAGCATGAAAAAGGGTGGGGGGAAAAAGATTTTTCTCAATAGTGAATGACTTGCTGACAATATTAAATCATTAACAGTAGCAAAAATGAAAGTGAAGTGTAAAGCACACCCCTGCCTCCTGAAATGCCTTACACAATAGTGACATGGATACCTATGTGACAGATGAAATCTGACAGCTAAGCACAATTCAACACCCGCAGCAGGGAGGGAGGGGGAAGATAACTTCAGAGTTCACCATCACCCCTTCCTGGACTGATTTATGCAGGGTTTGAATCTCACATACCTTTCTTTTCATGTTCTTGTTCCAGTGGCTCCAGAATACCATCGTCTTCATCCCTGTACCCATAGTATTCTGCATCAATGGATTTCATAAGCTCAGCTCGAGTTTTCCGAGGCGGTGGGAGGGCTGCAAGAGCACACACCTATCATGCATCCAGGTCTACCGTGACAGCTTGCTGTGCACTCCCGGTTCCTATCACCCTCACAGCAGCTACAGCTACCAATGGATGATCCAAACTGCCGTCAATATCAGAAGTATTGGAATTTTACTCTGGCCTGCACAAAACCGTTTGAATACATGACCTGATGCTTCATATTGCACAATTCCCACCCTTCGGCAAATCTACACTGTCGTGGATGCAGTTGTTTTTCCTCCTGTACCGCAGTCCCAGTACTGAGCAAGACTACTATATGAAAGGAACTAAAAAACTGTGAAGCTCCCCCAGATCATGCAGTACTTCCCATAATTTTTCCTTGCAGGTGCCAAAAAGGAGCTGATTCAGCAGGCCTGCCTCATTTTCAGGGCCAAGTAATTCCCACTCATTCTATGACAAATCAAAATATAAAGTTTTATGCACTTACATCTTCTTTTTCCTGTTATGAAAGCTGATTCCTGCTTCTAAAGTTATGTTCAAGCCAATATTTCTTTTTCAAATTCTGAACTCAGACTACAATTTAGAACTTACCAATAAAGTTAACCTGTTATGCTGGGAGGTTTCTATGGAACATGAGTCCTTGCTATTTTGAACTCCCGGTGGAAAACACAGTTCACTCTTTTCTATGTCTTTAATTATATTGCAAACAGCCAAAGGCGTTCTTTGCCCAAAGAAATAGCATTTAATTAATCACTGGTGTTCAGCATTTCATTTAGGCAATCTAAGGCACAGGCCAGGATATGCTGTCACTCACATTCCCCACGTACTACAGTAAAGCTTTTACCGAAGAGATACTACCAGGCAGATTCACATCTGGGAAGAGTTGCTGCTTACTTACGCTCCTTTTCAAAGAGTTCTCTAACTCCTGGTAAATCCTTTGCAGCTCCAAAATATTTGTAACCTCTGTTTCCTGGAACTTCTTTCCCTTCATGATCTAACATTTTTGGTCCAATCCGCTGGAATATAAACAGAATTAATTGTTTAAAATTTTGGTCCAATCCATTGGAAAATAAACAGAATTAATTTTTAAAATTTTATTGCTCTTGCATCTTGTATTTCCTGGGCATGTTACTAGATTAAAGGATTGAGAAAGGAGGTATGTTATACCAGTTCAAACAACCCCACCAGTAAAATGCCCTCATAGCTCATTTTTATACACATTCCCTACTTTTACTACAAATCACAGTTAAAACCATGCAAACCATAGAGTGCCTGTACCCGATGCACCTTGACAAAACACCCAAACCTGTCATTCTCTGTACTAGTGTATTCAGGTATCAGACAAACAAGCACTACTAAATCTGACAATAAGCATACATTTGATGTTGTGGTAAGTAAGAGCTAGTCTCATCATTTCCCTTTCAGCAGCAACGAGGTGAGCCAAGGGAAAACGCTTCTACATACTGAGAGAGTGCAGTACAGAAACCCAACACCTACTGATGGCTCAGACCATTGCTGCAAACTCTTATCAGGAAGGTAAGACCCCTTGAACTGGTGTTCCAAATTAAAAAGTCTGACTTGCTCACCATGGAAACAAATATTTCTTCTAACACAACCTAACATTTTTAGGGGCTGAATAAAGTTCCTCTCTAATAAAAGTTGGCCAAGTAATATGTGGTTAACTAAATGTTGCACAGATTTTTCTCATTAGTCAATTTACTTGCAAGCAGAACAACCATGTAGTACAAAATAATCCACACTTACAGCATAATCAGGACCTCCCAGCTCCTTTATTCTGAATTCCCAGTGTCCTTTCTCTCTCAGAAGTTTGTTTATTTCATCATTCAGGTCCCGAATTCTAAATTCACCTAATCCAGCTGTTAGAGGGGAAAAAGGCAATAAATTAGGCATCTTACTAGAAGCACCAGAGTAATTTCAGAATTTATGCAATGGAAACAGTATAATTCACAGGAAATGTTATTTCTACTGTAACTGCTTAGGACTGGAGATTCAAAAAAATAAAACGTAATTAGAAAAATCTTACCATTTTGAATCTGTGCCACTTTCTTGGAAATTTCCCCAATGATCTAGGTAAATAAGAACACAGAAGTAAATTTCTCAAAAAAAAAAAGGCTAGAAAAGTCAAAAAAAAACCCCAAAACCTAGAAAGATCCAACTTCTAAGTTGGTTTTTTGATCTAGAAAACAAACCTGAGCCTATCAATTTCAAATATCAACATAGATTTTATTCAGACACAAATATAGTACCTCAGAAGCTTAAAATCCAAGGAAACGTTTTTACAGCAGTACATGTGATGAAGGCAGGAGCACGTGAAGTACAGAGAAAGGCTGAGAGAAAACTGGGTTTGATCTACCATAAGAGAAGACGAAAAGGGAATAACCTATTACTGTCTTCAGCTACCCAGTGGAGGGTGCGGAGAAGACAGAGCCAGACTGAGGGGTGCATGACAATGGGACAAGTAGCAACAAACACCAGTTGGAATGAGGGAAATTCTGACTAAATTCAAGGGGGGGGGGGGGGGAATCATTAAGAAGGTAATCAAACACTGGAACAGGGGCCCCAAAAAGCCGTGGAATCCAAATCCCTGAAGATATTAAAAAATCAGTTGGACACGGCCCTGAGCAACTGAATGTGGTAGGACTGACTTTGAACACCATGGTGAACGAGAGATATTCGTTGTTTAGCTTAAATAAGTAAGTTTTAATTAGAATAAATTACTAAGGGTTATAATACGGTGTGATTTATGCTGTTTGCCTAGCTTTACTTGGCGTGAGTAGCTAGATTTGCTGAAGCCTGTAGGCCACAATAGAGTTGATTTTCTTAGTAATTCTCCTAGCAGCTGGTACAGCGCTGTGTTTAGTCTTTTAGTATGAGGAAAATGTTGATAACACACTGATGTTCTGGTAGTGTTTTCCCCAAGTCTGGGACTTTTCAGTTCTGCCAGTGAGCGCAGGTGCAGAAGATGCATAAACCAGAAGATAAGCAGGCAACAACCATCAGCAGAGACTGCAAATCAACAAGGTAAGAGCCATCAACCGCATGCCTGCCTGGACACAGAAAAAGAATCCAATGAGGTGTCAGAAGACCCCAGACCAAAAAATCACCATTCGACTAAAAGACGTGTGAACAGTGCGTGAAGAGCACATGAGGGGCGGGTGTATGGAACACAAGAGTACCATTGCCCAGGGATTTCTTTGTTCAAGGTCCCTCTTTGGAGGCACCCAGCCAGCTGACCCTGCTGCTGTACCTCTCAATTACTTATTTTTATAAAATCCAACGCCTGATACTGCTGGGGGAAACCTAGGGTTGAGCCTGAAGAAGGAGGGAGCATGCCTGAGACTCAGTGTATGTGTGAGGAGTCAAAACGGGCACCCGTTGGCTCACTGGGGTCGCCCGCTGTGAAGGGACCCTGGCTCTGGCAGTTAAAGACTCGGGTGGTGTGTGTGCGACTCCTTGAATAGGGTGTGAATGCTCAGGCAGAGACTTCTCCTTTAACAATCTTCCAGTCTAAATTATTCTGCGATTTAACTGTCAGCATACTGAAGAAGCCTGAAAAAAATTTGTAAGCAGGCTGTCTAAATAAGAAGTGCTAAAGTTCTACCTACTATAGAAATAGTAAAATCCATAGCTTGACATTACCTGTCGTCTCCATTTCTCAGCTTTAGGCAATTCATTACACTCTGATGCAAGGAAAGGTCTTCGTTCCTGTTTGACAGAAAGCCACACACCATGAAGTTTTAACCTAGCATCAATATATTCACAGCATTTCATGCAAACTTTGTTCCTTGATTAATCCCAAACTATGCTACCAAGCTCCAGTGCCTTCTGCTCCCACCAATTTTTAGTAAGTGGAAAACAATGATAGTTTAATTAGGCAGGGCTGTAAATCATCACAGAATACAAAAGTCTACTTAAATCCACTTTATTCAAAACAAAATCTGTCACCTGTTTTTTTCAAAGCACCCCACAATCCTCTCCAATACAAATAACGTTCCATGTAGGGCAGCTGAAGTACCTTGTTGCCATTATACTCACATTTAAATAAAATCCAGTTTTCCAAGTAGCTAGTAAGTTTAGGCCTTTCTTTCTCAATTGCTGCCACCTAAATCATGTAACTTTTTTCCAAGATTATTTTGTTTTGAACTCTCCCAATGACAGTTTATCCAAAACACCTTTTTCCCAACCTTCTTCCTTCCGTCAACTTGCTTACACATACCAGTATTTCATCTTATCTCTAGGGCTCTGTGGAGGGACCCTACAGTACTTTCACAGCTTTTATACATTAAAAAGCCTTCCTTCACATAATACACTGGAAACTCTATTCCATCTTATTCTCCAGCTGCTGTTCATGGAATCTTTTCCACTACAGTTTCCCCAAACTGTTATTTTCCGCTTTACTGTTTCATATTGCTTGCACTCGTGTGTAAAAAATCACTTCTTAAGGTGGAAACATAGGACACCTCAGTTAGTTTCCAAACTTCCTTTGTCAGTTACCCAAAATTAAAAGTGATAAACCTGTACAAAAAAAATATGTTATTGAGAACACTCTGACCCCCCCCCCCCCCCCCCCCCCCCCCCCCCCCCCCCAATATTCTTGCAATTTGAGTTATGATTCAGTGAAAAACATACAGGAATATCCAGAGATAGCTGAGAATCAGTCTCGAAGGTTCTGTGTGGGCTTAGGGATGATATTTCTCTCACTATAGTGGTGTTTTTTTTTAAATTATGAAGTTGCTAAGTCCATTTTTTTGTCAATCTTACACCAATCAAAAAAAAAAGTTGCACTACAGTGAAGACAATTATGAACAGATCCACAGCTATCATGTGTTGGGTGAATAACATGCCAGTATTACGTCTCACGCAAGCCCTGAGTTCACTATGATTCTGCAGGCTCTGTTTCATGGGTACTGTTTTATCAGAATACATCAGCAAATAAGATTGAGAAGGATTTCTCTACCTCTTCTGGGAAGAAATTCAAACAAACCTTGTGATTACTCTCAGTAAAAATAAGTGAATGCAAATCAATTCGCATAAGTAGTTGCAGAAGGAGATAACTTCAGTCTCAAAAGTAATTTTCACTTTCTGTCCAGCATGCTGCCTCTATTTATAGTATTATTGTTGTTTGGTTTTGGGTGGTTGGTTTTTTTTTTAACTATTATATATTCTACCTACATTACATAAAAAAGTAAGTGATGTCTAATTTTCATATTCTTCTCAGCAGCCAAGCCAACACACCTCCAAAACACAGACATGTATAAATTTTAAAATGGGTTATTTAGTTAAGGAAATTCTCTTTGCCACTTCTGTCTTACATCACTGCGAAATACAGTCCCTACTTCAGCTGCTTTCCAGATAACTAATGCCATGCTCCTATAGCATACCTGCATCTGGCATGTGACCTTTCTGACAGCTGTCACGCAGCTCTGTACCTGGCTTGCATTCCACTCCTGATTAGAGCTAACAAAGCTTTAGTTTTTTCACACCATACCTTAACCTTTCCTTCCTCAAGCTGAGCTTGCCGAAACCTTGCCAAGGCCGTCCTAAAGAAAAGAAAGGAAGCAGGTTTACTTTTACAAATCTACATTTCGCCAGGAGCAAGTTCTGCTCTGGATGTTGATTAAGGACTTAATTACAGTCTGTAGAAAACAAAGGCTTCAACATATTAATTGTCTACCTCTTCCAGCTAGCGACTTCTTCAATACTAGAAACCCTCAGTGGTTAATTTCTGAGACAAATATAAATCCTGGTAAGCAGCTAATTAATTTTTGTGTTTAGCATAGGCCATCATGTTAGATATTAGCAGCAAAAGGACATCAACAAGTTCTAAGCACAAGCATAAAGTTTACATACTTTAGTGAGGGGTACATCAAAAAGGAAACAAAAAAATCAGGAGAAAAAAAAGCTTCAGTAAGGAAAGCAGCAATCAGTAATCAAGTTTATTAACGTTACCAAAATCTCGAGTCTCTCACAACTGAGCAGAGACTACACACCCTACAGTTTTTTAATACAGTTTTACTTATTTACTAGACATTTAATAATTACATTAAAAAGCACAAAACAATTGAGAGAGCATTTAATACCTTTTAATAGCATACCTATACCCTGTCTCTAAGCCAATTCTCTCAGCTCCATCTGCTGTTAAGAGGCATTTCCAGAAAGAAAATCACACCATCCAATCCAGGTGCACTGGAGGGGATCACTGTGAGAGAGTACCTTGCAAGGCATGAGACAGCTGTAGTCTCTTCAGCCTCTCTCTCAGTTACTACTACAAGCTCAGAACGTTTTTCAGGAAAAAGAACAAACGTGAGACAAATCATAGAATGGTTTGGGTTGGAAGGGACCTTAAAGATCTTCTTGTTCCACTCCCCTGCCCTGGGCAGGGACACCTCCCACCAGCCCAGGGTGCTCCAAGCCCCATCCAACCTGGCCTTGGACACCTCCAGGGATGGGGCAGCCACAGCTTCTCAGGGCAACCTGAGCCAGGGGCTCACCACCCTCACAGGAAAGAATTTCTTCCCAATATCTCACCTAAATCTTCCCTCTTTCAGCGTAAAACCATTCCCTCTCATCCTATCGCTTCCCTCCCTGACCCAGAGTCCCTCCCCAGCTCTCCTGGAGCCCCTTTAGGCACGGGAAGGGGCTCTGAGGTCTCCGCAGAGCCTTCTCTTCTCCAGGCTGAACACCCCTAACTGTCCCAGCCTGTCCTCCCAGCAGAGGGGCTACAACCCTCGCAGCATCTCCGTGGCCTCCTCTGGACCCGCTCCAACAGGTCCGTGTCATTCTTATGTTGGGACCCCCAGAGCTGGATGCAGTACTGCAGGTGGGATCTCCCCAGAGCGCAGCAGAAGGGCAGAATTCCCTCACTCGCCCTGCTGGCCACGCTGCTGGGGATGAAGCCCAGGATGCGGATGGCCTTCTGGGCTATGAGAGCCCCTAGTCTAGCTGTTCTAAATATGTGGACTGCAAACATTTTTGAGAACTACTCAAGAAAGCCAATACAAAAGTAAACCTGTGAAAAACCACCGGTTTTAGCCACTCCCAAGCAAGAAGGATTATACTTAAACCAACACTGACGGACTCTTACCTAGCCTGTTCCACAAACGGGTACTGCCTAAAGCCACGCCAGCCCACAGAACGTGTGCCACCACATCTCCCCTCCGGCCCCCCCCCGCAGTGTCCCTCTTGCGGCGTTTCAGCCCCGGCACAGCCAGGGAGGCTCCACACCCCCAGGAGTCTCCTATCCCCCCTGCTCCCGCCGCCTCTAGACCAGCACAACAGTATGGTACTTAGTACCGGAACCCATTATTAACCCCCCGGGGCTTCCAAACAAGGCTGAACATGCGTCCCACCGGGCGGGCACGGCTCTGAGGGGAGGCGGGAGGGAGAGGGCGAGCGGCGGCCCCAGCCGTACTTACATGGCCTTTTCCGCGTTCCGAGCCTGAAAGAGAGAACATAGACGGGCCGTTACCGAGGGCGCCCGGCAGCGCCTCACTCACTCACTCCCCGCCCGCCCGCCCGTGGCAGACAGCGTGCCCCCGCCTCGCATCCTCGCCAGCCCGGCCGGGGCGGCGCAGGGACAGCCGGCCCTCTCGGGGCCGCTCTCCGCCGAGCCCCCATCGCCGGGAAAAGCAGGGCCGGGGAGCGCGGCCCCGCCGGGAGAGGCCGTGGGGAGGGCACTCACCATGGCGCCCGCCGGTAGACGACCACCACCACAGCTGCACGCCCCAGGGACGACCCGGAAGGAGATGCGACGTCACCCGGAAGTGGAAGCGTCAGCGCTGCGCATGCGCAGCCGGGCCGGCGGGGGAAGGCCGCGGAGCCGCGTCTCCTGCGCGGGGCGGGGGGAACCGGGGCGCGACCCGCGACTGTCCCCGTCCCAGGGACGCGCACGGCAGCGGGGCCACAGGCTCCGCGGCAAACGAAATACCGTTTGATTTGTCCAAGTCCCCACAATTTGTGAAATCAGTGTTCGCTCGTTCATCTCCTTAACTTTGGAACGGAACAAGTGACACCTGAAGCAGCAGCAGCAGTATGCTAAACTGTTCTCTACGGAAGGATGACGAGGAAAAGACACCTCACTCGGAATACCTCACTCTCCTCTTTGAAGTTCCATCCCAGTCTGTATTTCTCAGCTTTCAAATCCCATTTTCTTTGTTAGAAAAACAAAACAACAACAACAACAAAAAAAAACCCTTGGAGAACACTACTACTTTTCAGACACACAAAAAGAATCTAGTTAAGCACCAGAGTTCGAAGAAGCAGCAGCTGCAGGATCTCTCCAACCAAGCTTAATCGCCACGTTCTCCAGGAGTGGAAAAGCGGACTGCAGCTGTCACCGGCACTGCGGGCCTTTGACACAGCATTTTTTTAGCTACAGGTTAAGTCCCAAAGACTTCCAGGTGTTTGTAATCACAGAGCTTCAAGCTTTATTACTGTTTAACTAAGACAATTATATGTAAAGGCTCAGTTGATCCATACTAACCTACCACAAGGCTGAACACGCTACGACGAGATGACCTGTACTACCCCAGAACAACCCACTCCCTTCAAGCGTGGATTTTACGAGGGTTTTGGCAACTGTGTTTAAGACTCAAAAGTACATTCATGCTCCAATACAAGCTATTAAAAAAACCAAACCCACCACATACACAAACCAACCAAACACAACCACATCCACACCACTCAACCCCCCTCCCAACTCAGGCAAGAACCCCTTCCCCACCCCTCAGTTGCACAAGAGCTGAATGGCTTTGCTTTTCAGCAAATTGGTGCGACAAAAGGCATCCTGAAGAACCATGACCAACTGCAATAGCAGTCACCATCTTGTTTCGGTTTTACACGCTGTAGAACCTGCCCTCTAGATCTTTTGTTGTCACACTGATGAGGCAGAAGCAAATACTTGGGATTTTTTTCTGCTTAGGCAACACAGTACCAAAACATTCCCTCTTTAAGTGCTTCAAATAAAGAGACTTCTGCCAACAGCCTGTTTCCTTCCGGCTCCGCAGCAGTACCAACTGAGCCCTTCTAAAACCCGCTCCGGTTGGCCACTGCCAGCCACGTCATCCGGGCTCCAGCCGCCTTGTACTTACTATCCTAAGAATCTTTTTCTCCCTGAACTATAGGTCAATGTTTTCCACAGGCTTTGAACATCAAACCCAGTCTGAAAACTTTATAGTTCTTTATAAATCTTTATTTCATCAAAAGTTAGAGAACTCTAGATTTCTACGGCAGCCCAATGCTAAACAGCAGCAATCTGATCGGGGTTCACCTGATGTGACATGGCAGTTCTGACCGTCACAACTTTCTCAGACACACGCATTTTAGATATCAGATTTCCTGAAACAACCTGAAGGCTACCAGGCAATACGCCTGCTTTTACAGTTCCAAACACTGCCAGGCAAGACTCATTCGGATCTTCTAGTTCATCAACTGAGTTCCTACTGCTCTCCTGCAAGCCTCACCTACACGCTATAGTCTGCTGGAAGCCACAGGCTTAAGTTGTTCCTGGAGACCACAACCTTCAGGGGCATTACTGCGTGACTGCATCGCATTTAACAGCCTTGCTTCCAAAACAACTGAAAATGTCAACGTCATACCCAACTGCGTAACTGTACATGGACCTAGGGGGAGTAGTACCAATTCAGTTTTACTCTGGCATAGCTGTAGATCATCAGTCCAATACTTCGCTAAAGAGGTCCACACACCATCACTGGCAGTTTTTTCACTGCTCTACATAGCCCATGAAATACACTTTGGGACTTGAAAGCAAGGAAAGCCTTTAGCTAGTGTGTGACAATGCAAACACGAAGTGACTACAGCACATCATCCCTGACCATAACTGGACCAACTCCATATGATCTCCTAGCGCTCCTGAAGACAGCCAAACACTGAGGTACACCAGGTGAAGCTGCCTTTAACACCAGATGTTAGATGCCTTCTCCAGTTGTGCCTTGTGGTGAAGCACTGACCAGTCAAGAACTCCTGCCCTTGCTTTTCTTGCACATCAGGCGAACTTTATTCACTTCTTGAGTGGACGTGCTCAAGACACACTCCCCGTCAGCTCTCTTTTCATCTGTGTAACTTTCTATTTACTAACCCTTAGTCAATCATAGTCCAACAACGTATGGGAATGGGAAGTCTCTGCCATACCAGAGGTTTTAAATGATAGTTCTTTGTGCAATGACATCTGTGAAGGCTGAAGTACTGCTGACACACCATTAAACTAGTCCAGATTTGGATCACTGTAACTTCAGCAACTTTTGTACCTTCTCCAACAGACTTCCAAAGAAATGCTTTAACTGCATCAGCACAGATGAAACAAGCCCGCTCCGAGACGACGTGATCCACTCACATGAATGTACGCAGGTAAGAACAGCATGGAAGGACTGCATACTGCTCATATTTAGTTTGATGCTACCAGGTGGAAACTTAACATAGGACAGTACAAAAGAAAAGGCCAAACTAAACTTTTACACCTCCACATACCCCTTTTTAATGTTATTTTGCACTGTGTACATGAAAACCAAAAATAAACAAAAGGAACTTTAGCCAAACTCCCCTTCCTCCTCCAGCTTTATTGATAGTTTAAAATTACATTTTCTATGTTCTAGGACTTCAATTGCTTTTACCATCTTACTTTAAAAACTGATTACAAGCAAATGAAACTCAGTTGTCTAAGTGATATAGTATACAAAAATAACATCTGGATTTCTGTGAAAATGCATTTATTTGCAACTCCTGAATAGCTCCAAATTGTATATGCTATGAGCACTGATGTCTGGGTTTCAGATTGACTTTGAAATATTTATTCAAAAGCTTCCCATTACGTTCTGTATCTCCAACATGAACATTCATTGACTGAATTACTGTTACTTTTAAGTTTATTCCTGATTTCTCTCTCTCTCTCTCATGGCCATTAACAGGCATGTGCATCTTGTTTGTTTACTCCCACTCAGCTATATGCTCTAGGTAGGGCCCGATACAGATATTACTTGGTGTTAACAGCTACTGAGGTCAGACAATCCAAGGCCATTGCAATAAAATTAAAGTTATGAGGAAGTTTAGACACTTCCAGAATTTCTTTCCTCCTGCATAGGATCACTTCCATGTAACCCAGAGAGGGTTTGCTGGTCTGACTCAACTCTTCCCACTCATCAATCCCTATTCACCAGTGGCACGGAAAGGGGGTTCTTTAACAAAGCATTATACATAACACCTCTACCAAACTAAACATAAACATTTTTGTAGTTAAATGCAGAAAGTTGATTTTTCCACCCCTTTCCTCCTTTTACACGGCAAGTAAAGCTCACTGGCCTGGGAGTAGCCTCTATCTGCCAACCTTTGGCCAGTGAAGAGGATTCAGAGAAAAATAATACAACCATCAATCAGAAAAAGGAGGGGCGACAAAGGAAAATAATTAGGCTGTAGCTTCAATTGTGCATTCCCGTGCAAGGTGCCCTGACTCGCCGCAGCGATAGCAGTTGACTTCACTGGTCTTGCTGCAGTTGATGGCTACATGGCCAGTTTCACCACACCTGCAAAAAGCAAATGATCTTGTCAAAACCATCCAGAACAGTTACTCAGAAAAGCAATCCTAGTCTGCCAAGTACATTATCTACTTAAATTTCATGCAACACTAGTTCTGCATTCAAGATTCCTGCTTCAGTGTTCCAGAATTCTTTGACATGAGGCAACTTTCTGTCTTCACCACAGCCAGGAACTGTTCCCCAACTGATAAACTCACATTAATCACTGTATATGCCAAAACCACCCTACATCAAATACAGAAGCGTGGTTGTTTCTTTTACTGTGTGTTGGTTTTTGCCTACTCCGATGTTTCTGTCTGCAGTTTAGCCTTGTTTTCAGAGTAATTAGTTTTAACTCAAATGCACCACGTTCTCTCTCTGTCCTCCACAGAAGGGAATCTCGGTGGGGGTGAAGAATACTGCACTCAGCAACATGCTGTTTCTGGTACAGTCAGCATTCTGAAGCTGGTGTTTCAAACTGATTTAACATCCACCTGTATGGGCAGTTCCCACAACTGAGACATCTGAAGTATATTCCTGCTTGGCCTGGCTGTGCCAGTCAACTGTTTTGTGCAACTGAAGTTTGTTAGCTCCAGCTGAAAACAGAGGGTACCTGACTCCACTTCTTGACTTCGCTAACAGGTATTTAGGACTTAGTTTTGAACAATAGTAGACAACTTTAACAGAACAAGCTACCTGGTCACAGTTTAAGCTTCATTTCCTAACCAAAATTAGATACAGAACACCTCTGTCACTTTAGATAGATTTTGCAGTTGCCTCTTGTCAGTTCTTACCTATAGCATTTCACTTTGGTGCAGTCTTTTTGAATGTGTCCAAACTCTCCACAAGAATAGCACTTCTGCTCATCTGCATGGTCACAGTCACGAGCCAGATGGCCAGGTTTGCCACAGTTGTAGCAGCACTGCTCTCTCTCCCTCTTCGGCTCCTTGCAGTCCTTCGCAATATGGCCACCTCTACCGCAGTTATAGCAGGCTTCCACAATAAGAAAAACATACCAAACAAGACTATAAAACCTTGGTAGAGCAAGAAGTAGCATGCTTCTAGTGAAGGACATGTACAGCTTGTTTCCAGTGCATTAGGATCAGTGTATTGTATCCTTCTCTTCAACCACAGATCTCTGTCTGTACGATTGAAGAGATAGAATATTTAGTGATACTTACCATCCTCCTGAAGATCACAGTCCTTGGCAAGATGGCCAGACTCACCACAGCGGTAACAGATGTCCGGGAGAGATGAAGACATGAACTGGAAGCCTGCTTGAAATGGGTAACAGGAGAAAAAAGGTTTAAGGATTATATTCAGAATATTCTTAAGAGTTAATCAAGCACACTGCCAGCTGAATTGACAAGTTAGCTTCACTCTCAGATGCCCCTGGCAAAATTTTTTACACAGAGGTAAGAACCAGCGTCATTTATTACCAGTTTGTGTCCTAACTTCTCTACTTCAGACTAACAAAGCCAGTTTTACACGCTATACAGAACAGTCAGCTAGAGATCTTACTACACAAAGAATCAGTCACCTCTGCCACGGCTTCTCATCCCACGACCACGGCCAATTCCAGTAGGGCACTCCCGAGCCCAGTGGCCAGTACGTCCACACTTGAAGCACTCGTTGCTGCTCATGGCTGCAGATTAATTGCCTGAGGAAGAAAGACATTTTTAGAACACCTTCCTCACCCCCAACCAAAGACTACGTTAAAATAAGAGATTTAGAGGTTTCCCGCCCTCCCGGCAAAGGCAGTAAAAACCAAGCAGGACTTCTGGCCAACTCAATACTTTCTTGTACAACATCTGATCATGACTATTAAAGCCACTTTAGAGAATAAAAGTTTGTCTCTGCTTTGCTTTGAGTAAGACACCTTTGAAGAGCCAAAGAAACACTGTGCTATATAACTTTTTCTCTAAGTAGTTTCTGTAGCCAGTCTTCACTTTAAAAACTTATAAAACACTTGGGGGGGTGGGGGAAGCAGTAGACCCCTTTAACTATTGTGTACCAGCCTTACTATTGTTCTCTCTTCCAGTAACACACCTTGTTTCTTATTCCTCAGAGTTAAAACCCAAAAGCCAGCTACTTATTTCTACAAATTATTTCTTCCTGATAGTTGTTAAGCTTTCTCTTGAAGTGTCTGGCTAACAGCTACCGCATTTATCAACGAATCAAGCTTCATTCTAGAAGCTAACTGTAAGAATTGGCAGTATTACACCTAAAGCCTTAAAAAGCACATTAGCTTAACATTTGAAGACTTAAGATCTTTTATGACAAATAGCAGTTCAAGTCTGAGAAACAAAAATTGCAACTTCAATATATTAACCTATAGCTCAGGATGCATACTTCACTCCCAGGTTTACATGAAAGCAAATGTTTAAGCCATTTAGCTTCCCTAAAAGACACCAGACACTTGCCAGATATCTAGAAGGCTAACTTGGAAAGCATCCTTAGAATGCTAGGGAAACATCAGCTAGGCATGCCTGTCCGAGACAGCATAAACCACTTCTTTTGCCCATATTGGGGAATGGAGGTATGCATTTCATTGAGTGGAAAGTCAGTCTGCCACAGGCCACTGAAGCAGTGGTAAGGATGGGGTAGGTTAAACAGATCGCTGTCACAGTACCCTAACTCCCCTAAGCTGTAAAACAGAAGACAGTTACGCAAGACTTCTAGAACTAGAAAGAAAAAAACACACAAGGAAGTTAAACATCTAAATTGGAGTCTTTTTTGAAGCGTGCTTCAAGACAAGTTTCAAGTACACTACTCTAAAAATGTGCATGTCAAGCTTTGTTTTGATGAAGTCTCTAAGTTTAAACACTTCACATTATCTCCAATTCATTATTCTTAACCCAACAGAAACAGAATCATCATCTGGTACATGTGGCAGTTCACCTGATTCCCCCATAAAGATAATCCTCCTGTAGCATTACAATTCACTCACCTTACAAAATGTTTCCCTCCCCCTAAACCATCCAGCATCCCAGATTACCAGGAACATTCATGAGTTGGGTCTTGAAGGAAGCCACTACAGAAGCAGTAGAAACAACACATGACCTCAAGAAGGAACCAGAATTAGCATCCTGACATTTAGGTCTTAAATGGAGAGCATGAATTTTTATTTAGAGTTATTTTTGAAGTACTCCAATGCTGAACAAGTTTATTGTTGCTTTTTAGCCACTGCTCCCTCAAAACAGTTCCTCCCTTCAATCATCTTCAGCACAGAAATGACCATCCATCCTTCCAACCACAGAAGCCCAAGAATTTAAAGTACAAGAGATGCAAACTTTAGTATGCTATTTCTATAATCCCACATCTATCTTCCAGTTGGACCAGATGATTGTATTTGCTCTTAAAAATGAAGATCTGCAATGAAAGGATGCAAGATGATCTTAAACAGATCTAAACATGAATAAAACAACTGGTTGACTGAGCACTTGAAGAGATATACTTGGATTTTACCCACAACCCAGTCTTCCCTGCTTCAACTCGGTGTTCAAGACTTCAAACTATCTTATTAGGACACCCAAGGGTGAAGAGCTGTCTACTATGGTGGCAGCAGCTGGCACTCAGTGTGCTACTGTTTATGCCTGTTTTCATAGCAACCATGTTGACACTGCAGAACAGGAAAAACACAGGCAAAGCCAACTGCAGGAGCTGGGCTCAGGCACAATTGCTGCTTTTAATTTCAAGAGGGACAAAATGGGGTCTCTGAATTATATACCAAGATACCTTCTTCACTCAACTCTTTCAAAAAGTCTTCATATTAAAACATTATAAAACAGCAACATAAGACCTGTTAAAAAGAGCAAAATAGTACGCCGACAGCTGTAACAGAATTGCAATACATCTTTACAGACACTAACGACTACCGGACTTTCGTTCTAAACCATGAACTTGAGACTACAGCATGAAGTCACAGGATTGACTATTGATGGCAGTTACCCACATGAAGAACCTAACATAACCAGTTAGGTTAACATATGGTAAAAGACAAATGTTTAATAGGCAAGCTAGACCTGCTTTAGGTACACAGTGGAAAAGTTTTTATACTAAGATTAATCTGTCAGCCTGTATCTAGTCTGTCAATCTGCCAGTCAGGATCAGGATCTGCATAATGGGAGAAGAGCTCACTACTCACTACCCCAAAGGAAACTGAAAAGAGAAGCTTTACAGCTGATTCAAAGTTGCTTCCTTTTTAACTGCTCCTTCAAGAGGAAAACCTGAAGTTTCTTTTCCTCTGGTATACAGCAAACTGGCAAAGTAAGATTATGCAAACTGAGTAAGTAATCTAAAGTCAAACAACGGTGTCTTAGCACAACTATCCTTCAAGAGCGAGATATTAATTTAAAAACCTTTATCTTCAGAGGCCCCTTTTAGCCCTGAACTCGGAGATATATGAAGGTTACAGCTGCCACAGAAGTACGATTACAAAGCATGCTGCTCCATCTTCAGACACCTTAAGTATATGAAAGTACCAAACAATTTGCCTGGAATTTCTCTTCACCAGTATTTTAATGTTTAACTTCTGCATTCTTCCTGTAAAGAATCTGAATGCAAGTTCACCAGCTAGAGGTAGGTGCAGCTGACACTAGTTTTACTTGCCCCACATTCTAAGCAGCCTTGCATGGGACAAAATCCCCCACCTGTGTAAACTGTTTTAAAAACCTGTATAAGGATTCAGTTTTCAGATAAAGCCAACAGCCACTTTTAAGGAGCAATATCCAGAGGAGGCTGGTTCAGAAGATAAGTCCTTAAATGGAGAGCCTCCAAGCAGTCTGGACACCATTATTTTTTTTCCTCTTGGAAGTAACTGAAAAATGTGAGTACAGTAAAAACCACCCAAGTTCAAATTCTCCTCTATTAGTCAATATGCCTCCATTTTGTCATCACAGGCAAGTTTCCAGCAGTTCCTTTTATCTATCAAGGCCACCTTCAGTAAGCCTTAAGCAAGAATGCTACTTGTTTAAGTCTTCTTGGGAAGTTTTCACTCAGTCACACCTATCTGTTTTCCACAGCTCAAATGTGTTATACAAAGCAGCAACTTGCCTGTCCTCCCCCGGCCCCCCCCTTACATCCCAGAACTAGATTTTTACCTCACCGTGACAGGAAAAGCAATAATGGAAAACAAATTACAACTACAGCCTCATCTGTAATTTCTGAACCAGGTTAAATTCTGTAAGATATACTAAGCCACTGCCTCATAGACTAGACTCCAAAACTTGTGAAGAAACACATGCCTAGTTGCCTCAAACGTTACCTTTCCACTAAAGGGGAGAAGGTAGCCCATTTACCTGAATTTCTTCTACAGAGCTCCGTAACTGTAGTTTGAAGCTGAAATAAATCACCTCGCAGCTATTCAGCAAAAACGATCACCCTACTGTTTAAGATCCTGGGCTGAGAACAGCTCAAAGATCCATGTGAGAGGCACCACCACAGTGGTTTCCCAGGTCAGATTTGAAGCTTTTTAGTGCAACTTTAGCACCAAACTTCAAAGTGATACAAGTTTCTTTGTGATTCTTCTAATGATACAAGAAATTTTGAAGCTTCTTGTATCAAACTTAGAAGTGGAAGATCTTGTCTTTCTGTGGCTTTACAATTAATAGACATTCAAAACTTTTTAAACAGGAGACGTGCTATTTATCGCCAGTCTTCACACGCAAGATTCAGCAATATCCAAGTCTCTTAGTTGCCCGCCTAGACCTGACGATGGCAAGAACCACCACAAAGCCCCATTGTAATGCTCCTTATTTTATGGCTTTTAGCCCACATGCCATCTGAAAAACAAGTTTGCTTTAACAAGCAAAACTAACCTGGGCTCTTCATAATAGAAAGGAAGCTGAACTTCACCTCCATGATTACTCAAGATGCTTCTGGATATGAGCAGTTCCTTAGAATTCAACAGCTTGTTAACAGTACAAGCCCAATATAACAGGGGCAATTATCTTCATTATACTTACCAGGTGCTTCTTTTGATCTACAAGCATCAATTCCATTAGATACTAATAAGTCTTGACTCAAAGGACAGACTAGATAAAAACCACTGCTAAAGCCAGCATACTTAAGAGCTTTTTGGCAAGTCAGCTGTATCAGAGGCAAATGTTGATAAATCAGCGTTTTCCTTTGAGGCTGTTGGTGACCAACCTACAATACCACACCTGAATCTGACAAGCCAGCCTGAACATGGTGAAACACCTATGTAATAGGAAGCACAACTTTGTCTCCCTAGAAGATAAAGAAATGGAAAGGCAGAAAGGACTGCTAAGAGAAGTGCTAGCATTTACTTTCAATAGAGAAGTAAATATATTACTCATTGAAAAAGAAATGCTACCCAGGAAGAGTTTTTATTTCCCAAGAAGCCTATTTTGAGAATTCTTGAACACAGGACACATGACTATCACCAAAGCTACTCAGTATTCAGCTGGTTGAATTTCTACATCTATAACCTGAAAATGTGCTATAGAGAGTTAGTGATGCTCCCTGCTTCTGCTTTTGTCCTCGCTAGAAAAGATACAAAATTAAGTACTCTGACCACCAGGTAACAATACACCAATTCTGAGAAGAAGTTGTTTGAAACTTCAAGAAAACTTGCAGAAGTGGAAAGCCAAGCGCTGCGCTCTATTCGAGTCCCCTCAATACATTCCACAGGCAAGCTGATCCAAGATTGCTGAACATTAACTAAAACTCAAGAACCTGGATCCCTAATGAGGGGGCAGAAGCCAGATCAAAAAAAGACATCATGACTTCATTCAATTAGACTTGTAACTATTGAATAGTTTTGTTGACAAAATTCAGGAGAGCAAGAGTTAATAAAAAAGTGACTCTAGCACTTTCTGCCTAACCATACTTGTTAATAGTGGGAGAAACTATAGATTATGTACGTACCAAGTATGCACATTCTACCATCTTCTCCTTTTAATTTTTTATTCCTATCTATACTGTACATTTTAAACTTAAAGAGAAGGAAACAAGATCAACAACTGGCAAACTTTTTAATCATGAAGCTCGGTCTAGCCATTAACAAAGTCAGTTTAAAAAAATGGTAGGTTAAGCCTGTAACTCGCAAGGTTCTTGCACAGCCCCGGTGAACTCATTTAACCTCCTCACTTTGAAGACAGAGGCAGGACTGCTTCTCTAGGCAAGTCTGCATCGAGGAAGAAAACACGGACTAGACAACCCTAATGCTGTGTGGCAATGGGATCTTATTAAGTGCTGAAATGAAAATAAAACCCAGTATTAACTTTAATAATTCCTCACGACAATTCTGGATACTAAATGAGTAACAGGGGTTACTTGAGAACTACGCTTGACAGGAACTTAAATAAAAGGCTGCTCCACCAGTCCGTGATCTGTAGATGTCACAGGCTATTTTTCCTATCCATTTATAGGTCACACTTGGATTTGGAGCCGGCCACCATCCGTGCCTGCGGTCGGAGAGAAATAGTTGCAACACCTCGACCCTCCGCTCCCCGGCCGCGCCTCACACGTGGGCGGCCACGTGGGGCCCGGCCCGGCCAGCCGCTCCGCCGGCCTCCCGCTCCGCCGCGGCGACGGGGTTTAAAAAATTAATTAAGAAAAAAAAAAAAAGGAAATAGAAAAAGAAACACACTTTTATTTCAGCCACCTTCCACCCGATCCCCCAGTCTCACAAGACCTTCTCTTCCCCGAACTTGCGGCAGCCGCTCACCCGCAGGGAAGTTAGTCCCGCAGCCGACCGGCGCGGCGAGGCCGGCGCAGCGGTTTCCCCCTCCCCAGGCCGCCGGGCCGGCCACCTGAAGCGCTTACACCACCAGCCAACCGCCCCCCCCCCCCGCCCCGCCGCCGCCACACCGCCCGCCGCCCCCGCGCTGCAGGCCCGGCCGGCAGGACACGTCGCCGCAGCCACCGCCGGACCCCAGCCAACAAGGCCGAGCGCCGCCGCGGGCTCGGCAGGAGACTGCTCCCGGCCTGACCGAGCGCACCGGGATGACCTACCCCCGCCCCAGCGCCCTGGCCTCCCTTCCCCCAGAGCGGTGCAGGCTCCCTCGGCGCCTCCCGGAACCCGCCAGAGCCTGACTCACCCGCCGCCACCGCCCGCCCTCGCAGGGCCCGCGGCGCCCCGCTCCCCCCTCAGCGCTCCCCATCCACCCCCCGCCGCCCTCCCCCCGACACCCAGCCCGGGGAACCCCGCTCCGGCGCGCCCGGGCCGGTCGGCGCCACTTTCCCGCGCACTAGGCCGGAGTGCGCCAGCGCCATCATCCCGCCGCGCTCTGCCTTCGCTCCTCCACCCTGGGCCCCAGCGGCTCCCCTCGCCGCCGGGGCCCGCCCGGCAGTTACCTGCGGACTCTCGCCCCCGCTGCGGCAGTAGCCCGCCCGGACGACAGTAGGCCGCGCTGACTCCGGCTCTGCCCGCCTGCTCCCGGGTCCCTTCTGGCTGCGCCACACGCGGTTTGCACACGGCCCCACGCGCTCTCTCCCCCCTCCTTCCCCTTCGATCACCCCGCCCCTCCCTACTACTCTGCGCACGGCTCACTGGAGTCCACCCCTCAGCCAATGGACGCGAGCCGCTTTCCCGGGTGGCCAATCGGAGTTGCAGAGGGGGTCATCCAACCATGGCAGCCGAAAGGTGGGAGGGACCCGCCCCCCGCGCCGCTCCGCTGGCCTGGCGGGGCGAGGGGCGGCAGGCGGGCGGCTGTGCCTGGGGCTCTGGTGGGCCTCCGCGGCACCTCCCTGCCCTTCGCTCCCTGACTCACCGCCCAGGCGGCTCCCGCCTTCTCCCGCCGCACCCCCCCCCCACCTCCCCGTCCAGCGGAGAGCTCCGGCGCCCGCCTGAGGCGGAAGGGGAGGCCGGGGTGCCCGGCGATGCGGCACATGGCGGCGGCGGGGGAGAACGGCGGCGGCAGGGAGCGCCGTGTCGGAGCCGCCTCTCCCCTTTTGCCCCCGCATTCCGGGTTAAGGTCCCGCGGGGGCAGGAGACGCCTCGGCAGAAGCCGCGCAGCCCCACGCAGAATCAAAGGGATCGGGGTGTCCCGCCGGTGCCGAGCGGCCGGCTCCCGCCCAGCCGCCTCCATCTTGGCCCGGGGAGGAGAGCTCGTCTCCCGCTCCTCGCCCCGCCGCTGCTCCCCACGGCGAACCGCGCACCCCTTCGCACCGCCGGCACCACGGACGCCGGCGCTTTCCCGGCCTTCGCCGGGACAGCCCGAGGGGCTGCGGAGAGCAGGTGGCCCCCGGCGGCGGCGCGGCGGCCATCTTGAGGGGAGGGCTTGGCGCCCGCGGTGCCGGTAGCGCGAGGAAATGGTGGACGCGGGGCCGGGGCCCGGAGGGGCCGTGGGTGCGAGCAGGCCCCGCCGGCCTCCGCGGTGCTGGGGAGGACAGCCGTTAGCGAGGCGTTCGAAATGCCTTCTGAATTGAATTGCTGAACAAAATGTGCTCTCTTGGGATCTGTGTGTTACACAAGTCTCGCAATGTAATCTGGTAATAATATTGCTACTTGGGTCAGCACTCGGCTATGAGGATTTTTGCATAAACCCTCTCCCTTTTACCTGGGAACGTGGTAAATGAATTAGCGACTAAATACTGCACAAAAACCACTTCCATGTGAATGGCCTACACCGGCATTATCCACGATTACTCCATTTATTTGGCCATCATCGTTTTGTCTAAAATTCCACCGTTTCAACTGTGTGCTGACGTGTCTTGCCCCTCCTGCCCACCGGTGGCGGGAGGGCCAGAGTGGGCCTGGGCCCAGACGCTCCGCAGTCGACGGCGGGTGCGAGGCTGGTGGTGGAGGGGCTCTGGATTGACCTTTCCTCCAGCTGTAAATCTAATGTTATAGCACGATGGTTAGGTTCCTTTCATTAGAGTATGAGTAACAACGTGTGTCTTTCCCTCCACGTTGTTACGTGCCATTCATTTAAGATTAACGTCACATCATTTGGTTTTATTTGTATGTCGTTTGCTGTGTTTGTATGTCTCACGTGGTGTGTTTTGTAATGTGCCGTGTTTTCGACAGAGCTAAACCAGGCTGGATCGCACCAGCATCGAGGTTCCATAAGGGGATGAGACTTTCAGGCCCACCTCTGTATGTTACGCTATACTGTCCTACTAAAAACTTTTGCCCACTCTCATTCTGGTATTTGCTTTACAGCAATATGAATAACATCAACATTGCCAACAAGCTTTGAACTCATAATAATAACATTTCTTCCCACTAATTACTTCTTTCATCTTTACTGTCGTATTTCAGCATAATTTTCATGGCCTTTGGTTTCCTCGGATACATTACAATCCTGTTGACAAATAATTATACTTTTAATTACTGCTGTTTTCAGGTGACAAATGGAAGAAAGATAATGTGTGTTGCCAAGGAAGTGCTCAGAGCTTCTACATCACAAGTGTGCCTACACTGCACTAAAAAACCAGCCAAACAACAGATCCATGTCACTAAGAAGGAATGCATAGACCAAATCATATAACCTTAAATTTTTCATCAAATCTTTAGTTTTCTTTAAAGTGCTAGAACTTGGCTTCTGTCTGAGTCTTTGTAACAGGACTCAGGAATTTCAGACTGACAAGTGTAATACAACTTTTCCAACTTTTTCTTGTGTTTTGCTGGTTGTACCTCTGGTACTGTCCATGAGGCTAGGAAACTCCAAGCTTAATCTTGGTGGCAATCTGTAGACTTAGTGTCGTCGAAAGTTTTTGTGACTGATACAGCCAGTAAATTCCCCTGAACAAATCAAAACTTTATTTGAAGCAACTTGGAATCATATCCCGGGGTCTCCCTTAGCTGAAATGGAAATAGGGTGCAACTGTGAGTGAAAAGGAATTACTCGAGAAGTGTTACTGCTGGTGACAAATCAATTAATAATCCTCTTTAAGCGTGCTGCCTCAAATACAGTTCCAGTGTTCTTACAGGATATTTTTAGCTATCTTTCATTGTAATGGATGACATTTACCCCCAGCAGATAATAAGAGAGTCTTCTCACAGCATTTGGTTTGTGTACTTACCTCAAGAATTAATTTGGCTGCTTGTATCTTAATAAAGCTTGCAATTCTTGTTTTGCAGGTTTCTCTTTGATATTTAGACAAAGGATAGTCTTGCAGTTAAAGAACAAAAGTGAGAGGCACGACATTTGTTCCTGGCTCAGTTAGTACTTCCTATAGAAAACAAAGTAGACAGAAACCAAGGTAGAAGTACAAAGTCTTTAAACTTCTTTCAGCAATATATCTTTCCTAATGCCGACCATTCTTAGAAGTGTTGGATGAAGAGCCAAATCATTTTAAGACCAAATAAAACAACGAATCACGTTTTGCAACCAATGTTCTTGCATTGTTTTCCTCTGAGTGGTTGGACATGTGGGTAGAAAACTGTTTCAGTTGCTGGGCGATTGTCATTGCCTCTCAGCCACATACTTTTATTGTTAAAGTAAGTCTTACTTCATTTTGCATGTGGGATTTTTCAAAACCAAGGAGACCTAAAATAATCGCTATGGATTGTAAGTGTTCAAAAGAGAAACTGCTTTTGGAGTATAGTTTAGTTGAAAACAACCTGTCAGCGGCAGTTTTGGAACAAGTGGTAGCTGTCGCCTGTTCTTCCCCATCCCCGACCATTCATTTCCCCTGACAGGAGGCCACGGCGGAGCAGGAATACACACCCGCCTGTGCACTGTTCTGCCCCTCAGTGCTTTGCCCTCGCCTCTGGAATGAACTTCATTCCAGTGGTATAAGAATAACAAAGGGGGAAAGTATTTGTTTTCAAAGATTGTCAAGTGACATTATCGCTCTCAGATCCATATGTTGCTTGTGACATTGTGTATTACAGTGTAGTATTGGAGAAGCACATTTTATCTGGTTTGAGCCCAGTGAGTCAGCAACGTCCACCAAGATGACTTCTGCAAAAAGAGAATCGTCTGTTGCTGAAAGAAACACAGCAAGTCTTTAGTCAGCTCTCTGTATTTATGTCTTTAAAAAAGTCCTCGTCGACTGGCTGTTGAAAAGAGCCCTGATAAAACACCCAGTGAAAACAGCTGGTGTACTGAGGACGGAAAGACTGACGCTGGTTAATGCTTGTCCCTATAAATGACAGTTCAGGAAGCTTCAGTGGGGATCTTAAGAGACCTTTGAAATATAGAAGGCCTAATCCCCCGGATGATGCAACAGGTAACAGGAAGCATCTGCCTGCTTCTTTTATAAAATACTCATGTTTATATTCCAGCTTCATGGCTGAATTATTTCATAGGCTTATATATCCTTTTTTTTTTGTGTGTGAGAGAGAGTATGTCTATGCTAAATTAGCTACATACAGTCTTCCAGGGTAAAGTTATTCTGGCTGAAGAGAAGCAATCATACTGACTGATTCCAGATGCTTAGTTCATTTTGACTTATTATAATGAGCTGATGAGATTTCAAATAATTACTTATTTAATGTATATAATAACCCAAGAATGATTAGTTACTTGCACAGATATCCACATTTAGAGTCAGGCGAAAAGAACTTCCTTTGCCAACTAAGAAGTCCAGCTACACAATCATCCTATTTCTCCAAAGAGAATGAAACCCTTAGATATGTCTGAAAAACTACTATACGCTCTCTAAATATTTTCTAGTGATCTATAAATATATGCAGCGATGCATCTATTATTTGCAGGGACCAGTGAGGGCCAGCTGCTCCCCAGGGGCCAAGGAGCCAGGAACCAACGGGGACACCAAGATGGCAGGGCAAGCCCGGGGATGGCAGCTGGGGCCAGCGGGTGTCCCATCACCAGACCCGCTCGTAATGAGCAGGCAGGTCTGAGGTGATGCCAGGAACTCAATTTGCTGATCAGGGTTGAGTCCAGCGGCAGTAAACAGAGCAAGATGCAGCCTGGTGATTGCCAGGGAAGGCCCTGGTGGCAAGGCCGGGCTGAGATGAAGCCAGGAAGACCGGGCTCAGATCAAGGAGGTCTGTGGCATGGTCCAAGGCATGGCCGTGGCTGTACCACAGCTGAACGGGGAGCTGGAGACCAGCACCCCCACAGCGTCGCTCAGGCAGCGGCCGAGCGCCCAGGGCTGAGATGGGCCCATGGGCAGAGCTGTGGGTGGAAGCACCAGGAAACGCTGGTCAAAGCGATAAGTCTATTAGTACACTCACGGCCCTGACATCATTAAATGTGCTTCGTGACTCTGCTGCGTCTTTAAGATGTAACGTATTTTTAAGTGAGTTACTCCATTGATTTTTTGCTGATGATACAGATGACTTCATTAGCTAGACAGGTTTTCTAAGTGTGCGATGAAGTCTATAAATTACATGAAATCGGTTATTCAGAATGTCCTGTGGAATAAAAAGCTAGAGCTGACATGGTACGAAGGAGGGCGGAAGTCTTTAGGGCTCAATTAGGGCAAAGGGCTGAAGCGGCAGATTGGTGTCACGTGAAAATGGGAAGATAACAACCTGCACAAGGCTGTATGCCATGAGGTCATATCCAACATAACCAATGGCCGAGGTACCGCACTGAGAGACAGTGAGGAAATGTTTCAATGAAGTATTCCCTAAAGCATGTTCCTTGACATAAAAAAATCCCCACCCAAACATATTTTTGCTGTTCTTATTTTTAGAACAACCTATGGAATAACCTGCTGGCTCCCAGCTGCTCGGTATACATTAATATTTTGTGATATATTCATCTTCAAGCTGTCATTTCCTTTTATCACACCGGCAATTGTGCCACTGAGCCAACTGTTATGCCTGTTTAGCTGACTACAGTGTTAAAAATTACACTAATATTTGATGGTCTGTATGACACTTCAAAGAACCATATAGTGCATGACAGAGCAGTCCTCACTGAAGGATGTCTGTAACACCACACACACATAAAAAAGATTGAAGAATAACCTATATAACCTGAAGTGTAAAGTAGCTTAGGAACCACGCCATGATAATAATAGTAACAGTAGATGTTTACGTGTAGACAGTCTCGATGGAGTCCTGGTATCCCTTGAAAATGCAATATTCAACTAAAGGGTCAGATTTTGTAGTGCTGCCGATTCTATTTTTGCACAGTGCCCTGAGGTTAAAGCCTGACAATGTAAAGCCAAGGTCAAGAGGTACCCTGGGTTGTACCAGGGAATGCACTGAAGCGCACTAAAGTATATTATCAGCTGTCTCATCCTCGGGCATCTGCTGCAGTCAATCTGTAGCCCTGGGTGCTTGCTTGCTTGCTTTCAAATGCTTTTCTCACTTCTCCCACTGATTTACACAAATGATTCCAAAATTTAAGTTTTGCTGACTAGGAACCAGTGACGGAAGATCTCTACATAGTGTTTTATTCTGAATACAACTAAAAATATTCATTATTAATTTAACATCTATGAGCCCAAGTCTTCGATGATGTATACAGCAGTTGAATGCTTGTGCAATTCTGTTTACTTCAACGGGGTGCCTCTTCAGCTGTGACTCCAGAGGAGTATCGGATCCAATAGATAAAACTTTCCTTTGCTGGGCAGCCGTATTGAGCTGTGTAGAATGGATTATGAAGTCTACATTTGAGGTTCATAATCAGCCCATCTTGTATCAGCGTATGGTCGCTGTGAGGCGACTGTAACTGGACACCAGAGATTTTACCTTGTCTAGAGGGCATCCCCGCAGGGCTATTCCAGTTAACGCCAGGGAAGAAAGAAATTCTTAGGAAAAAAATAGTAAGTCAAGTGCAGCGGCAGGCCAGAGATATGCAGATGCTAGAACAGCTTTTTTAAGTTTTCAGGAGGCGACTGTATGCAGAGAAAGTAGACTGTTCTAACTTGACTTGACTGCAAGACAGCTAGAGCCCAGACGAGAAGTACAAAAGCAAAGCTGCTTTGTCCTTTCACACTCCCACCTCTCCCCAGTGTCAGGTTCCTGACCTAGTTTGGATGCAGCAATACTCAGCTCAGATCCAAAAATGAAACGAGCTCTTTATCTGTACTTGACTAGGCTCCAAGTGATTTCAGTAAGAAGAGGCTGAGTAAGGACTTGGCTGTAGGTGGATCAGAGACTTTGCAGTGTTTATTTATTGAATATATCCAATTTTGTGTCCTGTTTGCAGCCTGCCAAAGCAAAAGGGACTAAAACTACCCTCCCCATCTCATTACTGAAATAATGAGTAGATTTTTTTTTTTTTATTCTACATTATTACTGGAATAATCTGTCAAGCAAGCAATTGAGTTGTTTCACCTTATCACAATCTTTGCCAAGAAAGATTTAGCAGCGTGATAAATTTAATGGAAAATATTATAGACACATTCCTTTCAGACATAAATTCTATGTAGAAAGATAGACATCTAATGGGAAAAAAAGTTTGGGTTAGTATTTCAGAGATTTATCTGCTTTATTGTTTTTTTTCCAGAGTGGTGATTTATCTGAAATAGTGCAGAGCATATATGAGAGCGAGCTAAGTGAAGTTATCCCACCTCTTATTGAAATGTGGATGTAAGAATGACGGCATCCTTTCAGCTTCAGAAAACATTAAGCAGAAGTACAAACATAGTTGTCACAAATACTCTTTTGATCACCAAAAGACAATAAAAGAAGATGTTCAGTTAAAACTGTGCAAAGCAAGGTTAGGGGGTATGCCTGTCAGGAAGGAGCAGTGTGAATAACTCGCAGTCAAGGCAGAAATTATCTAAAAAATGTAAACATTATCAAAAACAAAAAGATAACGGAATTCCATGGTCATTTCAACCAACTAACAAATGAAAACAATCAGGGGCTACCAGCAGAGATGACAAACAGTTCTGTAGTTCCTAGAATATTTTTAAGTGCTAAAAATAGGCATGTCTCACTTTAATTGCATGAGAAACTACAAGCTGAGGCTGAGTAAAAGGTCATAAAAAGGTACTTGGCTTGAAGGTAGAAAAAAGCATCAGAGCAGACATATCAGAATTAAAAGTTATGCTAAAGATGTGTATGTTAGATATTCTGCAGGACTGAGTTAATAGAGTTGCTTTAATGATATCATAAGCTAGAAGTTAGAGCAATAATACAGGTGAGGCAATGTTAAAGGTTAAAAAAAGCCCAAATACTGGGGGGTTCACCAGCAGTGCAAACGTGTTGTGTTTGGAATTGTAAAGGTGAAGATTTACAGGTGAAAACTCATCCTGACTTCCACTCTTTCCATGTCAATTCTATATGAATTAGATAGAAATGAAACAATATTCTCCTCGTAACTGTGTAATAATATAATCTTCCAGCCGTTACTAACAACAAAGCTAAATTCACAGATCTAATTGTTTGCTTCAACCAAACAGAAAAAATCACCAGCTTCAATGCAAGCGTTTAGTAAGCGACATCATCCTAAAAGCACGAAGCATCTTTTTCTTCTTCTCAACGCATATGGCCAGGTTCAGCTCTTCTCCTGTTGGGATATTCTCAAGTTGTTTTAAGGATTTCAGTCCCGGCAATGCAACTGGACATTGCAGAAACATAGGGAGGTCCTGGGGTTCAGTGGCTGTTGGAAGGCAGGAGGGCTCCCAGCGGCCCTCAGTTGGGAGCGTAATGCTGACTTGGAGCCACCTTCCTCGGCCAGGCCCTGTGGAAGGCTCAGCTCAGCACTGCTTTGGTGCTGGGGCCAGGGCCGTCTTCGCTTCCTGCGAGTGCATTTCACTGTTTTAACCAAGACTTTTACTTCGGAAGGAGCTATCTTCGTTTCCTAGGCTGCTTCTCATTAACGTGTAAAATTTGACTTAGTAGATAGCTGCCTAAGTCTGGAGTTTCAGAGAAGGATTTACTCATGAGCACGTACGGTCTGCTATATAAATTCATAGTTCATAATTCACAATAGGTGTGATCTGCTCTGTATAAGTAAATAATTTCCTTCTGTTTTCCAGCTTTTTGAATTAATTATTCATAAAATCTTGTGGTGTGTTAGTCTTAGGGAATCTAGGAATAGGTCTCTCTGGAATATACAGTTTAGCTTACCACTTTTACATAAACTCATCTCTGGTATGAATGCAGAGAGGGCTTCCATTTAACATTTGACCTCTCAAAATATGTTTGCCAGTGCACCTACAATGTAATATTTAAGACAGCTGTCAGCAAAGTTTCTTTTTCACTGTCAGATACAGATGGGTGGAACAAAGTGTTTCTTTATACTCCAAAAAGGGATTCCCAATCAACTACCTGAGTGATTTAAGCATCACTGGTGTATTTGGCAAATTATATGAAATTGTGCACATGGCTTTCAGAACTGCCGTTTTCAAGACATCTCTAATTCTAAGTTGATGGTACAACATATACTATATATGATGACTCTTTTGTAATTTATATAAATGCTATAAAAGTAGATAGAGTCACCCAAGAAAATGATGCAGAAATAGTATTTGTTTACAGCATTCATATTAAATAAAACGGAATAAAAAGCCTCTCTTTGCTCAAAAGTACAGTTTGTTTTTCCTCACTGGTGTCCTACTTGATAATATCATATTATAGTAATTAAATCTGCAAGAACTCAGCCTCAGATTATTTGTATTATCACCAGCTTTAATAGGTCCCCTTCCTATTAAAGTCTTCTTTAAAAAAAATCTTCCTTTAAGATTCAGGCAACTGAAAGTCTAGGCATAATGATATCATAAACATCCATCTCCAAGGTTGGCCATAATAACAAAATGAGTCGTCTAGAAGGAAGTTTTATCCATGTGAGCCTGAAAATTGCACAATACTGGTATTTAGCAAAGGATAGGGAAAAGGAGGTTGTACGTGAAATTAAGAGAAAAATCAGATACCCCTGAAAACCAAAGAATAAATCGAGTTAACTGATTTCTGCCTTTGAAGAAAGGAGACATTATTTTTCAAAAGTTACCACGTTTTTCTCTGTAGCGTGTACCGGGATGAAACACATTATCTGCTCGGGTCGTGATCATTTTCCTGGAAGCAGCTCTTGGTCAGCTTCAAAGTGGGAAAAGTGATAAAAGTGATAGCAAATGGAAAGTACATCAAGAATGTATTTTCATATTTTGAGTTGGGAATGACCTTGGGTGTTGCCTGATCCTTCTATTGTTACAAACATTCATACAGTGACTAACGTTGACACTGGAACATTCAGAAACAAATACTTTAATTAGTCAACTTGATGAACAGGTTTGTGGTCATGAAACTCCTGCCAGCCTACATGAGTAATTAAAAGCTCCGTGCATTGGGTTTGAAATAAGAGACCTGAAACGCAGGACCTCCATTGTATCACTGACTGTAACTTACTCTTTGTACATCTGCAAGTTGTGTTGTAGATGGTCCTGATGACTGAAATCTCTTAGCAATACCACAACTGATAGCCAGACTGCTTCTGCATGGAATCTGTGAGAATCTGTGCTCCCTAAAGGCGATGGTTCCAGCAAGTCTGGGCAGGTTTTCAATTTGAAGGAAGAACAGGGAGGCATATTAATCAAATGGTTCATCATTCCTCATCTGGTGGACACAGAAATCTCTTCCCCTTGTACATGTATACAGGGAAGGTGCGAGTGGGCTCTTCTGTTAAATTTTCATTTAATGAAATGAAACCTCCCTCTACTAAGACAGGACAGTGCCTTTGGCCAGTCCATCAGTATTGGTGAATAAAATTGTTAATTCTTCAGGCCCACATATCTGAGCACTAAGAGTGCTAGAAACAGTAACTGCAGATATGGTGCATGTGAATTTTTAGCCAAAATTCATCCAGCAAACAAACCCAGTTATTAGAATAAATGCAAAAGGTTGCAGACCAGGCACTCCAAAATTGGGACATGCTAGAGTTAACTTTGCTTATACAACCTTAGTTTAGTAATCTTGTGGACAGAATTACAATAGCCTTTAGTGAAATAATTCAATGCCATTTTTTCCCAGCCTCTTTGGAGTGAATCGGGGTTGCGTGCTAATGGAACGTTTACCTTGTCGGTAAAGCTGGGAGATGCACAGGAGACTACAGGAACGGGAAAGGACAACCTCATGGGTCAGAGAACTGTGCGTTGTCCTGGGTAACTGAAAATTCTATCCGTGTTTGTGTCACAGATCACCTGTGTGATACCAGACAGGTCACATAAACTAAACTTTTCACTGGTGGTGACTAAGTGTATATGCTTCATGTTCAAAGGTTCTGTATTTGAGACAGTCAGAAGTGAGGAAAGACCACAGTTGTAGGCAAGTCCTTACCCTGAAGTATGGGAACACTGGAGTTCTCAGAAAAGAGGTCACAGGAACTTCTTCTAAGCCAAGGGTCATCCTTGGAAATTGTTCAATCAGTTTTATTAAGTTGTCCCAATGTAAACTGAGTGTGTGTCGAACAGGGTGGGGGAAGACATTTGGCTTGAAAAATGTAGGAAAATGATTAACATTTGGTACAGTCACAAGCAACCCACCACTGAGTCTTCCAAAGGAAAACACTGGTAAATAGTACACGGTACTCTGTCCCTCTTTGGACTACCTCTAGATAGACAGGGGAGCCAGTGGGACAGACGACAAATTGAGGAAGACACGGACATTTCTGTCTTACCAGTTTTAAAAAGTGTACCATTGATACAGCACAGGCTAAACAACAAGTTCCTCCAGATCCTCAAAAACATTCAGATGCATTGCCTGCACCTAAATGCAATGTTAAGCTTTGTATCTGCTTCACATACTTCCCACCCTACCGTTATATCTAAGTGTACTGACTCTTTAATTCTAAAAACTCCTTTCTGAAATTCACCCCACCCCACAACTGAGGGAGGAGTTGTGCAAACCAATCAGCACATACTCAGCTCCAAGGTTATGACTTAATCCATTGGAGTCAGCCTTTCTGAGTCTTGGGTGTGATGCTGACCTCAGCAAGATCCCGGTGCCTTGTTATTGCCTGACGTACTTGTTGATATTATTCTTACTCCTCCCCACCCTCCACCTCTCTAAAAAATTCTAGGTCTTAGTACAGTCTTAGCTGACATCAGCAGCTACTTTCAGTTGCATTGGTGAGGCGATACAGGTGAGGAAACTCACCTGAGACTATATAATAGAGATCAGCGTTCACCGAGCCATGATTCCTCTATGATCTTGTAACTGTCCACTGTTCTGTGTAGATCTGATGCGGAGCTCGCAGGTTTTGATGACAGCTTGCAAGACTCCTAAGTTTTGCTTTGTTTCACTTCCTTTTTAGAGAATAACTTGATAGAAAAATGACTCCCAAGTAATTATTCTGGAGTACTTGGAGACTGATCAAATGTAATGCAAGTCGATGATTTTCCGTCTGTTTATTGCAGTACAACTGGAAACACAGACTCCTTGGCAATACTAAGCTGAAACTCCTGTTTTGTTTTTCTATTTGACGCCTCTCTTTCTGGGCTTTACACTGAAACTCAGGAAGACGATACTTGTGGAAAAGGGGGAGTGAAAACTGCTAGAAGTGGCTGAGCAGCGTCAGGGGAATCCCTCTGCACGAACCAGCTGACCTCCCTTTGTGTCTCTGAGAACAAGGTCACTGTTCATATGTCATGCCATTACTTTGGTGCTGGCCCTGAAAATAAGCAATCTATTTCTGAAAAACTAGAAAAGAGGATACTGAGAGAAAGCCTGTCTCTAGCTAGTCACTGGCTTCCCCATCTACAGTAAGTTTAAACAAACAAACTAAAATCACATCCAGTTAAAGAAGTAACTTTAAAGTGTTCTCCTAAAATACAATCCAGCTTATTTTTATTACTATATCCTAGAAAGCTACTGGTTTAACCAGGTCAACATTTTGCACTTGCACTTGGGCGTGTGACTGGATCGGGGAAGTAATTCTATATTTGAATAACGACAAGGCAGAAGCCACACAGTACGTGATGTGACGGTGGTCCGTGCAGGATGAAATTCAGAAAGCGCAAGGGCCGTCTCACCCTGTTCATACCACGCAGAACTGGATGTGTGAATTCCAACAGATCTCATTTCAAGTTAACTCCATATTTATACTCCTGGTGCTCATCTGTTGCACCAAGAAAAGATCATCTGAAAAATGTGATCCCTGTTAATAGTAGCTAAAAAGCTCATTCAGCTCATCAAGTAAAGCAAGCAAAATGCTTACTGGCAGGAACAACAGCTGTATGCTTGACCTTTACCCATTCTCTGTTTTCTTGCTTCACAGTCAGGACCAGGCTCAATGCATTCTTAGGAGGCATGTATTCGGAAAGAGAGGGCTATTTTTATTCACTGTGTGGTTTCTCAGCGTAGTGGGTCTTTAGGAATATTTCCTTTCACGTCAATCCCTTTAAGCATTTTACAGAGCATAGTCTGTTCTGGGAAGTCGGTAAATTTGAATTCATGTTTTGAAGCTTTATCATGATTCAGAATACAATGTGCAGAAGGCAGAGAGCACAGCTGATGCATAAGGCAAATGCAGACTATGTAGTCCTGCTAAAGCTATTACCAGAATATTTTACGTTTTCCATGCACTCAAATTAAACCCTTTATACAAGCAAAGTAATCCAAAACCATCTGGCACCAGAATTTGGGATTTCATAATGCTTTAATGCAAACCATGTGAGCAGGATGTCCAAAATGTCTGTGTCAGTGGGTCGAATTAATACATGTAAAAAAGACGAACTTTGCAGTAGTTTTGTCCGGTTTTCATTATCTCCAGTCAATGAATACCTTATACCATTGCTGTTCAGCACAGGTAACTTCTGTGCTGTTACCTTTCCTTGCCTGACACTTGTCACTTCACTGTTCCTGAACACAGAGGAATAACCAAGATCAGAGAGGAGAAGCCCGAACATGAAGCCAGATGTACAACTCCAGCATGAAGCTAAACAGCCACATGATTTTTTTTCCACCTTGTTACTGAATGACCGTACTATTTGTTACCGTGGGTCATCAAAGACCTATTTGGCCTTCAGTATGGAAGAGATGCTTCATCCTTTGCCTAGCTGTTCTCTTGAAGTCCTTTCCCACCCTACATTTCAATTTAATAAGCAATGGGAATAACTGTGACAAAGGGGACTCAGGATCACTTTGAATTCAGTGTCTCTCTCTCCTCCTCTCAGGGCTGAATCCTACAATGAGTCACCGCTGGGTGACCAGGCAAATACTGGTTCTGCCTAACAGAAGCCCAGTGTTTTCAGAAACCTGAGCAGATTGCAGCCAAGCTGTCTCCTTACATATTTAACAAGCATAAACTCTCTCTCTCCTGACCATGCCTCTCCAAAAAGTGCTATGAAAAGTTTTGCCAATACACACTTTCTTTCCAGACTCCTTGGGGTCCCAGCCAGTTATCTTCCCCATGTCAATGCTTTATTCTTCTCTACGCATTTTCTTTGAGGGTATTGCCAGAAGTCACCTACACTCTTCACACTGTGTCTCGGGGTCCTGAGGACACTAAAAGGCTTTACTGGCTTTGACCAGCCTCTCCTGGTGCCTCCACCCACAGTCCCTGCACATGGGCCCATGAGCAACAATTAAGTACAGCCCTGGGCCTTCGGTCCTGGTCCAAGCTATGCTGCAGGAGTACTGCTCAGCCGCAGCTGTACCTGGCCATGGACCGCATTGATCCTGACCTCTGGACTGACCTCCTGGCTTGACCTTGGATCTGTCTCTTAGCTATGGACCTGCCCAGCAATCATTGGACTATGCTCCCAGGAGACCTGATCCTGGCCCTGACTTGTGGACTGATCTTGTTGGCCCCGCCTCATCATTGTGAATTTGTGGGATGATCTGGACTCATGGTTGAACCTAGCTACTATCTTTGGGTCTGGCCTGCTCGCCATGGTTGGTTACCATGGGGCTGGACCTTGGCTGTGTTACTGCGCTTGGCTTCTGGCTCCCTGCCCCTTCAGGAGCAAACTGGTGCTTGCTGCTCCCTGACAGCGGGCACAGTCTTGTTAGACTGAAGTTATTTACAGAGCCCCCAAAGTACAGAAAATCCAAAATTTGGTGACAACATAACTGAAAATAGACTTGGAAAAAAATCTTGAGTAATAATGATTTCAGAACTCTGATTATCCCAGTAATCCTGCTGCAAAACAGAAGCGCTTTATTCCATGTTGATTATTTTGCATTAACTCATGCAATTGTCATCTTGATTGCTGCAGTGAATTCTGTTGACTGCTGGAAGATGATTCTGCTCTATTTCTGACCTGTGCAGTACACTGTTCAACCTGAGCTGGTGACGTTTCTAAAAAGCATCAATGACCTTCAAAGTCTTAATATTGGCCAGAGTTGGTCAGCATTTTGAGAAGCAAGCAACTCCCTTCAGCTCTGTTCTCATGAGACCCCATCTGGAGTCCTGCATCTAATTCTGGGGCCCCCAACATAAGAAGGACATGGACCTGTTGGAGCGGGTACAGAAGAGGACCATGAAGATGATCAGAGTGCTGGACAACCTCTGCTGGGAGGACAGGCTGAGAGAGTTGGGGGTGTTCAGCCTGGAGAAGAGAAGGCTCCACAGAGACCTCAGAGCCCCTTCCAGTCCCTAAAGGGGCTCCAGGAGAGCTGGGGAGGGACTCTTGATCAGGGAGGGGAGCCACAGGACGAGGGGGAACAGTTTTACACTGAAAGAGGGGAGATTTAGATGAGATATGAGGAAGAAGTTCTTTCCTGTGAGGGTGGTGAGCCCCTGGCCCAGGTTGCCCTGAGAAGCTGTGGCTGCCCCATCCCTGGAGGTGTCCAAGGCCAGGTTGGACGGGGCTTGGAGCAACCTGGGCTGGTGGGAGGTGGCCCTGCCCAGGGCAGAGGGGTGGCATTGGATGGTCTTTAAGGTCCCTTCCAACCCAAATCATTCTATGATTCTATGATTCTAACTGAAGAATATCCAGGCTACTCTTCACTCAGTGTTCACTTCTAATTTACATCAGATTTTAGCAGCATAGGAAATAAATTACAGCTATCTGCTGACTTATTAGCATAGCTTATAATGTAGCCCCTCCCATTAATGCTTGTGTTGTCCCATGGTTGCTCACGGGTGTGGGATGTCTCCTGTTTGGCACAGGAGCTCCCAGCTACCCCAGGTGCCCCCCATGTCACACAGCTCCTGCCTCTGCCACAAGCTGCGTCGCTACCTGTGAGACAGGCAAGGTAGAGGAGTTGCTAGTGTGTACTGCTGGCATATCAAAGCAGGAAATTTTATAGGTTAGTCCCATCCTCTCCTTGAGAACTGTTTCCTGTACCACCACCTTTGTCTTTTCCTCAAACACCTTTCTGTGGATGACCTGAGATGCTAACGCCAGGCTTAGGGTCAGAGGAGGACTTCCTCCCCGCTGCACAAGTGTTAGTGGTGCTTTTCCTCTTCACTTCCCATGTCCTGAACCTCCCTGCCTCTAGATAGAGTTTATTACATTCCCCAGTCCTGGTGCTCTCACAGAAGAGGTGGATCCTAACAAGATAGGATTGTTGCATCTCTAATGAGAAGAAATTGAGAGATGCCAGCTTTCAGCTTGCACTTGGAAATGCATACAATAAATATGCAATAGGCAGACGCTGTGCCTGAACGTAAGAGATAGATTTACACTGGCAGGGTGGCGCAAGAGAATAGAGGACTCATCTGGCACCAAGCCTTTTTAGGCAAAATTTCAAATGAGAAAACCTTACAATAGTGTCAATAAAGTGATCACAACAATTACAATAATCTGGGAATGCAGGACTGACATCCTTATGGCAACTTCAAGGCTCCCCTAAGCATGTTTACAATCACCTAATGGTTGCTCAGTTATGTCAGGTAATCAATCAGGACCAAAGGACCAAATAAAGGCAGGAATCTATTTTGTATAATCTCACTGTGCTACTATTGAAGCCTTAGGCAGCTATTTCTCATTTGTGAGAAGCACAGCTCAGCCCACCCACCAGTCACACTGGTTTGTATTTCCATCTGTAGTACCCGAATGGGCAGAGCGGGTCAGGGAGGCAAGCATGCGCCGCCGCTCCGAAGGGATGCCACACCACCGCAGCGGGGCGAAGATGCAAATACTCAATATCTCCTTTGCATCCAGCTTTTCAGCCACTTGTCTACCCCCAGAGGATGCAAAGGGGGTCTCAGTTTCGAATAGTAGTTTCTGGACTGTCTCTCAAATCTGCAAGCTTTATTCCTCTGGGCTGTCACCCAGAGCTTCTCGCCTTGTTGCTACCTCAAACAAGCCACCCCCAATTCCTGGTTATCCATCCTTGCCAACTTTCCTTTTCTAGTACTTTCTCACAGCACAAGCTATTCTAGCATTAGTAGTATACTAATAGTAACATACTATATTAGTATACTGTACTACTAGTATAATATATTGCTAATAGTATAGCAATTTTAACAGGAATGTTTACTGATAATTACATAGTTACTTTATTCCAAAATAATTATAAATCCTGTTTTTCAAATTAACAACTTCAAGTATTTTGTTATTCTCTTTTTATGAAGCCGTGTTTATATACCTTTGAATCCCAAAATAACTGCCAGTTTACTGTCCCTGTTGCTAGGTCATGGCTAAGGGCAGCCTAATCCATTTTAGGGTTTTAACATGCGTTCCCCAACACTGCGAATCTTCGTGTCAGCCACAAGAGGGAGGACGCGACATGCAGTACACTGAAGATTCCAGTTTACCAAAGAAGTTTCCAGTTTACCGGAAAGTTACTCTAGTTTACATTAAGATTCTATTTTAAATCAGTTTAGTCAAAATCGGTGCAAGAAGTTGGCTGACATTTGTAGTCAAGTTTAAGAATAGCTTATTTTGGGTTGCCATAAACAGATTCCAAATTGACATAAACTAAACTAAGAGTCTTTACAGAAGTGTTTATACCAGTTTAACTGCATTGGTCGAAACCTCCATGGAAGATTAACCAGTGGGACTCTTGTGTTTAGATAAACACTAAGCTCGAAACACACTAATTTAGCTTAGAATAGGAATGAAAAAGCCTGATTTAACTTCAAAAGTAAACTGTGTACTATATTCATCAGCTTCAGAAAGTCCCTCTTGAAGAAAAGACCACTTATCTGTATTTGATTGTTTCTATTTGAGTATTTTTTTATTCATTTTTGTTGTTGATTCTGCTTCATATGAACAATCTCTTAACACTGGGGCATTCCATAAATACAGCAACACAACCGAAGACAAGGGAGAAAAGATGTTCTAGCACTTGGATCTTTGTAGCAGACTTTCTGGTAGCTCTCAAGAAAAAAATTACTCAGAATTTGTTTTAATGATGGTGCTGAGGTGTTGCTGGTTTGTTTGTTTGCTAGGATAGAGGGGGAAATCGATGTTCGGAGTGATTAAATTTTGAAAGCTCTGGATCTGTAGAATACCTTCTGGATATTTTTTCCATCACTTGCTTCTCTCTGTTAAGATTGCCTTGTTCCTCCCTTTCATACACTTCCTCCTAGGCTTTGTAATCTACATTGCCCCAAGGAAATGCAGCTGTCATGATGGTTCACAGATCAAAATTCAGCCTTTAATGTAGCTAAGGCCTGATCCATTAACTACTTTGAAGATTATGACCAAAGCCTTAAACTGGCATCTGAAATATGAAACTTCAGCATGAGTTAATGAGGCCCAGGAAAGCTGCAGAGGAGGCAGCTATTGTATCCAATACGATGTGATTATAAAAGAGAGACAAAAGCAACTAGCACTGCAGCAGAAGTAAGTAGCAGGGCAAAGTAAAGCTTGAGACAGTCTGAAGCAAGATGGGTAATTTTAAAAGTAAGAAGGGAAGTTTCAACTACACCATTAAACAGACATAGAAGCTAGCAAAGTCTGAAGACAAGAGCGACGTGACCTTGCTCAGATTCACAAGTCAGGAAGCAGCGTCCATCACGTTTAGGAGTTACTCTGAGCCATGCAAAATACAGAGAGAGGTTGCCCTGGAAGCAAAAGGATGGATAGTGGTATTCCTAGAATGCACAGGAGTCATTGGACAGTGGGAAACTCTAGTGATATAAATCACGATAATCCAATTTATACACCGTGGCTCATGTCAGCTACAGTTTTACTGGGTCTGAGCCGAAGGAGAAAATGAACAAGAAGGAGTCATCCACAGTATCAATTAAGCAGGATACATTTCAACATCAGCATAAAGAGAGATGCTAAGATTAAGGATTGTCCAGAAATAGCCCAATAAGTTTCCACTGAATCGACATTTTCTGATGGAAAACTGTCCTGGCTGGAAGAGTTTCAGCAAGCTTAAATTGTTGCATTGAAAGTACTAGTTATCACTTCTCCATTCTATAAATACCGAGTGCTCATGATCGCTGGCTTTTCAAGTTTAATATCATTCTAAATATGATTATGCAGTATGACTCATTGGAACAGACCAAATTACAGAAAATGTAAATGGACAGAATTTAGAGATTTAGGTATTAGAATTATTCCATTCAGCACATACATCATGGAGGCTCCCATTACAAAAATCCATTAAAATTTTGTTTATAAATACTTACCACTACTTGTGTAATTCAAAGTAAAGTCACCACAACTTGGTTGTATTCTGCATATTCACTATCACACATCCTCAGCTGAATGAATGTATTTCCATCAGAATATTAAAGAGGAGAGCCTAAAAAGCAAAAAACAGAATGAGTCAAATTTTTTATTTCCAACCAGGTGATATTCATGAACAAACAAATCTTTTTATCCACTGACACAGAGAAAATGGTGATAGATTTCTTCATCTAACTAGTTCTAGGTTATCCTTCAGGCTTCCCCACCGAGTCAGGCAGCATTCAAAAGCAAATGAATTTGAGATGGCAGGTCATCACCCAGTTGATAATGAGCAATGTTTTTGTGATTGGAGGAGGACAGGACCTGAGGTCCAAGGAATTTGTTTCTAGTTCTATGCCCCAATTTGGACTACACTATAGATTAACTCAGTAACTCAGTTATTGTGAATGAAATAATCCCAGCGGAGTTAGTTCACAGCAGGTTGTTAGTGCCAGAAGAATTACATCATATGCAGGCACACTGTAACCTTCTGTTGAGGGGACAGTTCACAGATGACTTCCAAGAAATGAAGCTCTAATTTACAATCGGATGTTAACTGTTTACTGGTAGTACTTTTGTTTTGACCCGGTATTTATTTTGCCTAGTTGTTTGGCAGCCAGTTGCTCCATGAGGCTTGACTCCCTGCAGCTAAGCACCATACGATATGCAGCTCAATTTTTCAGAGTGACTTTTTTTTTCTACTTCTTTACACTGGCTGAGGAATAGGTATAAAGGCATAAATCTTTGTGCTTGTTTCCCAGGCCTCCTCTCACAGTTTGTTACAAATACACATACTTTGGGTCATGGACTGTACAGTTCAATAAGCACGACTATGACTATGTCTTTGAACAGCATCTATGTCCCTCAAAACAGCTCAGCCAGTTGTACCATGGCAATGGCTCATGCATGATACAGGCTCCAAAAACATCGTCAAACATGGAGTCCTCTATCTACACGTGCAGCACTATTCACTAATGAATTGCAGTGCTTCTCATCTGCACAAGCACAGATACAGTTTGTGGTTTATGGATTGCAAGCACTTGGCTGCAGAAGATTCCACATGTTCTTTATATCCTTGTAGCTGGAATTTTTCAGTCTAGCGCCATGACATGCCAGCTCCAGCACTCCCAGTGCTGGAGCTGGAGTATTCACAGTACCAGTGAATACAGCACTGAGACACTAGTGTTAGTTTGCTTTTATTTCAAATGTTCTGAGAAAGACTCAAGCGTTAACGAACCTTTGTGATCCAGGATTTGAATAAAGTAATCTGAAAGAGTGGCTTCAGATATTCAACCCCTTAACCCCTTTCCTCCATGCGACACTGCCACAATCATTATTAACTTTACATGTAACTACCAGAAGAGATACTTGTTACTGCTTGTCTGCTAGCTGCAGAAGAGGTTTTCAGATGCCCCCATGCTCCTATACCTTGGAAGGTATTTCTTTCTAGCTACCTGCAGATATTTTGCAGGAGAATTTGCTGCAGGGCAGCAGGGAAATTATTTTTAACCCTTTCCAGGCCAGTGTGTAATCTAAAAGTGAGCCAGAAATCTCGGATTAATACAAGAATGTCAGTGTTTTGTTTAGGAGCTCCTGACAACCAAAATCACATTGTAGGCCTATAGCATCAAACAAGGTTCCTGGCATTCTGAATGTTCTATGTAAGAATACATGGGAATTTGCCGCTTGCTTTGAGTCATGAAGAGAGAGAGCAGGATTTACCCTCGCTGGTCCGCTTGTTGAGCTCAAGTCTGAAACTATGCCACTGGCAAAAAATCTAAGTCCATGCAGAATGCATGTTCTAAGTCAGACAATGAATGCTAGAGCACATGCTCAGGATAGCATGTAGTCCCCTTTCATTTGATCATTAGGCTATCCTGCATCCCAGATCTGATGCGTTGGGACTGGCTTCATCAGATCCCATTGCTACTATAGCAGACTGCCTTAAGGGATCAAAGTCCAGTCAAATGCCTACGAGTCTGGATGAGCAGTGCAGCCTTCCCCATACACGCTGTGGACACTTTAACTAATTGGTACTGATGTGCATAGGAAAGGAAATATGGCAACAATAAGAATACGATGCAAGAGCCCAAACTGACTTGTTCAGTCTTCGACAGAAACTAAAGCCTTGTTCAGACTTCCCAAGGGAGAAAAACTTTGAGTCTGTTCACCAGGGAGTCAGAGAAACATCTATAAAAATAATCTTGGAAGAAATTTGAGTGTATTGGGTGGTACTGACATATCAGTACAGCTTCTTACATCTTTTGTTGGACAAGAAAATAGGAACATTTGTATTTTAGCTTTGCTATAGCTTTGCAATTAGCAGAAGGCAATCTATTATTAGCTGTACAGCCTCATTAAAGTCATCTGTGCAGATGTATGTTCCTCTTTCTCAGCAATTACTCTAAAAAAATCTCAAGTTTATCCATATTGGATCCTTGTGACTAGAAGGTCTTTTTCAGTTACTATTTCTGATTTCTAATGCTTATTCTGAGTATTAAAAGTACCCATTCACTGCTAAGCTCTTTGCTTAGGCTTCAAACCTTTATTAAACAGCAAAGAATAATACAAAGCCATTATCCCCAATTCCGTGTAAATGCAAGTAGGCAAGTGTCCCCAAATGCATCATGTATCTGTTAAAGACATTTAATTGTTTTATTATGGCTAACAGGCAAAGTAAGAAGGAAACTGAAAAGAATGTGTGTAGCTACCCATATTACTATCATTGACTACACGCCCCACAACCTATTTCAGAGAGGCTCCTTGTGTTTTCTTGGGATATCCCATGAGCCATGTCTGGCTGTGCAGTATTCTCACGCCCCATACGCTGTCTTTGCAGGCTCACGTCACTCGTCCTGTTTCATTAGGGAAAGTACATTCAACAGAACTGCCATCATATGCCCAGAGTCACTTGGTGGTGGTTAGGAAACGCACTGACTGTTGCCCAGCAGCGGGAGTTTTGCAAGGGGGTAAGGGGAGGTAAGCACGATGGGCTCGGCAGGCTTGTTTCGTCAGTGCTCTGGGCTCGTCACAAGCAATCATCTCCTCCATGATCTTCCTTGAAAAACTTTGGAAAGAAGTGTTTTCAATGTTTTTCATTGTAGTGCTTTGTCACAGTGATGTACACACAGAATGATTCTTTGACTTAAGAAGCTGCATATTTGGGGCTCTGAGTTTGGCCATAGGTAAGGCTTCACAAGTTCTTTCGAGACCAAACACAAAGTCCTTAGCCAAAAAATATTTCCACTGAAATTCTAAGGCTAAACTAGTACAGACTTACAAGTCAGACAGTTTAATTTTACCTCATTCTGTGCAGCAGTGTACTGGACTTGGTGACTGTTTATGATGTTCTACATAACTGTTAGGAATAAGAGGGACAGCAGACTCAATTTGGAGAATGGAGACTACAACTTCAGGGAGTCTGTTGTTTCAGGGAGTCTGTTACTGCTTTTTCTGGCTTTCTGCACATTCAGGCAGCATGGGCGAAGGACATAAATCCCATTTGACCAGCCAATCAATAGAAAATGGACTCATACCAAGACACCAGTTTCACATGGGACTGTAAAACTGAGCAACACAAAACCTCTCTGAACCTGATTCCTGCTGAGTACAGTACGGTGTACCGTGCTGCTCCACGTTCTGGGCGGGAAGACAGGAATGGCTGTGATGGTAGCATAGAAACTTTGACACTCTGTGCCAGACTGCTTCCAGCTGGTGGAGATGCTGCCTTTATGTACCATACCAGGAAAAGAACCCGAGCTCCTTGCTCAGCTGGTGCAGACTGGCTCAAGTCTGCATTGCATAGCTCTGGGCCCTGTGTGGTTGTCCCAAGATGACTGTGATTGTTTAATTTTTTTCCTCAGCTGCAAATGCATGAAATAATAGTTGGCTGTGTTGCAGCCTACCACAGTTGTGTCTTTATAGGATGACGCCAGAGGTATAGATCTCCTGCCTTTAGGCATCTGAAGATTTAAGAAGCACTAGAGTAGTATTAGAACAAAGTTGGTACAGTTCATGTCCATCTCTCAAGGTTGAAAATATCCCCTGGTTTCCTTTCAATTCTAGAAGGAAACCCAGAAGTAAACTAACCAGACTGGGGCCCTAGAATGAAACAGCAGTTGAGCCACATTGAATTTGTACATTCACATCACTGAATCTTCAGTGGTTGTCAATGATGTAGGAATGATGATCTGCGTATTTGTATCTCAAACTGTTCCCTTGAAACTTTTCAGCACCTCCTTCCATATAGGAGCCCCTGTCTTCTGGAAAAGAGTTCAAAGGCGACTAACACAATGCAGGGGCTGGAAGCGTCCTCAGTTTCAGACCTTGGCTCCCTGTGTCCTAGGACGCTTCTTGACCAGCTACAGAATTCCCACTATCAAGGGGAACAAAGGGGCTCAGAAGCTGTTAATAAAGGAAAATGATTAGAATACCTAAATCTTGATTTTGGGAAGAATTGCACACAAGAAATAGCTCCAATAAAAACAATATTTTATACTTTATCCAGAAATTGAAGCTTTATGCACCACCTTAGCAAACTCAGGCAGTAGCCTTTAAAAATGCAGTGTTGAGTCAGTTTAACACCCTTGCTTCTATTGTTTGTAGCTTTAATAAATACATTCCTCTTGGGTCAAGGCTCTCCATGCTTAGTTCTAGATCAAAGGCCAAATTTCATGTTTGAAAGACCAAGTGAAATGAGTTTTCAGCTGTGAATTATTCAAAAGTGGGAGTAGGAAGGAAAGAGACTTTAATGTTGTGATAAAAAATGTTGTCCTCTGGTTACTAAAAATTTCTGATAAACTTCAGCCATCTTTTCAAAAGTCTGTTTGGACTGAGGAGAATCAGCTCTCAGTGACACTTGACTCACCCTGACTGGTTAAGGTTGTTTTGGGAGACATTTTCTCCAGAGATACTCGTAGCTTTATTGGGGTTGGTGCAAATATGCCACAAAGAACTGGGGATCAGATTTTGCACAGTCAGCACTAAGCTTATCTGCACAGAAGAGAATCTCGATATATAAACCAAATATCTCCTTCCTCCAGATGGTGCAAACGCTCTGCCATCTGAGTATCTCTACAGTTGTGTGAAGAAGGTATGGGAGAAATATGAATGCCCCCTAAACCAAACAGACTGAGCACGCAAAAATTGCTGAATTTCTAAAGGTCATGTTGCTCTCATGCTAACTTGGCGCTGGCTATGTATTTCCCTTTGCAAGGTAAACATCAACTGTTACTGTTATTTGCTCTTTGCATATACCATAAAGTATACAGGATATGAAACACGGAAGATTCAGAGACGCAGGAACACCTCTAAGTTAAAGAGTTTTCCAATTTAATACTGAACTAAAGTTAAAATTCACTTCTGGTTTGGCAGTTGCCCTTGGTACTTCGCAGTGCCTCTTTCACCAATGAATTACCCTGTGTCTCTTCTGGATACTTGGCTGAAGACCCAAAACTCCTACAAATTGTAGGAGATGCTGGGCCTGAGTCAGCAGCATGCCTTTGGCCTTGTTACGCCGACTGGCTGAAGTGCAGAAAAATATGCAAAGCAGATCAGCATGTTTTACCATATATATGCAAGAGCCCAGTTACCTTTATATAAAAAGCCTTAGGGGTAGGTGTCATTTGGAATTTAGACCCGGTCTGAAATCGCCAAAACCGTTTAGGCAATATAATGAGTCATGGATAATGACTTTGAAAAAGACCTCACATAACCACATATGAAGGGCAGACTCAATCTTCAATGCTCCAGGTACCTGTGCCTTTAAAGAAGCTGACATTCACTTAACCTCCCTGGTATGCAGTGTCAGATAACCAATGCTCTGCTGAACAATAGATAGAAAGCTGACAGACTTTCAGAGGAGCAAGCTAGGTTTACATTAGGCATTTTCCATAAGGTCTTTTGAAAAGGTACACCCAGATCTGAGAAAGAGAGCAAGCAATAATAACTGCACTTAGTAATGTGTACAGTAAACAGACTTGAGAGCAGGTGACAGGCTCAGCTAAAGTGCGTTTCTAATCTTAAAAGTGACTCCAAAAGTGACATTGTGGGGGAGACCGCTTCAATCTTTCTGTCTTTTGTTCCTTTTATAAACAAGTTTTTCCTTGAACTGCCAAGTCTGCCCGTTCCCCAGGGAGGCTAAAGCCAAGCAGGATTCCTCCTGACTCATGCTTCATAGACAGCAGTTGAAGATGTGCAAATGAAACTCATTTAACCCTACCCGTGACGGAAACTATTAGCTCAGCGGTACTTTTCTTACTAGAAAGTAACTAGCATGGCTGACCACACGTGCAGCTGTCTCCCAGGTACCCTTCAGCTATCTGAAGAACTTCAGGAATGGTTTGAGGTGACTTAACCAAAACCCTGCAGAGAGATTCAAAGCCTCAGAATTAGACCAGAAGACATGTTTTGCAGTTACAGCCACCGTTAGAAATAACAAGCTGTCACTAGCATGAAATAATGTAAACATTAAAAATGATCAGAGGCTTTTCATATCACAAGTTTTTTTTCTGCTCTGTTCTTCTTCGAGCTTAGAGAAAGCTCACTCTAATTAGTGTTTCTTACATTATTTTCCAGCATCATGTACTTTTTCTATGGCAAGGACTGACCAGAGGAAGTTCAGGCTGTTGTTCATCTGAACTGGAAAGCTGCAAAATGGTCCTTTTCTTGTCTGTATACTACTCTTGCAGTGGCTGTACAACCTACCCTCCCCACAATTTTTCATCGCTGACAGGCTTCACTTCCCACCTTCTGGTGTCTTTAAGGAAAGTACCGGGCAAGACACAGAAAGTCGTTAACGTCACACTGAAAAAATAAAGGATCTGTGGCTTTGTATCAAATTCTCCGGCTATGAATCTGTGCATGTCAGTGGTGGCCCTGATTGTCTCATTTGATGATTCTGAAAAATAAGGTTCTTATTGTTACTAAGTACTTACACGATTAGAACTGAAATTTAACTGCTATTTTAATTTGGACTAGAGTTTCTATAATCTCACTATCTTTCTAGAGAGGGAAACTAGATCGATTAACAGAGCTCATATCTACTGAGTTTCACTTAATAATGCTTTTGCCCAGTTCGGTTTGGTTTGCAAATAATGTAGGAACTATATATATATGTGTATGTATATATGTGTGTGTATATATATATATAAAGAACTAAAAAGCTGTTTTCATTGACTTGATTTTTATTGTTGTTTTACCTTCTTCCTAAAATTAGGACGCCGAAATCAAAGTACTTCACAAAGTAAAATTACTCAAGAAGCTGTTTTAGTTCTCTGTACAAATTAGAGAGAGCCCCATCAGGAGTCAGTCTCCACTAGGAGAGAAACTCAAGCGCTTGCTCCCAGCTGATAACAGAAGAACATGGAGCCCAGGGACTCCTCCCACCCTACCACATAAAACAGGGCACAGAACATCAAGGATCCAGTTTCAACCACAAAGCAGTCGTTATCAGCACCGAGGAGTGTCTTTGTTCTTATCCTGGCTCTTGACCTGTCTCATGAAGGTAAATATGCTTTATGGTTGCTTTTCCTATGTGCGTCTATTGCATGGGATAAGCAAGAATGAACAGCCATGAAAGTTTAAAGACCCCGTCCCAACAATTACGGTTGAAATCCTGGCCTGATCTGAGTATGTTTGCCACTCTTTATGCAACATTGTCTTTAATGAAACTTACGCTAACTTAAAAGGACCTACCATAGTAATATTTTACATCTATCGTACATACACAGCAAGTACACATTTTTCAATATTGTAATTATCTATGTGTCTTCACTGCTGCTCCATGCAGTTTGGATGGTATGTTGACTCTGTTGGTAGTATAACATCCAATACTATATTATTTGATTATGTTATTAATGGCATCACAGAGAATTCATCCACAGTTACATGATGGTGGAGGTCTAAGACTAAACGCCAGAATTGTCTCCCACAAGTCCTTATCGTAACTCAGTTGTAAGTATTGACTCGGAGGACTCTGGCATCCTCTCCCTGGTTTTGCCTCTGCTGACATGCTGAATTGCTATTAGGGCAGTTTATGAAGCCAAATAGTTTAGTGCTTCCTTCTGCACTCACGAATGAACTCATGACACCCTAGCTCACCCAGAATTATCAGAATCATCAGAGTTATTCTGGTCATCGGTTTTATGAGGTAAACAAAATGAGAGTTCTTTTTCTCCAAAATGATACTACTTCTGCATTGTTTTGTGCTATCATTTTTAGACTCAGCCCTGTCCCAGATGTACAAGAATTCTAGTTTGCTATTTAGTAATATGGTGTGACTGTTCTCTTCTAAGAAAAAAAGAGGCTGGTGATACTTCTAAATGATGTAATAGTCATATGGGAGTTCACTCCCCTGCTCAGGTTTGGTTCCTGGTTTTCAGCGTCTCCATGTATTACATGGAGATTTCAAGGGCATTGAGAGCCTGTGTAAGAAAGGCAAACAAATGTTAACTATTACATCATCTTAGAATATCAAAGTGGCCAGGTACAGAAATTTCTCTAAGAAATCCAGGATTTTGTTAATGTTATTTTGGTTTTAATTTTTTGAGTATTAACCCACAAGAATGAGGGCATAAGGCATATTTTAGTCAACGGAGAGAATTCAGTTAAGTCTATCAGGAGTTAAAATTGTGATGTAAAAAGAGACCAGGTAGCGTAGCCTACTTTGATTCTGAAAAAGGAAAATAACCTTTAAGCACTGTAATAAATTGTATAATCTGAAAATTAAGTTATTTGGAATAACGTATTTGCTGATTTTAGTAGAGATTTGACTGTAGCCAGGATTCTTATTTGCTACAGACATCCAGACATCTGCTTGCCTGCCCTGCCCAAGTCTGTATACCTGCAAGTTTGAAAGCACTTGCCTCCTTTGGGCTTGGGTTTCTGATATGGATAAGCAACCATAAATCACACCCAGAAATAGCGAGAAAGAAACCAAGTAAAAATACTGTAACAACGCTCAAGAAGCAAGTCCAAGTCAATAACAGAATGGTATTGCTAGGAAACTCAGCTCCTTGAAAATATTCTTTGCATATATCATGTTTCTTCATCACTGAACCTGTTACAGCTAATTCAGATAATTTCCTGGTGCATGAACAATTAGGTCAAAGGAAGTACAAAGTATAGGTTATAAATGAATATTCAGTCTATTGATAAGTTCATATCATGATACGTAAGAAATGAGAGGTATACTTATTTCCATATATGAAGGAAATACTTATGAAAGTACATATTTAAGCTTTTTGGCTGATGGCATAAACAACAGGCACAGTCAGCTGTGATTTGGAACCACATTTAAAAAATGTGTCAATGAAAACCATATATTGAGCAAAACAGCACTCTAGTTCAGAGATCTGAATCTGGTTAACATTTGACAGACGTGCAATTTTTCACTCCCTGTGAAATCAGAGAGAGAGATCACATCCTTCTCAGTCTATAGCAAAATCCTCACATTGAAGGTATGAATGTAAACTGGTTTGGCTCTGCTAATCCTGGCACACTCTGTACTCAAAGTAACTCAAATGAAAAATGAGAGTCCACTTCTTTCCACAGAGACCCCAAATTTAGGTACTGCAAGTTAGGCTGCGTGGATACTCTCATCCCCTCTTAAAACATAAAGGTGCTCTCTTTAAAGTTATGGGACTGAATAAAAACCTTCAGATTTGAACTTACATTATCTATGCCTTCCACAATTATCTCCGTATCATTGGTTTTAAAATCTGCCTTCTCCACAATACAGATTCCTATATTAATGGTTTTTACCATGTCCAAAAAAAGAAAGAGTAAGTCCATGCGTTAAAGAGAAACATGCTTGCAAGAAACATGTCAGGGTAGGTAGGAAGCAATCTTTCTTTAGAGATTAGTTGAAAAGAAACTGTTTATTAGTGGCAGCTACACAGCACACAGATTAGGGTTTGAATAAAATACACTTGCATTTGAGAATAAAACAGAAGAATTTATGTTTACCCTAATGCATAGGACTCACTGTCTGCTTTACAAATATTTACATGCTAAGAGCTTAAGGCTTCTTGTGTGTCCTGCTCTCATGGACTCGCTCCTCTATATTTCTTGGTGACAGAAATGCAAAAAGTCGATGAATCATGACCAGTAGTGGTAACTCAGTCCTTACTGTTAAGTCATCTAAGCAGCACCCAATTTTCTTCTTGTAACTGCCTCAAGCTACCATGTAGGCTTCCTAGAATATCTGGCTGCATTTCCTTCCCAGCACAAACGCTTCTGGACCATCCTTCACAGAAAAAGCACTGCCATGTACATTCAAAGCTGTATACAAACGCACACCACACTTAAAATCACTTTTAGCGAGGTAACTTATTCAATAGGATATAATATATACCCCAAAATTATACTACCCCAAAATTATACTACCCCAAAACCATACTTTGGGTCTCAACACTATAAGGGCTTGTATTGCGGCCATCCATGCTTTCTGATGGAGGATTCTTCCCAAGCAGGGAAGAGCCCCAGTGACAGGGCCCAGTGTGGTGTCACACACTATCTATCCTGGTGGTCACACCTGCTTTTCAATGCTAATTGCATCTTGGGTTGTGCTAACCTCAAGAGGCTCCTTGGTGGCAGATCGTCCATAGCTGCTCCCAGTTCCCTGGAGACCAGCCCACTCTCAGCATTCACTGGACTTTCTGCCTTGAACGCCTTCTCCAAGCCCTGTGGATGAAGCAGAGAGCTTTCTGAGACAGTCTTAATACTTCTGAGCTCCCTAACAAACTGCTGTGTCAGCTCACACTGTCTGACACAATCTGTGTATATCCCGAATATTAGAAAACAGAAAAAAATAAATAGCAGATCAGAAACTCCCTTAACAAATCAACATTACTGGTTTACCAATTAAAAAAAAAAAAAAGAGTAAGTCGACAAGCAAATTGCCAATGGGCAAATTGCAAGAATCTTCGTCTCATCATTAAGCCATGATCTGAAGCACTTTCAAGTAGGTGTATCAGTCTGCTAGCCAGCAGCAGGAAGAGAAAGCTAAGGCTTTGGGTCATTTAAGGAAAAATCTTGATGAGAAGAACAACTCTACGGAAAAGTTGCATCAATATGGGAGACTAGCAAGTTTTCCACTTTAGCTATGCTTGACGTGACGAGACACTGAAGCATCACAGTGGCAACAGCAGTTCCTAAACTGTGATATTCAGTGTTGGTGTAAACAATACCAGTTTTCTTGTGCTTCCTTTAAGAGTTTGCTAATTGGGACAATGACAATGAAGGGTTAACCATGAACCAGGAGGATCAAGGAAAATCAAGAAGAGCTGTGATGCAAAGAGCAACTGAAAAATCAGAGGATGAGAACCCAGCAGGAGATTACACAGGGCACATTTTTACCATCTCTTCCCAGTTCATGCCACAGCAGACCAGTGCAGGCAGAACACTTCCTGCGTGTATGTAAAGTGGCATCGCTTACAGCTGGCAGAACTACTTCAGACCGGCTGTCCAAGTTTCGAATCAGTTGAGCAAATACGAATACTGAATACCATTGATGCCAAGGAAACACGCTAGTGCTACATAATTTGCCCAAACCAGTTTTAAACACGCCAGGAAAAAAAAAAAAAGAGAGGACCTTCTTTATGCAATGGAGAAAACTGACAGATAATGTTAGTTGCTTTGGTCAAGATCTCCGCTTTACAGTTCTTTTACTCTGCATTTGTTACTTATGAAAAGACAGGGAAGCTGCCTTGTAAAAAATTCATTTTCAAGCCATTTCAGTGTTAAATACAATCTATATATTTGATGTATTGGCTGACCAGTGTTCTTGTTCTCTCCAAGTGGAGTTTTGCTGTTGCAGTGTCCTTTGTTCCCCGGTAAGACCAATGCTTTCTCTGTTTCTCTTGATTTGCGCTCTTTCTTGGAAACAAACAATGAAGCCTGCCAAAACGTAGATAAATAACAAGGTGAAGTGCAAGGGCAGGAGTTGAGCATTTACCACCTCGCTACATGAACTTTATTCCCTGGAGGCTGCAGGAGGAGCAGTGGTTTAGTGAGCTGCACATGGGATGGGCGGTCTGAACACTGTATTCTAATCTGGGCTCCGCTGCTGACTCATCACGTCACCTTTGGGAAATAACTGCCTCGATACACTTGTTTTTTCTTCCGTGAAGCGGTCACACTCTGTTGTAGACACCAGTAACCATAGTTACAGATCCTAGAATAGTTAGGATGAACAATTTCTCAATCAGATAAAGTGCCAATCCTTCATTTTGTTCTCTGCTACAGGAAGAAAGGGCCAGAAGTGATAAAAAATAAAAAAGTAAGTTCAAGCAAGGTAATTCAGCTCCTTAGTATCAGAGACCAGCCTTAGTCCAGTTGCATACCACAAAAGAGTAAGGTAAAAACCTGACACCTCCTCACCCAAGGCTGGGTGGAAGATGGTGGGCCATACTAATCCTAAACAGAACTGGGAGCTGTAGTTCTCTGTGTATTAAATGAGCCATCATAACTTGGAAAATCTGACCTGTGAGATTATTGTCAGCAGTGACCTGCTGCCAAGCAGCCTATTCTTATTTATTCCACTAAAGTCAACCTTGCTGACACAAGCCCTTTTTAAAGGCAATCTGCTTTGTGCATGCCTGTCCTGTTACTAGGTTACTAGAGAATGAAATATTTTTTTTGTAAATCCCCGTTCTTGCTTTTGGAAGTCTGGTCACACAAATCTGTTGTAGAACAGACCTATTTGCATCTTTGATTTCTATTTACTTAGCCCTAACCTTTCCCAGCTATTCTTTACATTCTGATGAACTCTTCTTGCCTCCTCTCCCAAGCCCTGCCGTAAGATAAATAGAGGATTCAGACTATTTGGTTTTGACCAGTGCCAAGGTTTGCGCTCTCGGCAGCATGCTGATCATGGCTGCAATTCCTGGCTTGCAGGGACTTGGGATCCAGTTACATTTGCTGGCGTCAAGCAGACTCTACAGACCACTGTGAAATACTGAATCTAAAAATAAAAGAGTGAAAAAGTATGAAACCAAAGAGAGCGGGATATTAAGAGTCCAGGAAAACTGTAGAAAAGTTTGGAAAAGGCACATAAGCAGTCTCGGGAGAACACGAACGTATCGGGGGAGTTTAAATTAAGCCTATGGGTTTGCCTTTTTTAGCTCTGTCACCCATGTGACAGTTCAGCCTGTGGGTCCAGGTATTTCTGCTAACACAAAGAATGCATTGGAGCCTTTCGGAAAGGCAAATCATTCGGACTGTCTCAGCTTCTTGCCTTTGCTCTCCCTAAGAACTGTTAACCCCAGGTGCGCTTGGTGTCCGTCTGCACACATCCTCCCCGCCGGGGTCCCGGCTCAGCCTCTGGATTTCACCTTCGGATCAGAAACGCTACTGTGGGGAGAAGCTTCAGGCTCTGGTGAGTCTCAGGAGGGACGGGCGTGGGGGGGAATATTATTTTCACAGCTTTTGCAGCGCTTTTAATTGCACGGCGGCATATGGAAGATCAGTGAATCTCTGAATCCAGGCTAAAGGGTCAGGATTAAATACTTGCTGGACCTGCTTCCCAAGGTTAAATTAATTAGTCTCACATGAGAGAGAAAAGCCCAAGTGCTTTTTTTCTTTTTTTCCCAAGGGGCGCTTTATGAATCCCATATAAAGAATTGGGTGGGAATTTCCTAATTTTCTGAGGAAAAATCTAATAATCTTTGAAATTGTCTTTTCCTATTTAAATATTAAACCAGCACAAGAATTAAGTTTTAGCAAGTACAAAGTTGCATTTTTAAGTGAAACATTTGTTGTGACTGTCCTCCCCTGACCAGCATGGTTCCATTTTAGGGTTTCAGACTGCCTGTGTTTGAATGGTTTGTAAAAATTGTTTCTAGCTTTAATCGAGGTCTGTTTGCAGGAGACTTTATTTCTGCCTTCTTTTTGATGCTTTGAAATGAGAACCACGATGACTGTGAAACTGAGGTTTAAAAGTAGATGTGTGTTTGCATAGCAATGTATAATATATACACAATACTAGAGCTCCATGGCTACCCATAATTGCAGTGATAGTGTATCTGCAGCGGTAGCTCCTTGGGAGTTTGCATGTAGGTCAGAAGTTTCCAAATGATGATTGAGATTATACGTATTATGGATTGCATTTTCCAAGTATGCCACAGTTTAGTCATGGAGCTTGTTAGCATTTGTGAGAGCTATGAAGTTGTGCTCCTTCATACTAAACTGAAAGTTCAGCTCTGTGTACCTGAACCAGCCCTGTTGCACGTTGCTGAGATATTGCGCTGTCTCGTCTTACCTCTCAACTTCAGTTTCTCAACGCATTGCTGCAATGGGGTCTGTTGCAGTGGATGAAGCAACAGGACTCAACACCTTACTTCCTTGGCCTTGTGTGTTATGCAATTTTTAGGTTTGCTTTGGTTCTTGGTCTTAAGTACAGTAACTCACACTGTGCTTTCTAAAGAAACCTAGAAGTCATCTCCTGCCAGCATTAAGCCGATTGTTTAAAACTGCATGGGTATTTTTGTTGGGGTTCCTTCTAATACCCTTAAGACAAACCCCCTGTTATCCCAGCTGTGTGACCTTGAAAGTATTTCACATGCAGCATTTTATGCAAGTTAATTGTTTTTAATAGTATAGCTAAAACGAAATCTTATAATAACATATAATAATTTAAAAGACACAATACAAATATTTAAGAACTGTACTGCTAATTTACATTTCTTCATTTCCCTCATTAACTTTGTAGAAGAAATTTGGACCTATATATTTTAATTTAAAGCAGAGGAAAAGCAAATGGAACCATCTGGTGGGCATTTGAAGCCGTTTCACCGTGTTTCAGGCTGTGTGTGTTCTAAACAAAATCCACCTAAAAATAAACACGCAAAATACCTGTTACTTATGTGTATGAACATGGCAGATGCCTTTATAGTTTTGCAGCACATCAGGTTTGCAGCTTAATAGCTGATTAAGTGCACCTTACAGTGAGAGATTCTGAGACTAGAAAGAAACTGAACACATGGCTCTATTATCCTACGCAACTCACTGAGTCGGTGCGTCTGATTTAGCGTAACTCAGGGCAGAGTTTGTGTGAGGACTCGCAGCCGTTACGAAATAGCCAAGAGGCGAAGGCAGGATCCAAACCCCCTTGAGCCAGGCACTGTACCCGTATAGCAGAGGTTCACCTTCTTGCTGTTCAGCCCTGATGGGCTCCTGTGATACCTCATCTAACTATTGTTTCAGCGATAGAACAAATCCTTTGAAGCCTCTATTTAATAAAGATGAGCAAATAGGTTGGATTTCTCATTAGAACAGAAAACTGTCAAACTCACCCCCTGAAGATTTAGGTTGTACATTTTTTTCCTAGGTAGTCTAAGGTTTAATACATTTCAGCTTTTTATTTGGAATTCATTTTAAGGAAATAACAGTCATTCATATCCTCTGATAGAAAAAAAAAATCCCAAGCTTTTTGATGACTGTCCACAGTTGGACAATATCTGGCAACAGGTCAGAAGTCGCAAGAAAAGCAATAATATCCTCCTTTATCAGAGCCTATGTCAGCCAGGACATTCAGCACACAGGAAGGTCTGGAGTTTCTGCTCGACTCTTAAATTCTTCAGCTGCTTCAGAATCGTAACTTCTCTTAACTCCCTCAGTCTTGTGTGTGTCCGGGTTCTCTCCCTCTGTGTGTCCACGTTCTTGTGAAATCCCTACTCTCACTGCTCGGGAAAAATAATTTATTACACATGTTGTATGAAACCCTACCCTACCTTTTCTTATAACTGAAACAGAGGTCAAGACAAAAGGTAGGGGCCTTGAAATACCAATTCCTCTTTTCCACAATGGGGAAGTGAGGCAGAGGCGAAATAAGTTGCTCAAGGACACACAGTTTCCAGAACTGGTGAGGGAACCTAACCAGACTCGCTGAAGCTCACAGGAAGCTATGAGTAGCATGGAGGAAGAGCCAAGCAGGCTTCTGGACCAGAAAGATCCAGTTTAACTGTAGGACAGAATGATGTCAAAATAAACTGATGTTTAGGAGCAGCAGAAAGATAAAGTTTTGAAGGAAGGTCAAGATCAGCAAAAAAGAACTGTAGAAACCTGAAAGATGCTTAGCACAGTCCCAGATCTGTTTTACTGTAGTGAGGAAACCACGTGATAGGAATGTCATTTATCTTCTTCCTTCATCTTATCTTCTTTCTGATGTACCTTCTAAGTAAAGAGTAAATGTGTTAGAAGTCTCATGCAAAGTCTGGGCGTTGTGTTCTGCCTTTACCGCATGTCTCTGAAAGCACAAACAGCGATGATGGGGGATGCTCTGGGGAACATGCAAAAGTTTCTTGAGAGGTTTGACACAGATGTTTTGAGTTTCAGGGCTTCAACCTTTAAACTCTCTCCACCATGAGAAAGGATAACTGGCGCAGCCTTGGCCCCTTGCAGCCCACGTAGAAGCCCATGCTGTTAATTATTTGTTTGCTAGGGACTGTAAATGAACAAGTGATTCAGCCTGTAAATAAAACCAGTGGATGTCCAGCAAGGGGAACTTTACCAGTCTACAAGATGTCAACAGACACATCCTTAACCAAAGCAACTCATCAAATTTGAAGCCATTGCTTGAAAGGCTGGCCACACTATAGCTTTGAAAAAATGGTTGGAAAATGCTCAACAGAGTAAAGTTTACTATTTCTCCTTCTTGAGCAACTGATTGTTGCTGTTTTATCCCTATGGACACACACACAATATCACCTTAGGGCAGAGACCGAACATGAAAATTTACGGTCCAAAGAATCTGTTGGCAAACTAATAAGCAACAGAAATCAGGATTTAATGTTTGCAAATGTTAAGTGGGCATGGTTATCTATAGCACTTGGATGTATAGCGTATATTATGTGTCATGTTCTCAGACAGCTTTAAAATCTAGCTTACTGTCTTTATATGCTTTATGTAACTCCATCTATTATTCTGTACTTTTTCTTTTGGTTGTACGTAGCCATAACTGTTTCACAGAAGTCAGCTAAGTTTTTGTTAACAGAATTGTCTAATATAACCCAGGTGTCTTCCCATGTATTTCCACTCTTGTCAGAAGCAGGTGCTAGCCAGACTGGCACTGAGAGCAATTTAAATGTGTGCACAGACTGCAGTGTGCTACCAAAATTCTTTGGTTATTGGATGGTCATAGAAACATTAATTATGCAAGATCCGCAGTGTTCAGCAGTGTTTATTGATCTTCATACTAGCCCTGAGCAGTGTTTATTGACCTCTCTACTAACCCTGCCACCTTTACCTGTTGCTATATTTTAGGCTCACATAACCAGTGTAGTGGAGTTTGAACTAGGCCTCTGAAGATCCGGGTCACAACTCACTTTAACTGGTTTCTGAAGTCATTAACTAAGGTAGCAGGAGAGTTCATTTTGTATGGTGTCCTTTATTTTTTGCCTTATTTTAAAGAATGATTGCTGGAGCGAGTTGAATGTGTTGCGTCTTGAGTGTTATTGAGGCTGGAACGCAGCCAGAACAATGAGGGAGCAAAACTTCTAGGCAGTGTTCCATATCTACAATAAAACTCAAGTCTCTAGCAAAGTTATCTAAGGAATCCAGGCTGAGAACAACAAATGAAAAAGGAATGACACAGATAGCGCCATGCTATAAGGAAAAAAAAGTTAAGCATTTTATGATTTTGGACAAAGTTTCCTGCACAGTTATATCACTACATTGCTTTTATTCCTCAAAAAAATCTGAGTTGACACACTGCCACTTCAGCAGCTACGTCCAGATTCTCATTCTCTGGCAACCTGGGTAAATCAAAATGATCTTAGAGAGACAGATCAAAAGTTATTACCCACCCTCGCCCATTCATACGTGAAATAAACTATGGTCCTCTAGCCAAGGACCAAGATGTTGTGTATACTTCCACCCAGTATTTTAATTATTTGGTGCCTCAGCTATGCTACAATTTGTGGAGTATTGTTTCATGCTTCTTTCAGGACACGAAGACTATGCTTATTGTGTTTTGAATGTTAGAGTACCTTTCAAGAAAAAAAACCAACGTTCCTCTATGAGCAGCACAACTAAAGCAGCTTCACTCCAGATTTATATGGTCTCATACATAAAACCTTTGCTCCCCACTATAATAAACAAGGATTTCTTAACTGTGTTTCTCATTTCAGTGTCATCCCCATAGGGCAAAACCCTCCCCTACTGTGGCTAAGTCAGCTTTAGGTAAATGGTGACTGGCCAGCCTGCTGTAGTAAACAGCACAATGTACAATGGTTGGCTTCCGAGTTCTTTCCTTTCCTTCAGCTGGGGAACGAATATGGTTCCTTTTCCCGTCTTCAGTTGCTGACTTACAAGAAACTTGTAGAAATTTAACTATTTTTGAGACCTTGGCTCACGAGTCAAATATGTTTGAAATGAGGAGTGAGGGATAGATCGAACCATTACATAAGCCTGCTCTCCTTAGGAAAGCAAGCTAATCAAGATTGTTCCATGGAAAGCCCCACACCCGAATGACTGGAGGTGCACTTTTTTTACAAACATAGACCTATGCCAAACAGTAACCATCAGAACCCCTTTGCCCAGTGTCCTTTTTCTTGGCAGTGATACACACTTGTGTTTGACAATGAAGCACGTAGTTTGTCATCTGCTTTGAAGAAGCAGTTTACAAGTTATGTCTAGTTATATTCCCAACTTCAATTCAGCTGAATCCAAATCATTAATAGATTACCATTAATCAGGCTGTAGGAGAAAGAATAACAAAATGGAAAAGTAGTCAGATTTTTTTTTCCAGAATGTTAGGTTACCCTACTTTTTCCCTCTAAGCTCCAAAGCCATACTGTATTTCATTTAATTGGCAGATATCCCATACTTCTTCAAAACCTGAAGCAAAAAGATTGGGATGAGCACTCTGGGCATTCAGAGTATGTTAGATGAGTATTGTTGGCTATCTACTCTGCATACCATGATTCACTCAGCACTCCCTCAGCTGCTCGCTAGTCTGGATTCTGTTGTTGTAGTTGATGTGGTTGCTACCTACTTTGTTTTTGATGCCCGAATACTACATTTTTTTCTGTTTTTTGCATGTTCCTATAGTATGGATTGTGCCATGTGCTGGGGTGCACTGTGGTCCTTCCAGTACCTCTCTCTAGGTGGGGGAACATGAGAATATTGACTGTACTTTCCCTCCTAATCACAAAGATACTCTATTACCCCTACTGGGAAAGCCAAATGAGGGTGGTGGTGCCATACCTATAAACAAGAGCAGTAGCTGCATGCAAAGCCAAAGGATGGACCAGCATTTGCAAGAAAATGAACTGTATTCCCTTCGCCACTGAACCGATCCTTGCACAAACCCCTATTGTATTTATGCGGTTCTCCCACAAAAGATGTGTTCAGTTTTATTTCATTTTTACTCATACTGCACTGGAAGTTTCATTGAATACCTGTTCATTTTGATACTCAGAATCATACTAACTTTTACAATCAATTGAATACAAGTAGATTGTTTGATACTCAAATTTAATACGTGCTCATTTTGATTCCAGAATGTGTACAGAAGTCCCTGCTTAAAGAACCTCATGTCTGAGGATCCTTAGCTTGTTCCCTCCTTTGAATATTTCCAACCAGGGATTGCTCTTTCCCCCACCTCAGATTTGGCAAGAATCAGTTTTTCTTACCCTGGAATGTGTCAGGTAGCAGTAAGTGTCGGTAGCAGTAAGTAAGAAGCCTTCTTACTTTGGAGGCAGCAGAGAAAGACTCCAGAATTTTGTCACACAGTTTTATTCTACTCTATCTTGTACCCTTATTCATTTGCAGTTAAGTAGTTCCATAAAGAATAAGGACTTTTATTGAAATGCAGGAACACATCTCTCTGGTGCCCAAACACTCTGGTATGTGAAATGATTGGTTAGGGGGAAAAAAAAAATAATCAAAGTTTTGGCAAGCCCTGGTTTTGCACGCCCCAAACACCAGGGAGACACCTGCACAAATATTGTTTGCATACAACTGTGTACACACCAGTCTGGAAAACAAATCTAAAAGTTGAACCACACTATAGCAGCCAAGCCCCAAATCTCCATCTTTTACAGTATGTCATTATTGAAATATTGGTAGTTTAAAGTAATTGGATTGAAGGAAAAAAACGGAATAAATATTTTTGCTAAATGATGACAGATTCACAACCTCTGACCCTGGGACTTTACTAGCATTTTTAACTAGTTGACTGAATTTTATGCAGAGGTATTTTTAGCTGCACCTGTAGGTCGGTTTTGCTTTTGTCAAATGTCTACACACAGACCTACAATCTTTTAAACTTTCTCACTGTATCCACACACCGATCAAAGCAGCACCATACACATAAAGAATCATCTCTGAGAGATCCTTGCCAACAAGCTGTCTGAAACAGATGATTCTTCTTTATAACATCCACAAGATTTACAATGTCCTTTTCTCTTTCTAAAAACAGGGAACCTGCAGGGGGACAGTGCAGGACTTAAGCTGCTCCTAAGCAGAGGTCCCAAATGTGTCAACTAGCGTTGAAAGCTCTTCCAAGCCTGGCATGTTACGCCAGAGACTGTTACTGAACCACAGCCTGCTTGCCACTGTTCACGCCTGGTGTGCCATTTATAATCCAAGTATGAACTGAAATGCAAATGAAATGAAAAACTAAACTTGAACTAAACCCAGGAATTTATGGATACCAGGGCAATATTTTCCTAAGCTGAACTGAAATTAAGTCTTCCCAACCACCAGCTTTTTTTTTTCTCACTTTTACTTGAGTTACTTTACTTCTTATCAGATACATGGGAATAATTTTACTATTTTTATTAGGAAACTAGAATGTAATCTGTTTCTCTGCCAATTCACTGGTACCTGAAAAAGCAGGCTAAAACTGAATATCTTTCCCCAACTTTCATATGGAAAATTATTCAACCTTTTTTGTTAGGAAATCTGTAGTGGATCTGAAATGAACCTTGTAATTATGAGAACTAAATGCCACGAAACAGTTTTGGATACAGAAGCTTGAAACTTCAGGCAGAGAAAGCAGTGCTGCTATCTAGAATAAAGGCTATCCTAGAGTTTCTGTTATAAATCCTGTACTTTCTGTGCCTTCCAAAAGCCAAACTTCAACTACGTGGGACTGATTCTTTTTCTGGTAAGTGCCTAGTTTGGACTTTTTTTAAAAAAAAACGTACTCAAATATGTAAGTAACGGTTGTTGATGTCTTGATGAGAATCGTAGTCAGGAAGGTGACTGTTTTATCAGAAATATAGAAGAAAAATTTCATTAAGTTTACCTGTGTGCTGAAATGGCTTTGTACTTCAGAGAAAGGCAATGATATTGGCAGACATTATCTTAGCATGGTTTGCAACATTCATTCTGCATTGTCTAGAGTGTGCGTGTGATTTCTGAACATAGTTCCTTCACTACAGGCTTTTGCATCCAGCTTACATGCAGTGTCTTGTTTTAAATACGAATCCGCATGGATATACACCTGCAGTGCTAAGTGGAGACTTGCTAATAGTACCAAAAAAAGATTGTCCAGAAGCAGCACAATGCTATACCATGGCGTACCCAGGGCCTATCTAATGTCTGACTACAAATGAAAGGAAATGGTTTACTGGGGGAAGGCTGTGTATTTCTAGTGCAATATTGTCTTGCCCATAGACCAGATGGGAAACATTTCATCTCCCCACAAGAGAACTGACTTACTTTCTACCCAATGCTCACACATATTGAGTGAAAAGCCTGGTTTGTCTTACACTATTCTCAGGATTCTAGTCTACTTTCCCTCATGTGGAACAAGGCAGAGGCCACAATGAAAGAAAGGGCATGATAATAAAAAAAAGAAAGACAGACAGCAACCTCTTTGCCTCCCCTCTGTGCTCTTGCAGAAAGCAGAAGTCCATGAAGTTGCTACACTGCAGAACATAGATCTTCAATAGAGGAAACAGCTGAAGAAAACGTACTATACTGGTCACAGTGATTCCACTCTTTGAGAAGCTGTGTATCTACCCTCTAAGTGAGGACTTTGGTCCATGGACAGACAAGTAGGCCACCCAGCAACCACTTAATCTGGAGGAAAGAGACATCTGGTAAGGACAGTAAGTCTCTTATCTGCTCCTTGGGATGCCCGCAGGAGGAAGGGGCTATAGGAACAGCTGAGGGAACATAAGGCAGGGCAAATTCAGTGTTTCTCAAAATGAGCAAAAGGGAAGAAGAGGTAGTATTCTCGTGTAAGCTGCCCCCCCCCCCTTTTTTTTTTTTTGCTGCTCTAGACCCATTATCAGTGCATGCTAATTTGTATTTACTTCTGCAGCCTCCTCCCCACTTTTACTTATGCATTGACTATTGAAGAGCAGAATCTTTTCAAGTTGTGAGCGTGGAAGGTACTTTATTGCAATGCATTTGCCTCAGTGCAAAGCGCCAAATGCAAAATAACGAGAATAACCCTGATTTTGCAAAAAGGGGAAGAAAAAGTGGGTCAAGCCTAAGTGCACTCATGCTGATTTGCTGAACTGCTAAGCACCTGAAGCTAGTGGGTAGCAGCAGCAATTGCAATTGCTCGTTGAGGTTCTTCTTGTCTTATTAAATCAAGTCAATACTTGTTCAATGATCAGAATCTC